>JAPDOI010000065.1:0-1200000 GCA_029168955.1 Aplectana chamaeleonis | reverse complement strand
TCGAATGGACCTGACGGGATGAGGAGTTAGTGGAGGGATTTGAGAAAGGAGCCGGCCTGCTTCAGCCGCCGGAACTTTGTGGGTGCAAGCGCCATGGCGTGGGCAGCTTTCATCAGCAGTGGTGAGTTCGGTATTGAAATCGTTTCGAGTCGGATGAACTCAGGAGAATACCAGCAAACCTTGATCTCCCATCCGCTGCCTTTCCTGTGTGCTCAACGACGTGAGGGATCCCGTTATGCACAGGACAACGCCACGACCGACGTGAGTCGATCTTCTCTGGAATGATTTCGGAGTAATAATGTCGACCTCTTACCTTGGCCGACCGTTAGCCCCGACTTGAATCCCATTGAGAACCTGTGGAGGATTATTGTGCGTAAGATTTACAAGGATGGAAAGCAATACGACAACGTCAGTGCTCACAAGAAAGCCATTCTGAACGCATGGAGCGACATAGACAAGAAAGCTCTAAAGCGGCTCAGCGACAGCTTCCCAGATAGATTTTTTGAACTTATTACACCTAGCGGTGCTGCCGCTTCGTACTGACACTGTTTTGTTTCAGTTTGTGTCCTATTGTTTGATGAATTTTAATATTTCCAAAGTGTTCGTATGCTTATGTGGCGTACAAAAACCAAACTCTTCTCTATAAACAAGGGTCAAGCAGAGAAGCTGTGGCCACACGATGTTTTTCATGGTTCTTGGCCTTGCAGAAAAAGTAGAAACGTGTACCGACATCTAAAACCTCGATCCAATAGCTGTTTAGCACATTTCCGAGGTCTTCGTATACTTATGTGGCGCGTTGTATGTTCCCCACATATGCCAAGACTCGCAGTGAGGTAGGAGGTTTGCCCGTGGGAGTTTCAGGAGTGAGCCCTGACTCACCATTTCCTGGTTTTGCTTACTCTCTAGCGTTGAATTATTGATAAAGAAGTGCATCTTTTGCATCCAGTCATCACAATACAGTAAGGGATAAACGTGTACGTAGTTGTTTCATCTTTGAAAATTTGGAGTTCGTTTAGGGGATCATTTCTAGGATATCTACTTTCTGTATTACAAGAACTTCATCTTCTGATGCCGTTAAGAACTACTAGCCCTATGAGAATCTTCGAAAATATGTAAATAGTCACAGAAAATGAATATCGGAGACCAAAAACTAAGAAAAGTGTATAGTGAATCTGCTATCTTAGATTTTAAGTAAGCATTGGTCGCTTCATATAAGTACGACAATCTTCTTTCAATATATTTTCCTTCTTGCAGGCCAGGTATTGTTTTGAATACTGTGAGTTGGAGGAGTAAGCAATACACCTTCAGCTTGTCTCACTGGGTTCGCTAGGGCATTTCAAGATATGGTTGGCTGAAATTTCCATTTCGAGATTTTCCGTTCAATTTATTCATTCAATATTTATTTACCGCATTGGAGGTTTTCTGAGCCAAAGTGGCGACAACAAAGAAATCAGCAAGAACAAACCGATAAAAATGCGATCAAGGTAGAAATCTAACCAAAAACGACGATCCAATAGAAAATATAAAAAAATTCCTAAGAAAGCTAGCAACCACAGATTCGTGGAAGATTAAGGTTGTGCTGTATATTTCTGAGCATCACGAATACAACTCCCTTATGGTTTTTTCATGTTTTAGTTTTATTTTAAACTGAGAAAGGTGACTGCAAAGTGGTTTATTTCTCGCGATGAAGTACGTGTACCGCGTGGACAAATTATATTATTCTCTGTAGAACTGTTAAGCTGAGTGAAATTCTCGCCTCAAAGGCACAGTACACCCTGAGATATGAATTTTGAGATTTTCATGTAATTGTGTAGAAGACCCCTCCTGTATAACACGTGCCAAACGCCAGATCTTATTTCCTTCAAATAGGCGAGATATAAGCGACCGCCACAGGCCTGACCCCCTTCGCTCACCACCACAGGCCCGACCCCCTAGCAGACTTTCGAACTCAATAGCGGCTCGATGGATGGATGAATTCCAACAAGTCGTCGTTCTTCAGTCCATTACCAGACTGTCTCCTTATCCTAGCTTTCTCTCAGGCAACGATTGCAAATGAAGAGAAATACAGGCTTAAGACAACTCGTCCACTAAATTTTCACCCTCAAAATCTAGGCAGTTTTGAACAGCCATAACTCTGTTCAAAGGGGGTCTTGGACGATTTCAAAGATACCACTGTGATCAGCGTGCGACTCTCTCCAAGATAAGCATAAAATCTGAAAATTAATTTTCTGGGTGTTCTGTGCCTTCAAACGCATGGTACGCGCAGGAAACCGTATATTATTTTTCCATGTTTTTGTGTAGCTTGGCCTCTCTAGTGAAAGAAAATGTCGAAGGCGCTCATGAAAAACTTCCATTTGTAAAGAAAACTCATTCGGAACACATTGTAAATACGCATTCGAATTTTGCGCCAAAATCGATTTTGAGGTTTTTCTGCGTTTGGGGGCCTCGTCACTGTTATTTTCGAAGCTTTTCTACATATGGAGTTTGTGCCGTAACTGTTTTTCATGTTGTTTGCCGGTCGGATCTACATTCTATGAAAAAGTGCTAGATGTCTGGTGAGAACTGGTGGCGGATCCTCATCTTCAACCTCTTCCAAACTCATAACCTTAGGTTTTTAAAGCGCCAAAACTCACCCGTGTGGTCTACCGTGCTCATTCATTTAATTGAGCCCATAAAATGGAAATTGATTTTTAGCGCGAACGATGCCTTTAACTTTGTATTCTTCGTCTAGTAACGATTCTATTGTTTTCTATCCGGGAAGGGTAAAACGGAGTGGCAGAGAAAGTAGTCCATAATTCAAGAGATACTTAAACTTTTTGATTTGCCTTGCAAGGAAAGAACACGAGGTTGTTTCCTCGACAATCAGATCACAAAATATCGCTTATGGTAGTCTAGTTGTCGCGTGGTCGATCAACGAGATCTCCTCCGAATCGTCTTGGATTCGAACATTCTATCACATTGATGATTTTTCGAAAAATATCAAAGTCTCATCATACAAGGGTTGAAAATTGTTATATTCGAATGGTCAACACATGGGTATGTTCTCGAAACCCAAAATACAACCGCTTGTTCGATCGAAAGCTCCAACGCATATGAGAAAACTGTGGAGGGTAGTGTTTCCAGGCAAGCAGAAAGCGCCAATCAAACGTGTGGACGGGGTCTAGTGGCCTAAGGCGCTGTGTTGGGAGCCGCTACGTGGACCGGCATTGTGTGTTGGTTCAGACCTTTGCCTAGAGGCGAATTTGCATTCCACGCATATGGAGAACATATCTAGTTCCAAGATGACATGCATATGTGATAACTATTTGTCAAAAACCTGAGCTTGGCTCCAATTCTGAAGTCAACGCATTGAGGGATCGCTACTGGCCCAGGATACAAATATTAAGGGCACCACAAGATTGGAAAGTTCGCACAAGTATTTTATAGGTTCCCTATTGAAGGAACGGTGTTGAGCGAGGTGGAAACGCTGGTTCAACTCTGGATTGCATACTGCTTTCAAATGAGATGGAAGTAACGTATTTGAGGAAAGTAGCTCTTTTTTCCACGATGATATTCCATACTTTGTATTCTCTACGATCTATGTTTTGTCACGGGGATATGGCAATGAAAATAAGACAAAGGGGCTGATCAAAACACGCTGCTCATTGGTTAACTAGAATAACTAACTCCTCCGAGTTGTTTCTGTATTCTGGTCACTTTCTCAAGCGATTTACTGCGTAACAAATGGAGTGGTTGCTTGAAGCTCGTGGTGACCCTGAAAAGATTATCGGCTACGACTGCCAGTAAGTCTTCTCGGCTTTCTTCCCTCCTCTAGTAACAACTCCGTCTTTTGAAAAATTAAATGCTGAGTCTTCTGAACTTTGAGAAGAATCTTTCTAGGATCTTCATCAAGCATGCGACGTAATGAATTGTTCTGCTTTTAGAGGAGCTCCCCGGGAGAGCGGAAATAGAAACTACGTTATTGGTGTGTCGTTCATCGTTTACGGCGTCTTTGCAGAGGTGAGTAAAGGTTTTTCTCAGCGCTTCACATTTATATTTTGTATTTACATGGGAGTACAAATTCATATAGCCTATCTTATCATTTCTAGCCAAGTAAGGCTTATCGGACTTGTCATTTCAAAATCTTGTCGTCCTCGCTATATACTGCCGTGACGGACCGCCCGCTGCTTTACCTGCCCGGACTCAAATAAGCGAGCTAGGCTTTACTTCCCATTCTGTCTACCCATATTGAGGGCTAACTCGAACAGAGCATTGTTGTGCTAATGGTGTTGTTATGTACGGTACGGTGTACATTGCTAACTGCAGTTATGTAATTTATGCTGTTTATAATATTCTTGTGTGTTAAAGTCTGAAGTTATCCTCTACAGTCTGAGACAAACTCGTTGGCAAAATCATAGTCAAACGTAGATTGGCTGCATGATTGCAGATTTGTGTTGTGAATAAGCGGCAGGACTGACAGGGAACTCGGTTTTTGAGCCATTAAAGTGTTTACGTAATATCCTAGACGAACGATTGGGAAGAGGTAGATATATTCCTGTTTGGCCGGCCTCCCTACCTCATTGGGAATGTTATTTTGGATCACCCAGCCGTTTGCAATGAGCTATATTCTAATTAGGTGTACTTTTGGAAGTATTTCCAAATTCAAGTTTGAAGCTGAACCCGATGACGGCGGTTATTCACAGTTGGGCAAGAAGGTAAGGGTTTCCCAGCAAAAAAAATATCAAGGACTTCGAGAAATCACTGAAAAGAAGTTTCTAGTCAATTCGAAACACTTTTCATGACCTTATGACCACATGTTTCTTCTCCTGATCCGTAGTAAATAAATCTGTAATAATGGCTTCATGAACTGCGGAATGCCCAGGTCGTATATCAGGTTAGATTATTTTAGGTTAACTGCATTGGATAATGAATACTTCAGTAAAGTCTCGGCACAAGGTATTCAGACTTTGCATGGTGCACGAACAGGCTACGAAATTTTTTTCAAATAAGACATACGGTTCTGTCACTCGTTCCTTACTTTAGAAGGAGCAGTGGGGTTAGGATTGTAGTAGATAGTGTTTTTCATCCTATAAACGTTTTTGTCTCTTCATCGGTTTTTGTTCTTGTTTTCGATCTCCATAGCAGCAGCGATCTTAGTTCAAAAAATACTGGTACAAGGAAAAATCACTCGCGGAAAGCTGTCATTCCGAAAGGAGTGCAACTCTTCGGGATCGATTTTCAACAGAAAGTTCGAACCTCACTTTTCTAGCCGCGCTCCGTTTCTCTGTATGGAGTTATAAGCGTATTCAGCGTCTTCGGCGCATCGAAGCGTGAAATTTGTGGATCGCTATGATGGGTGATGAAATCTCAAATTTCGTAGATCGCAAAACGTAAACAGCAAATCACAACAATAATCGCTGAAAAATTGTTATTGATATTATGATGAAACAGGGGTTTGAATACTTTTTATCAATAAGAGATAAAGAGCTACAATACCCGCGCTAAGTTTTGTAAAAACGGGGAGCATCTGCCAAACTTGGCAAAAAAGCGTCCGATGCATGCAACTTTTTTGAATGAAGGCTTTTTTGAATTCTGAAAACGCTATCATATTCACAGATCAAATTGCTACCTAATTATATGACTTGTGGACTGAAATTCTCTAAAATCGCTTTGTTTTTGAAGGAAATAGTTTTTGCGATCGTTTTTCAGAAACGTCGCGCGCGGCGAATGCGGCGAAATTTTGAGCAGTATTTGTACAAGTAATGGAAGAGCAATCTGTATGCTTTCTTCATAAATTAGGTGCAGGTGGGATAATCTCAAGGTTTGTTTAGGTTGAATTTTCGAAATCCTTCATTTATGAGTTCGGCTATTTCGCAACAAAACTCCGACTTCTCAGGTAGTTCTCAAGCCTATTTAATGAAGGATTTCGAAAATTCAACCTGAACAAACCTTGAGATTCTCTCACCTGCACCTAATTCTCGAAGAAAACATACTGATTGCTTTTCGATTACTTTTACAAATACTGCTCAAAGTTTCGCCGCATTCGCCGCGCTCTTAGAGAACTTCGGCACACAGGTGACATAATTAAGTAGCAATTTGACCTGTGAATATGATAGCGTTTTCAAAATTCAAAGAAGTCTTCACTCAACAAAGTTACATGCATCGGACGCTTTTTTGCCAAGTTTGCCTAATGCTCCCCGTTTCTACAAAATCTAGCGCGGGTATTGTATTTCGAGAGTTTCTTGCTATCTGAGCTGTATATTAAGCTAGGAGTATATAACGAAGAAACATTTTGCAGATTTGAGTGCCCAGCCCGGACTCAATACATGTAGTTAGGTCCGTGGCTTGTTTCCTCAAGAAAAATAAAACCCTTGAAGGCATTGTTCACGATGAAAATCGTTTTTCTGTTTCCCCGCGTGTCTTGAAAACGGCCCCATGCTGATTCCAATGATGTCTCAGAAATCGTACAAGTCCTTCTGGGAACGGAGCTATGGTCCCTCTAAAATTGAGCTAAGGAAACATGGTGGACGAGTAGTCCGACGCTTGTAACTTCCGTCTTTTGTAGCTGATCTATGCGAGATGACCTGAGTGAAGAGAGAAGCTGAGAATGAAGGAAAGAACGGGGCTAATAATTGGAAATCATCGTTCATCTCACGACCTCGAGCAATCATTTGTTCACGTCGGTGGGCGTGTGTTGCACTTTTGGGGTTTGCCTTGCGCTCGAATTTGCAACTTCGGGCTCTTTTGGAGCGTTTCCTGCCTCGTTTTCATGCGTTCTTTCGACGTCAACGTTGCAGTGTGCCCCTCCATAACCCATTCCTAGTGGAAACTGAGACACATTCTTTTATCGTGAACACTGCCTTTAAATCTGAACCGCGGCTGGTTGGTAATTGCCAGCCAGCCGCCGGTAAGATTTAAATTGCCCGCGTCAGCTCCGGTTTTGATTTTAATGTTTTTTCTCGAGGAAACAAGCCACGGACCTAATCATATATCGTCAATCACTGGATGGGAGGAAGCCACGACGCTTTGCGCGCGGGAAAACGAAGACAGTATGGCTATTGATCAAATGATCTCGCCCCCTTTTGCTAAGCGCGGCTTCCTACTTAATACACAGTAACGATACGCCTCTTGCAGTGCTATGTTCACGATGCAGAGCGGTGCCGAACTAGGATCGTATTCGCGACGAAGGCGCACACGTCCTTTGGGCCGTGACCGTAGTTTACAGAGGGGAAACATTGCTCACTAATAGCTACTGCAAATGAATAAACTTCGCAAAGAGTTGGTTCAGTGAAATTGATTGGAACGCTTACATCGGGTCAGGGGCTCTCTACACACGGAGGGAGGAGCGCGGACGAGATTTATTGCTGACGCGACGAGCGCGGCGGAATTTCTATCCCCATCACAAGAGCGCGTTTGCCAAAAGCTCACGAGATTTCATGACATTTCACGTTGTGATTGATTCTTACATGACGTTTTCTTCGTGTTCCCTGGTTGTTGCTCTCATTATATTATCCTGCACACATTTCATTAAAACTTGCATCATGGTCCGCGTGCTAGATAAAAATTGACAGCGATGATATCATAAGTATGCCTGAAAACTTGATTAGTAAGCTATCAAAATGGTTACAACGACACGAGAACATACAAGATTAATTGAAATGAGTGTGCAGGATAAGATAATGAGAGGAACAGCCAGGAAACGTAAAGAAAAAGTCATGTGAGAATCCATCAAAGCATGGAATGCCACCAAATCTCGCGAGCTTTTGGCAGACGCGCTCTAGTGATGGGGATGGAATTTCCGCCGCGCGCGTCGTGTGAGCTATTAATCTCGTCCATGCTCCTCCCTCCGTGTGTAGAGAGCCCCTGACCCCTTACATCTGATTCATCCGTTTCCCACCCAATGGTCATCAATTATGCGTGGCTGGCCTCTGTTTATATATTTCTACGCTTGCATTTGGACGAAGTATCACGTGTTTCACAGAAAGCTTTTTCTGTTCAATTCAGTCAAACTGAAAAGCGTTCAGAGCATTAATCTTTGGATTTACCAACTTTCAACTTACTTGGAATGAAATTTTTCGATTCTTCTATTGAGAATTCCAGATTTTCAGATTTCTCGGAAGCCTCTAATGAGCTTTCAAAATCTACAGCTTAGCTAAAATTTGATATTAGCTTCTGAATGAATATGAATTGCATACTACAATATGGCCGGAAACTTTCCAAACAACAATTCATACGAACAGAAACCTCCACTATTTCTGAGCAAATAAACCAATTTGAACACCTGTTCTCCATTGGATTCGAGGGAAATTTGACGAGTATGCCTGCAATCATGGGGATACTCGAGAAAAAAAAACCCGAAGATCCACGAAACTAGAACAGCATTTATTATTGAATTCGAAAAGTAGGTCTCCCGAACTTTCCGACTAATTGAACACTGTATTGTGCGAATTGTTCCATTTGAAATGATTATATTGATACTATACTTCGGACAAAATTATATTATTCGAGAAATATTTTATGGTTTATGTGGTTTTTCGAATAATATTCTTAATTCGAATATTTTGAAAACGGGCTTTCGATTAATGTTCGGAATTCGAATACTTCTCAAAAGGCGGTTTCGTATTATGTTCGAAATTCGAATACCGTACTTCCTCTAAAGAAGTACACCTCTATTTCAAGTACACCTCTAATACATAGAAGTACACCTCAAAGGGAAGGCTGATTATTATAAGTACACCCTCTATTCGAAGTACACCTCTTTTAAAAGTAGATCTCTATTCGGGATGGACCTCCGACACTTGGGTAAGTATTTGGCAAGCCGAATCTGGCATTTGAGAGTGACCAATATGCACGAGATGTTTCTTCGGTATTGTGAGCTTTGACATGGAACCACGGCGAACCTCGAATCATTTAAAAAAAAACAAAGCTGAAGGTTGGTGATGCTGTTATTCACGGCGAATGCGCGGAGTGCATTTAGGTGCTTTATAAGAGTTTGGATTCAAAGGCAGGGTCCGGGCAGATATCGATTCTGAGATTTTCCGCTGAATCTGTGCTCATGGTACAGGTAGTCCGAAGGAACATGCGAAAACTGCGTTGAAACCGGTCTTCTTCAAGTTAATCCAGTCACTTCCGTTAGTCGATGATCCCGAAGTCAGAAAAGTGTGGCCATCGTCCATATTTTAGCGGTTGTCCACGCATTCTTCAAAAGTGCTGTGTGATTATCGGTCATCCCAGCCATGATTATCATGCTGTGAATACTGTAATCCCTGAATTTCTGGCTGTTTTCTCCAGAAATACGAATTTTGAGTTTGTGAAAATTTTGGACGGTGTCCAGCTAGACAGGCCCAATCTATCTAACCCAGGCGCAAGGGAGGGTCGAAGAAATTTTGGGAATTGTCGGAAAAACTGAAAATTTGTGGGTGGGGCTCGTAAAATGTTTGGAGAAAAATGGGAATTTCTCGAAACCAATTGGAAAGGTAAAATGAGGTAGGAATAAGGAAACTGTCTTTTATACCCACAAGTTTGAAATTTTCCCAAATTTGTCATTCAAAGGGAGCTAAAGCAATTTTTCATCTCGAGAGGGGATCGTAAATTTTTGAAAATTTACCTCTAAATCTCGGTCAACAAGGGGGGATCGTAGATCCGACGAAAATTGGCGCAACGGCCTGCCCAACCCTAGGCGAGAGGGATCCTAGGTACCCAGTGCCAAAAGAACGGTAGAAAACGAGCTAGGAGTGGCAAAATAACGGCTGCAAACAAGCGTTTTGGTGTTCCAGAAACGCCACGTGCTCCAGTTCCGCCCCCTCGATATGAAAAAGTGAAGACTTAGATTACGAAAATAATCCAATAAAGGAATGGCTGATAAGTGAGTTGATCGCGTGATTGCACTGATAGACATCATCCTTTATAGTGGTCAATTCCTCCACCCTCAAAATCAACGTAAACAAGGGAGGACCCATTTTGGCTCAAAAACATGGCTTTCGCGTCTTTTAAAAACATGCCTCTATCGTGAACATTGCCTTTATTTGTTTTTTAATCATTCAAAGCTATTGTCCAATAATTCTCGTCCGAAAATTTCACCATTTATAATTTTTTTCAGCTTTATCGGAAAACAAGTCTAATCAACAATATAATCACCACAGTTATCCACAACAGTGGCCCATCGATTGGGCAGGTCGCCGATAACCTTCGCCCAGAACTCCGGGGGCTGCGACTCGAAGAAGTCCGCGATGTCGGATTTGAGGTTGTCGTAGTTGGTGAATTTTCTTCCGGCCAAATGGTTCTTCAGCGGGCGGAACAAGCGGTAGTCGGAGGGGGCAAGGTCCGGGGAATACGGCGGATTTGCAACCGTCTCCCAGCCGAGCGTCGCCAGCTTCTGCTGGGTCTCCTTCGCCACGTGGGGGCGCGCGTTGTCGTGCAGCAGGTGAACCGAGGCCCGTCGGGGACGCTTTTCTCGGATTGCGGAGGCTAGTTTTTCGAGTTGATCGGCTAGATGGAGGCGGTGACCGTCCTGCCTTGCGGGAGCAGCTCGAAGTACAGCATGCCCTTGGTGTCCCACCAGCAGCAGAGCATGATCTTCAGCGGATGCAGGTCGGCTTTTGGCGTCGTCGGCTGCTTTTCTCCGCGCGGGATCCAGACGGCACGGCGGGCGACACTGTCGTAGAGGACCCAGCTCTCATCCCCAGTGACCAGGTCCTCAAGAAAGTCTTTGCGATGCGGACGAAGGAGAAGGGACTGGCAAACGGCCACGCGGCTCTGCTTGTTGGCGTCCGTCAGACGGTGGGGGATCCAACGGGCTAGAACTTTGTGGTAGCCGAGTAAGTTGAGTCGATTGTGGATGGTGGACTTGCTGCAGCCGAGCGCCGTCGCCAGTTCACGGGTGGTGGCTCCCGACTTCTCCTTGATACAGCGACGGACTTCGTCATCATCCACCGTAGAAGGCCTCCCGCTGTGCTCCCTGTCCTCGAGGCTCGTGTCGCAGCTCTCAAAACGATTGAACCAGCGGCTGACTGTGCGTTGGGACACTGCATCCTTCTTGCACGCTCTGCGGATGTTGGCGACCGCGGTTCCCGTGTCGTTGCCCAGCAACCACTTGTAGTACACGAACGTACGAATTCGACCTTGGTCCATTTTAGCTTGCACTGGTAGCTAGACGCGGCGACTGCGCCTTATATACCCCTAGCGTAGAACTTTGGAGAACCTTCTGGAAGGTTCTCCAAAGTACGTGCTCCATCGGGGGATGGGCTGGCTTGAACGGCCAGCCAATGCAAACTGTTTTTCTCTCTTTTTCACATTTATTAAGTAGCTGCCAGTCAGATATAAAGAGTACCAGGGTTTTAGCTTCCGAAACCTTCCTTTTCCAGATAAAACCAATTACTTGAAATACGGACGGGAGCGATTGAGCTCAGTAATCTACAATGACTACTCCAAAAATACTGGCTTCGAGTGGTTATAATGGGTTGTGTTTAGCGAATTGACGTCAATTTTCTGTACCCTCTCAGCTTACAAGGGAACCACAATGAGTCATAGTGACCACTCCAAATCAAATGTACTTTTCTATAACCATTTTCGAACGAAAATTTCAACTATGCCCATCGCAGCTGCCTAGACCCACTCTAAAAAAAAGTTACAGACACTTTTCTCTGATTTTCGTACATATTGTACCCTCTAAGAAGCGCATTATTTTTACAAAAATCCGAAAACGGACCTCATAATCGTGTTCAACGCCCAGAGCTACCCCTTTAAGCAAATCTTGGTTGAAGGAACATTTTCCAAACTTTGCGCAGACTAACAGCGTTTTGGACTTTTACGGATTTTCTGTTGGGCGTTTATTTATACCATTTAGAGGGCTCTCGAAGCGCTTCAAATAAATATTCCAGATCTGACGAAAAATTCGCACTGGGGGGTTATTTGGGGTGCTGATCAAGAATCTGAGGTTCATTTATCGATTTTCAGGGGTTTTCGACTCTATTCGTTCACAGATTCCCATTGGGGGAGAATTTGATGGCAAATCGCGACTTTTGACGATTTCCGGAGTGCTTCTATAGAATATGCTCAAGATATTTCTCTGAGGGTTATTTGAAGTGCTGAAGACGAATCTGATGTCGGTTAATCGATTTTTGGCAGCTTACGGTAGATTACTGTGGGTATACGGTAGTTTGGTCAAAGTCTCAGATTTGTCTCAAAGTTTCTATGTGGGGGTTATTTGGGGTGCTGAACACGAATTCGATGTCCATTTGTCGATTATCGGGATACTGATGAAGGTTTTTCCTACTAAATTGCATGTTAGCTACCGTAACCTACAGTAAACCTTAAAATTTACACAAGCGAACCCCAGATTCGTGTTCAGCACTCCAGATTACCCCTACATACATGTTTTTAGCAAAATTCAGAAAAATTCAAAAACACCTTAAAAATTCCATGGGGGGTAGGTACACTTACCTTGCCGCGAAGCTTTAAAAACGCTCATAACTTCTTTCAGAGTGGGTCTAGGCAGCCGCGTGGAGCATACTCGGATTCTACGTCCTTAATGATTTCGGAGATCGGTGCATCTATAAACAACAAGTCTTGGTTCTTCAGTCCATTGCCTGACTGTCTCCTTACCCTGGCTCATTCTCGCGCAGCAATTGCGCATAAAGAGAACCAAAGGCCTGAGACATCTCGTTCACAAAACTTTCAACCTAAAAAATTTAGGCATCCAAGGTGGAATAACTGTGTTCGGGTCTTGGACGATTTTAGAGACACCACTGTGATCAGCGTACGACTCTCTCCAAGATTAGCATAAAACTGGAAAATAATTCCATGGTTGTTCCGTCACATCAAGGTATCAAGAGGGTGGGTGCTCTAGTCAGCCGCAACTTTCGACTGTCGATGAGGTGGATGGCTAGAGAAACAAAATCTGTGGTTGAAAGCTTTCGGTAAACTCGTCAGAAAGAAGCTGAATCCCTGCTCTTATCATTTAAAGTAGGTTCATCAGCTGTTCGGGAACAACTAGCTGGAGTGAGACCAAAATTGTAGAAAGCTTCTGCACCGTTGCACCGTAGTCACGAATTCTGTCATGACTTTCGCCGACGGGAAACAATTCAGTGTAAATTCGAAAATGAAATGCAAAAACAATCGCATTGTAGCCGGAAGTATCCAGGAGGCCTCACTGAAAGGAAAGATCTTAGGACGGACTATTCATACGACTCCTGTTATTTCTTCGAAGGCATCGATAGCTTTTCGTGAATCCTTGCAGAAAATCAGCAAGAAAGTTTGGAGGGAAACGTTCTTGGAGATTTCTTTAAAAGCAGACCCTGGTGCTTCACACCAGAACATGCGTGAGCACACACAGCCAAATCAGTGCAAGAGTGGTGTGAACGCGAGCTTCCCTTCGTCAAACGTGTACGAAGAGTAGCCGCCTTGCTTTCCGTACCTGCACCCCTCAACTTTTTAGGATGATGTGGGGTTGGGTCTGAGGTCTCTGGTTTTTCACAAACAAATTTAACTTGCTAGAGAGTGGATTCCAAGAAAGCTTTGGACGAAATATGACGACTACCCCAGTGACTGCTGTGACGTCTTCCTGCAACGATTTCGAACCGGTATTTAAGCAGATAGCGGATAGTTTTGGATCTCGTACCTGTTATGCGTTAAAACTTAGATGAATAAATCCACCTAAATTTGTTAATCTCAAAATTTAGTGCGGTGTTCCAAAACACTGCGATATCTGCTCGCCAATAATTATAGAGACCCTGTACATCAGAAGCAAAATGAAGGACTGCAAGCAAGCAGTTATAGAAACCTAGTTAAATTGGAGGGGCCAGACGCCTAGCAATAGCATGTTCCTGAGCTTTTCTCTCCAACTTTCAATTTATTTTTTGAAATTCTGTTATATTCAGATCTACGCCTTGATCGCCTAACTTTGTTTTAAATACACAGCACAAGCTAAGGAGCGAGATCTCAGATTTCCACATAATTATGAAGTAGACCCTCCCTGTATAAAATGATTATAAGCCGTAACACCTTTGGAAGTAAGATTCGCGAGGAACGAGATCATGAGACGTTTGCCTGGGGCGGTAGTAAACTAGACAGAACTCAGAGTTCAGAACCATGATAATGTCAGAGTTACGAGGAGGAATTGATGTTCGAGACATCGTTCTCAGGTAAAACTAGTTGTCCAGAATCGGACGAATAGTTGTTGGGAATCGGTCGACAGTCGAGAAGTTGTCCAGAAAGTTGTTAGGAGTTGTCGAGAATTCGGAGATTCGCAGTATTTGTCGAGATTTGCGGCCGATTTGGTCAGAATTTCAGAGAGAGTTGCCGAGAATTCGGGGGAACGAGTGCTTGCCGAGAATTCGGATAGATTTCTCGACACCTTCCGAAATTGAGAATATGTTTCGAATATGTCGAAAATTTCCCAAGAATTCAGGACATCACTTCAGAACCCTCTTTCCCCCACTTTCTTCAATTATTGCGACTGCTGTTTTTGTTCTTCTCTTTTCATGTGGGTCCTCTGTGGTTTTTGTCTTTTTTCTCCATTCTTCTAGCTGGTTATCAATTATAATATATTATATTTCACCGACTTCTTGAATATCAAATTCGCTTCTTTTTTAAATTTTCATCTTCTCAAAATAGCGAACATACCAAAACATGGGATTTTCTAGTTAAAGAATTTTGAAAGTTTACGAGCTTCAAGGACTGATCTTTTTTCCATGACCGGTAGTTGCGGCAGTCGGATTTAAAATATAATATTCAAGAAGTTACCCAAGAAGTATCAGAACAACGTTTGAAATTAACATTGTTAATTCTAATAAATCCCGAATGATTCAGTTCTGACCGAAATTTGCAACTCTAAACCTTGCAATGGTTGTTTATCATTACATTAATGTACAATATATGGACCCGCTGAAAGTCCACATTTCGCAAAGTATGGGTCACGAGGGTACGATATTTGAGTTTATCGGGGTCTATTTACCTTCCATACAAACTTCCACCGCCTAAGATGAAGGCAGAACCCCTCTACAGTATAATGGCTCACACCTTTCTCAGGTGTGGTCTAGCCGGAAGTCGACAATTTTGAAAACTAGGACCCATGAGAGTAGGGTATATGAGTCCAGCGTGGGCAATTTACTCTCTACTCAAACTTTCACCGTCTTAGAGTACTTCCGAAGACCACTACACTGATAGCGCACTGGTGCTGGTCAAGGCCAATAGCGGCCCATGTTGAACGATTTTGTAGACCCACAGCACATACGATGCACAGTTTTCCTCTGCCAAACGTCGATGAAGCCAGCCAAGTTGGGAATTCGGTCAACAGAGTAATGTGAAACCATCTTCGTAGGCTTCGCCGACCGTCGTAATCATCGGTTAAGCAGGAGCTTCAATTTTTGGGTAAGTGCATACAGTTGTACATGTGTAAAAAAATGTGTTAACTGTCGAGAGTCGGGCAACGATTTGTCGGGAATTGGTCGAGAATTGGGCGAAAAGTTGTCCAGAATTCTCTAGAGTCTGCGAAAGTTGTCCTGCATTCGTACGCCTGTAGGACAACTTTTCGTCCGATTTTCGACAACTAGTTTTACCTGAGTTGTTACCCTCAATCTTACTGGGAACTGCCGCATACATAATTGTTTGCAAAACTTACACCCCCCTGGGAGGCGATCTCGCAAGTTCTGTTTCAATGGCAGCGATACATCTCTTTGCACCATGCTCCGTTGTTTACAATGTACGTAAGATGATTGACATCTTAAAGTGTTGCACATGCATGTTAAAAAGTGGGTGCGCGCGGAATCGAACCACTGACCGTGCCGACAGCAGCAGGGCGACATTGCGCTACACCACCCAGCGACGAAGGGGTTGTCTACTGGGGCCGTATACGTTGACATTTAAAATGGGGACATGCCAACGTAGAAGTCTCTCTCACCACGTAGCTGCTCATTGTAACCAAGTTTTACGGCGATAGCGACTGACAGGATAGCCTAACCCTTTTAGAAACCTTCATGCATACAATCCCTGATAGGCTCTCCTGGGTTCTTTACCCGTCGTTCATGTACACCAACCGTGCAACTTACAAGAAAAATATTAGCTCTTGCAGCGACGAGAACTAAAATCAGTTTTTGATAAGCGTGCACTCTTCCTTCTTCAGTCCACGTTGTGTTCCGTATATAATGAAAGTCACATTTTCTAGTCAGATATGATATTGGTGCTTTCATTGACCGGTCCGTTCAGCTATTTGTTTTTCCTCTATTTGTTCTCTCTTTCTCTAGTTTGGTGTTCTGTGCTCCCCCATTTTTCTTGATAATGTTTTTGGATTTAACTAAAATTACGAATTGAGGTTAAATCGGCCGAATATTTTGTCAGTAGAGTAGCTTGCCCAGTATTCCTAAAAGCTCAATTTCGAAGTCTTTCTGGAATTTCAGGTCTGCGTGGCTTCAACTTTCGTCTGTTTTCATAGGAACTCTACGATTCACTTCTGTTTTGGCCCTAAAGCATTTGTTTTCTTAGGCAACTTAAACAAAAAGGAGAAATAAAACACACAAGTTATCGTTTTCACCTTTGCAAAATCCACATTTCACCAAATCCGAAAGTTGTCGGCAAAAAAATTCAGGAAAGATACACTGGAAGAATAGAACTTAGCAGTTAAAGGCAGTGTTCACGATAAATTTCACATCCGTCATCTCCACGGTTTACGAAAGGTCTGGTGCCCTACATAGCAAGGCATGCTTAAAAAGGACATGAAAGACGCGTTTTTGAGCGAAAATAGGCCCTCTCTTGTTTACGTTGATTTTTGAGCGTGGAGGAATTGACCGCTAGAAGGATGATACCAATCAGTGCAATGAAGCGATCAGCTTACTTATCAGCACTTCCTTCACTTGATCATTCCTGTGATCTGAGTCTTCATTTGTTCCTTTCGAGGGGCGGATCTGGGGCCCGGGGCGTGTCTGGGGCACCAAAACGCTTGTTTGCAGTCGTTATTTTGCCGCTCCTGGCTCGTTTTCTACCGTTCTTTCGACACTGGGAGCCTAGGATCCTTCTCGCCCATCATTTCTCTGTTGAAAGTCAACTAGGATGATCATCGTGAACGCTGCCTTCAAGGACGAAATAGCTGATATTCAATTCTCCAAGATAGATCAATAAATTCGGAAAACTGTCCTTCATTGGATTCGGATGAATATTAGGAGAATTCTCGCAATAATCAGAGAAATTTTTTGGAAAAATTCCCAAAGCAATAAGTTCACTTATTTTGTAGGGCAGATTTTTCGACTGCTGAGTGTCCTAAATCCATGCCCCGAGGTTGGCCGAATTTTCGAAAATTGATTATCACGTCTAAACTACATAATAAATCGAATATATCAGCAAGAGTGAGAAATAATTTCATTTTTGGCTGTGTTTATAACGAACGCGTTATTCGTATAGATCTTAACTGCGAGATGTTATTCTTCCATGTGTTTTTCTGAAGAAACATAGTTCCAGGATGCTTTTTGAAAGTGGTAATGTATCGATTACGAAGGTGATACTGGCAATGTGTGTTTTGTTTTTTCTCAAGATTACGCGAGAAAAAGGAAGGTACAGGGTCACGACAAAAATGATTAGTAAACTAAAAATAAGCAGAGACGAAAGAAAAAACAAAGCAAACAAAAAATTCAAAAACAATAACTTTAAAATCTCCATTTTAGCGCATTCTGAAGCAGCTATTTCTTTGACAGGTCTCTCGGCCAGTTATAACTAGCTTTGGTATGTTCTTCTGGACCAAAAATATTAACAAGAAAAATCGGAAACACAATACAAGAAACCTGGCCAAAAAAAGAGCAATCAGAGGCGGAACAATTAGCTGCTCTGTCCTTCGCTGATCAATCAACGAAGGAAAATATTGCTGTATCGATCGCGTTGTCACTGCACATGGCGAATGGTACGCCAGCAGTTCGGGAATTGACGTGTATTTAGATTGTTCTTGGCTCAACTGCGGCTGCAATGATGATGGATGAAAAACTCCGAGTTGGCGGGTTACGCTAAAAAGGCCTCTCGAGGACTTATGACCCTAACCCGCCATCGTTGTCTAGTGCGCTCCTCAATTGGCGCAGTTTCTCACCGCTGACCTGCGGAGAGCGCCGATTAATTCGCGGACATCAATGTTCGCGATTGAGGGTTTCGAGGGGGGTAATATGATAGTTAACAGGTAATAACATCGAAGTTTAGTTCTAGGATTTCCACAGGAGCTTATTTAGGCTTTGAAAGTTAAAACACTGTTTTTCTTTGTCCTGACTAATAACCTCATAATTAACATCGATGTTAAAAGTCTTGGTTAATATCGTAGTTTGACTGGTTTACTACCACCCCTGATTGGGAAATCGCGGCGGCTGTTCAGTCTCAAACAGTGTATGATGTTGGAAGCAGAACTTGTTTCCTAGAGTAGATAAGAAAACAGCAGTTGCCATGGGTCAAAGAACGTCAAGTTGGCTGGTGTGGAAGCTCCCGAGATACTTTGAGAGCCGTTGCCCATTCAGAGACAGGAAGTGAAACAGTTGGTTGAAGGCTACTACGTTTGTGTGCTACCCATTACAATATGAACACTAACCGATTAAGCGAGACCATCCGCGTTGCATAGAGGGGATCTGAAGAGTTTGAAGGATCTCCAGATACCTTCCGAAACCAACCATCATCTGGATCCTTGTGACATAGAAATGTAGACAAGAGCTACATATGCTTATTGCCGATGTTCCATTAAGAGGAAAGCGAAAATAATGAGGGTATCGTTTGAGAAAGAAACTCCACAAAATATAATACGTAATCCCCTATAGACATTCACAACTTGGAGACTCATTACCGAATTGTGTAGTTGTGAGCCATGTGAAAAACCTGATTCAAATGTTTCAGCTGATCTACATGCTAGTGCTAGCAATAATGACACGGAAACAGCACCGAGTGCTCTCATGTTACAAAATCATGATTAGTCTAGGTGAGTGGGATCAATCCATTTTTTCTTATTACTTATTTTTATACTCTGACTGCTCGTCTTCACGGATCGTGCGAGCCTCAGCTTAACATACATTCGTATCGTTCTCACGCAATCATTGGATGTGGAAGTGGTCTGTTTTGTCCCGTCATTCAAGAACTATCTCTGAGTCTGGAAGCAAATGCCGAGGAAGCTTATTGATAGTCTTGACTAACACATCAGCCCATCTAACACGTGGTGTCCCTTGATGATCCAAGCGCCGAATCGGAGTTCATTCGGCCGATCTAACTGCCATCTACGTCGATGACTGGTCCCTCGAAATTTGTTTTTCGATGCGTATCCCATTAGATCACGAGGGCGGGATATACTTTGAAGGTCTTGATTACGTAATCCTTATTGATAATGATTGCGATAGCCATGCTTTAGATGACAACACTCGAGCGCTCTGTGAGTAGTTGGAAAAGGAGTCTAACAAGGGTGCGCGAAAGTTGGTCGGGGCTTCTTTGAGACGCCCGAGAGCTGACCATGCTGCCCATCTTTTTTTCCCACCTCAACCTGCTAGTCGTTATCCTTGTTCATTGAGCGCTCCGGGTACACGAAGAAGTTTGTATCCGCGATTGGTGGGCCATCAACCTCTATCTAAGTTCACTCGCAGCAGACTTTCTTCATGAACTTCTTTTTCCTCCGATTGATATGCAAGTAAATACTTTTTCCTCCGTCGTTCAGCTATGTTAGCATCGTCTGCGCTTCATTGATACTATTCGAAAAGAAGACGATGTCGTCGGGAAAAAGAAGTTTTGAGAGATAAATTTCATCCATGCGTATTCCCCTTTTATCCCTGTCCAGCGACCTCACTTTCAAGTGCTAAGTTGCGGTGAACAGATTAGGCGATATAGTATCGCTTTGTGGAGCCATAGCGACTGAGAAAATTTGCCCCGGTGGCAGACCAACCGTGCCTCGAAGGCTCCTAATCGGTGCGTGCTAGGTAGTGTCTATCCAGAGTCTCTCCTCCAGCTATGCCACTTCATCGACCTCCCCGCTGCGGTGTCTCAACCAGGACGCAACGGCTCCCAAACCCGGTCCGGAGGTACCTCAACCCTACCGCAACGAAGCCTGAATCTGGCTGCGACGGTACCTGGAACCGCCTGTCCCGACTGGGTCAGCTAAAAGGGCATAACCTTTGCCGAGGTCCGCGGTGAGGATCCACCCTCCATGCAGACTTTGACGAAAATCGCCCCACCCCCCCCCCAGCCGTGAGGATCCCCTATCCCCTAGCGGTCAGATTTAAGCTGGCCTCCGGAGAATGCCGAATCAGGACTCGAGTGAGATTAGGCAACCTTTATACCGGCTGTGCTCATGGTAAACACATTAACACGTGATCACTCGCTTTACCATGTTTTTTTCGTGTCTGCCACTGCAGCCGTGCCTACAGCTAAGTGGTTCCGCAGCCCGCTCTGACTCTTCAGCCTGCTAACTAGTGCAGCGGTGGCGTCGCGGTGATATCGAAAAGCCGGCGCAAAACTGTTGCGAAGCTTACGCTTCGCTATCGCGGTACCGTTCACGATTGCGGTGCCGTTGATGTACGGTTGCGGACAGGAGCCGTTGCTACAGTGTCGCGGCACGGGCTCGGATTACTCTGCCGTTGCTACATTGGCACAGCACGGTCTCGGGTTGCGGTGCCGTCCCGCCACGGTCAATGCAAACTTTCTCAGAGGACGGTTTGGATGTGATACATCCAGATTAAATCCTAGCGAAATCTAGCTTGTTTTGGTGGTAGAGCTTCATCCACGTTCTGCGATATGCGCGAAAGAACAATCTTCTCGAATAACTTGTGGAGCACGCTCAGAAAGCTATTAGGCCAAGAGTTGCAAAGTTCTTTCCCGGTCACCCTTCTTATGAAGGGAGACTGTGAGCGAACTCCTCTGCTGGCCTGGAATCAATTTCTTATGTGGATGAGATTACTCAAGCGTGTGTAGGTTGTGGACTTCAGCTCGAAGAATATCAACAGAAATTCTGTTTGATCTTGCAGCTGTGCCGCTTTTCATATTTCTGGTAAGAGCACGAACCTCTGAAGGAAGTATTTGCGGGCGAGTTTTTTCTGCCCAGGTGTCGGAATCTGATGCTGAAGTTGTTGATTGGAAGAAGTTGGTATAGTAGCTCTCCCTGATTGATTCCATTTCATAGCGGAGTCTGAAACAAGTGACAGCGATCCCGACTTCGCCGACAAGTATAGCCCACCTTTGAGCCGGTCAAAATAAGGCTTAACGGGATCATCGTGTTGAATTCTTCTTATTACTGTCAGATTTTGCAATAAACAACTGCACCGCCGCCTGCTCCGCCCAGATCATCCAAGCGAGCTAGGCTTCACTGATAGTAGTTTACTAAGGTCTCAAAGGCCTTGGCGACACTCTTCAAACTAGCCCTTTTCTGTGCTGCCTCTAACAGCCTTTGTTGCCTGCATCTTTGAAGACCCTCATGGGCTCGTAGCAAACCCCTCTGATGTCGTGAGCTCAGCGCTCCCTCCAAGCCACCAGCAGGTAGTTCACATGCCAGCAGTGAAAGATGAGCGTCCTGCTATCTTGATGCATGCGGGCTACTATAAGCGCTAGCAGCCAATTCTAAACGTTATGAGAGTCAGACATGGACGTGAGGTACGCTCTGAAGCCCATGGCTACCGCGCGATGTGAGAGGTGGAGAGCAAAATTAGGGCTCATATTCATGGTGCTGACGGTGCGAAGAAGAAGTATCATCCAGAGCTTCATCATCAATTTCTGAACCTGCAATTTTTCACTCGCGATTACATACACAGAGCTGCCAGTGCTCTAGATGGTGCTACATTTTTGTAACCACTATTAACACTCCGAATACAAAAGGAGCTAGCTATTCAGTCCACTGACCAGGTTTTCTGGGAGTGGTATTTCTCAGGCCAACAGCCTTCGTAAACCCAAAATACCAGATTTTCACCTGCGGGTATTACAGTAAGTCAGACTGGTTTTCATAGATGAGTTTTCCTTCTCAACTGCATAATATTTTTCTTCTTCATCTTCGCACTAGGCAATCAGTCTGATACCCTAGATTTCATAGTCTTCCTTCTCCCTTATAATGCGCATAAATCTTCTAATAGTTGAATGCTGGTACCCCTTTTTCTCTTCAAACGGAGGAAATTTTCTTTTTCAACTCTCAAAGAGATTAGATAATTTTCAGAAAACGGTTTCTTTATAGTGATTAACACATAACAACCCATCAAATTTCGTTCAGAGGATGAACAAAAAAAGAAAAAGTTCACGATAATAAACGCACAAGGGACACGTAAGAAAGAAAATGAGATCACAATACAGGTGTCGTCCAAATGATAGAGAATCCAAATGATCTGCCAGTTCAATCAGAACAAATGCGAGCCGTCAAAATATTCCTTTGCTTCTAACGACCTGAAATCCAGATCGACAAGAAAATTACCCTGTTTTTCACGACATGCACCTCCTCCAGGCCACAGATACAGCGCTTCCGCTAAGCTAGCGGACACCTTTATGGCACGCTTGAACCTGCCAGGAATATATGCTATACTTCCTCCTTCATAAACTGCTCGCGGGTGTTACCGTCACTGCGACGCGATAGCGGTCTTCTTCAAGACCTCATCCCTCGGGTATTACAGTAAGTCAGACTGGTTCTCATAGATGAGTTTTCCTTCTCAACTGCATAATATTTTTCTTCTTCGTCTTCGCACTAGGCAATCAGTCTGATACCCTAGATTTCATAGTCTTAGTTCAATCAGAACAAATGCGAGCCGTCAAAATATTCCTTTGCTTCTAACGACCTGAAATCCAGATCGACAAGCAAATTACCCTGTTTTTCACGACCTGCACCTCCTCCAGGCCACAGATACAGCGCTTCCGCTAAGCTAGCGGACACCTTTATGGCACGCTTGAACCTGCCACGAATATATGCTATACTTCCTCCTTCATAAACTGCTCGCTGGTGTTACCGTCACTGCGACGCGATAGCGGTCTTCTTCAAGACCTCATCCCTCGGGTATTACAGTAAGTCAGACTGGTTCTCATAGATGAGTTTTCCTTCTCAACTGCATAATATTTTTCTTCTTCATCTTCGCACCAGGCAATCAGTCTGATACCCTAGATTTCATAGTCTTCCTTCTCCCTTATAATGCGCATAAATCTTCTAATAGTTGAATGCTGGTACCCCTTTTTCTCTTCAAACGGAGGAAATTTTCTTTTTCAACTCTCAAAGAGATTAGATAATTTTCAGAAAACGGTTTCTTTATAGTGATTAACACATAACAACCCATCAAATTTCGTTCAGAGGATGAACAAAAAAAGAAAAAGTTCACGATAATAAACGCACAAGGGACACGTAAGAAAGAAAATGAGATCACAATACAGGTGTCGTCCAAATGATAGAGAATCCAAATGATCTGCCAGTTCAATCAGAACAAATGCGAGCCGTCAAAATATTCCTTTGCTTCTAACGACCTGAAATCCAGATCGACAAGAAAATTACCCTGTTTTTCACGACATGCACCTCCTCCAGGCCACAGATACAGCGCTTCCGCTAAGCTAGCGGACACCTTTATGGCACGCTTGAACCTGCCAGGAATATATGCTATACTTCCTCCTTCATAAACTGCTCGCGGGTGTTACCGTCACTGCGACGCGATAGCGGTCTTCTTCAAGACCTCATCCCTCGGGTATTACAGTAAGTCAGACTGGTTCTCATAGATGAGTTTTCCTTCTCAACTGCATAATATTTTTCTTCTTCGTCTTCGCACTAGGCAATCAGTCTGATACCCTAGATTTCATAGTCTTAGTTCAATCAGAACAAATGCGAGCCGTCAAAATATTCCTTTGCTTCTAACGACCTGAAATCCAGATCGACAAGCAAATTACCCTGTTTTTCACGACCTGCACCTCCTCCAGGCCACAGATACAGCGCTTCCGCTAAGCTAGCGGACACCTTTATGGCACGCTTGAACCTGCCACGAATATATGCTATACTTCCTCCTTCATAAACTGCTCGCTGGTGTTACCGTCACTGCGACGCGATAGCGGTCTTCTTCAAGACCTCATCCCTCGGGTATTACAGTAAGTCAGACTGGTTTTCATAGATGAGTTTTCCTTCTCAACTGCATAATATTTTTCTTCTTCATCTTCGCACTAGGCAATCAGTCTGATACCCTAGATTTCATAGTCTTCCTTCTCCCTTATAATGCGCATAAATCTTCTAATAGTTAAATGCTGGTACCCCTTTTTCTCTTCAAACGGAGGAAATTTTCTTTTTCAACTCTCAAAGAGATTAGATAATTTTCAGAAAACGGTTTCTTTATAGTGATTAACACATAACAACCCATCAAATTTCGTTCAGAGGATGAACAAAAAAAGAAAAAGTTTACGATAATAAACGCACAAGGGACACGTAAGAAAGAAAATGAGATCACAATACAGGTGTCGTCCAAGTGATAGAGAATCCAAATGATCTGCCAGTTCAATCAGAACAAATGCGAGCCGTCAAAATATTCCTTTGCTTCTAACGACCTGAAATCCAGATCGACAAGCAAATTACCCTGTTTTTCACGACCTGCACCTCCTCCAGGCCACAGATACAGCGCTTCCGCTAAGCTAGCGGACACCTTTATGGCACGCTTGAACCTGCCAGGAATATATGCTATACTTCCTCCTTCATAAACTGCTCGCGGGTGTTACCGTCACTGCGACGCGATAGCGGTCTTCTTCAAGACCTCATCCCTAGCCAGGTAGGAGGCGCCAGATGAGCTCCATGAAAGTTTGGCGTCGGCTACCCGCTATCGATCTGGGGTTAAAACATTTTAATCTGTTCACCGAATGCTCTCTAAGGCTGGCAAGCTTCTCCGGAAGATCCAATGTTCGCTCCCGACGTGCACCAACGAGGAGGCTCAGATCCTCGTATAGCTTTTCCTTATTAAACCGATAAATGATTAGGCTACAAATGAGTCTCTATTAAGGTATCTACGACATGTGTGCAATTTCTCTGAATTCAATTCTTACCGGTTATTATTTCCTAATTGGAGCTAACTACTGCCGGAGCCCAAGGATTATGTACATTACGGGCGCCATTGCAGTAGGCAGGTTTCCTCATGACGTTCATTTATGATACAGTGAGTTCCAATAACAAGAAGCCAAACCTGGAATAAAGTATTCTGCTTCCCTTACAAAGGTCCATGAGGCGTCACCAACACCATAGGGCTCAGTAACTCCAAAAACCAAGACCCATGACCTTTCCAGAATATGAGTTATAGTTTCATATAGTTTCAGAAAACAGAAGATAGAGCCACCAGCCACGATTATCGTCCTTAAAAATCCATTTTCCAATACGGCTCAATTGTTGACCATGCATGGGCCAGGTTTTCATCTCTCTTACACCCATCATGCCTTGCTCAACCATGGCATCAGTCGAAAATCAGGCCCGAATTTCTACTTTTCAGATCACTCCAAACGCTAATTTCCTACTTAATTTTTACATAGTCGACAAAGAGGGGTTTCAGATCATCATGTGAGAGATACAGCTTAATATTAGAAATGCTATTCTCAAGAAAGGCTTCGCTCACTGTTCAGCCTCGACGTTCGTACATACAGCACTTGCTGTACAAAACTGACTGCTTTCGTCAACCGGGTTGCTCTACAAACCCACTGCCTTTGTTAACCGGGTAAAAAAGTACTTCTTGATTACTTCATTGAAGCTAGAGATTTAGAGAGCGATTATCAGATTTTGAATTTCGTTTTCCTCCTGGGTGCTCGTGTGCGGCGGCGTTTTGTTCCTCTCTCTTATTTCTTTTTCACATCTTTTCCCTCATTACCTGCACTTCCTGTTTTTTGTTGCCTCGATTATTTTGCTTCATACTCGCTTTGTTTCGACTGGTTAGATCTTTCTCGATTTTGAAGCGATCCGGAATCCAGTGCCCCATCGTCTGTCGTTCCGTTTGGACTGCTAAGTTAGTTTATCTACCAAATCAATCGATCTAATTACTCTGCCAGCGCGTAGCTAGGTGCCTCACACGGAAACCGGAGATGCCCAGGGTTTCGGAGGCATCTAGTCTAATTTTGACACGAGAATTTACGTAAATTACGTAAAGTTCAGCCTCAATTGGTGAAAAGTTAGCTACAGCGCCCGCATAATCTACGTAAATTCTCGCTACGGCACCCGCATATTCTACGTAAACTCTCGCTGCAGCCCTCAGTCGATCGACCCAATAAATCCCGATCTTTACTAGAAAGGCGATCCTCTCTGCGATCGACCGCAACGCACATTCCCAGCGGGCAAAAATATCCCTGGCAAGGTGTCCTAGAGAACAACACGGGATCACCCTCCACGACCAGCCATAGAGTGATAAGTAAGCACTCTGTGAGTTGACTGGGCCAACACTTTTCGAACGGCATCCCAGCGTTCCGCGTAGCCAGCGCGGGTTTGAGATTGCATTTCGACACAGGCTGTCACTAAATCCGTAGATTCTCGCTACAATTTTATAGCGAGGATATAAGGGTTTAGCGACAGAGAGATCAATGTAGCGAATTTAGACTTCGTTTTTACGTAGAATACGCGTAGAATTTGCAACCGTTCACCTTCGACACAAGAATATGCGGGTTCTAGCTATCGTAGCTAAAACCCGTGAAATCTCGCTACATGGAATGGGGCGGCGTTGCAGACCGCGCCCTCTGAGGCATCTAGCTACGCGTTGGCAGAGTATGACAAGAGGCGCCACCCAGAAGAAGTCAGCTGTTGAGAACAACGATAAGGATATGCCGCAGTTGGCGAAAATAATGACAGAGAAGTACGAGAACTGTTGCGAAAGGATTTAAAAGACGTTATCCAATTCGTTCGACAGAATTCTAGCAAAAGTGTACAAGATGGATCAAACTCAAAAAACTATTTTATCGCGACTTTCTGTACTTTAGTCTCGTCTGCATTCCTCCAGTTTTGCACCTCCTCTCTTGCAGAGTGCTTTATACTCGACGATTGTTAAATTGAAGGCCGATGAGCAGAAAATAGAGGACAAGCTCAGAAGGATCGCCTGGATATTGATTCCTGAACAACGTGACGATTCAGCAACTAAAAGTTCGACAGTGAGGCGCTCAGAGAACTAAACGAGACTTCAGGCGGTGTGCAATTGAAATCTGAGTTTAAAAAAGGCAACATTCTCTTTCACCGCTACCCACACAATCAGACCAGAGGAATCGAAAGGAGAGGCCGCATTATCAAGATTGATCTTCCTTCTCCAGATCTTAAGGACCGACTTCTTACGCACATGAAATCTGGTCGGCAAAGCCTCACTAAAGATTATGTGCATTCCTACGCTCGTCGAGATTATACGGAGGAAGAATTGGCAATGGATAGAAGTCTGCGAAAGTCGGCTGGTGAAATGAATCAGAAAGCAGGAAAACTCGCAGCCGTGGTTCGGGACTTGGAGATCCACCAGCTGAAAAATTCGAGAGAGCTACCCTACCGCCAGGATTCAATGCCTAAACAACCCTCTGGATCATCCTCCGGCCCTCGTTCAGTCAGGTATTCGAACCTTGCTGAGAATCTTGACCAGTCTGCAGCGCCAGGAACGTCAGCGAGTATTTTGAGCCCTGCACGCTAGAACACCAATGATACTTCTGATCTTGGAGACGTGTACAACAGTCCGGTTTCTCATACCTAGGATCAGGCCAACCTTGAAAAGGGTTTTTTTCCAAACACTCATCGTTCTCGAAATTTTTCCTAATTCCTCTTTTTTAAAAAGTTTTTTATTCAATGCTCGTAGCTTAGTCAATAAATTCCATCATCTTCACCTCCTGCTCAGGCTACGGCGCGAGGTGTGATACAACCCATCATTGGTCCGACCCCCCACCCAAGTCAAGCGATTTGCTCATTGATGCATCGATTGTATCAATTAATCCTAATAATGCAATAATTAAATATTTTCCACGAAAGTAGAACAAAAACAACTCTTCCGCGACAATGACACCAATGTTTGTTCAATGGCTGAACATTGATTAGTGCTCTGAGGACACACAGGTGCGGTTTCGGGCATGAAAACCACATTTGGTAATTGGCTATTCAGATGTAAAACGCACCCCAAATTTCATGGCCACAGCTTCAAGCCGAACAGCGCTACATAGCATGGACGTGGCCTGTTTTCATGCCCTGAGGGCACATAGGTGCGAATTCGGGCATGAAAACCACATATAGTAATTGACCATCTAGATTTTAAAACGCACCCAATATTTCATGGCCGCAGTTTTAAGCTCAACAGCGCCACATAGGACGGGATCCATGAAAAAATCGATCGCGGTGAAATAATTACAAGTATTTAACGAAATTTGAATTAGGGAGTTTCGCGTTGCTACAACGTGGGGAAAGCCTAGTCACGGACCCAAGTAATTGATATCATTCTCCCAACCGGTTAAAAACGGTCTTTGAAAACCCTTTTTTAGGTGTTATACAATCGATTGTATCACATCTAATTTGTATGGTAAATTGGAATCAACTAAATGTTTGTGCAAAGCAGCCGTGATGAAAAACTACCTCCATATTTTCAAACGCCGATATGATGCAGGGCGTATTTCTTGTCGAAACCAAACTTCACCTGCTCTGTCATTGGAAATTTCTATCAACTGAAATCAAAATGCCGGACGCAAACAAATACACTCAATCACAATTAATGAAGCGATTCTGACGAATGAAATTGATCCGATGCGGCTGATCGGCTGAGGTTTCGGCGTGACTCATAACTGCCGAAGTTTTCGTGGTGATGTCTCATATGTGGCGGAGTTTTCGGGGCGACGTGTTGCAGTGTCTGCACTGTTTTTCTCTGGTACTCTCTCGTGTAGAGCGCGGAATCGGTAGCCCACAATGTATACGCTGCACTGGAATGTGACGTGTTTGTGAGTATCACGGTTGACAGCTCGGGATATCAACGCTTTGGCGGGCGTCGGTGGCAGGTTGGCAGGTCAATTGTGCGGCCTCTCAACTGCCACGGACGCCCGCGACTGCATGAGAGGTAGAGGGTGGTCGGGTGGTCGGTGGGAGGTGATTAGGCGAAACTTTCGGTGTAAACACGTGGGTGTGACGTCACAGTGAGTGGTCGGTGGGAGGTGATAAGGCAGAGCTTTCGGTGTGAACGTGTCAAGGATGACGTGGCATTGTAGGGTCGGTGGGAGGGTGACACGCGGAGTTTTCGGCATGAATGGGGGAGTTTTCGGGCCTTGCCCGCCCCTTTTTTCGTTTCGAGCGGGAGCACGCTACCTGTTCAACTCCTCTCAACCGGCCACCGACCCTAGCGAGAGTGTGAGACATTTTGGAAGAAATCTAAGCTCCACGCTTCTCTAAACACATTTTCCACTCGTCTAGGACCCGTTTTACAAAGTGTGTTAGCGGTTGTTTAACCGAAAAAAACAACTTTGAAAATGAAGAAATCATTCCCGAAAGCGCACCACTCCTATGAATTGGCATCCTTGTTCTCCAGGTCTGACGAAGGTGTTAAGCACCGAAAGCTGACCGGCAATTTTCGCAGTCGTTTTGAACGTTTCTGGAGTATTAGTCTGAGTATTAAAAACTAGGATTGACACTTGTTCGGGGAGGGGGGCACTCGAGAAAATGGAGTGATTCAACAATGAAAATGAAAACTTGCGCTTATATCATATGTCAGATAGCAATATCAGTCAGTTTTCAGGAAGATTCCATGGAAATACTCCTATTTCTGGAAGCGGAGCAATTCATTCTTCAGGTGAATCCTGAGTGCCCCCCCCCGAACTAGTTTCATAGCAAAAAGCATAAAAGAAAACCAAAAAACCAACATAAAACCTAAAGGAACAGCTAGCAAATGATTAGAGATGTTTCGAAATGAGACGCCAATTCGAAAAACGGATTTACCGCAAAATGAGCTTTTCGATCGTGTAATTGTAAACATTGCTACCTATTGCACACAAAACATTTAACCCTACGCTGCAACGGCCCCGCGGGTCCTCCGAAACGACCCCGCGGGTTCTCCGAAACGAGCTGCTCCCGACAATCCACCGGGGGACTGACGTGCGGCAAGGTCAATGCACCGAAAGTACTCAAATTTTGCGCGTGTGCCCCGCAATGTCTGCCTGAGCAGCGCGAAAGCAGACTCGATGGGGCTTTTTTATACAGTTTTATCTATTTTTTTCCAGCTTACAAAACCCACTTAGAGTCAATAGATCGGCGGCTGTGGTGCTGGAAACTACTACGACTCGGGAGCGTGCGGCCACAAAGCTTGTCGAAACGCAATTGCGGACCGGAATTTGGTCTAGAGAAGCACAGTACGTGCTTCCGCAAGTCGAATATTGTAGCCAGGTATGGAGTCTGAGCACTAGAAAACTGCAAGCGAAAATTGAAAAAGTGCAGAAAACTTTCACTACGATCCTCATGTATAAAATATTGCCAGATCTGAATTACCCGTACTCCTTACCTAGCTACAGATCCAGATTGAAACTTCTTGGTTGCGCAGCCTTATTTATCGCAGAGTGTTTTCATGATGTTGTGCTCTCCTTCTGACTTCTGCGGATGGAACTCCGGCTAAAGCCAAGCAGGTATTCGGTTTTTAGACCTAGCCATGGCCGGACGGGTATGTTTGCTATACGCTATGCACTAATAAAAAGATAAAAGTTTTTGAAGCTTCATAATTCTTTCTCCATTCGTGCCGCTAGGTGGCTGAGCAAGCTTTCAGTTGAAATTATTAGCTCCCAAAACATAGCAGTATTTCGTAGAAAGTTGAAATACATTGACCTTCTTTCATTGCTGGACATAAAAGACTTCTAAGATCTGGCAGTGGAAGTGGAGCATATCATTGGTGCGTTGAAAGCAGTGATCTTCAAACGTCTACGTGATCTTATGTGGACTTGATATATTTTCAATCCATTCGTTTTAGTGATTTCGCGCATTGTCAGTATTCCTATCCCCTTGCCGGCTCGGAAAGCCTTTCCCTTAAGCATCACTGAAATAAATTGACATTTGCTCCTGAATTAACGGAATACTCTTTGGCGAATGCAGATTACTAGCTCCTGGCAGGCCTGGATCTACGTGGATGTCGGTACACCCGTATGCCGAAGCTCTAGGCTTATTCCTCAGGCGCATTAGTGTGCCTAGAACACCCTCGCCGGCAGGTGCAGGTTTAGTTCCGTTTTCATTGACGCCTAGATTTTCTACTTAACACAGTAAATTTGACGTGTAATCAGAACGCGTTTGGTGAAATAGGACACGTAATAATTAGCCCATTTTTTTAGGATTACGCTCAACTTTCTAATAAATTTTGATCGTAAAAGGCTTTAGCGGCATCAGGAGGTTCTGCAATGTTGCGGTCATTTGAGCATTGGAGGATCATTTTTTTTAGTTGGAATACATTCGCTCGGTTTTTTTTGTGTCACTTTTTTTTGTGTTGCAGCCGTTGTTTTATTTCTTAACTTAGATTGGTGACATGTTTTTGCTATTGTTATGCGCACCCTAGAGTTCATATAAATAATAATACATTAATTAAATAAAAAAAATGAATAAAGTCGGAAAATCTGGAGCAGCTTGCCACCGAAGTGCTCACTCTAGGCCACTTCTCTAACATCCTTTAAGGTCTCCCAGAGTATTCGATTTTAGGGATCCTCCTTCAAAGAACAGAATGTTTTATCCAGACGACTTTGATGAATCACACGGTTGTTTGAGGGATCCCATAAAGAAAAAATTTGCCTTTGGCTCCCTCGAAAAGTGCGAATGTCCGATTACTTTTCCACTTTCCAACTTGCGAATCCGGGTTGAGTCATCTTGTGACGGCCAGCTCGCATTGAAGGCTTTTCCACCGACTGTCGTACAATGCTGGGACAACTGATAAACGCTTTTCACATCTTCACATTTTTTAGAAGAGAGCACAATTCCTATACGGTTCAGCTGACTAGAGCAGTGTAGTTGTAAACAAAGCGCTGTATGTTTTGGGCGTCTAGGCTGAACAGAGAATGAGGTCTTCCGCCTCTTATAGGGAGCTGTAAAGTCAGCATGGATCGTGAAGAGACTTCGCGTTCACTGTAGAAGATTGGCGCAAACTCGGTGCCATATGCTGTAACACAGGTGCACCGAGTTTGCGCCAACCTTCAACAGTGAACGCGAAGTCTCTTCACGATCCATGCTGACGTTATCTGTAGTGGACTGCAACGCCTCCTTGTACACCAGACTGAACACCGAATTAGCATTCGGTGGTACCTGTAGATTGAAGTGCAGATATTCGGGTTTGATTTCCGGCTGACGGCATGGTTTCATAGGTCTCGGAGAGGTGATGGCCTGGCACGGGCATGGAGTTATTCAAACCGTATTGAGAAAAATTTGCGTTTTATCGAGGATGGCGAACGTCGTGGGTGGCTATGTCGCTTTGAAACGATGGGAGATCGGTAATTTCTCTGTAAAGTTTATCTGAATAAATTCAATCTTCGAAACTGTCACGGGTATAGTTCTCAGAGGTGCTGAATCCGAAGGTATCGGTGCTGCGCCTTGACTCTCTGCAGCAAAATCGAAATTCTCTATTCCGGGGGTGGCTCTATGGTTCCGGAACGCATTATAGAAGGAACTGTTAAAATCAATTGAGGATATCAATTTCAGGTCTATGGACTGGTGCATGCATGTGTTGTTTCATCCTCGTTATCAATCGCCTACTGGATCTATGGAATAAGAGGGCCATGGAGTTGGTAGGTTGTTCTTTGACGATATGAATAAGTTTCCTGAAGGCATCATACGCGTTTAAAACCACTCACCGTTTTTCTGGGTTTGAATCATATGTTAGGCCCGCTTTTGAACGAACGTAGAGTTTATTGGGTCACCAACGCTCTATTGTGAAGATATGAAAGATCGAATGCCTCGAATTCTGTCAAGGGTGGCGGGCCCCTCTTCAGCCGTCCGGCATCGAATGAGAAAGAAAAGTAGCCTATCAACAGATGATGCGCTAAATGAGTTGAAGTTGGTGTATCATTTGTTGATAGGCTACTTTATTCTGATGCTAGATGGCTGTCGGGAGACCGGCCTCGTTTATTAAAATTTGAGGCATTCCATCTCCCACATCTTGACAATAATGCGCTGGTGACCCAAAAAAAACTCTGCCTACTTTCTCAGGCGGGCCTAAGGCCCCTGCAAAGGTTGGATGAGAAAATCGCCGTGGCCAGCCCGGTCGATACGTATGAGAAACATGGACGATGGAGGTTGCAAAAAAATTCCCGGTGTATACAGATGTGGCTGAAGCGGTCAATATGTATGAAATATGTGGAACCATATCATGAATTTCATTCACTTCTTACCTTATATCTTGTGAACATCGGTCGGGTCAGCCATATCGGGTGTTTTTTGCATCCCACCTCAATCATGTCATTCATGATTATGGACCGGGCTGGCTCGCCGATCAACCAACGGACCGAGGCCTAACCAATGATTTTAACCCCAAAAACGGTAAGCGGTTTTCAGTGCGTACAATGCCTTCAGAGGTCGGCATGTCCACCCCCCACTAAGTGTACTGGATTGCGCTTATGGCTCAGAACGCACCATGAAAGGGGTTACGGTCTCAGATGGACCGTGGATCCGAGCGAGGAAAACTCCTTGAGCGAGATTTTTAGCCCTGTTTTTCTCACCATTGGCGAACATTGAACTGAAGCAAGTCGTATAACGGGAGGTTAACAACAGACGGAAAATAACAGCTTTATTAAAATTTACTGGGTGTTTCCGTTGTCCACTCAATTTAATACTTATACACGCTGATGAGCGTAACAATTACAAATGCGCTGATTACGAATTTAGGATTAACTTTCCGGTTTTCCTAAGTTTTAATTCGTTCAAATCTTTTTACCGAAGAGAAATTTGATAGCAAATCGCGACTTCTGACGATTTTCGGAGTGCTGCGATAGAAATGGCTCAGACTCTCTCTGGGGAATTTTTACAGTGCTGAGCACGAATCTGAGGACGTTTTATCAATTTCTGACTTTTCCATACTTGGCGCTATACCGTTATGTATCAAATTTCTGACCCAATGGGGATCCCATCAGAAATGTGCTCATCTAGCGACTAAAGAATTGTAAAAGGATCCCCGTAAGCTATCCAGGAATTCGTTAGAAAATCAATATTCCCTGTACGCACCAAGTCAGTACGAAGAGTCGCGTTGTAGCAATCACGGACCAGTCGCCAACCCTATCCTCAGAAAAAAGCCCCCTCAAGCTCACGCCGATCGGCCTACTTTCCTCGAAACACGCCAAAGGCATGTGCTTGCCCTTCTAAAGAGAGAGCCTGCATATCGCGAGCAGAAGGGCGAGATACTGCCTAAGACCGGGATCACACTCCTCGCGACAAGCGTCAGCGACAGTGCATAAGACCCATATCGATTTTTGGTCGATCTTGGTGGTGAAAATTGCGTCGCGTAGCTCGTCGCCGGAAGTGTGAATTCGGCTTAACGCGTGCGAAGTGTGCATTCAAAATGAGACTAAACGTCAACCACGCTTTTTTCCAAGGGAGAGACAAAACATGACTCAGATGTCGGCAATGTCGTTGGTTCAATTACCCACTCACACACTCGCGGGCGTCGGTGGCCGGTTGAGAGGAGTTGAACAGATAGCGCGCTTCCGAAAGGAGGGGCGGGCAAGGCTTGAAAACTCCCGAAATCATGTCAAAAACTCCGCGTGTCAAACTCCCACAGACCCTACGATTCCACTTCACAGTTGACCCGTTCATCGTATTCTTCTTCTTTGCAGCTACAACGAGGATTTTGTCATAGGCGGTGAAACTGGGCGACCAGTAGTGGATTCGTCCACAGATCGATCCACTGTGGTCAGCGTGCTGTGTCTCTGCGTACAGTTAAATAAGTGTGCGGTGTCATGGCCGATGAAACCGCAGTCCGGCCAAACATCAGACTTGCTGTTGTCAATCTTGCTGACGTAGGACATGAGCTTTGTAGAGTGACCGCAGCGCAGCGATGCGAGTGTGCATCTAGCCCTTCTTCCGAGTCGAGTCTCGGATGTTTAGACTGGGGGCGCTTCTTCTCCTAGTATAGGATTTACCGCCACCTTCTCAAGATGACACCGTACGAACTTGGTGTGCTCCTCGCGCAGAAGACGAAGTCGTTGTTTCTGTGAGTCGTGCCATCTTTGCAAGTTAACTTTATTTGGAGCATCGGCGAATAGCTTTCTTTTGTCTCTCTCTCTCTCTCTCTAACGAGGTTAAGCACTCTCCAAGATGGGTGATTTGGTTGTTTAAAGGCAGGGTTCGCGATAAAAAAGTCTTTTGAGCTCTCTTCATAAGAATGTAGATTTGGCCATCACAAATATAAAAGTAAGTGAAAAAACCCGGAATTTCGCGGGAAAAACGCTCAAAAACAAAGTATAACGGCTAATTACCGGTGTCGGCCGGCCCCCTAATTAACGCGATTTTCATTAATGCTTGCTTATCCGACATTTATTTTGCTGTTCAAGTAATCAGTAGTCTCCAGAAATGTTCAGAGATTACTTAAGAAGCAAAATAAAAGTTGACAAAACAGGCTTCTACCCAAATCTCGATAATTGGGGGCGGGAGGACACCAAGCCATAACTTTCTCCTGAGCGTTTTTTCTCCAAATTTTTACTTATTTTCACTTTTGTGATGGCCAGATCTACCATTCTACGGTGATAGCACAACAACCAATTTTATCGAGAACCCTGCCTTTAATAAAATTGATACGGAGTTGTTGGGCTTGGAACTGATAGTGCTCCTTCACTGGTAGTAGACAGGTTTCTGCATGCAGGTGCTCGACTGGGGAGCTCTTTGCACATCCGGTGGCAATGCGAAGAGCGGCATTTTGTACGCGTTGCATCTTAAACCAGGAAGATTCTGAAACTAGATGCTGCCAAACCGGTGCGGCGTATTCCATGGCTGGCTGAAGAATCGCCTTATACGTCATGAGTATCGTTTCCTTGCTGCTACCCCATGAGATACCGCCTAGGGCCCTGAGAACGTTGAGTTTAGCTTTAACGACAGCCTACTTCTGCTCGGTATTCTTATGAAACTTGGGCGACGGATCGAGCACAAGACCGAGCAGCTCTGGAAATCGATCAGCAGGCAGACTGTCTCCATCGCACTTTACATCCGGATGAGCTCTGTGCTCGGATACGTTCGTTGTGAGGACGGATACTGATGACTTGGATGCGGATATCTTTAGCATCTTGTCGTCGGAAAACCTCTTCAGCGTCTTCAAGTACTCGTTGATCTTGGTGGCGGCTACCTGTATCTCCCGATCTCGACACATAGATGTTATATCATCAACGTACGCGACAATCTTAATATCCTGTTGTGGTTCAGGCATACTTTCGAAATACAGACTAAAAAAAGCTGGTGATAAAACACCGCCCTGTGGGACTCCAGCTGCTATGTGAATGCTGTTGGAGACATGGTTCAAGAACATGACTCTTGCCCGCCGACCTTTGATGATGGACGATATCCAGCGCTTGTGCCACGGTGGTATTGAAGACTTCAGCAAGTTTCTTGACAGGATTTCTAGGTTAACCGTGTTGAAAGCCTCGGTGAGATTCAAAGCGACAGCTACAGCTCTTAATGGCTTCTTAGTGTTGAACCCATCGATTGCATAGCTAGTGATTTCTAGCAATGCTGTCGTTGTGGAATGCAGCCTTCTGGACCAGTGTTGAAACAAATGTTTCTCGTTGTGCTCTGCTCAATTCTCCACAATGAGCTATTCAGCTACCTTAGCTAAAGGTGACATCAAACTGATGGGACGATATCCCTTTACTGACGACTGAGGTTTGCCTGGCTTGAGCAACGGGATGACGTTGGCTGTCTTCCAAATTTGCGGAATAATACACGAGTTGAACGAGGCGTTAATTAAATCAACGACGAGTGGGAGGATCTCAGTCGGAAGTTTCTTTAGTACAGCAAGACAAATGCCGTCGGGACCGACAGCTTTGGAGTTCCGCATTTCCTTTATAATCTTCTCTACTTGCGTCACAGTGTACGCTTTGGCCGTGCTCATGAACGGGAGGCGGCCCAGCTCTCTTACTGTCACTCTATTTTGCGGACCTCGTCTTGTACTCGTGATAAAGAAACTCTTCCCGAGAGAGTAGGCGGCTTTTCTTTCTGTCTTGGAAACGTTATTATCAAATTCAATGGCGGAGACGGCAGCTGGCATGCTTTTTCCAGACAGCTTCCCTAGTACATTACAAGTAACTGCACTGGCCGTTAGGAAATTCTACTAACCCGTGAATTTTCCCCATTCTTCTCTCTTGTGCTAGTCTAGATCTTCCCTGATCTCGTCATCAAGTTGAGCGACGACAGGATCTAGATGGTCGGCTGCTTTTCTGGCATCTCTAGTCCTGATTTTTCGGAGAATTTCTCTGGTGACGTTTGAATAAAACAATTTAACGCGACCACCAGGAACAGCCGCCTTCATGGTACTGCTGAATGCGTCAGAAAAGTGGTGCTCCTTACGGTGCACATTGCCATTCCACGGATAATCATCCACTAGGCGTAGCGCAGCCTCACTAAACAGACAGCAGTCTGCTTGGCCTAATTTAAGATAAAAATGTAGTCAACCGTAGTCGTTGACCCGTTGACACAGAAAGCTTTACTTAATCATCTCCCACCGACCACTCAGTGTCACTTCACGCCCACACATTGCAACGGAAAGCCTCTTCTAATCACCTCCCACCGGCTACCATCTTTCGCTCCTGCAGTCGCGGGCATCGTTGGCAGGTTGAGAGGCAGCAGAATTAACGTTTCAACCTGCCACCGAAGCCCGCAAGTGCGTCAATATCCCAAGCGCTGTTAACCTTGATAAATACAAACACGTCACATTTCAGTTCAGTGTATACATTGTGGGCTAAAAAATCCACGCTCTGATGAGAGAGTATTTGAGAGAAACAGTACCGACACCGCAGCAAGTTCCCACGAAAACTTTGCCAGGTATGGGACAATACCAAGAAAACCCCGGCATTTATGAGTCACCAGCGGCGTCGGCCGGCTCACGCCGGCCTCTGCCGCTTTGGTCCGGCTGCGCCGGCCCATTTGCCGGCTTCGCCGGCATCTTGGGTATAAGGCAAATAGATCGGCGCTTTCTTTCTTCCTGCGCCGGCCCATAAGCTGGCTTAGGCGGCAACGCTTAGTTCATCGGGAATCACAAAGCAACCTTGCAACGCCCGTTTACCTCCTTATCTGTACCGCGATACACCGGTCGTTCTTCCGTTTTATAAGGTCCTTAAGTGGCTCTTGATTTATTTTGATTTCTGTCATGATAAGGACAACCGCTGTTGGAATCTACTAAACGTTTTCATGATCGACCGACACCCTGCTGCTTTTACTGCCAAATGTAGTAGAACGATGTTAGTGCTTCATGGATGCAGATTTTGATTAACTCTTATTTTCATCGTTTATAAACCCGATTTAGAAAAGTTAGTACATACAAACAGCTAAGCAGTTGAAATGAGTGGTGAAGGGTAGGGGACCTAAAAATAGGGTGGTGTACGCTCTATTTCAGACGCACATAGTGGTTCCGAAGCTCTCCGTTGAGTCTCACACGTTTTCTACGGCGTCCGTCGCTCCCTCACTTGGCTCTCACACACTTCCTACGGCGCACTCTCCCTGGGGTCTCACACATTTTATACGGCGCCCGGCGCACTCACCGCTTTGATTCCGCACACTTTCTACTGAGTCCGGTGCTCTTCCACTTAAGTCCCGCACACCTTCTACGGCGTCCGGCGCACTCCCACTTGGGTCTCGCACACTTTCTACGGCGTCCGGAGCAGTCCCACTTCTGTCACGCACACTTTCTACGGCGTGCAGCGCACTCCCACTTGGGTGCCGCACACTTTCTACGGCGTTCAGCGCACTACCATTTGGGTCCCGTTCCCGTCCTATGATGTACTGCGCGTCACTTCTAAGGTTCCCTCACCATGACGTCCTGCTCACTTTCGGAACCCATTCCCGTAGGGTTTCCCGCCTTGAAAGTAGAGCCGAATAAACGGTCAAACGAACACACAGAGAAACCCACACATATATACATACATACATACATACATACATACATACATACATACATACATACATACACATACATACATACATACATACATACATACATACATACATACATACATACATACATACATACATACATACATACATACATACATACATACATACATACATACATACATACATACATACATCTTTCTTTATACATACATACATACAGCGTTTTCCCACATTGTGGCAGGGTCCGCTTCTTCTCTCGAACGTTGCCGCCATTTGACCTTGTCAATCGCATTGCTCAGATGGAGGTTGCGATATCCTCCAGCCATCTCTGCTTAGGTCGATCACCTGGTCGCTGGCCCGTCACTTGAGCTGCATAGCCGCTTTCGCTATCGAGTGTTCCCAGCTCGCAGCATACCATCTTAGGCGATTTTCGCGAAGTTTGTCCGCTGAAAATGGGCGCGACACCGAATCTTTCACGCACATCTTCATTCCGGACTCGGTACATATCGGGTGAATACATACATACACCTACATATACATACTTACATCCATGCATACATACATACATACATACATACATACATACATACATACATACATACATACATAAATACATACATACATATATGCATACATACATACATACATACATACATACATACATACATACATACATACACACATACATACATACATACATACAGTTTACCTCCACACTGCCGTTCAGTCCTCAAAGTGCACGCTGATTGCGAAATCGTGCTGCGGGGCGGTTGCGATATCCTCAGTCAGGTAAATGGGATCACCCGGGCGGTGGGATCACCCGGGCACCGAAGGCGAAAACCGCCCGGGTGATCCCACATCCCTGTCTGAGGATACTCGCAACCGCGCCACAGCACGCTTTCGCTTACAGCGCGCACTTTGCGGACTAAACGGCAGCGCGGAAGTGAACTGTACATAGAGTTCGCGCAATCATTTTAGTCTGATGAATGGACGGGGCTGCGGTGGTAGATCACCCCGCGCGAATCGAAACCCCATCCTCCTGTGAGGCCGCCAACCCCGCACAGCCAGCCGTCTGGTCCATGCGTCAGACTAAAATGGAAACGGAAACCATACGTACATACATACATACATACATACATACATGCATACATACATACATACATACATACATACATACATACATACATACATACATACATACATACATACATACATACATACATACATACGTACATACATTCATACATACATACATACATACATACATACATACATAGCATATATCGTCCATCACTGGATGAGGGATCGCCACGACGCTGCTTGGCGGGAAGAATTGCGCGATCAATAGCCACTCTCACTTCGTTCTCCCGCGCGCAATTTTTCCCGCCGAACAGCGTCGCGGCGACCCCTCATTCAGTGATGGACGATACATACATACATACATACATACATACATATATACCATACATACATACATACATACATACATACATACATACATACATACATACATACATACATACATACATACATACATACATACACACACGCACACAAAAATTTACCAAAATATATATAGTAGGATGCAAAAACCTCAATTCCGTTGGGAAAGTAGCGTTTTTAACTGCCACCGACCCCTGCGATCGCCTGAGCAAGGTTGTGTACTTGGCTCGCACAACCGCTGGAGGCCCCAGAAGGTGCTCTGCGCACTGGCCGCTCGGCGCGTCGGGGTGCCGGCTGCGTCGCATGCTGGTGTGCGGAGAGTCTGGGCTTGACGCCCAGTTATAAAAATTTAGGGGCCGATTGCATCAACGGCCCGGGTTGGGCAGGCGCCGGGAAGTCTGCGCCCTTGTAGATCTCCGTAAATCACAAAATTAACTGCTGCCCCTCCTAAGAAGCTGGGGCAGCTAGAGCAGCGAAAAACACTGCTGCGGCGCGATTGATTAGATGATCTACTACTCCCACACTGCGATCTCCAAAGATGCCGGCGGCCCTGTCCTTGCCCCAACCCGGCGCGTTGATGCATCCGGCCCCAGAGGGGCTCGTCGTCCGAGTCTTTCAGATTCGGCGGCTTATTGAAAGCGGCTTGATGGTTATTGAAGATAGCGTTCGTGCAAAAATCGTGTTCAAGTTTTTTACTATTTTACGCAGGTAGACTCTGTTTCATTCCTAGTGAACTCATGTTTTCGGTTATCACAGCGAGCGGTGGATTTTTCGTTGAAACCCCCTTATCACTAGTTATATTTCACCGAGGCCCACCGCTCCGCTGCTGGTGATAATCGAAATCAACAGGTCACTAGGGATGTACCAGAGCTTGAGCCCACGAGGTTGTGATGCATCGCAAAAAAACCACCCATAATCACTCTGTTTTTGAAGAGACGCTCGTTTGAAAATCCTAAAGCTTTCAGCTTCCTTTTTTTTTTCGCGTCTGTCCGGTGTGTCTTGTATATTACACAAATGTCGGAAATGCTGGACGTCTGAAAGGGTTTAGCCCCTGTAACATTATGGGCTGATTATTTCTTTTGGTCTCTTCATTGTCAAGAATACTCTAAAAATAAGAAGACTCCAATACACTCGTTTGAATATCGAATTTTGGATTAATCCGTTCTGTCGGAGCCTGTTGTGGCGCTTCTGCTCCCAGTACTAAATGGCTGAACGGGAAAACGCCTTTTCAGACCACGAAGCGGTTTTCAAGAGAATATAGCATGATGAGTACGCAGCATTGAGGTCTCAAGCTTTGCCATCTAGTATACCCACTTGGTGAAAACATTGGATTGAGAAGCAAAAATCAAGTGCGGTTTTCTGCACGGACGCTGCGTTGAAGTAGCTACATGGTCACTACTATACTCTTACATTTTCAGATTTTTTTCGAATATTCGACTTTTCGAATGATTCGGAATTTTGAAGTTGTCGAATATTCGACTTTTCGGATAATTCGGGATTTTGAACTTTTCGGATATTCGACTTTTCGAATTATTCGAGATTTTCAACTATTCGAATATTCGACTTTTCGAATTATTCGTGATTTTGAGCTTTTCGAATATTCGACTTTTCGAATAATTCGGAATTGTGAACTTTTCGAATATTCGATTTTTCGAATAATTCTGGGTTTTTCAACTTTTCGAATATTCGACTTTTCGAATAAAAAGTCGACTTTCTCAATTGACTGTCGAATAATTTTTCGAATTTTTCCATTCAACTTTTGGAGTAAGTCACTACTTTCGAGAAAAAGGCTACATCACTTCAGCTAGCGTATTCTATCTTTCTTTTGAGATTGAACTAAACTGTCGAATAGGGAAGCGAACAAACTATTCAAGAAACGGTTAGCTATACAGTGCGTTTCATTTTTATGAACACTTCAGTTTTCAACGATATCGCTTTCCGGCCTAACGCTTCGCGGTTTTCACTGCCACTAGCGTATTCAGAGTGTTGGAAAACCTGTATATCTATGATTCTGGAATTTCATCTTTCTGAGAACCTTATAATGCTTTATATGACTTTTGACCACTCCATTGTTTACGAACATTCTCACTTAAAGGCAGTGGGCATCGTTCGCGCTGAAAAACCAATTTCCAATTTTCGGGCTCCAATTTCATGACTGAGCCCGGCGGACCACGTTGGTGAAGTTTTGCGCTTCAAAAACATAAGGTTCTGAAGTTGGAGTGGTTCAAAATGACGATCCGCCACCAGTTTTCACCAACCATCTAGCACAAGGAACAGAAGCGCCACCACATGCGCGAATGGTTCAGCATTTCAAAGTTTTAATTAGGGAAATTCTAACATCCAACCTTGCCCAATGGACACTTCATTTTTTTGAATAAGTTCCAGTGAACAAGAGGCAAGAGGAATTCAATCACCTATTAAGTTTGAAGCAAAAAATACATCCGACGTTTGCGAAAAAAACTTCCGACGTATTGCACCAGACACACCGAAATCGATTGAGGGGTGGGAAATGAATAATTCGAGACGTTTTAAAATAAGTTTTTCCGCAAAAGTCGATGATTTTGTGGAGCCTTTCCACTCTTATTCTGTATGTCAGAGAAATGCCTGCGCAAAAACATGAAAAAATGAGATACGGTTTTTTGCGCGTACGATGCCATTAAAGGCATGCCGACTCAAACACTTTCCTTTATTTGTCAAACTACACGTTGAGGTCAGAATTGACTAATACTTCTTTTGTCAATATTGCTTGTTTTTCTCACCTGTCCAGGGTGAAAAATCTCAGAGCCGGACCCCCTAACTCCGAACGAAGCAACCATCGCAACCCTTCCAGAAGTTGATATCTTGGCTTGTTTCTGACTACATGAGAAATAGCAACGCCTAGAATGAAAAGTCGATCGAATGAGGCACCGGGAATTCTTCCGAAAGAGATAAATGGTGGATCTGGAGGCATTTACCGAGGACAACGGTCGGTGGCATTAGCCGGGCCGAGGCCGCAGGACGGCTGTTGTATAAAATAAATGTCGAGCATTCTTTTTCTGCAAAACGGCGTTCTGTGTCGTTTTTTTATTTAGCAACAAATGGTCAACAAATTGAGCAACAAATGGTCAAGTGTCGTCGGTTTAATTACACAAGTTTGAGGTACATGACCCCGCCTGGCTGCTGGAGGCCCCGCTCAACAGCTAGCGCCCTCGTTGATTCTAGGGGCTGTGGCCGCGTTGCGATTTGGCATGTCGGCCGCGTTGCGCACCGGTGCGTGTGTATTTTTATGGAAAATTTCTTACTCATAAGGGCTTCTCGGCCGGGCTCGAAGCAGCTGCTCACCCACTACAGTCTTTACCGCGCCCGCAGAAGCCACTACTGCGGACGAGAAAACTTCGAATTTTGGGCTCCACGGCCACTATCTCGTTGGCGACGCCGGCTCTTCAGCGAGGCGTGGAACGGGTTTTTGTATGAGACAGCTCCTACTGGCTCAGACAAAAAGGAGCTTGACGCCCACTCCGATCTGCCCGTTTTTCCAGAGACACGCGATAGGTATGTGCTCGCCCTCCTGACACGAGAGCTTGCCTATCGGGGGCTAAGGGCGGGGTGGCGCCTATTACGGGCAAAGCGTGAGTCCAAAAGAGGCTCGACGCCCAAGACTCTAATTTCCAAAGAAAGCATACGCTGCGTTTCTGAGCCAGGACTCAGAAACTGCAGTGCCGTCGGTTTAGTTACCCAAGTTTGAGGTGCTTGGCCCGCCTGACCATTGAGAGCCCCGCTCAACCGCTGGCGGCCCCAGTTGTTTCTCGGAGCACTGGCAACGTTGCGTGTTGGCGTGCCGGCCGCGTCGCAAGTCGGTATGCTAGCTACGTTGCGCACCGGTGCTTGTGTATATTTTTGGAAAAAAATAAACTCAGATGGGATTGTCGCCCGGGTACGAAGCAACTGCTCGCCCACTGCAGTCACTGCCACGCCTGTGTAGGCCACTACCGCGGGCGACAAAACTTCGGATTTTGGTCTCCACGGCCACTATCCCGTTGGCGACGCCGGCTCTTCAGCGGGTCGTGGAGAGGGTTTTTGTTTGAGGGATTCGCCGCGTGCGACGGCTGTCAGGGCTAGGCGTGATTGAGTGCTGCGCTGGGCGCGACGGGTTGTGCCAGATCCTACACCGCGACATCGTCGCCGCGACGCAAGTATGCTTTAGGCCTTACGGTGAGGACTATGAAAGATCCCTTTACGAGTCGCGTGCCACATGAGTGAGTCATCATTGATAGTTTCGCTCTACCTTGATTTCCAAACACATCTACGACTTGCGTCAATGTGCTTTTTTTGGCTCGCAACCTGCTCGTGGGTCAATGAAATGTTCTGCAGAAACAGTTTATTCGAAAAAGTCGACTATCGAATTCATTCGAATGTTCTCGTGGATTTTCGAATATTCGACTTATCAAATAATTCGGGTTTTTAAACTTTTCGAATATTCGACTTTTCGAATTAGTCGGGTTTTTGAACTTTTCGAATATTCGAGTTTTCGAATAATTCGGGATTTTGAACTTTTCGAATATTCGACTTTTCGAATAATTCGGGATTTTGAACTTTTCGAATATTCGAGTTTTCGAATAATTCGGGATTTTGCCTTTTCGAATATTCGACTTTTCGAATAATTCGAAGTCGACTTTTTCAGCCGAATGATTTTTCGATTCATTCGACTCGGTCAAAGTATAGTCACTACTGCGGGCGAGGGAACTTCGAATTTCGGACTCCACGGCCACTGCCCCGCTGACGACGCAGGCTATCTAGCAGTCATTGAGCGATGTTTTCTCTGAGTCAGTCTATAGCGGATCGAAGCGTCTACAGCTCGCTTGCACTGCATAACCATCCGGTTAAGCGGAGCATACACTACATAGGACGTTTTGTGGAGTCCGCAATGAACTCTATAATGTCGAGCACTGTCAGCAGACCACAGTGATCGTTCGATTGAACGCATCCTTTCTGAAACAAGAAAAATCGAAAAACCCTCAATTTCCTGCATTATGACTACTTCTGCCAGAGGATCAAAAACCGAAAAACGCACACCCATGGCCCTCATTGAGACCGCGAATTATGGGTAAATCTAAGGTTTTAATTATCTAACTGTTTTGATTTGCTACGGATTAGTATGATTTGGAAATGTAACATTTGTGAGAAACTCGTTAAAAGAAATGAAATGTCTTCTACTACTGATTTGGCATGGGAATAAACTCGAAGAAAGCGCTAAAAACTCAGTGAAATGATTCATCGTTGATTTGGCTGTGCACTTGTTCACTAAACAACAAAAATTGAGTTTGAGATTGAAAAAATAAATCACGCACATCTTATTAAGCACACACATTTATTCGTGTGACTGCAATTCTCTTAGTTGACAACATTCGCATAGACACACTACGTGATGTTATTTCCACTTTCATTAATTGATAGTCAATCGGAAGCGAACGCGTCAAATAATTTAGTAATGCTTGAAAATCAATATTTCTGAATGATTGAGGTGGGAGACACAACATAATTTTGCAAGGACCTGAGACTTGTTAACCTAAACTGCAAGCGTTAGGTTGATTTCAGAAGAGATGTGCGTGATTTGGTTTTTCAATCTCACACTCAATTTTTGTTGTTTAGTAAACAAGTGCACAGCCAAATCAACAATGAATCATTTCATGAGTTTTTAGCGCTTCTTTCGAGTTTATTCCCATGCCAAATCAGTAGCATAGGACATTTCACTTCTTTTAACGAGTTTCTCACAAATGTTTCATTTCCAAATCATACTAATCCGTAGCAAAGCAAAACACTTGGATAATTTCACTTTATTTTAGCAAAGGTTTCCTTTTAAAGGCCCATTACACCCTCAGATATGACCTTTCAAATGTTCATGCAGTTGTGTAGTAGACCCCTCTTGCATAACACTTGCCTACCCCTTCTAGCACCACCACAGTTCACACCCTTTTTCATGGTTTCCGAACCCAATAACGACTAGATGAACGGTTGAATCACAGCCGCGTTTTCGATTTTCACTCCCTTGCCGGTCCTCCCGGTTGGGTCGAACACACGATCCGTAACGCTTGGCATACTCGCAGTTGGGTCCCGCCCTCTTTCCCCGGCGCTTGGCGCTTTTTAAGTCGAGCCTCACACACTTTCCCCGGCCCTTGGCGCACTTCCAGTTGGGTCCCGCACGCTTTCCTCGGCGCTTGGCGTACCCAAAGTTGGGTCCGGCACACGTTCTCCGGCGCTTGGCATGCTCCCAGTTAGATTCCGCCCACTATCCCCGGCGCTTGGAGCGCTCCCAGTTGGGTCCCGCACTTTTTCTCCGGCGCTCGGCGCTTTTTATTTGGGGTCCCGCACACGTTCCCCGTCGCTTCACACACTTTTAGTTGGGTCGCGAACACGTTCCCCGGCCCACGGCGCACTTTTGGTTGGGTCCCGCACACGTTCCCCGGCGCTCAGCACAGTTATAGTTGGGTCCCGCATACGTTGTGCGGCGCTTGGCGCACTTCCACTTGGGTCCTGCACACGTTCCCCGGCGCTTGGCGCACCTCTACTTGGGTCCTGCACACGTTCCCCGGCGCTTGCCGCACTTATAGCTGGGTTCCGCACATGTTCCTGGCGCTCGGCGCACTTCTAGTTAGGTCCCGCACACGTTTCCCGGCGCTCAGCACAGTTCTAGTTGTATCCCGCATACGTTGCCCAGCGCTTGGCGCACTTCTGCTTGGGTCCTGCACACGTTCCCCGGCGCTTAGCGCACTTCTGTTTGGGTCCCGCACACATTTCCCGTCGCTTGGCGCATTTCTAATTGGATTCTGCACACGTTCCCCGGCGCTTGGCGCACTTAAATTTGGGTCCCGCCCACCTTCCAGGCGCTTAGCGCACTTCTAGATGGGTCGTGCACACGTTCCCGAAGCTTCGCGCACTTCTACTTGGGTCCTGCACGCGTTCTTCGGCGCTTGGCGCACTTTTACTTGGGTCCTGCATGCGTTCTTCGGCGCTTGGCGCACTTCTACTGGGGTCCTGCACACGTTCCACGGCGCTTGGCGCACTTCTAGTGTGGTTCCGAACACGTTCCTAGCGCTCGGCGCACTTCTAGTTGGGTCCCGAACACGTTCCCCGGCGCTCAGCACAGTTATAGTTGGGCACCGCGCACGTTCCCCGGCGCTCAGCACAGTTATAGTTGGGTCCCACATGCGTTGCCTGGCGCTTGGCGCACTTCTACTTGGGTCCTGCACACGTTCTCCGGCTCTTGGCGCACTTCTAGTGTGGTTCCGAACACGTTCCTGGCGCTCGGCGCACTTCTAGTTGGGTCCCGAACACGTTCCCCGGCGCTCAGCACAGTTATAGTTGGGTCCCGCATACGTTGTGCGGCGCTTGGCGCACTTCCACTTGGGTCCTGCACACGTTCCCCGGCGCTTGGCGCACCTCTACTTGGGTCCTGCACACGTTCCCCGGCGCTTGGCGCACTTATAGCTGGGTTCCGCACATGCTCCTGGCGCTCGGCGCACTTCTAGTTAGGTCCCGCACACGTTTCCCGGCGCTCAGCACAGTTATAGTTGGGCCCCGCATACGTTGTGCGGCGCTTGGCGCACTTCCACTTGGGTCCTGCACACGTTCCCCGGCGATTGGCGCACCTCTACTTGGGTCCTGCACACGTTCCCCGGCGCTTAGCGCACTTCTGTTTGGGTCCCGCACACGTTTCCCGTCGCTTGGCGCATTTCTACTTGGATTCTGCACACGTTCCCCGGCGCTTGGCGCACTTAAATTTGGGTCCCGCCCACCTTCCAGGCCCTCAACGCACTTATAGCTGGGTTCCGCACATGTTCCTGGCGCTCGGCGCACTTCTAGTTAGGTCCCGCACACGTTTCCCGGCGCTCAGCACAGTTCTAGTTGTATCCCGCATACGTTGCCCAGCGCTTGGCGCACTTCTACTTGGGTCCTGCACACGTTCCCCGGCGCTTAGCGCACTTCTGTTTGGGTCCCGCACACGTTTCCCGTCGCTTGGCGCATTTCTACTTGGATTCTACACACGTTCCCCGGCGCTTGGCGCACTTAAATTTGGGTCCCGCCCACCTTCCAGGCGCTTAGCGCACTTCTAGATGGGTCGTGCACACGTTCCCGAAGCTTCGCGCACTTCTACTTGGGTCCTGCACGCGTTCTTCGGCGCTTGGCGCACTTTTACTTGGGTCCTGCATGCGTTCTTCGGCGCTTGGCGCACTTCTACTGGGGTCCTGCACACGTTCCACGGCGCTTGGCGCACTTATAGCTGGGTTCCGCACACGTTCCCGAAGCTTCGCGCACTTCTAGATGCGTCCCGCAATAAACGGTGTGCATACGTTTCCTGATGGACGAGAAGCAGACCTACCCTAACGCTGGCAATCAATCCACTCTTATCACAATACCACTCCATTTCTCTCAATTGGCCAACCATGTTTCTTACCATTCAAAAGTTTCACCGGACTGACACACACACAGACACACACACACACACATTTTAAAATTCACAAATTTTCCCATATCTCGAGAACCACAAAGCGGATTTTTCTGAAATTTGGGCAGTGTTAAGAACCTTTACTGCTCTACATTTTGTGAAAATGCCAAGTTCGGAACTATCTTCCAAACCGAGATTCTGTAACGAGGGGTTTGCGCAGAAGCAATCCTTTTCCAAATCAGGTGCGCGCTTCGCCCTCTATCGAATACGTATATAAAATTCCAGTATTACAGGCACTCCAGTATTACAGGCTATTCATGCCTTCTTTCTTCTTCACTCTTGATTGCTTTTTTTGGCCTTAGAAGTGTCTATTATTAGAGTCTGGATTTTTGAGGACTAACGATAAACGGCTAACGATTAACCAGAGTTCTGGCTCGTTGAATGGCTCACGAACAGCAAAATTCCAATCACGCATATGTTCTTTTCCTATGGAAATTGAGTTGCTTTAACAGGTGTATACAGTAGTTGTCGAGTCTCTGCTAGTCAGATTCTGTCAGTGGATGCAGGTTAAGATTTTTTCCGCATTTTTCTATTTCAGCACCCATTTTCCGGAAATCGGAAAGCGGAATTCCGAGGCCTAAAATCCTGCGGAAATCGAGATCTGAAAATGAAAACCGGAACTTCGCACATCCCTGGTGTTAGTGCTGTTAATTGGTTATGCTTTATCACATTGACGAGTGAGATACCCGGCCATAGCTTTCAAAGACGGTCTGAAAAACATGAAGAAAGGCACACCTTTGTGTTCAGATGAACATTGCTTCTGCAGCTCATTCTGAGGCTTGATTTATGCACTTAGAGCAAACAGTTTTTTTTTTCATAGCTTCCTCACGTTCCTCGGGACAACCTGAAACCTACGCTCACGTTCAGTAAAGAATCTCGAATGCGGAATCGTGGACGATCCCCCCTTTATCAAGCAGCTATCGGTAAAGTCTTCTGTTGCAGCTGTTCAAGGACTATCGCGCATACATCGCACTTTTATTCCCTGCAATATACTGTTTTTATTTTATTTTCTTCACCCGCCCACACATATTCAACTCCGAGCGTATGGCCTGGTTTTTCGATCCATTCACAGTCAACCGTATCAAAACGGAGGTGTGATCACAGAATTCTGTAATGTTGGAAGCGATGCTTCATTAATAGCTTTCCAGTACTATAACTATCAACACTCGTGCAACAATCTGCTTATCGTCGTAATGACATGCTTCTTGTACGTTGTCTACTCTAGAGTCTTACTTCGCCATTCTGGAGGGCGAGGAGTATCATGGGCGGAAAAATCGGTCACTAGCAATTTTGAAACTGCAGCAAGTAGTTCGTCGAGAACAATCGTTTTTTTGTTGTTGTTTACAGTTCTTTCTTCAAACTTTTTCTATATGTTTTTTGAATCTGCTGGCAGCGCTCATCTATGTGTACATGAACTTTTTTCCAACTTCTTCATATCTCGTTATGATCGGCCACACATTTTGGATGCTGGGTCACGGTAAGAGCGCCGAGGTTCTATTAATGTTAGCACATGTATAATAGGACTGTTTCAGGTTGCCCAGCATTTGCTTGTTTATTTCTGAACCAAACAATCCGACGAGAGGCACTCGAGCTTCTCGGACTCTGTCGCCATATCGTTTCCTCATTGGTCACTCGTCGAGGTTCTACTGTAGCAAGTGCAAGCACTGTTGTTTCTCATTATCTGCAGTCGGCTTAGTGTGACCGAACTCCTCTTCATGTCTGAGGAAGATCTGCTGAAGAGGAATCTATGTCGAATAATGTGTTCGGACCCCGCATCTCGAACACTTCGCCCTTCAAATAGCGCTCTTTTGTAAAACTGTGCACCACAAATCAATGTTGTATCGACAGGTTTAGTATCTGTTAGTGATTTAACGAATCAGCTGTTTGATGTGTTTGATGTACATATTTGTTGTAGATTCGCTGAACCTTTGTTGCAGAGCAGCCATGCCCGGGTCAATCGATATCGACAGGATCGTACCTCGTAGTTTTGTTGACGTAATGATGACGAGGTAATGTAGCGTCATTCTTAATGTGGCGAACTGAGGCGTCGACAACAAGTTGATTCGCCCACTACGAGTAACTGCTGGGCAACAATTCGAACTCCCACGAGACCTGCTAACCTGCTGACCTGACCTGCTAGATGCCTGCTGCTCAGACAATCATTAGAACCGACCGCGCGCAACAAAGAAGTTTCAAACCATGTTACTCGTAATATAATAGTATGTTACCTGATGGCTTCAGGTAATATACCATGAATTCGCTGGTAATATACCACAATGATGCGAGTAATATACTACAAACATGTGAGTAACCTACCATAAACATGCAAGCAATATACTATTTCAAGCATGTGAGTAATATACCACAAACATGCAAGTAATGTACTATTTCGACCATGTAAGTATTATACCACAAGCATGCAAGTAACATGCTAAAAGCATGCAAGTAATATACTACTTCAAGCGTGCAAGTAATATACCGAAAGCTTGCAAGTAACATACCAGAAGCAGGCTAGTAATGTACTATACCCCACCCTCGAACTTCGCAAAACAGCAAGAAAAAAAAAACGTTTTCTAGCGTTATTTCCGCCCCTTTTTCATAACTCTGGCTGATGATGATTTTCGAGAACATGTAAGATATTGCTAGATTCGCCTCATCAAGGTCTACCAGATCGTGGTAATATTCTATTGATATCCTTAACAGTTCCTTATTTGTAGGCATGCTGCACTTTTCATAACACTTCTTGACTTGTCAGGATACTCCGCCGGCGCTTTTAATCTGACGAGTCAAAACGTGTTCTGGAAATAACAACATACCTACAATTGAGGTATAACTAAAGTCATCTATAAGAATTTATCAATGTTTTGTACATCATGCTGAGGCGATTCTAGCAATACCTTTCTAACCCCCTAAAGCCCATATTTGACAGAGTTTTGACGAAGGGGCGAGAAAAACACGACAAAACGTTTTCGTTTCGATGTTTTGCGAGGTTTGTCGGTGGGTATTGTACCACTTGATGCGCGCTGGTGATCGTTCCATATCCTTCCATAGCAGTGAAATAGATTGATGTCCGTCCGTCAGTCTAGTTTTTTTTTTGCAATCTGTAGTAGAACTCTTTTGTGGCTTGAAAGAGTTACGCCTAAATCCATCCCACAGGAGGGCAGAAGGGGTATGTTGAGCGTCAGAGAAAATGGGTGCGCCTTCAGATGACGTCATCAAGCCATCGTGTGAAAAGTATAGGGCTTCAGAAGGTGTCCGCAGGACGTAGTCCAGGGTGGGTAGGGCTCTAATAGGAGAAAACTGTGGAAGGTAGGTGGGGGCCAAGTTGACGTCAGCAGGATGTCGGGAAAAGTTGGTTTGCTCTCAGGTGTCGTCAGCAGTACGTCGTGGAATGTAGACAGGGCTTTAGATGACGTCGGCAGTGCGTAGAGAAAAATAGATAGATTTCCAGAGGGTGTCGACAGATTCAAGGTGGGCAGAGCTTCAAGGGGAGTCGTCAGGATGTCGTGAAAAGAGTTCTGGGCTCCAGATGATGTCATCGGTACGTAATGGAGATCATATAGGACTCCAGAAAGTGTTCGCATGACGCCGTGAAAGATGAAGTCACCAGAACGTCATGGATCGGTGGAAGGAGCTTCGTAAGGAGCGGGAAATGGAAACGTTAAACGCTACTCACACATCGTGAAACGTGAGTAGCGTTAAACGCAAAGCGTGTGCAGCTTTGTGGAATGCGAGTAGCGCTTTATGTGAAGCGTGCGCAAAGTCGTGAAATGCAATAGCGCTTAATATATAGCGTGTGTAGCTTCGTGAAAATTCTAGTAGCGCTTTATGCGGAGCGCGCGCAGCGTTTTGAAACATGAGAAGCGCTTTTTTAGCGTACCCCGCATAGTACAAAGTGAGCAGAAAGTAAAAGCGCTACATGTTGAGCGTGCACTGCCTCGTGTAGAGCGAGAAGCGCTTTATGGAGAGAGGGCGCCGCGTCGTGAAAAGTGAGTAGCAGCCAATGTACAGCGTGTGCAGTGTCGTAAAATGTGGGTGGCGCTCTTGTGGAGCGTGTGCCGCGCGGTTGAAAAAAAGAGCTTCTGTATAGCGTGTGCAGCGTCATGAAATGGTCGGCCTTCACGAGTCGACCTTGCTCAATTTGTCGGCCGGCTTTGGCCTGTTGGAATGCACAAATCAAGAGATAACGCAGATCCCAGAGATCCTCTTTTGGAAAGAGATAAGAACTGTAAACTAGTCACTCCAGACAAGACAGTTTTTCCCGAACAAAAAAGGCCACCTCAGACTCAAGTGAGCGCTCACATTGTCTAGCGAGAAACCGCTAGTTCGACGGGGCAGAAACATTTTGAAAATGAAGGTTTCCTCTGATTCCGAGGCAAACTTAAGTTGTTCCTTCTCGTGCTTGTGCGAAGCGTAGCAGAGAGACAGCTAAAGTGTGGAGGGAAAGGTGGCGCAGTACACGCGCGGCCACGCACTCGATTTACAGCAGTAAATTTTACCCTGAAATAAAAACTGGGTGTCTCTCTAACATCCCCTGTTACTCGCATGAGAACATTCTACAGGTGACGAACGCATGTTCCGCCTTCAGGCTGCGTCCATATGTCACGACAACGTTTTTGTGCGCCTCTCAACGCTCCTCAACGCTGGAGAAGCCAGTGCCCACTACTCAGAACGAAAAAACACACCACACTTCGTGTTAAATCGATTGACGACGTTTGGCCGGGTGATCATTCGCTCAAATCTTCGCAATGGCTAATCATGTCCCACGGCTTGCCATCACCGTAGTGGGATTATGACAAACAAGGACATTACTTTTGAAACAGGTGTAATGCCTCCTGCTTAAGGGATGGAGCAGTGGCCGGTGTAGCAGCCAGCGGATCTGAAAGCGAGAGGGAGCGCGCGTCTGCCTCTAGCGAATCGTTCGCCCACGATGAACATAGATTTTTCGTAATCGTGCGCTGTCTCAAGGAGTGGACGCTGCCTCAGGGGCTGAGCAGAGTGCCATCAGGGCGCGGCGCGGCCTGATCGTGGGCTGCCGTATTGATAGATCGCCGCGATCGATCAATACGGCAGCCCACCATCAGGCCGCGCCCTTATGGCCCTCTGCTCAGCGCCTCACGGGCGAACGCTGGGAGAACAACCTACGCAGTTCTGAAGGTTAAAGTGGGCAGCGACTCTGAGAAATTGTCTATATGTGATGTTCGCAGTTGAGGAGAAGTTGAATCTCGATGGACCTGACAGCCCGGAGTGCTCCCGAAGGAATTCGGGGAAAGGTTTCGTTAAATTTACTCAGGCAGTAACGCCGGCTGAAGGGGCAGGCAATACCGGCTGACTAAACATTGTACCCGGTCGAGCCCCGGTATTCACTGCCCCTCAGCCGGTGAATGGTGGTGCGCTCAGCCGGCAAGTGATGGCCTCCTCAACCCGCGTTCACTGCCTCCTCAGCCGGTGAATGGAGGTCCGCTCACCCGGTATTAGTTGCTTACCATGTGAATGATATCGATCTGCAGGAGCACAAAAAGCCCTAAAAGGCCCTCCATAATCCACAGCAAGTTCGAGACTTTCGCTTCGTCCCTGGAGCGGCAAGACTTTCCTTGCTTCAAAATTAATGAACTGACCCGCTGTCACGTCCCCACGGTCACAACGAACCGTAGGGTGTGAGAAGTCAATGATCCAAACCGTGTGAGTGACCACCCATTCGAATGCCATCGCCCGAATCAGCTCAATGCCCACTTTGCCAGCGCCGTACATAGCCCTGGTTTGCTTTAGCTCTTCAGTATTGGGCCAATAATTTGCATACGCCTGCCCGCTGACTCCGTAAAGACATGCCCCTCAGCCGGTAATGCTATTTCTGCCCGATGACCCGGTGACATGTTCCGCCGTGCACTCATGTCCGCTGGCTGATCCCATGAAACCATGCCCCTTAGCAGATAAAATGAACGCCCGCCCGCTCAGCCGGGGAGCCTACTTCTCCGCCCGCTCAGCCGGTGTTATTATCTGAGTAGACGTCAGAACTGCGTAGGTTGATCTACCATGCTCTATCAGAACATTCGCCTCAGAGAGTCGTGGGGTAATACGTCGGCAAAAGTGCGGTTGCATCTCAGGGCGAACGTCGGATACCGTTGGCAGCAGCCGCTACTAACAGCAGCAACTGCTGCCAACGAATGCTAAAGTTCAATCTCTCCTCATCGGCAGCCTGTTCTGCAAACGGAGCAAGAATTTGGAATAGCACTCTTTTTGGCGGTGTTGGGTATGATCCTTGTCACGGCCCGCTGCAAGGACATAATTTTTGTGGTGGTCCACAACGAGGAGGCTTTACTCGCAATAGGCCATCGAGACGATTCCCTCAGCGTCCGAAATCGGCGTCTACAAAGTGACACATGGTCATCTTCTCAGACCGGCCTCAAACGGCCAACTGTCTCTCATAGGCTTGTCACCTTCCGGTGGCGATTTGGAGAATCATGTTGGCGTTGCTGTAGGTCTGTGAGAGGATATAGATGACCTGTGCATGAAATTGGCTGAATGGCTGCGTTGATTCCAAAAAAAAAGCATTTTGATTATTGCTTCAAAAAAAGGTAAGGGTACCAATCAGGAAATCTTTGAATTGTTCGGGAAGGAAGTTTTCGATTCGACTCGAATTTTTTAACTTAGAGTGATTTAGGGCGCTGAACCCGAATCTGGGGTCAATTCCTCGCTAAACTTAGGATTACTGTAGGTTACGGTAGACATATTGTCTTTTAACTGGCGATACTTACCCCAAAGTTTCGAAAAGTGAAAAATGGACCTCAAATTCATTATCGGAAACCCAAATAACACCCACAGTGAAATTTTGGGTCAAATCTGAGACTTAGACCGAGCTACGGTATACCCACCGTAACCTACCGTAATTTATCGAAAATTGATCAACGGGTTGCAGATTCGTGTTACGCAGCCCGAATAGCTTTGACTGTTTGTACCAGTGTACAAGTTCTGAGGCGATTTGACCGTAAGATTCTCGAATTCGACAAAAGTCGCGCTTGAGCAGCAAATTTTCCCCCATTTCAAAGCTCCGGACCAAATAAGATGGAATTTTTTGAATATTTACGAATGGGCCTCAGATTCGTAATCAGCACCTAAGACAATACGTTTCAAGCTCAATCCGCGATAATTTTTTGAACGCCCTAAAAATTGTCATTCGCGTACCCCTTTTCTATTGCCAAAGCTACGGAAACGCCCACTGCTGGGAATCTCCTGTGAATCTCTGAGGCATTTAGCTGATCACGAGTATTGAATATTGGAGCACTGTCCTCCCCCTAGAACATATTGAAGTGGCATATCGAAACTCAATCTTATATGTGCAACCCTCCCTTGTCAGTGAGATTGGCCGCCTTATATACCCGCCGCCGTCGTGGAAGAGGATGCTGCAATGTTCACTCATGTTAAACAAATCAATGGAGGGGACTGTCATCAGACACTAAGAAAGGGGTTACCGAACTCACGTGGGGGTTGAATTCGACCACAAGCAGCGGGAAATGCTGCTAATTAGCAGCAGCTTCTGCTGTTAGCAGTAGCTGCAGCGAGGGTGCTGCTAATCGCTTTGTACGCGGGTTCAACACCTATCAGAAATCAGGCAGGTGTTGTCTGGCCGGAAAACGGGGTGGACGTCAGAATTTTCAAGATATGGTACACAGTAAATAAGTAACTCGTTGGCTAGAACCCTTGTCCAACCCCATCGGAAAAAGCGCAGCCTACAACATGTTTTGGCGATTTTTGCGAAAAATCAATAATGTCGATCGATATGGTAAACAATAAGTAAGTAACTCGTTGGCTGGTACCCTTGTCCAATCCCATCGGAAAAAGTGCAGCGTACAACATGTTTTGGCGCCTTTGCGAAAAATCAATAATGTCGATCGATATGGTAAACAATAAGTAAGTAACTCGTTTGCCAGTACCCTTGTCCCACCCCCATCGGAAAAAGCGCAGCCTACAACATGTTTTGGCGAATTTTGCGAAAAATTAATAATGTCGATCGATATGGTAAACAATAAGTAAGTAACTCGTTGGCTGGTACCCTTGTCCAATCCCATCGGAAAAAGTGCAGCGCACAACATGTTTTGGCGCCTTTGCGAAAAGTCAGTAATGTCGATCGATATGGTAAACAATAAGTAAGTAACTCGTTGGCCAGTACCCTTGTCCAACCCCTATCGGAAAAAGCGCAGCCTACAACATGTTTTGGCGATTTGTGCGAAAAGTCAGTAATGTCGAGCGATATAGTAAACAATAAGTAAGTAACTCGTTGGCCAGTACCCTTGTCCCACTCCCATCGGAAAAAGCGCAACCTACAATCAATATTGTCGATCGATATGGTAAACAATACGTAAGTTATTTGTTGGCCACTACCCGTGTACCACTTCATCGGCAAAGCACAGCCTAAAACGTGTTCATGCGATTTGTTCAAAAAATAGCAAATTAGAAGGAATAATGTGAGACAAAGCAAATTAGCAAAGATAAAAGTGAAAAACTGGACAAAATTGCACACTAGAACGAAGCGTCTCGAACAATAAACCGTTAAAATGGCTGCTGGCAATCAATAGGACGATAGGGGGGGGGTGGACTTGCAAGTAATGTACGAACCCCAAGATTATTCGCGAGTAATATACACACCCTAAATGAGTCGCAAGTAAATTACTAGTTCAAAAATTAGTCGCAAGTAATATACTTGCCCCGAAGTAAGTCACAAGTAACACACCTAAGTTTGGCAAGTAACATACCGAGCCCGAAAATTGTCGCAAGTAATTTACCAATCCAAAAATACGTCGCATGTAATTTACTACTGCGAAAATTAGTCGCAAGTAACATACTAGGCCAAAAATAAGTCGGAAGTAATTTACGAACCCCGAGATAATTCGCGAGTAACATGGTTTGAAACTTCTCATACACTGGAGGGGGCTAGCGCAGCTCTTCAGGGGGGCAATCCTCCGGGCACCGGCGCTTGCCCCCCCAATCGGGGAGGGGGGGGGACTACCGCCGAAGTGACAATTTGGCTTGATCGGAGCCCCCCCCCCGTCACTGCCCTGAAGCCCCTCTGTCACTGCCCTGAAGCCCCCCTGTGACTGCCTTGAAGCCCCCCTGTCACTGCCCTGAAGCCGCCTGTGACTGCCTTGAAGCCCCTGTGACTGCCCTGGAGCCCCCTGTCACTGCCTTGAAGCCCCCTGTCACTGCCCTGAAGCCCCCCCTGTCACTGCCTTGGAGCCCCCCTGTCACTGCCGCGGAGCAGTGACGTCACTCTCACCCCGGAAAGCGTCGTCGCTCTCCCTCCAAAAATATCCCTTCCTGACAGGAACTTGAAGTCCCCGTCCAGGGCCGGCCCTGTTGGGCCGAATGCGGCTCAATGAGGTGAGGCGCCTTTTATACCGGTTGAGCACGTGATAGATCACAGGAGAAATCACGTCAAATCGGGACAAAACTTGTAGGTCGTTTACACTGATCAAAGAGTAGGAATGAAGCCAATGTAAACTCGTTGCTCTCAACTTATAGATACCCTGATTGATTTTATAACAAGATCGACTTACTAGTTTTTGAATTTTTTTAAATTTACTTATTGACGTGAATGACGATGCGTGCGTTTGGCCTACTATGCCTTTTCTGGCCTCTATTGTCGTAAATTACCTTCTACGACTTCTTCCCATCTTTTCCCTCTCTTCCCCTTCGGGGGGGGGCAAGCGCCGTAGGAGAGCAGGGGCCTCCGCTGAATCCCCCCTCGGGGAGGCCTCTGCTGTCGCTTCCCCAAGTCGAAAACGGGCTCTATTGCCCGGCGCTTGCCCCCCGCAGAGTCTGAGTTCTGAGAATAGGACCGACGGCGGGATCGGCTACGTCCCACCGCAACATTGCGAGCGTTCCGACCGGTATACCGACGGGGTCAGTGCGAAAGTGTGCGCGTTCCGAACGCAAACCTGCGTTCCGGCACTTTGCGCTTGGAGCATGGGCAAATATGAAATCACGGCGCCCGTTCGATGAAAGGGGCTCAAAACAGCGCAATACGGCAGCAGGGAACCCTACAATCGTGGTGCCCAATACTACAGTAAGGCTTAGAATATCGAGAAACAGATATCAGATTCGTTTCCAGGACCTCGATTAACCGGGAAAAAATTTAGCCAAATCGGAAGCAATTTTTCTGATCACCTTGTAATCGCCTAGAGGTGTATCCTAACCTTCCCGCCATAACTTGGTTCAGGGAACACCGCAGCAGCTAGATACCGAGTCATTGGAAGTACATCAATTGGTAAGAATTGCAAAGGAAGAAGCGTTCGCGACTCAGATATTTGTGAGGAAGTTCCCGAGGACTATAGACTTGATTTGGCAGTTGTCACTCGGTCGAGGGGAAAGCTCAGAGACGCCCCCCCCCCCCGGAAAGGGACGTTTCGCTCTTCTACCCTCGAATTATACACAACGAATGGCGTTTGAAACAGGCCACTCCGGGTCGGCGAGGGGGGGGGGGGGGGAGAACAAGGGAAGTTTGCTTCACGGCTGTCCCCATGGCCTCCCCCCGAGCATGATGAACGAGAAAACAAAGCCGCAGCGTATACGATGATGCAAACTGCCTAGTCTCAAGGTGATCGCACGTTTCGCCAGTTGGAGGGCAGATTTGCTACCTAAGCTCCTCTGTAACCTACGTCAGAGTTGAATATTTTTGACCTCATTCCAGTTTTCCAAGAACAGGAAACTGTTGAAAACAACGAGTTTTGGCAAGCTGATTTCTTACCAATTGATGAACAATGGATGTTGGGTTCCGACAGCATGGGGAAAACCGGCGATCGGAAGAACAAGGGAAGACCTGCTGGCCAAAGATCCCCTCCGTCTCCTCTCGATTAGGAGGAAATTCTCCAGTTGTTTTGAGCAAAGATCCGTCGTCGTTTTCGGGAGCATCCCCACCAATGTCTGAGGAGCAGTTTTGATCCCTTGCCAGACAGCTAGCGCCCACGAATGGATTGTGGAAAAAAATCATGAATAAACTGAGAAACTGTAAATGCTAAAAATGTGCTCGGCCGCCTCTAAAGAATGGTAAAAGTGGGTCAACTAAGATTAACCATTCGAGAATCGTTCCGGTTTCCAAGGATCTAGCTTGCAGGTATGTACCCTCTGCCTCAGAGCCAAATTTACTCGAGCAGATCGCGTGCGTTCACGGGACAATGCCGCGTCTCTTCCCCCCCCCGTCAGTATTCTGCCACTGTTTCTACCCACGCTACGCACGCAAAGGAACATAGCGACTCTCATTCCTTAATTACGGGTTGGCAGTCGTTATACGCCAAAATCGGAGTCGAAAATTTCCATCTGCACTGATGGCAAGAAATGCTTGTACCATGATGAATAGCAGTTGGTTCGGCTACATGCCTGGAGCTCTATACTACCCTTGAGCCTCTGAACACAAATGCGACACATCTCATGCACTTGATAGCTAACAGCAGCCGCAATCAGCACTGCAGGAGGACCTTCAAAAGTGCGTAGGCAACAGCCAGACACAGTGTATGAAACGACTAGTCATGAAAGATCATATCGTGAACCTCGGAATTGCCGTATGCTAATATCAGCACTTGTCAGCGGAGACATAATCGCTAACATTTACAACCATCAGATGGAGACAATCACGGAATGGCTTACACACAGCTCTTGCAGTCCATAGCCGCACAATATCGCGCCCTGTCAAAATGTAGCATTATGGCATGTCGCGTGAGCACAGTGGTATACTTCTGCGACACATGGTGTCGCAGAAGTATACCACTGTTCTCACGCAACATACCATAATGCTACATTTTGACTGGGGCGCGATATTGTGAGCTACGCTGAACGTCTATGGTACACTCTGTCGTTGTCAGCAGCGACGAGTATACGAATAAGCTCCGAACGCGCCGGGACCAACATCAAAACGGCGTTAGCCATCGTTGGAAAAGTGACACTGGTCCATCGCAGCGGCGTGTTGAGAGTTGCGGACATACTTCAGATAGACCGGAAACTGTTGCGGCCACTGTTGATCGCCGATGTGTGCGCACTGCGACAGCGACAGGTTTACGGGACTGGAGTTCTGCGACAGGCGGTCGCGTTTGCTGTATTCAGCCACAGCGACCCAGTGTCGCAGAGGCTTTCACTAGACCGAACACAGCGGCAAACTTTTTGAAGGAGCGTTCGTTGTCACAGCTTCCGCAGATTTGCGTGTTATAGCGTGCACGGCCTTCGATGCAGAAGAAAATTCTGTTTTTGTTATACCTTCAATCATTCGCCGTGATTTCCATGTCAGATTTCCGAAGAAAATGAGTCCTTCAGAGGCGAATTTATAACATTCGACTTGTGAACTAGAAGTAACTCTGCTTCACTAGGGCTTACCTTACCTTTGCCCAGAGCTTTTATGAGAACATATGTTGATAGTTGTAGGTATGAGACACAGAGTTGACAGCCCATTTTCCAAATCCTCTAAGTGCCTCAGAGGTTTACTGGAGATTCTCAGAAGTGGGCGTACTCATAGCTCCGCGAAGAAAAAAGGGGTACACGAATGGCAATTTCCAGGGTGTTCGAGATAGTGTCTCGCGTGCTGATTACGAATCAGAGGGTCGTTTGTCGATTATTGAAATCTCATTCGGTCAGTTATCTTGATCTAATTTTGTCGGTTATCTCGAACTTACTCCAACAGAAGTCTCGCAGGATTCGCCGTCTTCCGGTAACGAGGAGGAGCCTCTTTCCTGCGCTGATTTGACCAGAGTTACCTTGCACGGTATTGATCCTAGTTATCTTAACGGTTAGTGTTGATTTTTCTCCACATGTTATGTCAGGTTCAGTTGTATTCTAGGTCATCGTTTGAGTTCACTTGTTCGGATTGCCCCCGCCCCCACAGCGACAATCTACAATCCGTATGAATAGCTTATAACGAACATTGTCAGCCAGAGGGAGGCGGAGGGATTTTCATCATCCAGGATTAGATTCATTACATTTTTTGAGTTTGTTTCTGCTGAAGATATTCAGTTGTGCATGGTTGTGTACTTTTATGACTCAATTTTTCAGGGCAATGTCACCCATGCTGCGCACAAAGGGGAAGCCCCTTTCCAACTTCTCTCCGATGAGGATCACCAGGCCAAGATGGCCATGGACAGCGCCGCTGCCATCGCCGGGTGGTATTATGTCAATGCTTAGGTCTTTGAAGACACTGATCTCATCTCTATTTGAATTCTGTGTTTGTTGCAATGTTACGTAATTGATTACTTACTAGATAGATGTTGTGTTTCCAAATGTTCTGTGCTTTCTCGTAAACTATAGTGTCAACGCAACTACACAGCACGAATTCTTGGCTTAGGTAGCCGATTTTTTGGCGTCCAATGTGTGGATAATGCTACCGAATTGAAGTTATGGGTCACGGAAAGATATTTTATTCTGAAGAGATTGTGCTAAAATCACGACTGTAACCATTAATGGCTTAGTGAATGGTTCAGAAACGGCATTATAGGCTCGGCAGCAGTGCCATAGCTGTGACAGACGGTGCCGCGGAGGCACGGACGATTACGGGCAGCTGCGGCTGAAGCCTTTGCGGCTCCGCAAATGTGCCTCAGCAGCACTGCCAGGTAGTAGTGGTGAATGCATGCGATCATAACGGACTGGACCTATTTTTCTGGTGTCACGAAAAATGCGGGGAACTTCATCTTTTTTCCTAGAATCTCAAATTTTCAGGGAGAAGATGTTTACCGCCGTCCTTAAGTAGCAAAACAAAATTTATTTCCGACAACAAAATAATCGTTCACCTTTTCTGAAGCAGTACTAACATTTATTGGGCATCGAAAGTTCCAGAAAGTTGGCAATCCATCTAAGTTCCACCCTTTCTCTTATCAGTAGGGCACCTCTCGTTAGTAGGGCATCGTAATTGTCAACCTCTTCGGCTGACACGGCGATATTTCTCGGAACACAGAAGGCGGTGATGATTTTACTTGTCTCGGAAGTAGCGTACCTGCAAAACATTATTTTCTTCGTACGATTTCGCTTGTTTCAACTTTAGCCTGATTTCTGAGGGGAGTAAATGAAATTGTAGCTTGAACGTTTTAAAGCACCGTTCGACTTTGCCCCGAGCTCTGCAGAGCGCTTTGTTGTGACGCTCTTTTGCAATTTGATGGATGTAAAAACCGATTTGAGCTATGCGGTAGAGCTCGCTATATCTAGTACGGGATGAGAGTCATATTTGAAAGGTTGTTGCAACCACTGTCTCGTCTCCCAACGTAGTTGAAGGCATTATACTAGCGGGAAAGCACATACTACTGTTTATTCATTTGAAGTACTTACATCTGTTCAAGAAGCGGCGAAGGTAGAGCAGCCCCGTAAAAATCTTCATTCGTGATGCGCAAGAAACACGAAGTAGTCGGATAAAGCGATTTAGTGGCTCATGGAGTTCTATATTTATGTGTGAGATTAGGGTTTCAGGGTTAAAGGCAGCATACACGATCGCAAACGTGGTTGAGATAACTAAGTGCATCTAACCGTATGGCTTACAACATAATGCTTACGCATTTTGAAGTATCAAAAACGACCCACAATGCCGCTACATGAGTTAGAAGTTGGCCCCGCCCTGTATTTCTTCGCCCCTGTATTTGCCCTTTTCCTCCAACGCAGGGTCGCTGGACCGTCTTCGCCGTCAGTGGCATGTGTGCTTCACCTTTTAGGCAATCTACCAGCAGTACCGACGGTGAATATGACCCAGCAACCTTGCGTTGCAGAAAAAGAGCAAATACAGGGGGCGTGAAAATACAGGGCTGGGCCCACTTCTAACTCATGTAGCGGCATTGTGGGCCGTTTTTGACACTTCAAAATGCGTAGGCGTTGTAATCTGGGCCATACCATTCTTTTTCCGTAGTTATCTCTATCACGTTTACGAGCGTGTATGCTGCCTTTAACCATTCGCCTAGGCCTAACCAGGGTTAAATGGAGAGCTGTTCCCGCACATCAGGAGATCCAATCCACCATGAAAATCATCAATGTTAGAAACTATAGAAATTCCGAGGTTTCGACAATCGCTAGAATATCAAGAATACCCTTACCCTTCTCCCCCACATATGTTACAGAAGAACCGTCCTTAATTCGGAGAAACACTTTAGGGGACTTATTTTGATATATGACGCTGGAATAAAAGTTCGGACCAAATGAAAATTTGTGGACTTGTTCCTTGATCAATGATCAATCTTTTTAGAAATAATTGTTGTAAATAGAAGTGGGTTTACCTAAACTACAAAATCCATTGAAGCAACCTAATACTTTAGCGCATGGCTCGAAGACTCAAGAAAAGTGTTCCGTTATCAATCCCAAAATTTTCAGTAGAACAGAACCTTTTAAAAACGCACTTTACAAGAAGACTACTTTTAGTCAGCCTGGCCATTCTGGATTAAATGTAGTTTTCTGGAGCCATTTTGGACGTAGAATCCGGGTATGATCTTCGCAGCTTCTCGGAAAAAAAGAAACCACTCTGGAGAAAGTTACAGGCGTTTTTCCAAGGCTAGTGGCAAGGCAAGGGTACCACCCATCAGGGAATTTTTTGGTGGTTAGGAAAAAAATTTCGGATTCGGCTCAAAACTTGTATGTCGGGGTAATCTAGGGTGCTGAGCACGAATTTAGAGGTCGTTTGCCAAGATTCTGAGGTTTACTGTAGATTACGGTAGTTGTCATGACATAGAGGGCCTAAACCTACCTTAATAATTTGAAAATTGACAAGTGAACATCAAATTCGTATTCCGCACCCCGAATAACCCCCGTTCAGAAATTTTGAGTCAAATATGAGGCTTTGACCCAACTACCGTATACCAACCGCAATCTACCGTAATCTGTCGAAAATCGATAAACTGACCTCAGATTCGTCATGAGCACTTCAAATAACCTCCGAAAGCGAAGTTTGGGTCATAAATTTTTTTTCGACCTTTGGAGCCCCGTGAGGTAAGAAGCTCAAAGCAATTTTTGGGGGTGCAGAGGTCGAAATTTTTTTTGCCCAAACTCCCACCCAGGGAGTAATTTCGGGCGCTGAACACGAATCTGAGGTTCGTTTCCTGTTTTTAAGGGGCTTTCGTTAGGTTAGGGCGCATTGAATGGCATTTTACCTACCGCAACCCATTGTTTTGGTGGTTTTTGATCTACCCGTGAGGACTGAGTGAAATTTTAAAATTTTAAATAGTTTATTTTTACGCCCTCTACAACTTTAAAAAGACCGTTTTTCGAAACTCCATTTTATGTTCAAAGTGGTCCCTTGTGAGGCCCATTTGTCAATATTCGTAGAAATTCCATCTGATTTGGTCCGAAGCTTCAAAATGGAAGAATTTTTTCTGGAAAAAACGCCACTTTTGACGATTTCGAGAATGCTACGATCAAATCGCCTCAAATCGTGTACATAAGGGTTATTCGGGATGCCTACCACCAATCTGCAACCCGTTTATCGAATTTCGATAGATTACGGCAGATTACGGTGGGTATACGTTAGCTCGGTCAAAATCTCTTTGACTCAAAAATTCACAGTGGGTCTTATTTGGAGCGCTCAACACGAATTTGAGGTCCCTTCTTGATTTTCGAAATATTAAAATCTCAGACAGTAGCAGGCCCGGAGCGCAACCGTCTCCGCCTCTCCCAGCCCACTGCAACCGAAACGCAGAGCAGTTGATATGTGAACTTGCGGCGCGTTCCGTTTGCGATTGCAACGTGCAGTGCGTTCAGAGTGCTCTCCGGGCCACATGCGTTGACTGACGCTCGAATTTCGAAACCCGGAGACTACGCCCAGTCATCAAGCTTCACGTTTCGGACAATTTCGTCTGTAGCACACGAAGCGCAGCGTACGTGGCCTGCATCGCAACATATGTGGCCCGAAATCTGCCAAATTCGTCACCTTGAGCGCAACATGGACGCGGCTCCTGGTGCGTTCGAGGTGGACTTCCTGACTTGTGACCGCTTTGAACTTCCCGAGGAGATTTGGAAAACCATGTTGCCCTTGCTGTAGGTCTGTGACAGTACGAAAAAAGATCCGTGCTTGAAATTCCCTAAAAGGCTGCGGGTATTTTCATTGCTTTAAAAAAAGGTAAGGGGGGCATCAGGGAATTTTCGGGGTGTTGAGAAATTTTTTTTCGGATTCGGCTCAAAACTTGCATCTGGGGCTTATTTAGGACGCTAAACCAGAATCTGGGGTCTATTCCTCGCCTAACTAAGGGATATGGTAGATTACGGTAGGCAGAGTGCCTTTTAACTGGCTTTGCCTATCTCAGACGATAGCAGGCCCTGAGTCCACCTCGAATTCACCGGGAGCCGCGTCCATGTTGCGCTCAAGGTGACGAATTTGGCAGATTTCGGGCCACATATGTTGCGATGCAGGCCACGCACGCTGCGCTTCGTGTGCTACAGACGAAATTGATTCACGCAGCGCTCTGAGCGCACCTGTCGGCTGATGACGTAATAGTATGTCATCCATCGTAGACAGTTGCGCTACGGGCGCTTTCTATAAACCGATTTTAGCAACGCCGTTGCAAAAATCGATACTTCAATTTATTTCGGATCTTTCGCTAATCGATTTTCGGACGCATTCTACGTAATCGACAACTTTTCAGAAAAGAATCCAGCGATTTCCACACACACACACACCCTATTAACCCACCCTACCGAATTTCCTCAAATTGATTTGACCCTTAATTGTTCCTTTTCTAAGCTAGTCCTGATTATTTAATATTTAAGCTTAATAGACTTTCCTCTACTCTGAATTTTGATTCCGTCACATATCCCCTCAACATTTCACCCGTTGATCTTCTGACTTTACCTGACTCTCCTCAACTATTTAGTATATTTTTCCGAATCATTAGGTAATCACAGCAACCTCCCATAACGAAGTACCAGCTCCTAATAGGAACAATTCGAGCGAAAAAAATGAGTAATTTCGGGAAAAAATACTCGAATAGAATTCGAGCGAATGAATGAGTGAGCTGAATAAAGTATATTTAGAAAGTTTAAAATGTGAAGAATTAGATCTGAATGCAGTTTTTAGGAAACTCCCGAATGACTGGATCCAAGCAGTTCTTTTTTTCCAATTTTTTTTTAAATAATCAAATAAATTCAAGAACTTTCCTCCATGGATTTCTGCGAAATGCATCCGAGAAGTCGTTCAGATGATCTAACTTTTGAATATTGTCTAAATATTGCGCAGATAAAGCCTACGACAACGGAAAAAGACCGTAGTCCGGCTGCGAACTTATACTGTAGCCATGGCTGCCTCGGTTCCAAAAATCGATAATGAACAGCTGATAATTTTTTATTTCGCAATGTTTTTTGTGTTTCCTCAACTTTTCGTGTATATCTTGCATGTATCTAAAGTGAATAAACTGGGTGTATTGATATTGAGTGTGTTGGGAGAAAAGTTACCATTTTAAACGTAACCGGTGCTTTTTTCTGTGGAATTGGAATGAAAATTAAAAGATTGCTGTCGATTATGGCGTGAAGTACGCAGAGGTGTAGAGAACCCCAGTGGTCGGCTAGAGTAAGTTTTTTACTCACTTTTAGAGGAAAAAACACCGTGAACGTTAAAAAAAAGTTCTCCCACAAAGTTCACTATACCAATACACCTAAATTATTCACTATAGATACACGCAAGAATAACACGAAAAATTGAGAGAAGCAGAAAAACCCACAGCAGAAAAAATTATCAGCTGTTCATAATTGATTCCCGTAACCGAGACAGCCATGGCTGCAGCATAAGTTTTCAAAGGCTAAAAAAAAAGAAAACTCATTAGACAGACCATGAAAATGATACAACGAAGAGCCATTCAAAAGGAAATGGGGTAGAAGTGTCGACATCGATGAATGTCCGAAACGTGAAGTTTGATGACTGGGCGTAGTCTCTGGGTTTCGAAATTCGAGCGTAAGTCAACGCATGTGGCCCGGAGAGCACTCTGAACGCACTGCACGTTGCAATCGCAAACGGAACGCGCCGCAAGTTCGCATATCAACTGCTCTGCGTTTCGGTTGCAGTGGGCTGGGAGAGGCGGAGACGGTTGCGCCCCGGGCCTGCTACTGTCTGAGATTTTAATATTTCGAAAATCAAAAAGGGACCTCAAATTCGTGTTGAGCGCTCCAAATAAGACCCACTGTGAAATTTTGAGTCAAATCGGAGACTTTGACCAAGCTAACGTATACCCACCGTAATCTGCCGTAATCTATCGAAATTCGATAAACGGGTTGCAGATTGGTGGTAGGCATCCCGAATAACCCTTATGTACACGATTCGAGGCGCTTTGATCGTAGCATTCCCGAAATCGTCAATGGTGGCGTTTTTCCAGAAAAAAATCCTCCATTTTGAAGCTTCGGACCAAATCAGATGGAATTTCTACGAATATTGACAAATGGGCCTCACAAGGGACCACTTTGAACATAAAATGGAGTTTTGGAAAACGGTCTTTTAAAAGTTGTAGAGGGCGTAAAAATAAACTATTTAAAATTTTAAAATTTCACTCAGTCCTCACGGGTAGATCAAAAACCACCAAAACAATGGGTTGCGGTAGGTAAAATGTCATTCAATGCGCCCTAACCTAACGAAAACCCCTTAAAAACAGGAAACGAACCTCAGATTCGTGTTCAGCGCCCCAAATTACCCCCTGGGTGGGAGTTTGGGCAAAAAAAATTTCGACCTCTGCACCCCCAAAAATTGCTTTGAGCTTCTTACCTCACGGGGCTCCAAAGGTCGAAAAAAAATTATGACCCAAACTTCGCTTTCGGAGGTTATTTGAAGTGCTCATGACGAATCTGAGGTCAGTTTATCGATTTTCGACAGATTACGGTTGGTATACGGTAGTTGGGTCAAAGCCTCATATTTGACTCAAAATTTCTGAACGGGGGTTATTCGGGGTGCTGAATACGAATTTGATGTTCACTTGTCAATTTTCAAATTATTAAGGTAGGTTTAGGCCCTCTATGCCATGACAACTACCGTAATCTACAGTAAACCTCAGAATCTTGACAAACGACCTCTAAATTCGTGTTCAATTCGTGTCCACGGAGTTTCATTTTGTCCGAACTTTTTTCCAGCGTCATATATCAAAATAAGTCCCCTAAAGTGTTTCTCCGAATTAAGGACAGTTTTTCTGTAACATATGTGGGGGAGAAGGGTAAGGGTATTCTCGATATTCTAGCAATTGTCGAAACCTCGGAATTTCTATAGTTTCTAACATTGATGTGAACCGCTCTCCGTTTATATCACGTTACCTCTGCGATATAAGAAAAAAGGTATAAAAACAAGAGACACTGTTAGAACTCAAAACAAGTAAGGTTAACACATTGAAATGCCATTACTACCAGCCATAATGCACTAATGATCCCACAGTATTCAAACCATCTTTCAATTGCTTCGTGATCAAACGCCTAACCGACTGAGCCACGGTATGCTGCTGGCTCACCCCAACTATCACATTGCAGTGACATTCGCTGTTATGAACTCGACACCAGAGCAGATGTTCCGCCGAGCACCTGCCGGAACATATCGTATTGGTTGGCGGATGATAACAGCAGACACTTTCTGTTATGAACTTGATACCAATAGCATATGTTCCGGGAACATATCCAAAACGTTGAAAAACTCATCGCTATAGTACCTTGTTTTGGAACGCCCATAAAGTCTAACTTCACAAAACATTCATTGTTCTCCGAATAAGTGTTCTACATAAACAAAAGATTTCTACCTTTATACTTCCGTGCTACTCTTCTCGATAATATATCAACTTTTCCAGAACACTCTACAAAACGGTATGACATCGGTGTTTGGTTATAAAACAAAACATATACTACGTATTCTTTTCAAGAATCGATGCAACATAATATTCCCACACTTCAAGAATAGCCCACTTTAGGTACCTGTAGGAGAAACAGTTAGACGAAATCAATCAATAATCACAGCAAGAAGTGAAAGTTGAGTAGGCTTATAAGAGCAGAAAACAGAGAAACAAGGCATAAATAATAGAACAAAACAGAAATCATTTAAACTGTTCTTGTCTACGACGCTACGCTTACAGAATAAAAAGCGAGCGGACCGATCGTCAACTTGGAAAGACGTTTTTGGTTGGCGGATCATAACAGACAATCATATTCGTTGGCGGTTCATAACAGCCTCCTGTTTCCATCAATACCAACCCTATAGCAAACCAATACACTGCGAACTTGGCCGCGGGTTTGTTTGCAGTAATCGACCCCCAGTATCCTGTTGGTTGGCGATTGATAACTACCCTGCTTTTTGGTATCGTGTTCATAACAGCGAATGTCTGAGTTGCAGTGATCGGTGGTTTGAATGCAACGAGCATTGTTCAGGGGATCAATGAACAAGTCATAAGTCGAGAACCTAGCTAGATTTCATCTTCGAACTTTTAGGAGAACCTTTTCAGATGATTTCAAGGCCACTGTATAGCTCACATTTGTGCTACGTCCTCCCAATCCAACGTTCTGGTTTCTTTCCTTTTTGATCGTTTTTGATTTACCCGTGAGGACTGATTGAAATTTTTAAATCTCAAATTGTTTCTTTTTAACTCCTCAACAACCCTCAAAAGACCGTTTTTCAAAACTTCATTTTATGTTCTAAGTGGTCCCTTGTCAGATTCGTGATCAGCACCCAAAACAATCCCTAGAAAGGGGACTTTGAAAACGGATTATCAATACTGTGTCCCAATAGATTTTGTGACAAGAAATTCTAAAATATCCGATTTTCTTCGGATATCCGAATCATTTCAAATAATCTTTTTTTACGAACATTCAAGATGAAGTCGACGACAAATTTGCCATCGCATGAATGTTATCATGAGTTCCGATAGGAAAACAGTCTTTTCTTCAAGCATTAGGTTGACCGTGAAGAGAAAAACACTTTTTGCTGTTTTCCGAAATGAGTCGGATCCAACGTATACAGTGCAGTGCCCGCAAAATCACCGCCGGTGACACCTTCTCCTCATTTTGAAAACCCAGCGACGACACCACGTGACTTCGCTTGGTCGATACCTACGCTGATTACATCATCGCCTCTCACCGCGAGCGAGCTCTGAACGCCGTCTTACACAAAAGTTCAGGATCGTGTAACGCTATCTGGGGCTCCATTTCAGCGAATTTTTTGACATTGCTGTTGCCTTTCGAATTTCGGTGGAAACTCGGGAACGGCTCTCATCGTGGACACTGTAATCTTTGAAGGCAGTTTTAACGATAATCGATGTGTTGCATTTTCCACTAGGAATTGGTAGTGTAGAGGCACACTGTAACGTTGACGTCGAAAGAACGCATGAAAACAAGCCAGGAAGAGCCCCGAAAGAGGCCGAAGTTGCCACTTTGAGCGCAAGGCAAACCCCAAAAGCGCAGTGTCCGCCCTCAGACGTGAACAAATGAAATTGCGAGGTGAAGGATTGTTTCCGATCAATAGCCCCTTTCTTCCCTTCATTCTCAACTTCTCTCTCTTCACGCAGGACGGCTCGCATATAGAAACGGTAGTAACAAGCCTCGGACAACTCGCCCACCATGCTCCCCTAGCTCGATTTCTGAGCGACCATAACTCCGTTCCCAGAGGGTCTTGTACGATTCCGGAGAACCATTGGAATCAGCATGGGACCGTTTTTAAGAGAGGCGGAAAACAGAGAAAAAGGATTTTCAACGTGAACACTGCCTTTAAGCTTGTACATTGATTTTAGCCGGCACGAGGTGGTGTGCTTGTTTATTAGCAGACTAACGTTTTGGCGGCCTCGCCCTCTTCGGGGTCTGAAAAAGGTCGAATCTACGTGTAAAAGTACTCGGCCCAAAGTAGTTTGACCCTAATAAAATTCAAGACAAAATTTCCAAACAAATAACTGAGATAGATGAGGCTGAGCGACCTACCTTCTCAGACTCTGTAGAGCATCAGGCCATCAGTAGAACACGACGGGGTACCGGAATGTCAGAAAGCAGCACCTATATCAGAAAGCTAAACAGATGTAGGGCTGGGGCTCCCGCGTGATATTCATACCCTCGTCCTTCCGGTTGACCTTGGGGTCTCGAGTTGATCCAGAATGCCTCGAGCGCTTTTCGCGCACTTGTTTTGACCTCCCGCGCTAGCATTTACACTCTCACCTCAAAATCTTCCCCGTCATGGCAATTAACTCTGTGGCAGCCCAGCGCATTACCAACTCGCGACCTTTCCTTCGCATTCAAGTGCTCTTTGGCTCCGTCCATAGCAGACGACCAGCGGCAATGCGTCAAGGCGTTGAAGCATCATGCGCCAGCTCTCAAACGCTGGCGCATGACGCTCGACGACTGGCGCATTCATCGTGTTCGAGGACGGCACGTGGTTAACGATAGTGTCGATAATATTAGTGACAGCCGTTACGGTCACTATGCCTCCACCGTCAGCGACTGTCCGGCTGCAGTGGTCGCTGGGGAGTCGCTGGGGAGTCAGATCAATAACAAATGCTGAAGATGCAAAACCCACAAGCGTCACCTTACGGTCACTTGACGCTAGGACGTCTGCTATGGGCGGAGCTTTGATCCGCACATGCGGAGGGCGGGCTGTTTTATATATTCCTGGCCACAGCTCTGACAAGTGATCAGATAAATTACCCCAGAAGCAAGACAGTCACCATCTCTGCCCACTGGGCGAATTGCGCACTGTGGCGTGACGCTTGCGCGATCATATTGACGATTCCGCACTAATTGCCATTTCAAATTATTGGGCGGGATAGCCAACAAAGATTCAGTATTTTCCGATCTCGCTCCTCAAAGACATTTTCTGACAGCGCGGCTCACATCATCGAATTTGAATGGCGTAATGAAAAGAGCAAATTATGAAACAGTGATCAATGTATCGCCTATAGAACAAGGGGGAAGATTCGAGCATAGGTGCTTCAATTTTGGACATGAAGGCTATGGCAAGCGTTGGTGCTCGCATCTGCCTTATCACCAGATCCCGCAGCTGAGCAAAGTATTTACGTGCCCATTTGAAAACATTGCAACAGAGGCAGTTCTCTAGGAGAACCATCAGGCTTCCTTCAGAAGAATCATTACACGTAGGTTCGACTTTTTCAAACTCCGAAGAGGGCGAGGCCGCCGAAACGTTAGTCTGCTAATAAAACACCATACTACTTCAATCCAGCTAAAATCAACGTACAAGCTATATTCTGATGCCGAGGTTTATGGAAAGTCAAACGTGGAGATTATTGCTTTTGAGATTCAACCAATTCCTTCAAAAAATGAGTGTCAGTTCAACACTGCCGCACTATATGCACATAACATAACATTTTTATCAACAAACTTATTTAATTACCTGCGTATTAAATCGCGTGCACGTTCATCCTTTCCGTACGAGAGAGTTTAGAAATCACATGGTTCAATCATTGAGGCAGCCAAGATCAACTGTGTAGCAGATTCTCTATTGAGATCGCAACACGGTCGATAGGAATCTATATAAGTCGCCTGGCTGGGTATCTCTGTGTTAACTTACTTCTTACCACTCGTAAGGTTTTTGTATATGGAGAAAGCTTGCTTATTTGGAGAAAGACTACTTGCCACATTTCAACCAAACATGAAAATCAGTCAAGCAAGTATTGAAAGGCTCAACAAATGTTACATAACTGTATAAAACTTGCAGCCGAGCCAGTAAATGCACAATTCTCAGAATATCCCTCACTGGGACATGAATTTCCCCACCCACTCCCCATGCAAAAAAACCTACATTGGAAGAAAGCAAATGATGTGCTTCCCTTATCATATTTCTTCTTGTTTTCATATGGTTTTGGTTGGTCATACAGACAGCACGTATCGCTCTGATGCTTTGCGTTTCTTCTTGCGCATTGGCGCACCTGTAATACGAAGATACTGGGAAATTCCGATTCTTTCACGATAGGTTTTCTAATCGGATACCTAGTCTAGTCGAAAGGAAGTTTCGCACTTGCTGCCCCGAGGAGCACATCACCTGTTCGATATTACTACGTGGCGCAGAGAGACAATACCCTTGCTGTACTCCCGTTTCCCAAGTGGCAGCACGTCGTCCTATTGTAGAAGCACGTAGCGCAGAGAGGCGAAACTTTCGCCGCACCCTATTTCCCACGCTGAAGCACTCATCCTGTGCGATAGGACTACGTGGCGCGAAGAGGCAAAACCCTTGCCGCATTCCTGTTTCCCACGCAGCATAATGAAAGCACGTGGCACTGGGGGCTTGTTCCCAAGCCACAGATGAGAGCGGGTCTCCCCCAACAAGGATACGGCTCAAGACGCGGCCCGCAGCAGATGGTCATCCCCGCAGCAGTCCGCGACAGGGACATTACCCTCACCACGGTTGACCGTTGAAAGGTCTTCTCCATGGTCCTCAGAAAGGGGAGCTCCTCTTTCTGAGGTATATGGAGGAGACCCATAAACGGTCTAAATTCGTCCGAAAAGTGACTCGTCACCTTGCAAAAGCGGCTCCAAAAGACCAATCGCGATCTCTGTGGGATGGGGCTCCTTATATACGTGCTGTGCGGCTGATAAGCGCTTGATCTTGTAGAGCGATCCATCAACGTGTTTAATCGTGGGCATCGTGGCTCTTTCGTTGTCCAAACTCATCGTAGTCGAATCGAAAACATGTCGTGGACGAGTGCAACGCAGATGTATTGCGTCACGTACTTCTCACTCCGACGACGATTAGGCCACGCGGCGCATGGAAAGTACGCGGCCATATCGTCGTCCACATCCCTTTGTAGTCGAATCGAAAGCCTATAATGGCCGAATCGGACCCCCGGCTGTCCGAGTGGCGAGCGCCCACCGAGTTGTCGCCAACGTGCAATAAGGAATGCAGAGTAATTGTGCGATCAGTGCTGGCTGTAACTCGAACTTTCTGTCTACAGGAGACTGACGCTCTGTTCTTGGGCTTAATCTATGAAGTGCTCTTCATTTTATTCGCCCGTATTTTCTTTGTTGTCACCTTTTCCAATGTGTTGCCGATTTCATTCTGATTTTCAGCGTCCTTCGGGCGTTATCAGCGAATGAGTAAAAACAACCTAATAAGATAAACCGTCAGCGTATCGGGGAAAAGGTGAGCTGCATGAATTTTCCGAGCTGTGGTTCTGGCAGGCCTCGTAGACGGTTCACGTCCGGATTGGCCGCACTTTAAGGCAAAGGAGTGTCGTTTTTAGTAACAACATGATGAGGTGGCCCACGTGGATGCTGGCGCTACGTTGTGAACATTATAATCCCAGCTGTCGTCTACTGTTGGGAAACGTAGAACGGATGCCTCCCTTGACTTTCTGGTTACCCGGGGTTTTTGTGGAAACTGTGCAGTTCTCGCAGATAGAATATCGGTCTACCGTCAGGCCGTGTCAGATTTTGTTGAGCAGGCGTATCCAGCCGGGTCGATACGCACAGAAAGCATTGGAAATGGGATGCAAAAAAGCACCCGCCGAACCCCAACACCAACCAGCACCCAAACTGTCGATACGTATGATTAAAATGATCGGGTGAGGTTAAGAAGATCAGCCGGTGTGGCGGACGTGGTTGATGTCCATGCAATACGTGGATGACGGGAGTGGGAAAATCGCTGGGTGGGCGGGCCGATAATGAAACATTGCCTATCACTAAGAATCTATCCACACTGCTACCTCCGTTTCTTCACTTCACTCTCCTTCACTATTCCTCTGAACAGGTGCGATCTTGTTGGCTACGTAATCATCGTCATCACTTCCGGCGGGCTCTAGTCGGATACACCGGGTGATCTTCCCAACCTCACTCCATCGTTTTATTCATACATATCGACCGGGCGGGTGTTGTTGGGTGTTGGGGCGTGTGGGGGGTAGGGGGTGTCGGTGGGTTACAGATGTAAATAGCACCAACTCTGACAGGGGCCTCTGCATTGTAAGTCGCCCAAACGTGAAAAATACTTTAACGGAAATCCTCCAAACAAAAGCGGAGTGGTTCCTTTCTCAGGTCGCTCCGATACAGTGCTTTTGAAAAATGGCCTCTACCCCCACTATGCGATACCCGAGCAGGAATGATTTTTATTGCGAAATTCAGTTTTGCCACTGAATTCGTCCTGTATGAAATTAGCATTGTCCTTGAGGATTTGTGACGGCCGCCAACACCTCATCCACAATTCTTCTCTGGTCAACGTTCAAACGTGAGTAATTGATGTCGTCTCCTTGCTGATGGTCATCGTAATCTATGGTGGCATTGGTGTCATCAAGTACAGGGATATCGAGATCAAGATATTCTCTAAAATCTTTTCCGAGTAGAGAGATCCTCTCAGCAATGTCGTAGAACGCCTTAGATTCCGCAATATCGACAGAATAGCCACTGCGCAAGAAATCCTCCATGAAGTCCCTCTTGAATTTTTCCCAAAGTTGCACAGGAAGTGGCGGCTGTACTTCAGCGAAAATAAGCAACGACACATAATAGGAGCGCAGCTGAGGGGCCATGTGGAACGCTGCTGCCTCTTGTAGGGATTGTTCAAAGAATGTATCGTCACTTAGGTACCCAGCTGCACGAGCGGCAGCCACAAATGTGGGGTATTGGATTCCTTGAAACGTACGAACATCAGCGAATGAAGTGAAACCTTTTCCATAAAGGAGAAGTAATCGTAAAGCGAAGCGTTCAGGGTCTTGTGGGCCTACGAACAGCATCCGTCCAATTTTGAATTGCGTCTTTTTCTTTCTCTCTCTCCATCCATTCTCAAACACGTAGTGTTCTGGCATCTCGCAGTAGTGGTAGAGCCGAGAATCGATTCTACCTTCAGGTAGGTGACCGTTGCTGCTAACAGCTTCCACGCAGGCTGCATTTATAGCAAAGTATGCGGTTAGGGTGCTGTGACGAGTCAGAGCTGCATCGAGAGCTTGTTGTTCGGCGCCGGGCTGGAAGAGGACAGTTTCAAATCCAGGTAAATGAACTTGCAAGCGTTCAACACCAATACTGCGATCTTGCATGTTGAAATCCAAAATTCTGTGAACAGCTTCGGGAGCGCAGACGTATCGCGCGTCGATGTAGGATCTGATTTCATCATGAGTACTGTGTTCGCCACTGGCTCGGTCGATACAAGCTCGTGCGCGATCGGGACCTTTGTAGACGTATTTGTATACATACTTGATGACATGGATTAGAGCGCACACCTCGACGTTGATGTGAGCGTGGAACATGCGGGTTAGGTAAGGAGAATATGGAACAATCGACCGGTTGTCCATTTAGATGTCTCGGCAGTAAACGTGGCGGCCGTCGTTTCGTCGTCGGTACTCGGGATACCCCTCCACGGAAAGAGAGGTGTCATCTCGGAAATTTTTGGGATATCTTTTTGAGCAGGTACCGTTCTTCATGCAAGGTGAATCAGGATTGACTTGGCCGCAAGGACGATGTACCATGTTTTTTGATACAATTTCAAATAGCTCTGGGTCTTCGCTGCGGTCGGGAAGCTCAGCGCTGATCAAATTGTCTACTTGATCAGCTGTATTCAACTTCCATCCCTGTTTGAGAGTGATGAGCATATGCATATGAGGAAGGCCACGTTTTTGGAACTCGATTACGTAGATGTAGGCAGACACCTCTCCGAAAACTTTGTTCTTGAAAAGCTCTATGCAAATAGCTTTGACCTTCAACTCAAACACTCGAGCAACCAAGTCCGGTCTATCCGACGGCGTCTGTCCAGGTGCCAAGTTTTCCACAATTTCCCTCCAGCTGGGATTACAGGTGAACGTCAAGAATATGTCAGGCTTTCCATATCTTGAAACAATCGACATAGCATCTTGATACTGGGCTACCATGTAACGCGGTCCGCCTATAAACGATGATGCTAATATGATACGTCGCCCAGGAGGCCATTGAGGTTTTCATCACCGATCATATAATCGTGTAGTGCCTGAATAGTATCCAATCTGAGCCGCCTTTGTTTTTGCTTGATGAAATACAGCCGATCCATCTCAGTCTTGAGCCAACTGTCAACGGCATACTGTTGGAACAATTTTGCAGCGAGCAGAAGTGGATTGAATTTGCCGACGTGTGGGAAGAAATGATATGAATAGAAGTTCTTCTGGGTTACCCTGGGAAGTCCGCCTTCTGTCGCAGGTCCTTTCTCCATCGCAGTGTGCCATCCGTGATCACCGGTGGGGAAGAGCAAGGGATACGTGAGTGGATCGCATGTCCTGTCGAGATAATGAACGGTCCGTAAACCCCCACCACGGTCCCGGATAATCAAAATTCCGTCGCCAGGAATATCCTCATCGTCACCTACATATACTACAGCCACTTCGTTAGCAGTGGCTGCGTTACACCGCCTCGGGTCGTCGGTGGGAAGTTGAGCAAATATCATCCGAACCGGTTTTTGGGGACGACCCTCGACATCGGATGTTTGTTTTTCATGGCGTAGCACCTCATCCATCATGATAAAAGGTTGGACGAAAGGATTTGTATTGACTAGTAGTTGGTGTAATTCGATAAACAGCGATCTTCGACATGCCGTATTGGTAGCGCGACCTGCAAGCTCATTTGCTGCTTCCTCGGTGTCCATGATCAACACTTGCGCACATTGCGGCAACGTCCCTGACTCGTTGCGCAAAGCTCCGATCAAGTGATAAACTTGACCGTGGGCTTTGAAGCAATAAGGGCCTCTACCTCTTGGAGTTTGCATATCCGCAACCATTGAAGCCATTGCCAGGCTGCTGTTATAATTTCTGATCGCGCTTCGAAAGGCAACGAATCGTTCAGTGTCTTCCTCGTAGAGCTGGCGCAGAGAGGCTGGAAAGTTTTGAAAAGGTTGCATGGTAACTTTTCCCAAATTGCAACACGTGTTGTATGTGGTTTGAGAAGGCTTTCCCTCCTCTCCAGGAAAGTGCAGGGCGGCACATGAACTGCAGACCTGATCCATTCTTCCCAAATAGTGTGGAATCGGGCGTACAGCAGGATCGCGTCCAACAGCGAGATTGGTTGTTTGTCGTCGTCGACGAGATTGTTGCTGCGACTGAGCGTTAGTAGAGCGGGCACTGGCAGATTCTTGTGGAGTTCTTGCAGCCCGAGTTCGACGGTGTAATTCCCTGTCCACAGAGCGGGAAACTTCAGCTTGACGCGAAGTTCTGGCAGCACGAACACGACGCTGCCGATCAGTATTAGCAGCACGTGCAGCTGTTGCTTGTTCAACTGTCCTATTGGCGACAGCACGACGACGTCGCTCATTTCTCGACGAAGTGCTCGTGACAGTGGTCCGGCGAGTTACGGTCGCAGGAGTGGGTGAGCGAGAAAAAAACGGGTGTCCTCTGCTGAGTCACGACCACTGGAGCAGATCGCGGCTCGCTCGAGGTGTCACTCTGGCCTGTCACGGTAGCATCTGATGTTGTGATAGGGCCGTTGCGATGTTGCGGTGCGGGGCTAGAGGGAGCGTTCAGAACGTTTCTCTGGCGAATCATTATCACTGTTGCAGAATGATGTGCGCTCGTATCCATGGTAGTATCGGATGTCGTGGCAGCGCTAATCCCTCCTAGTTGCGCAGTGCTAAAAGATGCGTCCAAGGCAGTTCTCTGGCCCGTCACTGCCGTAAAGGAAGATTGCCGGGCGCTCACAGTGGCGCTCTGGCGTCCCGCGGTGGAGTCTGGTGTCGTAGCAGCACTAGTCGGACGGAGTTGTATGGTGCTCGTAGGAGCGCTTAGGGCAGCTGTACGCGAAGTCACAGTCATACGAGTAGAGTGTCGTGCGCTCATTGCAAACCTCTGGCGTGCCACCGTGGTACCTCGTGTCGTGGCACGGGTACTACGACGTTGCCGTGTGGTGCTTCTAGGAGCGTTCAAGACAGTTCTCTGGCGGGTCACTGATGTACGAGTAGACCGTTGTGCGCTCATGGCGGTGCGCTGGCGTGTCAAGATTCTGTCTGTTATCATGGTAGGAGTGCTTCGACGTTGTCGTGTGGTGCTTGTAGGAGAGTTCAAGACAGTTCTTTGGCGGCGCTGGCGCGCCACAGTTGTATCTGTTGTCGTGGCAAGGCTATTTCCACGTGGTCGTGAGGTGCTGGTGGAATCTCTTGAGACAGTTGTCTGGCGGGCCGCAGGCGTACGAGTAGGCTGCCGCGCACTCAGGACGGTGCGCTGGCGTGTTACAGTTGTATCTGGTGTCATGGCAAGAGTGGTCCGAAGTGGTTGAGTTCGTTGCCGCGTAGCGGCCATACGAGTAGACTGCCGCGTGCTCATGACGGTGCGCTGAATTGTTACGACTGCATCTGGTGTCGTGACAGGGCTAATCCCACGTGGCTGTGAGGTTCTAGTGGAAGCACTTGGGGCAGTTTCCTGGCGGGCCGCAGCCGTACGAGTAGACTGAAGCGGACTCAAGACGGTGCGCTGGCGTGCTACAGTTGTATCTGGTGTCGTGGCAGCAGTGGTCCGACGTGGTAGAGTTCTTTGTCGCGTAGCGGCCGTACGAGTAGACTGCCGCGCGCTCATGACGGTAAGCGGGCGTGTCAAGATTCTGTCTGGTGTCATGGTAAGAGTGCTTCGACGGAGTCGTGAGGTGCTGATGGAAGCACTTGAGACAGTTCTCTGGCGGGCCGCAGTCGTACGAGTAGGCGGCCGCGCGCTCACGACGGTGCGCTGAATTGTTACGGCTGCATCTGGTGTCGTGACGGGGCTAATCTCACGTGGCTGTGAGGTTCTGGTGGAAGCACTTGGGGGAAATTCCTGGCGGGCCGCAGCTGTACGAGTAGACTGCCGCGGATTCAAGACGGTGCGCTGGCGTGTTACAGTTGTATCTGGTGTCGTGGCAGGAGTGGTCCGACGTGGTAGAGTTCTTTGTCGGGCAGCGGCCGTACGAGTAGATTGCCGCGCGCTCATGGCATTGCGCTGATGTGTCACGAGTGTATCTGGTGACGTGGCAGCAGCTCTTCCGCGTGTTCGTGTGGTGCTGCTGGTAGCTCTCGAGACAGTACTTTGGGGAGTCACAGTTGAACGATAAGAGCGCCGCACGGTGCACTGGGGTGCCACGGTTGTATTTGGCGAGGTGACCGGGGTGCTCCGCCGTGGCCTTGCACCGCTGGTTGATGCGCCCAAAACAGTTCTTCAGCGGGTCGCAGCTGCGCGAGTGGACTGCCGCGTGCTCATAGTGGTGCGTTGGCGTGTCATGGTAGTTTCTCGTGTCATAGCACCGCTAGTCCGACTTGTTCTTGTCGTGCGGGTAGAAGCGCTTGATACAGTTCTCTGGCGGGTGGCCGCGGTGCTCCGCTGTGGCCTTGCAGCGCTGGTCGATGCGCCCAGAACAGTTCTTCGGCGAGTCGCAGGTGCACGAGCAGACTGCTGCGTGCTCATAGTGGTGCGTTGGCGTGTCATGGTAGCTTCTGGCGTCGTTGCAGCGCTAGTCCGAACTGGTCTTGTCGTGCTGGTGGAAGCATCTAAGACATTTCTCTGGCGGGTCTTAATCGTTGAAGCTGATTTCCGCCCGCTCATGGCGGTTTTTTTGAGTTACGCAACAGTATGTGCTGTTCTGGCAGCTGGAGTGCTTCTTTGGTCACGATACTGGGCGAAGCGATGAGGACAGCTCTCCGGAGAAGCAGATATGGCAGGCAGATCTCGCGTAGAACAGCGAAGTCCAAGATAGCCTGTAAACAGCGGGTAAAGTCTATTTATAGGGGGTGAAGCAGAAAAGGTCAAAAAGGAGTTTTGAACCCAATGACACAGGATTATGAAAAAACCCCGTAGCCTCACAATATACATTAAAACCCGAAGTTTGAGGGATAGGCAACCTAGCACATATAAAATATCCTAGTGGCGTTAAAGGCTCAAGATACCGAAGAAGTGTATTTCCATTTTTTGAGGTGTAAACAGAGGTATGAAAAATCCCATCAATTTTGTTTCAGGTGATCAAGATATTGCTAACATTACATAAAAAGACTCTATGTATCGAGAAATGAAAAATTCCAGATTTTCTGTGCATATAACACAGAATTTCTCAGGATTTTCGTTAATGTGGAGGTGTGAAGGAAGCTATAGCCCTCGAAAATCAAATGAATTTCGTTTGAGGAGATGAGGATATCGCCAACAATACTGGAAAAAGCTCTATGCATCGAGAAATGAAAAAATCCATATTTTCTGTATGAAAAATTTCAGATGTTCTGTGCATATCACACAGAATTTCTCAGGATTTTCGTCATTGTGGTGGTGTGAACGAAGCTAATGCCCTCAAAAATCAAATGAATTACGTTTGAGGGGATGAGGATATCGCCAACAATACTGAATAAAGCTCTATGCATCGAGAAATGAAAAAATCCATATTTTCTGTATGAAAAATTTCAGATGTTCTGTGCATATCACACAGAATTTCTCAGGATTTTCGTCATTGTGGTGGTGTGAACGAAGATAAAGCCCTCGAAAATCAAATGAATTACGTTTGAGGGGATGAGGATATCGCCAACAATACTGAAAAAAGCTCCATGCATCGAGAAATGAAAAAATCCATATTTTCTGTATGAAAAATTCCAGATTTTCTGTGCATATCACACAGAATTTCTCAGGATTTTCGTCATTGTTGTGGTGTGAACGAAGCTAATGCCCTCGAAAATCAAATGAATTACGTTTGAGGGGATGAGGATATCGCCAACAATACTGAAAAAAGCTCCATGCATCGAGAAATGAAAAAATCCATATTTTCTGTATGAAAAATTCCAGATTTTCTGTGCATATCACACAGAATTTCTCAGGATTTTCGTCATTGCGGTGGTGTGAACGAAGCTAAAGCCCTCAAAAATCAAATGAATTTCGTTTGAGGGGATGAGGATATCGCCAACAATACTGAAAAAAGCTCTATGCATCGAGAAATGAAAAATTTAGATTTTCTGTATGAAAAATTTCAGATGTTCTGTGCATATCACACAGAATTTCTCAGGATTAGAATTTCTCAGAGTTCACCACTACGCCAGCCGCTTGGAGGCGGGGTGCACCCGCGCCAGCCGCGGCGTCCCGCCCCCTTCCTCCGCGCTGCCTATACAAGGCGGCTGTCCTCGGTTCAGTAGTCCTACCCGGCGCCGGATGGCGTTGGCCTACAGTACCCATTGGTACTGCGCTGCTCTGGCAGCGATGGCCTACCGGGAGACCCCGGAACCGTGGGCTCCGTCCCCAGCAGCTCTGGCTGCTGAGGGAGCCGGCATCTGGGCGCCAGCTCGGCCTAGACCGAGCGGCCCGGAGGTTGGCGGAGGCCCAACGGCTTCTGGCATTAGTCACCGCAAGGGATGTGCGGTTGACTAGTGGGAAAGGTGCGATACTACGCCACCACGTACTACGCAATCTATATTATGCCGTGGTAGACTACGCTATCTACTACGCGTTGTGGGATGTGAGCCAATTTAACCGTTAACTGTAAGGCGAGCCCTGTAGATGCCTTTAGGTGTTAGTGCCTTGGGATAAAGAGTTTATAACTTACCACTGTGTACCTTGTACCTGTGTTGGTGTTTATATAGCGCTGCTATATCGGTGTCAATATGGATTTGGCTTGTTGCTGTTGTGCTATTACGCTGGTATTACGCGGGACTATCCTCATATGCCCCCCATACATGTTGGTTGGGTTACGTGGCTTGCTAGTGCGGCTGTCCCAGGTTAGTGGACAAGGTGATCCCCAGTGAACGCGAGGATTCCGCCTGCTTGAGGGGAGCAGGTTGCGAGATAACCTTGAGGTAACGAGGCGAGCTGACGGATGCATAGTAGCCATCGATGTGTCGCGATAGTGGGCCGGGGAACCAGGGATCTAGTGAGACCCTTCTAGGTGTTGGCCACACCGCTATCCAGGGTTGTCATACCCGTGGGTCGGTCCATGCATGATGCGTTCGCATCGTGCTGGGGACCATAAATCCCATCGCGTTCGCGACATGGTGCAATGCGGCCAAGTGGAATTCGTGACCCAAGTACCCGCTGTTCCTGTTTGGGAACAGTGGGGAAAACGGGCACTCCACGCACCGTTCAGGTCATCTCCAAGCACGGAGGATCGACGAGGGTAGGAGCAGGCAACCTAGTTGCCGACCTTCGTAATCCTTAGCCTGAGGAGCGACCTGCAGACCGAAATGCTAAGCGCGTTCGAAGGTGGGGGTGCACCGTTCGGCAGGTGGTGGCAGCCCTGTCGGACACCGCATCCAGACGTCACCACTGGAGAACACGCAATGCTCGGGAAGGTAGCTTTCGGAACCACACGAGGATCGCCACCCGAGAGAGAGCAGCCCCCCTAGGTCAGAGGACACGGGCATCCGGGCCCATCGAACACGCTTTGCCCCAGGAACTCGATCAGACCAAAATTCGGAAACAGAGCGTAGTATGATGCGGACCTCTACAGTATGAACAGTTTGAGGCGGTGCATCTTTCAGCGTAGTGATTATCAGCGAAACATTTGACGCAAAGATTATCCATTCGGACAATGTTATTGCGACAATTGGGCGAATTAACATACGGGCAATGTCCTGGTGCGTGACCTTGTCGAAGACAAAGCTTCGCCTATTGCTGCTAATCAGCAAAATAATCGTAATCCGCAAGATTTTATTCCGCCGATTTTGACTTCGCCCATTGTGAATACGCCTGTGTTTAATTCGCCCATTGTGAATTCGCTACCTACCACGCCTATTCGTTTGCCAAAGTTTGATCTCCCTACCTTTTCCGGAGACTTGGAACGTTTTCCCGAGTTTTGGGATGTATTTGACTCGGCAGCTCATTCAAACTGCTCGGTACCACATATAGTCAAATTCCATCATCTCCGAAGCTCACTACAGGGAGACGCCTTGTCAATGGTATCCGGTTTTGAGATCACTGCGGCAAATTACGAACTAGCTATTAATACGCTTTGTGAGACGTATTTTCGTCCACAATTTATTCGCTCGCAGCTCAGTCGCAAGCTTCAAGCTTTCGAACCAGCTGGGAAATCCGCACTGCAACAAAGAGTACTGCTCGCGCAGATCAGATCCGTTTGGACACAGCTCCAACAATATGGAGAGCATTACAGCAACATCTTTGTCCTGCAGATAATACGCAGCAAGTTTCCATCCAAGACGATGGAACAAGTCGGAATGCTCGAGAACTCGGCGCAGAATCCGTTTAACGTCCCACAGTTGCTAGAAGGAATAGATCCCATCGTGCGAGCCTTCGAAACAATTGCCGACACCTCGGAAGCTGCCTTAAATTCTCGAACTCTGACGACTACTTCGCTCAGATCATCCTCGCGAGAAAATACGCGTCATACTTCGCTTAGATCTAATTCGCGTGAAAATACGACCTATAATTCGCTCAGATCTACTTCGCGTGCTTCTAGAAGTCAATCTAGAAGTCCAATTCGCGGACGAAATTTCAGTCCAAATACGCGTCAGAGAAATACGCTCAGAGATACTACGCCGCAGGCAATTTCCGCTTCTAGGTGTAAGCTTTGTCTTCGACAATGTCACGCACCAGGACATTGCCCGTATGTTAATTCGCCCAATTGTCGCAATAACATTGTCCGAATGGATAATCTTTGCGTCAAATGTTTCGCTGATAATCACTACGCTGAAAGATGCACCGCCTCAAACTGTTCATACTGTAGAGGTCCGCATCATACTACGCTCTGTTTCCGTGGTAGATCACGTAGTAGATCTACCAGCAGACACAGAAATACGCCCCACCTTCCCAGACGTTCGTCTAGGGTTCGTGGAAGATCTCCGTACAGGCATAACAGCCAGTCCAGAGATCTCGATAATACGCATAGAGATCGTTCTCACGATCGCTATAATTCGCATAGAAATCGCTCTCGTGATAGCTACAATACGCAGAGAAACCATTCTTCTCATACAAGAAGGAATTCTCATACTCCGCATCGAACACGCTTTGCCCCAGGAACTCGATCAGACCAAAATTCGGTCGCAACCGACTTCCTCGAGCCATATTACGCTGAAAACCTTCGAGATTCTGATGAAAATCAGCAAGATCAGCACTCACAGCAATGTGCAGTGACGAATCAAGCAGGATTTGATGACTCAGAACCTCGTCTGATGGTTTGCATTTCGCGGATCTATAATTGTAATACGCACTCTGATGAAGTTTTAGTGTTGCTGCTCGATAGTGGAGCTCAACACAGCTTTATCAAAGAGAATACCGCTAAGCGCTTAGGGTAAGCCTTCCGGCAGCCCTCTAAGCTTACTACGCACAGCTTTGGAGGATATTCCACCACGGAAACCTCTTCGCTGGTAACCGCGACTTTGAGGGACCACGCAGATGTACCCTTCAGGATGCATTTGAGTACCCGAAAAGTGACTACTTCGCTCAATCCGCAATCGCATATTTCGCAGGAAGATTTCGAAGCACTTCGTAGATCACGTCTGCAAAGTCCGGAAACTAGTCTTACCGGAGAACTTGTCGACATCGACATTCTCGTTGGTATCGACTACTACTGGAAAATCGTAGACGTCTCGAAGATCTTTCGACTTCCGTCCGGATTCAATCTAATACGCACCAGATTTGGCCCAGTCATTTCTGGAATACGCGCACGTAAGACTACGCAAGTATATAGTGCTTTAGCCGCATACGCTTCTACTTCGCACTCAGATTCGCACCAGAGTCCCAACGGTCAAGAACCTGACGTTCGACAACTCTGGGACCTGGAATTCCTCGGAATTCACGACACGCAGGATGACGATGCTGTAGATCAGCAAGTCATCCAAAACTATTACGTTACGGTTCAGTACGATAACGGTGTAATACGCGTTCAGTTTCCTTGGAAACCGAAACATCCGCCCCTATCCGATAACAAAATACTCGCTCTCAAACGCTTGGATTACCAGTATCGCTCGCTCCAGGCTAAACCTCAGCTCTGGGCAGCATACTGCTCCACGTTTGAAAAGCAGTTGAGTTCAAGGATAGTTGAGGAATGCGCTGAATTCGTCTTTGATGGACCGAAGGAATACTATATGCCTCATCAAGCTGTCCTCAAAGAAAGTTCTACTACGGCAATACGCATAGTCTTCGATGCTAGCAGTCATCTAAAAGGCCGTCCAAGCCTTAATGACTGCCTGTATCAAGGACCATCCATGCTACCAGATCTCGCTGGAGCATTAATACGCTCAAGATTACGCCGATATCTGCTCATAGCAGACGTCGAAAAGGAATTTCATCAGATCCACCTCCAGGAGGATCAGAGAGATGCCACGAGATTCCTCTGGTTGAAGGACACTTCTCGTCCTCCAACACCAGACAATCTCCGTATATTACGCTTCACTCGCATCGTCTTTGGCATGAATGTTTCACCATTTTTGCTAAATATGTCGATAAAATACGCCCTGGAAAGAGATCGCCGTAATACGATAAGAGAAGAAGTACTTGCAAATACCTACGTGGATAATGTCCTAGTCGGTGCAAACAGCATCGACGAATGCATTAAGAAACAACGGGATTGCAAGGAAACTTTTCAACGCATGCAGATGAACCTTCGGGAGTTCATGTGCAACAGTACGCAGGTCATGGACCATATTCCGCACGAAGATCGTATAATTCGCACATCCGATACCGTCAAGTTGCTTGGAATCCGTTGGAATCCAGGTCTTGACACTCTTCATGTATCGGTCAACCTCGCTCCTTTCGTGGTCAACACGAAAAGAAATACGCTAAAGGCATTAGCCTCTCAATTTGATCCGTTAGGGATTCTCGCTCCGCTGTTTGTCAAAGCCAAGCTGTTCATACAGGATTTATGGCGAGACAAATATGAGTGGGATACCCCCTTCAACGATCACTATTCCGCGCGTTGGAACGACATCGCACAAGATATCGATGGATACTCTTGTAATATTCCGCGATTCATCACCTTTGGTGACGAACCTTGTAAATACGCACTCCTGATATTCGCAGATGCCTCACAACGTATTTACTCCGCAGTTGCGTACCTTCAATGTACAGCAGCTAACGCAAAACCTACTACGCACCTGCTTCTGAGCAAAACCAAAGTTGCTCCAGACGAGAAATTAACCATACCTCGTTTGAAACTCATGGCTTGCCATATTGCAGTGAAACTCGCTCAATTCCTTGTTAAGGAATTGAAAATCGCTATTACGACAGTGAGAATCTTCTCAGACTCACTTATTACGCTTCATTGGATCCATTCCAAGCGACCAATGAAAACCTTCATCGCGAATCGCATACAGCAGATTCATTCCGCGCTTGAAATTTTTGCTCAGGCAAAAATTGAAAGCAAATTTTACTACGTCAATACTACGCAAAATCCAGCAGATTGTGCTACTCGTGGTCTAACAGCCAACGAGATTGCACAGCACATCTGGTGGAACGGTCCGCCGTTCTTATCTACTCCGCCTGGCCAATGGCCGAACACTGAAATGGACTTTTCCATCACACCCACTTCAGTGCCGGAAACGGAATTGGAGTTTGTGGTTCAATCGTCCATTGCAGACACTACTCCGCACAAGTCCGCACTGCCATTCACTCGAATTGGTCAGTATCGCAAATTAGTACGCTCGACCGCACTTGTTCTCAAATTCCTACGTACATTCGTGTACGACAGAATTTCTGCAGAGAAACAAGTACGGCTCAACCGGTCTATTCCGCTCACTGAAATCGCCTCTGTTCCAGAGATTACGCAGGATGATTTCTCTATTGCAGAATCCATCCTAATACGCGAACATCAACGTGAATGCGCTCACAGGTTCATGTCAGCACCTGTTAATACGCTCAACACGTTCAAAGACGCGTCAATAGTTCGTGTTAATACGCGTATGGCAAATGCCAAAATCATTACTTCGCCAGAAAAGCCAATTTCGCTTTTCTGCAATCATCCGCTCACTAATGCGCTTGTGATGCAGTATCATCTGAAACTGCTTCATGCAGGAACCAGACATACCGTCACAATACTACGCAAACGTTTCGTTATTCCGCGGATCTATTCCACAGTACGCCAATTACTCGCCAAATGTGTTACTTGCACTAGGTACCAAGGTCGTGCCTACGAGTATCCTAATCCGCCTGATCTACCGGCTGAAAGAGTCACTGTTCACAGACCCTTTCAAAAGGTCGGTTTAGACTACTTCGGACCACTTGTGGTCAATACGCAGCCTGCAGGAACTCGCAAGGCATGGGTTTGTCTGTACACCTGTATGACAACTCGTGCCGTACACCTAGAAGTTGTTCATAACAACGCTACGGTGGAGTTCCTGCTCGCATTTCGCAGATTCATTGCGCGTAGAGGTGCACCAGATTGTGTGATCTTGGACAAGGCTCCAACTTTCAAGTTGGGCAGCGAGATCCTCCACAATCAGTGCCTTCAGTTCGCCAATGACTCTCAAATACGCAGCTTTACAGCTCAACACGCATTTGAATGGCAATTCATTACTCCGCTATCCCCTTGGAAAGGTGGATTCTACGAACGCCTCGTCGGCATAGTCAAATCGTCTCTAAAAAAGACAATCCGACGAAGTACGCTTGACCTTCGATCGCTCGAGACACTAATTGTCGAGATCGAAGCAGTCATAAATACGCGACCATTAACTCCGGTAAACGCTAGTAATACGCCTGAAGAGATCTGTACGCTACGGCCTATAGACCTTGTTAATCCGCAGTTCCCACTGGGACAGATCCTTGCCAGTTCTAGTCCAAAATACTCGCAGTTTGTGAACGGTGAAATACGCGACTCAGAAACTGCAAAGTTCCTAAAGAGTCAATATTACGCTCTTCTGAATACGCTAGACCATTTCTGGACCGTTTGGCGACGGGATTATCTCCAGTCCTTAGCCGAACGTGCACAGAAAAAGTCTAAATCCGCTCAACATTCACGCTTGACCCCTCAAGTGGGACAAGTTGTGATAATTAAACAGGATAATACGCCTCGAACCGTATGGCCCTTGGGAGTAATTACGCAGCTGAAGAAATCTGGAGACGGTCAGATTCGATCCGCTCAATTACGAGTCGGAAAGAATAACCACCTCCAGAGATCCATAAATCAGCTTATTCCGCTGGAAATCGACACGATTTTTCCACCTACTACGCTTCCTAACGACCATTTTCGGTCCGAAAACGTCAAAAATCGACGTTCTAATACGCCTAAACCCACTCGGTTTCAGCCGAGTAGGAGCGCTAAGCGCTCTACTTCGCACTAGAGTGTCGCTAGTCGACACCTACTACGCTTAATTACTGCGCACTATGTCTATTTCGTTCTGAATGTGCCTTTTCCAGGCACCTACTACGTTTTTTCTCCTTCGCAGGTGTCATTTTTGACACCTACTTCGCTTCCCCTTTCGCAGGTGTCTTTCCCAGACACCTACTGCGCATTATTTTCTGTGGAAATCGTCGTCCTCGACGATTTCCCCCTAGTTCGCCTTCGTCCTCGCTCGGCCTCGTAGTCGTCGTGGTTGCGAAATAGTCCCGTGCCTGCCAAATCACCGCAGGACCTTTTCGGGCACGCAGCCAACCGATGACAGTCGAGTCCGCCCACTTCGCAGACGGTATCGATCGTCAGTCACTCGATCCGTCTTCTCCTTCGCTTGCTTACTTCGCAGCTCTCATTTATTGATAGCCTACTTCGCTAATCTCTATCATTTGTCATCTTAATCTTATACTACGTTATAAATACGCGAACCACTACTGATTTGTACTCATTTCAGTTACTGGTTACGCGTTGAGATGCCCAGACCATCGATTTCGTCTTCAAAGAAGTCGGAGCGGTCTCGTTCTGCTTCGACCTCTCGTTCTGTCGACGACTATGGAGGCTCTAATACACAGTCTACTACGCAGACTAATCCGCTGACATCGGTCACCCCGATTTTTCCACTATTTCGCTCGAAGACGTTCACGTCGACGAATCGCAGCAGGATCACGTCCATTCGGCACCAGTCGACTTCACAGTTCCACCGCCTCAAATGGAGTCGTGGGCTGATGAGATGGCGAATACGCCTGTCGAGCCGATGAAAGTTGATTCCTTGTCTAATTCGCAGGTGAATTCCACCACTATTACGCAGACGACTGTCGTCTCAACTGCAGACACAGACTCGTCTAATACGCCTCTGGAATCCATGACTGTCACCCAGTCTATTACTTCGCAACAGACTCCAACTCAGTCTGTTAATACGCCTCAGACAACCACGTCTGAAACTACGCTTGAATCGTCTCAGACACCGCAATCCGGTGCAACGACCACTACTACGCGTACCGTCTGGAAGACGAAGAAAATACGCTCCTGCTTTAAGCAGCCTGCACCTACGGCAGCCACAGGCAATGTTTCTACTGCGCCGACGGCCGCTGGAGCTGCAGATTACTCCGCTTCTCATACTACGCGATATCTCGATGAGACTCCTGATGAGCCTCTGGAGGTGACTTTTCACCCCCGGACGCAAACCATGGACGATTATCGAAATATACTTCGCAACGTTGCAATTCGTATGAGCAAGGCCTACGAACAGCACAAGCAACGTATTGCGCAGGACTACGGACGCATACCCAGCACCAGCAGGGTCCCTGATCCGTCAGTTCAAATTATTACGCAAGAAAACTGCCCGCCTATCATGGCAAATACCGCACCGCCGGATGTTATTCCGCTTCCGCCGGTATCGCAGTTTAATTCGCAGTTTGTGAGTCTTCACACCGTTGAAGAACTCACAGCTATTCAACTACGCAGTATCTTCAAGTATATCGACAACTACTCCGAACAACCTATTTCGCGTGGACCTCACGCCACAGCTCCTGGTATGGACGATCGAATACGCATGTCGGTTTCACGACTACTTCATTCGCTAAACCTGATGCAGGTTACTACCCGTGAAAGCGTAGGGCTCAATCGAGACCTCCCTGACACTATTCTGCTCGGTGAACCTTGGGCAGTGAGTTACGTCGAGCTCACTGCCTGGATCCAGGAACTGATGCATGGCATCACTGCTATCACAGTTCATAGGGATATTCTTCAAGAGGAGATGCTTCCACACGTGCTGGAAGAGTATCAGACTCGCCAGAATTTAATTAATGCGCTCGCAAGGTTCCATATTACGCCAGACTTCGTTCGCACGAATTTAGTACGCTCATCTGCCATCGTGGCGATGCTAATTCGCTATGTCCGGATTCTTGAAGGACAACAACTACGCATGCTGGCACCTCCGTGAGGCACCTCCTCCGCCTCCGGTGGAGCTTGAGACCACTTATGCTCCGTTTAATCGCACGCTCGAAATGTGGAGAGATAGATATAGCACTGTTCTGAATCACAGACAGGGACAAACCTTTCTCGACCGTTTCTACGAGAAACGGTTCACAGCAAATACGCAAAATACTGCGCTCAATACTTCGCAGACTTCCTCGCCAAATACTGCGCAAACCACTGCGCAGAGTACTCCGCAACATAGCACGCTAACTAATTCGCTACTGACTTCGCAGACGGCTCCATTGACGTTCAGCAAGTGTGCTCTGGAAGCTGCTTCCGGACCGCTTGACAACGACTCAGAGTCGTCTATTTCGCTCGATTCTCGAAATACGCAACTCGAGAGACGCTCAACCGCGTCGTCGTCTCGATCTCGTAATTCGCAATTCACTACGCAAAGGACTGTACTTGCTCCATCATCCCGCGACACGCTTTCGCCTCGAAGTCGGGAGGATGGACCAGGGTTCAGCAATAATATGCAACGTAAACGCGACAGAGGAGCAAGTACAGGTCGGTTCCAGGACCAGCCTAGTACGCTCAGATCTCGTCCTAGTACGCGGTATTCCGCAGACGGGGCGAGGAGCAGCCAGCGGGCGCCTCCTCCTCCTCGTCAGCGTACTCCGCCAGAAGGGCAGCCGCCCTGTGTCTTCTGCTCCGGCAGAGGGCATTATTCCGCTGAGTGTATTACGCGCAGGCGCTTGCTGCAACGGGCCGATATGCTCGTTGACAGCGAGCTATGCTCGGTTTGTCTACGACATCACACAGGACACTGTATCCGGGCCGACAGATGCCTTATCTGTCACCGGACAGGTCACCACCAGGCTGTGTGCGTAGATAACCCGTTTGTAATCGCAAACATTAATACGACGGCCCAGCGTTTTTACGAGGATTTAGCTCGTGAGACGTTTCGCCCTAATCCGCCTGGCCTTAGGGCTCGTACTCCGCATTCGCAGTCGCGCAGTCGACGCGACGCCAAGCGCCGCCAAGACCGCGATCGGTCACCCTCTGAACCCAGGGGAGATGACCGTAGCGGCAGGCGTTAATACGCCTGCGTTAAACGCAGTTAATACGCATGTTCACACCTGGTTAATACGCCGCTTTGAATACGCTGGTTAGTTGTAATTAACCATAATACGCAGGTATAGCCACTTTCGTGGCTAGCTATAGTATGCCGTTCGAATACGCATGGTTTAATCTTTTTATTACGCGGGTTAGTAATAACCACAATACGCTCAATACGACCCCCTTGTGTTGTGCTGAAACACGCTAGTTAGTACGCTTAGTCTTGTCCCTAGTGGCTGACTAACTAATACGTTTTTACAGTCTAAGCCACTAAGGCAGACTCTACTACGCAGGTCTGATCTATTCACGTCAGACTTATTTCGCTCCGGTCTGGCCTTCGTTGCTAGGTCATACTACGCTGGTGGCAAATTTATGCATGGTTTTGATCTCGTTTTCTACCCGATTACTTCCAGATCGATTTGCCGCCTAATACGCCTAATACGCGCCTTCGAGATGCGTGGTTGGATGCGTCATGGTATTCTGATGGATCTATGGCGCTCAGATGGATGGCATGCTATATGGTCGACTAGATGGATATATATTCCCTATATACGACGGAAGGATCGACTATGGTATGCCTGATGGCATCGCAAGAAGGCTTGTACATATTTGTGATCTATTTAGTTTAGTTTTTGTCTAGTTTTTAGTCTTGAGCCTTTTCATATTTATTTCGCTAGGTTTATTTCGCGTTGTAGCTCATGTTCTTGTGTGAGCATCTAGAGGTGAGGCCATAAGCCCCTCTCGCCCGTTTCAAGTAAGGGCCATAGGTAGTTTTGTCTGTTTTAGTTTTTTAATCTACCGGTTGTTTGAGGGAGGCCTTAAGCCCCTCGGATTTTAAGGTGTGGCCTAAAGCCCCCTTCGCCCGTTTCTGTCAAGGGCATGTATGTATTTCGCTGTTCTTTGAGGTGAGGCCTTATGCCCCTCTAGCCCGCTTCTGCTGAGGGCTTGTATATCGTGTATATATTAATTTTGAGGTGAGGCCTTAAGCCCCTCTAGCCCGTTTCTGCTGAGGGCTTGTATGTATATATTTTTATGTACCGGTTCTTTTCGAGGTGAGGCCTTATGCCCCTCAAGCCCGTTTCTGACGAGGGCTCGTGTATATATTTGCATCGTATTTCGCCCTTGTTATGAGTGAGAGGGTTCGCCTAGTTAGGTAGGGTAGAATGTCTGTATGAGGGTTCATGATACGCTGGCTCATCTCCGCAGCATAACTTTTGCTGCTACTTTTTCTGTAAATTTATATTTCGCTTAATTGGGTCCTCTCGGTGGCCCTGCTCCTGTTGTCACGTTTTCTGCGGCCCCTGGCAGCAATTCTTTTGTTGTCGGTAGTGTCGCGGATGCGACGGTGGCTGGGGGCGGACCGTGAGGCCCCGGCCTGTTCACCACTACGCCAGCCGCTTGGAGGCGGGGCGCACCCGCGCCAGCCGCGGCGTCCCACCCCCCTTCCTCCGCGCTGCCTATATAAGGCGGCTGTCCTCGGTTCAGTGGTTCTACCCGGCGCCGGATGGCGTTGGCCTACAGTACCCATTGGTACTGCGCTGCTCTGGCAGCGATGGCCTACCGGGAGACCCCGGAACCGTGGGCTCCGTCCCCAGCAGCTCTGGCTGCTGAGGAAGCCGGCATCTGGGCGCCAGCTCGGCCTAGACCGAGCGGCCCGGAGGTTGGCGGAGGCCCAACGGCTTCTGGCATTAGTCACCGCTAGGGATGTGCGGTTGACTAGTGGGAAAGGTGCGATACTACGCCACCACGTACTACGCAATCTATATTACGCCGTGGTAGACTACGCTATCTACTACGCGCTGTGGGATGTGAGCCAATTGAACCGTTAACTGTAAGGCGAACCCTGTAGATGCCTTTAGGTGTTAGTGCCTTAAGGATAAAGGGTTATAACTTACCACTGTGTACCTTGTACCTGTGTTGGTGTTTATATAGCGCTGCTATATCGGTGTCAATATGGTTGGCTTGTGTTGTTGTGCTATTACGCTGGTACTACGCGGGACTACCCCCCTTTGGCCCCCCATACATGTTAGTTGGGTTACGTGGCTTGCTAGTGCGGCTGTCCCAGGTTAGTGGACAAGGTGCTCCCCAATGAACGCGAAGACTCCGCCTGCTTGAGGGGGCAGGTTGCGAGATAAACCTTGCGGTAACGGGGCGAGCTGACGGATGGATAGTAGCCATCGATGCGTCGCGATAGTGGGCCGGGGAACCAGGGATCTAGTGAGATCCTTCTAGGTGTTGGCCACACCGCTATCCAGGGTTGTCATACCCGTGGGTCGGTCCATGCATGATGCGTTCGCATCGTGCTGGGGACCATAAATCCCATCGCGTTCGCGACACTCTATGCATCGAAAAATGAAAAAAATTCGAATTTTTTGCAGGAAAAATTCCAGATTTTCTGTGCATATCACACAGAATTTCTCAGGATTTTCGTCATTGCGGTGGTGTGAACGGAGCTATGACACTCGAAAATACTATAAATTTCGTTTCAGAGAGTGAGGATATCGCCAACAAAACAGAAAAAGGCTCTACGCATGGAAAAATGAAAAAAAAATTCAGATTTTCTGTGTGAATAAAATTCGAATTTTCTCGTTTGAGGGGATGAGGATATCGCTAACGGTACAAAGAAAGGCTCTAATCATCGAGAAATCGAAATGTTCAGATTTTCTCTGCATATCGCACAGAATTTCTCAGAACTTTCGTCACTGTGGAGGTGTGAAGGAAGCCGTCGCCCTCGAAAACCATATAAATTTCGTTTGAGAGGATGAAGGAGATGATGGATAGATTTTCTGAGAATAGGAGAGGTGAAAAATGGACAGGAGAGATGAATAATTTAGTGAAATCAGACAGTATTTCAACAGAAAAACTCACAATTTTCTATAGACGACGCCAGATACTCTGCGAAAGTGGGAATGACACGGAGCAAGAATCTCTGGATTCAATAAGAAGCAGGTGTTATGATGAGTCTGTAATTGGTTGTATGTATGGAAATGTTTTTTAGAGAAGAGTAGCCGTTTAAAACAAAAACCCATGATGAAAAAAGGGCTCAGAAGTTACGGGTGACGATCAGCAAGATGACAACAGCGTAGCAGGGAAGCTGAGAAATGAGATGGATAAACAAAGCTAATCGGAAAACCCTGTAGCAAACAAACTTACGATTTTCTGTAAAGATAGTAGACACACAGCGAGATCAGCGCTCAGCAACTGGGACATTGAGGGACAGATTTTCTGAGAAAAGGAGAGATAAAAAATTGGCAGGAGAGATGAATAATTCAGTGAAATCAGACAGTATTCCAACAGAAAAAACTCACAATTTTCTATAGAAGACGCCAGATACTCAGCGAGAGTGAGACTGACACGAAGCAAGAACCTTTGGATTCAGTAAGAAGCAGGTGTTTAATGATTTTGTAATTGATTGTATGAATGGATTTGTTTGGTAGGGAGGAGTAGTCGTTTAAAACAAAAAACCCACGATGAAAAAAAAAGGCTCAGGAGTTACGGGTGGCGATCAGCGCTCAGCAACTGGGACAAAACAAAAATCTGTGTTTCGATAGAAGGTTCGTTTATGATGATTCTGTAATTGATTGTATGTATGGAAATGTTTGGTAGAGAAGAGTAGTCCTTTAAAAGAAAAAACCCACGATGACAAAAGGGCTCAGAAGTTACGGGTGGCGATCAGCGCTCAGCAACTGGGACAAAACAAAAATCTGTGATTCTATAGAAGGTTCGTTTCTGATGATCCTGTAATTGTCGGAATGGAATTGAAGAAAATAGAGACAGGTGAAGAGTGAATATGAAAGAAGGGATAAGAGGAGGACGAGAAGAGAGAAACTGAAAATCGGGATGAGTAGTTGGAGCATTCACGACGAAACCACGCGCGGAACTAATGGGAATGTGGGGAGAACTGACGAGACACGTGACCTAAGGAGGGTGACGAAACTCCGGTTGATCTGGCTCGTCCTTATAGGAGGCGAGGCAGTGTGGGGAGTACAGACGAGACTCGTGACCTATAGGGAGGGTGACGAAACTCCTGGTAATTTGCCTCGGCATTTTAGGAGGCTTGGCCTTCCCCTCGCCACACGTAGCCATAAGCGGCAGCGTCCACCGTACCCTTCCCCTGCAACCCACAGCCGTACCCGCACTTGCCAATCTCGACCGACACGCGTCGCGGCCGGCACACCGGCACGCGTCGCGGCCGGCACACTGACACGCGTCGCGGCCGGCGCACCGACACGCGTCGCGTTCGGCAGACCGACACGCGCCGCGGCCGGCACACTGAAACGCGTCGCCACCGGCACCCCGACACGCGTCGCGGTCGGCCTACCGACACGCGTCGCGGCCGGAACACTGCCCGCGCGTCGCGGCCGGCACACCGACACGCGTCGCGTTCGGCACACCGACGCGCGCCGCGGCCGGCACACCGACACTCGTCCACCCGTCACCGGGGTCACCACCGGATGGGCAGGACCGCCGGATGTCAGGGCGTGGCCAAAAGTGCCTCGAACTTGGGTAATTAAACCGGCGACGATGTTGACTTTCAAGTCATGGCTGGAAAGTGCGTTGTATAATTTCCTTGGTAACACAGCTGATCTCGGTTGACATACGATGCGCCGAGGAGCAAATACCGTGACAGACTGACAGATCCCCTTTACAGGCCATAAAACGGCCAATGTCTCACCGTCGACTGCGTACCACGCGCTGCGCGACCGCACGCGCGTCGGAAGCAGACGGGTTTTGGCCGCCGCGCGACGAGTTTTGGCCGCCGCGCGACGTTCCGACCGCCGCGCGGAGGCCGGAACTCGTCGCGCCGCGGGCAAAACTCGTCTGCTTCCGACGCACGTGCGGTCGCGCAGCGCGTGGTACGCAGTCGACGGTGAGACATTGGCCGTTTTATGGCCTGTATGTATAGTAAAGACATGGATGTCAACACTGATGTCAACACTGGAGTTATTGCTAGGACTGAGGAGAATGGTCAGGCAGGCATCGCAATGGAGATGCAGAGAGCGAAGGAACTACAGGAGCAAGTGGATGTGATTTCAAAGGCGAAGAATGTACCGGCGTGCATAAAGAAGGTGATCTCTGCAATTACAAGTGAACTCATCTCTAGCCGTGCTCAAAATGAAGAGCTCAAAAGGAGGTAGTTTTGTTGCGCAATAAGATTTCTCATTCGAATGATTTGCGTAGCTCTGTTTCCGCTGATATCACCACTGATTCATGTTTCACCTTGCACAGTTTCGCCTGTTGTTGATAGTCCGCCATATGATGAGGAGAGACTTAGATCGATTGTAATTAGCGGAGTGCCAGAGCATAGGTCACCTAGTTCACGCGAGAGAATTTCTCATGATTTCGTTAATGCGTGTAATATTTTAGATTTCCTCAATGTAGAGTGCAATCCAATAACAGTGTATCGTCTAGGGAAGCCGTTGCGAGGCATGAAAAGGTTGATCAAGGTTATCTTGCCTACTAAAACTTTTCAACGTATTGCTGTATCGCAGGCCCGCCGACTGCGTTTCTATCAGGTTAAGTCTATTCCTGCGGGAATCGCTTACAAAAGTGGACTTGGAACGCAGGCGACAGGAACGCTTGAGCCGCAGAGTTGATATTGTTGGTGTCTCGCCTCCTGGTATAATCCAGAATCCGGCATACACGAGCGAATCACCAACGCAAGTTGACACTTCTCTAGTTGCCAATCAGGAAAACTAGGTACGCTTCCTCGGTATTTTATTAGTGATTTGCAATGCTTCTACTGTAATATTCGGTCTATCTCAAAAAACTCGGACTACGTCTCGCTTGCTCTTACGAAGCACTATGATATTTTGGCTTTTTCTGAAACCTGGCTAAAGCCTAGCCACTCAATGTCTTCCGTATTGGGAAATATGATGTCGGAGTATGAGTTCCTACGGTGCGACGGGCCTAGGAAATCGGGGTGGGGTGATTCTACGAGTTAATCGCGGACTATCACTTTCTAATGTTTTTGCTGAATCGGTTGAGAATGCATATGAAATGCTATGTGCTGATATTTTCCGTGAAGGTTACAGATTCAGGTTTATAGTAGTATATAGAGCTCCCTCTTGCCTATACGCTAAAACTGAGCAGCTTGGAATGTTTTGTGTGATTTAGTTGCTTGTGACGTGCATACAGTTATTGTAGGTGACTTCAACTTACTTGATTTTGACCCTCAGGTCATTGATTCTGTGAATTCTTCTCCGCTTCGTGGTTTGGAAGAACTGGTCTCTTGCCACAATCTTTTTCAACATGTTACACTACCGACTAGAGGCGAGAATATTCTAGATCTAGTGTTTTCGAGCAGCGATAGCCTAATTAAAGATACAAAAATTCTGCCACCTTTGGGAATGAGTGATCACAGCAGTATTTTGTTCAGCATTCATAGTTGGGTAGCTCAAGACACTCCAGTTTATCGAAGAATATACTCCAAGTGCAATTTCGACGCAATTGGAGCGAGTCTGGCGGGAATTCGATGGATTGACTTGTTTGAAACAAAAAATAATGTGAATGAAATATATGAGCTTTTCGTATCGGTTTTGCACGAAACCATAGAGCTTCATGTTCCTTGGGAAAAATGTGCTTCACTGAAGTCTGTCAAGCTTCCGCAATATTTAAAGAATATGCTCGAGCATCGAGATTGCCTCTTCTATGAAGCCAGACGCACCAACGACTGGTCAAAATTCAAAAGCTTTTCTTCGAAATTTGAAAGTTGCCTGAAAAAGTACAACAGTTCTTTGGAGAAAAAGATGGTTGAATCTAGAAACAAACAGCCTTTTTATAAATACCTGAATGGGAAAATCAAGGAGAGAGGAGTTCTCGGCTGCCTGAATGATAATGGAACTATCGTAACAACTGCGGTTGAAAAGGCAAACTTATTAGCGGATAGATTTGTCACAGCTTTTCAAGGGGACGATGGATGCTGTCTATCATTCGCCGGAATTGACGTTGAGAAAATGGGGGACTTCTCGTTTTTTGAAGCCACAAGGCTGTATGAACTTATCATGAAATGGCCCCGCTCCTCATTCGTTACACCTGATTTTGTACCACTTTTCTTCATTCAAAAATTGGCTTATCCATTGTGTGGACCTCTAGCTTACATTTTCAATCAGTCGCTTATGCATGGTGAGGTTCCTTTACGATGGAAACACTCTTTCGTCATTCCAGTATTGAAAAAAGAGCCGGCCTGTAACCCTGAAAATTATCGTCCTGTGAGCATAACCTCCCTTCTGTGCAGACTTTTCGAAAAAAATTTAAAGGAACATATAATGGAATATCTATTGGACAGGAAAATTATAACAGAGCATCAACATGGATTCATTAGTGGCAGATCAGTTGAAACAAACCTGCTGGTGTTTGGACGATTGGACAGTTGCACACGACAACAACCTTGGTTGTGATGTAGTTTTCTTCGATTTTTCAAAAGCTTTTGACCGCGTATCACACAAAAAGTTGATTTTGAAATTAAAGAAACTGCACTTCCATTCCGTTGTTATCAAGTGGATAGCTGAGTTTCTCAGTGGTAGAACTTTTCAAGAGAGGCTAGGGGAGATCTATTCTGAAACCAAAGCTGTTGTGAGTGGAGTACCTCAGGGAGGTGTCTTGTCACCAATTCTTTTCATCATTTTCACAGCTGACTTGCCCGAAACCGTCCAAGGTCCAGGGGTCAAAATCAAAATGTATGCTGATGATGTCAAAATGTATAAGGTGGTATCTGATCCAGAGGATTCCGCCAACCTTCAGAACTCCATAGATTCTTTAGTGAGATGGACTAAAAAGTGGCAGTTGCCTTTGTCTCCACAGAAGACTAATTTTATGCAGCTGGAATTTCACCAACGTGCAGCTGTCTCCTCGTACTCAGTTGATGGCGTAACTATTTCTGCTGTGAATTCCGTGAAAGACCTTGGTTTTCATTATAATGACAAACTCGATTTCACTGAGCATATCAAAGTTCGGTGTAAGCAAGCCAAGCTGCGAACATTTCATATTTTCAAAGGTCTTTGCAGTAGGAGTAAGTCCGTTCTCCTTCGAGCATACAAGGCGTATGTTCGCCCTCTCGTAGAAGCCAGCGTTACGGTATCCAGCCCCTCATTGAAGAGAGATATTCATGCCATTTAAAAAGTTCAAAACAATTTTACTCGGAAGCTTCTTGCACGTATAGGTGGGTTTTTGTACGAAAGAATCCCAAAAGCCTCTATTAGAAACAGATACTTGAATCTACCTTCGCTTAAATCTCGGCGTAGAGTTTTTGATGTATGCATGGTTCATAAATGCCTTTACAACCATAATACGCTTAAGATCAAGCTTTTGTTCAATTTGAAGCACTCTCGAACTAGAGGAAACCCTTTCAAAATTACCTCGGCCACGTACCAGTTTGTATGCCAGCTCCTTCAAATACAGAGCGGGCAGGTCATACTCTGACCTCACAAAAAATATGCTCCCAGGGCTGACATTGAGCCAATTCAAAAATCGAGCTAAGAAGATCTTGCTGGATTTCGAACCCTAGCCACTTGAGATAGCCGTTATTTTCGCTTCCAAATTATTATTATATATGTGTGTTGTAGCGCTTGCTTCGTTTTGATTTGATTCTCGTTATGAGTGATTTTTCTCACATTTGCCTTTCGCGAATGTAATAAACTTATAACTTATAACTTATAACATCGAATGCAATAAATAATGTTTTTGTCTGACAGCAGAATGCTCCGATAAATATTTACAATCCTAGTGTCGCGAATGCGAAATCGCTCCTCCATCGATCCAGGGTGTTGCCGTCTTGCAGATACCTGTTGAGATAGCTTCCACGTCCACACCCTTATCATCGTCGACGCGGTGTAGCTATCTCAACCGGCATTCTACTCATCAGCATCCACCGCAGGCGGTCTACATCCGCTCTCCTCTTACCACTTCCGCGGTGCCCTGCAAGGCGACGAGCCTTCCACTCACTCGTCTAACCATACTCCAGTGCCCCCCCCCTCCTTATTCCATACGCCCTCACTTCCAAGCTGGAGCTCTACCAACCACTCATCTACTTCATCCCACACGACCCATGTACTAACATGTCTTATCATGCATTCTACTTGCTCAATCCACATGCATCTACTTTTGCACAATAAACTTGTTCAAACTTCCACGTGCACAGAGATGAAGGAGTGGTTCACTCCACGGCTTATCTTTCCTTTTTCCTTTCTTATGTGCGGCCATTTTATTAGTATGCAGTTTATTCCACTGCCGCCTACTCCAAGCCGCCGGGACAACTCGACTCCGTTCAGGATAGTCCAGTGCAGGTAAGTCCAGGGGGATAGTTAGTCCAAAGGGAACCCAGGGGGTTGGGTGGTGGTATCCCCAGGGGTTGGGTGGTGGTATCCCCAGGGGTTTAGGGGGCATTGGGGGTTACCCTAGGCTGACCCGGGATCCTTAGTCCACTGCCGATAAGCAACATGGTGCATCGGACCTGTTAGTGAAGCGATCCCGCACGCGCCGTGTGACGTCACAAAACACAAAACTCCCTGAGGCGTCGTGGCGCGGCTTGCCGCACCGCGACCGCCCGCGGCTGTGACGTCACCAACGAGTAACAAAGCGGTAAGATGGCCACTACCACGGGTTGGCGAAGGATTTCGGGTCTCCACACTCAACAACCCCCCCAGGGCAATACATAAATCATTTAATGGTTTTTTTGTAAGGGCAATACAGTAACTAAGGTGCTAAGTTATTTCCTAGTCCCGGATTCCGCACTTGTGTCGCAGGCAAGGTAAGTTTCCATAGCCAGGGGCAAAGCGGTTTCAATACTTAGGTACGTCGGCTTAGTTTGGGTTTTGTGGGCTTTTAGGTGGATAGAGCAGGCGACTCCGCCCCCTTTGGGAGGGCCATGCGTCTGTGAGCGGAGTGCCCAAAGGTTTTGTGGGTCGTCGTCCCAGGTAGGAAGGGAAAGCTTTAGCCGGCCAACAAAAAGTTAGACTCTAGAAGGTAGAGCGCACCTAGGGAAGGGCCCTTCATCCCTCTACTATGTGGTCTGTACAGCCAATTAGGTAGCGTGGGTACGGCGTTCGGTATACAGCACTGCTTGCTCGCTGATGGCTAACGCTGTCGGGTTAGGAAACCCCCCCCCCTATCAGCTCGCTGCCATCTATTCTCTAACCACTTCTGTTATGACCCAAACATTAAGTCCCACCGAAATTAATTTTGTCAATTACCCACGCATCCCCACGACACTGGACTGTCCGAGCGAAACGACGGCGCCGGAGACTGCAAAAAAACATAAAAAATAGGCCTGTCACACTAGTTTTGTAATCAACTCACTGTTATAACAAAAAACATCATTACAACTCGTTCCACAACACCTCATTACAATTCGTTCCTTCATCCTCTTTCGTCCACTTCTTACTATATACCTAACTCCCACCCTTCACCTTCTCAATTTTAACGTCATTTCAGGTCTAACTCAAGCTTGGCAGTGTTTTCTTTCTTGGTCTAGTGGAGAGATGCCATCAATGGCCTACCTTAAATGTCAGCTCACAAAAGTGGTCAATATTCTGAAGTCCAAGGTATCCATTTTTGATACTTCACTTCTGGATCGCTTTGATGCGAACGTTAAGAACGGCGATGCATCCCACCTACTCCATGAGCTTAAGAGTTTGCTGCTCAATACGACCAGCATTTTCAAACGCACAATCAATAATGCAAAGACTGCATGGGAAAAAGTGGAGCACTACGCTAAACATAATCCATCTGACAACGGAGAACCCGATCTCCTGGACGAATTTCTAGCCCACTGGAACGCCATTGGAGCCGAGGAATTAATAGAGGAGGCGGAGGACCTAGTTGTCAAGATGGAAACAGCTTTTGCTCTGCTCCCCGTTGCACTTAATTCAACCAATGTGGTCACAATCAATCAGTCGTTGGATGTTGAGCCAGTTCCACCTCAAGGCGCTGAGCCAGCACCCGAACGATTGACGTCATTGGCTCCGCCCCCTGCTAGTCGCTCAAGGCAAAATAACGCCCCGTCCTCGGACGTTAGGCAAATGTCCAAGTTCGGAATGCGTTTCCGGAGTTTTGGGAGCTGTTTTCAACAGCGGTGCACAATAATAATAGTGTACCAACGGCCCTAAAATTCTTGCACCTCAAAAGCAAGCTCAAAGGCAACGCAAAAGACCTTATCGCCTCTGTTCAGCTTTCACAAGGCAATTATCAGGAAGCCGTCAATATTTTACTTAGTACATATCATCGCCCGGATGTGCTTCGGAACAGGCTTTGGGACAATCTCGGAGTCATGACTCCTTCAGGTGAAACTCCACTTGCACAACGCATCACGCTGGGCAAGATTAAGGCTATCTGGGTCCAACTCAGAAACCTTGGAGAACAACCTGCCGCCACCGGAGCAATGAAAGTTGTCCGATCCAAGTTCCCTCACAAAACGAGAGAAAAGGTCGGAGAGCTTAGGAGAAGAAACGACTGTTGGACAGAAGACGATTTACTTCTAGCTCTAGATCATGTAGTTGATCAGTTTGAGGTGATGGAAGATACTGATCCAACACTGTCAATTCTTTCTCATTCCAATATAGTTCAGTCTAACTCTCGTTCTCCTAACAGGAGACACTCCAATTCATCTTCTCCCAATAACAATTACTCCATGTCTCCTGACCCTCGCCACGCCAGTCTTTCTAGAGATTGTTGCCCGTTTTGTCACCAATCAGGACACAGGCCGACAAGATGTAGAAAGATTGTGAGACCGGGGGAAAGAAGAGACCTGGCGACTAAACGACAACTCTGTTGGAAATGTCTAATGTTTGGACATCGTAGTACTGAGTGCTCCGCGCCTACATGCTATGTACATATGCGGTCGTGGTCATCATGCTTCACTATGCTTTGAGACAAAGCGAACGCGTAGTCCTGAACATGCATCTCCACTAAAACAGAGTTGCTCTGAGAAGAGATCTTCTGATCGAAAGCAATCAGGGTCATACCCTCATCGTCAATCGAACGGAAAACCACGCTCTTCAAGTGTGTCAGGTCAAAGTCGTTCTCCTCAGAGAGATCGGGTTAGAAGTCGTGAAAACTCCCCTCGCTCCACAGTGAGGTTCAGGCAAAACCCTGGGAGTACACGCACTTCGCATACTAATTCAAATATTCAATACAATAGCCAAATCAATAATAATATAATGGCTGTTCATGAGAGTTCCGACGAGTCAGAAATCGAAGAATTTGAATTCGAAGGGAACGTATCAATCGTCAATACGATCCTGACGGAGAAGACTTCTCACGCATCGTCTCAGGTCGTGGCGTTTGAGTCTCATCCGTCATCAACGAAACAAAACCCGAGATTAATGAGAGTCGAAGCTCTCACTCGTGATTACAAAACTAAAGCTGACCAGCTGCTTACCATATTTTTGGACAGCGGATCTCAGCATAGTTATATATGTAAGGATACAGCTATGTCCTTGGGACTGCCTTTGACCGACCCTCGGGACATAACCGCACTAACTTTCGGTGGGCATAAGCACACTGAAAGTTCTTACAAAACTAAAATAATAGTAAAAAATCAGGTCACTGTTGAACCAATGCGTTTAACTCTTCGAATGCGGAGCGTTATCACTACAGTACCTAATACTTCATCGTTTAACGACGACTCCAACCCAAACCAGTCCATTACGACGGGCTACGTAAACGTCGACGTTCTCATCGGAATGGACTACTACTGGGAAGTAGTCGAACTTAATACACATAAAGTGTGCCCGAATGAGAATGGCTGCCCACGCGGCCGGCGTGCTTGGAAGGCGGCCGTCGCATGTGCCGCCCTCGGACGAGTGTTGGATTTCAACAACGGCCGTCCACACTCCCCTCCGTCTGCGGAGCGATTGATCGGCGCAGTGCTTGCTGCCAGCCGGTGCCGGCCCCGTTCGTAGTCGATGGCGGTGGGGACTTTTCGCATGCTCGTCCGAGAGCGGCGAACGCGACGGCCGCCAGCCAAGCACGCCGGCCGCATGGGCAGCCATTCTCATTCGGACGCACCTTACTCAACTTCCATCGGGTCTCATCAGGTTAAATACCAGATTTGGTCCGGTTGTGTCAGATTCATCAAGATCCACTAGGTCTGGTCGTGTGATTTCCTCTATTAAAGAGACGAGAAACCGGAAGAAACGGACTCTTTAGTTCAGGATTTTCTGGGTTTAGACCTCGTAGGAACTAATGATTCCGTGGACACAACAAATTCCCACCTAATACAACAGTTCTACAATACTGTTAGAATTATAACTGGGTTAATAAACGTGAAATTCCCATGGAAGACTGATCATCCTTTTCTTCCTGATAACAAAGCTCTTGCGGTACGTAGACTGGAAAACCAGTATACAAAACTTCAATCCAAACCTCAGGTGTGGAATGAATACTGCAAAATTTTTGAGCAACAACTGGAATCAGGAATCATTGAAGAGGTAGATCAACAGTCTCCATTAGGGAAAAACGTGTACTACATTCCACACCAAGCAGTCTTCAAAGAAGACAGCAATACTACAAAGCTACGCATTGTCTTTGATGCATCTAGCCATCAGAAAAACGTACTTAGTTTGAATGATTGCGTGCATCAAGGACCAACCCTGCTACCCGATTTATGCGGGACATTGTTGCGTGCACGGCTTACCCCCATACTTATCGCGTCCGACGTAGAAAAAGCATTCCATCAAATCCGCCTACAGGAGGATCAGAGGGATGCTACGAGGTTTCTCTGGCTGAAAAATACTTCAAAATACTCTACCAGAGACAACATTCGCATTCTACGATTTACGCGTATTCCATTTGGCATCAATGCATCACCATTTTTGCTAGGCATGTCCATTAAATACGCTCTTGAAAGGAACGATTAAAATCAACTACGCGAGGAAATCTTGGCAAACACCTATGTTGATAATGTGCTGATCAGCGCCAAAACCGTTGACGAAAGCATATCCAAACAGAGGAAATGCAAAGAGATTTTAAAAGCTATGGGTATGAACCTACGGGAGTTCGTATCTAACAGCCGCGAGGTTGTAAAAGTCATTCCCTGTTGAGATCGTATGAAAATGGACAGCACCTGTAGTAAACTACTAGGTCTTAAATGGGATTCCAAAGCGGATACACTCTGTATACCCGCTAAAGGATTATCGAAGGATGTCACCTCGAATCGAACGGCTTTAAAAGTCTTTGCGTCAACCTTCGACCCATTAGGACTTCTTACTCCATTATTCGTCAAGGCGAAGATTTTTATTCAAGATCTTTGGCTCAACGAATACACGTGGGACGATCCCTTGTATGATAATACTACCAATAAATGGAGAGACAACGTTCAAGGGATTCACGGATACGCGGGGTGGTACCCAGATTTATCGCCCGTTTCCGAGTGCAAATACGAACTCGTCGTGTTCTCGGATGCTTCTATACGAGTTTATGCTTCAGTCGCATACTTAGTATGTAGACCGAGAAATGAATCACCGTGTAGCAATCTGTGCTTTTCGAAAGCCAGATTAGCACCTCCAGGAAGGATAACTATTCCAAGAATGGAGTTGCTGGCCCTTACGTGTGCGGCAAACATACTACAATTTCTTCGCGCCCAATTAAATGTCCCACTAGATTCGATACAGTTCCTATCTGATTCGCAGATAGTCCTGTATTGGGTTCATTCCAAGAAACCACTTAGGACGTTCGTGAGCAATCGCGTAAAAACATACAAAACGCGCGAGCTTACAACTGCCGAAATTCCAAGTCGGTTTCATTATGTTAATTTAAGTTCTAATCCAGCGGACAGCGTCACCAGAGGTCTAACCGCATCGGAGATCTCCAACCATTTGTGGTGGTGCGGCCCTAAATTCATCCTTAAAAGCCACACCAATTGGCCTTATTCAAATATGGATTTTACTTCCAGTCCAACACTAACGAAGGATATGGAGGTGGAATTTAAAAATGTTAATTCGGTCATAAATACTCCATATACATCATTTATCCCATTTAAACGTACGAACTCGTACTACAAACTGCTGGTTCGGGTGACGGCTTATGTCCTAAAATACGTCGGAAAACTACTTTCCGAGGTTAAGAAAAGACATACTGATTTTCAATCAGGCTATCATCCCACATTAGATGGGATAAATACTACATCAAACATGACTAGCATAGACTTTGGAGCTGCAGAGCTACTCATAATTCGAGAACATTATCGCGAAGGTGTGCTGCAGCTGCAAAGTCGCGCAGTTCAACGACTTCAGTTGAGGCTGGACGACAAGGGGATATATCACGGTGTAACAAGGATGGCTAATGCGCATTTGGAGGAATCAGCGAAGAGCCCTATTTTGCTTCCACCTGATCACCCACTGACGCACATGATAGTTCTATACTATCACGCAAAGCTTTTCCACGCTGGGTCATCCCACTTAGTTTCAGCCTTGCGAAGTCTCTACATAATATTCAAAAATCGCAAATTCGCGAATCAAGTTATTTCACGCTGCACAACATGCAGACGCCATCAAGGCCGTGTCTTTTCCTATCCTAATAGTCCAAATTTACCGGTGGAACGGGTCACAAGAAGTCGTCCTTTCCAAAACATTGGGCTGGATTACTTCGGACCTCTTCTAATCCGTTCAGAACAGAATCAAGAACGCAAGGTTTGGGTAAGTCTGTACACATGTATGGCTACACGTGCCTTGCATCTGGAAGTTGTGGGAGATAATTCCGCACACGAGTTCCTTCTTGCGTTTAGAAGATTCATGGCGCGCAAAGGCGCTCCAGAACTAGTTCTGAGCGACAATGCGCCCACTTTCAAACTCGGAAGTGAGGTCCTGACTATTGAGGTGAACGGATTAAAAGAGCACTCAAAAATCAAAAATTTCAGTACTTCAACCAATCTGGAATGGAAGTTTATCACGCCCTTCTCCCCATGGAAGGGCGGGTTCTACGAGCGATTAGTTGGCTCAGTCAAGTCTGCCTTGAAAAAGACAGTCACTGGGAAGACTATGGACTTGTGGGACTTACAAACGATCATTGCAGATGTTGAAGCCACACTAAACACTAGACCTATTACACCGGGAATTACACCTAACGCGGAAGAGGCCTTTCTGTTGCGTCCAATTGACCTCATTAACCCTCATTTCGCCTTAGGTCACCTTAATTCACCTAGCCCTACAAAACCTATTACATACAACTACCATCAGTCCGAGACTCATGAATACTTGCTCGATTATTACACACTCCTTCAGAGTGCTCTAGATAAATTCTGGAAATTCTGGAGTAAGGACTATCTTCAGGCGCTCGCGGAAAGAAATCAAATCCGACTTCGTTCCAAGCCGGGCGCCGGAAGATTGCCGTTACTGGGAGAAGTGGTCCTAATCAAGCAAGAAAATTCATCGAGATCTTTGTGGCCATTGGCCCTTATAGTCCACCTAAATAATTCAAAAGACGGGTCTATAAGTTCCGCCAAGTTTAGGACGGCCAAAAATAAAATTTTGGGCCGCTCCATTAACCAACTACTACCGCTGGAAGTGTCGGCTGCTGATGTAAAATCAGCTACCAGCACGAAACAACCCACTCCAGCTACTAAGATTCAGCCAGCAAGCAACCAAGAGGAATTAGGGTACGTTTTTAATCCAATTTTTTTTCTCGCAAAATTTCCTTTTTTCAACCTTTTAGCAATTCTCTACACCATAACTAACGCGTGAAGCCATTGGAACTAGTTCCAGTGACTACACGTCTTCATTTCATGCACTTTCAATCACCAAAAACCCAAAAACAAAAAAAAATGGTTCAAAAACACCCCTTTTTCAAATAAGCTTCATATTTTTCCTACTGGGTCACCCAATTTCGGGTCCTACTACTAACTAGCCTACTTTACTCAATTATATTACCTAAAACTAAAAACAAAACATAAAACAAACAAAAAAAACACATAAAACCAAAAAAATCAAAAAAAAGCCATCGGCGGCGAGGGTGATGACATTAGCAGGTGGTCCTGCAAGGATTGCCTGCGCGCGTGGTCGCGTCGCCCTCGTCATCAATCACGGGCGGTCAAGGCCATTCTTGCTACCTTTTTCTCTCTCGCACGTGTGTCGTGATGTCTGCACCTCCCGCTTCCCTTGGATCGTGGGCTGATCTGCTCAGGCAGTAACTCCGGCTGAGGGGGCAGGCAATACCGGCTGACTAAACATTGTACCCGGGCATGCCCCGGTATTCACTGCCCCCTCAGCTGGTAAATGGTGGAGCGCTCAGCCGGCAAGTGGTGGCCCCTCAGCCCGCATTCACTGTCCCCTCAGCCCGCATTTTATGTCCCCTCAGCCGGTAAATGGAGGTCCGCTCTACCGGTATTAGTTGCTCACCACGTGAATGATATCGATCTGCAAGACTAGATGAAGCCCCTAATTCCCCAGCAAGTTCGAGGCTTGCGTTTCATTTCTGAAGCGGCAAGCCTTACCTTGCTTCAAAAATCATGAACTGACCCGCTGTCACGTCCCCCCGGTCACAACGAACCGTGAGGGGTGAGGGGTCAAAGATCCAAATCATGTGGATGACCATCCGTTCGAATGCCAACACCCAAATCAGCTCGAAATCCATTTCGCCCGCTCCGTACATGAGCCTGGTTCGCTTTAGTGTCTGCCCGCTCAGCCGGTAAAGCCATGCCCCTCAGCCGGTAATGCTATGTCTGCCCGATCAGCCGGTGACATGCTCAGCCGTGGATTTATGTCTGCCCGCTCAGCCGGTAAAGCCATGCCCCTCAGCGGGTAAAATGCATGCCCGCCCGCTCAGCCGGTAAGACGCTCCGCCCCCCAAATAAGCCTGCCCGCTCAGCCGGCGAGCCTACTTCTCCGCCCGCTCAGCCGGTGTTATTATCTGAGTGATGTCGGCGGATCAGCCCACGACCGCACGTACTCCAGTGGAGGTGGACGCCGTCCCTCCCCCCGATGCGTCTCAAGAGGGACGCATTAAAGGGGGGAGTGACGCCGTCCACCCTAATCCATTCACCTTCTCCCACGACCCCACGTGGTGGCAGCCTAGCACTGCCGCCACGGCGTGGGTACCTAGGGATTCATCCCCCTCAGCCCCTTCCCACCAAGTCCAGCCTTTGCAAAAAGGTAAGGACAAGGAAAAGGGCAGGGGCGAGGAGGGTGAATCGCCTAAAATTCTTACTCCAATCAATTACTACTCACGCGGAGGGTCCGAGGCAGCAGTGTCCCACCCACAGCGGTCGACGCCGGCCACCAACAGGGTGGATCATTGTGTTTTCTGCGGTGAGAAGGGGCACTACTCCTCGGACTGCCCAGAGTACCCCGGCCTGGGTCAGAGGGCATTGCTCGCACAGCAATATGGGCTGTGCAGCACATGCCTGAAGGAGCACTGGGCCGCCTGTATTAGGGCGGACCCGTGCTCCTGCTGTCACAGGGCGGGGCATCATCGGGCTTTCTGTGTCTGGAATCCCTTAGCTGTCACCGACCATCAGCTGGCGGCGGGGGAATTCTATGAGCGCCTCCGCGAAGGCACATATACGGCACCCCCACCAGGCCGCCGTCCAAAGCGCCCATACACCCTGAAGTTGAGGGAGCGCAACCGCGGGGAGGTGACGCCGCCGCCGCTTTGGCGCAGGGCGCGGTCACCTCCGAGCGGTTCGCCCTCGGAACGCGGGTACTCTCCGGACCAGCGTCGCACTGACGACGCTGGTGCGGTTAGCGATGGGACCTGGTGAGGGCGCCGTAGAGCCTGAGAAGACTACTCCATTTTTTTGCTCACAAATCCTTATGACATGCGTGCGCCTCGATATTCAATTCGCGCAATATTGAGACTCACTCATGTCAAAATACTCCAGAATTTTTTTCCTACAAAATAACATTATCAATTAAGGACAGTGGTCTGTCTCGATTTTCGATTCGTGCATTATCGAGGCTTACCCTCGTCCAATAAAATACTCCAGATTTTTTATCCTTCTCAGTTTTTGCGTATCACACTAAAAACTCTGGGACATTTGTGTAACCTACTTTCGTCGCACAATTCGGGATACACTGATGCCCACTAAAATACTCCAGAGCAAACTTACTCGATACATACGAAACTGATGTTTCTCGAAGCTCAGAAGGCGTAGCATCGAGAACCACCAGCACTAAAATGAGTAAGTATAGTGATAATAATGCACCCCGCAATTCATTTCGCGCGGTTCCGAAGCGTATTGATGTCCCACAAAATACTCCAAGTTACGCCACCAGCCGTATAGCATTCCAACTGCTCCAAGGGTGAGTTTAATAGGCCGTAAGGAGTAGGTCAACTTTAGTTCAGGTTCCGCGCTAATGGAGATGGTGGTATGATGCTATACCGCACTTTGGTGGTGCGATGCCATACCATTGGTGGTATGATGCCGTGCCTATTTAGCACGAAGTCGCGTCTAACGCGAGATCTCTTGTATGTAAATTGTATGTGAGTAGTCCATCTAGGTTTTGGTTTTTGTCCAAGTTTGTAAACTAAAATTTTTGTCTGTATCTTACTCCACGAATCCCCGAATGGGATTCGTGAAATGACCAACACCATCCGTGCGATACGGATGAGCGAAAGGATATCCGATTCGTGGAGACATGCGATCATCGTACCTCTTCACAAGAAGCTATCCGTCACGGATCCTAAGAACTACAGAAGAATCTCTCTACTTCGTGTCATATACAAGGTTTTAGATTGTATCATTCTCGAGCGACTTATCAAACATCGTGAAAGAACGACCAGAGATGAGCAAGCCGGTTTTCGACCTGGAAGATCGACCATCGACCAAGTGTTCGTCGTGAGAAGAGTAATTGAATCGTGGCAGCGGTATTCGAAGCCATCACAGCTTGCTTTTTTGGACTTTGAAGCCGCGTTCGACTCTCCTCATCGTGATCGATTGCTCAATGCTCTGCGAGCAGATGGAGTCCCAGAAAAGTATGTTCGGTTAATCGAGGACATGAACAAAGGAACAACAGCAGCAGTTCGTACACCTGTCGGATTTACGTCAGCTTTCGAGGTGAAAACAGGAGTAAGGCAAGGAGCCGTTGTAGGACCTTTTCTTTTCAACTTCGCCGTTGATGACATCATGCGTAGAGTTGCAGAACAGTTTCCTGCGAATGTGATCCTAACACCATCAGGACGCTCCCTTGTCGACCTGGAGTACGCCGACGACATCGTGTTATTCGCTGAAAACAACGCAAAACTGCAAAGATTGTGAACCTCGTTTCGAAGTATGCCGCAGCCTATGAACTTCGTCTTCGCCCCGACAAATGCAAGCAGATGTGGGTCTCTCAGAGGCCTTCAACGGGAGTTTGTGTGGACGGACAACGTTTCGAACTGGTGGACGATTTCTGTTAGTTGGACTATTTGCTGAAGAACGATGGTAGTTATGCAGCGGATATTCGACAACGATGTGCGAAAGCTACGTCTGCATTTAATTTTCTAACCAAGTGTTTGTGGTCTACCACCATCACGAAGGAAGTCAAGTTGCGCGTCTACCTATCCGCTATTCGCCCTATCATGATGTACGGATCGGAGACGTGGTCAGCACCGAAGACGCAGATGGAAAGGTTGAATTGCACGGAGAGGAAGCTTTTTAGCGTTTGCTTGGATATTTCTGGCCGCGTGTATGCCATAACGAAGACCTTTACAAGGAAATCGACGCAGTACATAAACGCTTGACACGAGGGAGGTGCCAGCATCTCCTAACGCCATCTCAAGCAGCAATGGAAAGTCGACTTCGACTGCTCGGGCATATACTAAGAAGAACGCCGGATCGTCTCGTACAACACGCTTTAAGAATGCTTCCAAATCCTGTCTGGAAACGGCCACCTGGGCGTAGGCGAAAGTTCTGGACGGATGTGGTTAAAGAGGATTTGAAGTCACTCGGCATCGAAAGACAGTTCAGGCGCGATGTTTCGTTTCGCAGGAAATGGAATAGTGACAGCTGGATGGAATGTGTTCAAATTGTGGCTGAAGACCGTGAAAAATGGACACGGCTGACTACTAGGACGGCACACCTCGGTGAAGATGCGGAATGACCGCGTCAGGCGAAAGCCAACCGATTAAGTCAAGTAAGTCATCTTACTCCAGATTTCTGGAGACTAGAAGTTATAGTATTTTTAGTGAATAGGTCTCCTAGTTCATTGTATAGGATGTCGTTTAGATCTAATTCACTTATACTCCGGGTTTTTCAAAACTCCGGGTTCAATCATACCGGTCTCTTTTTTTTTGTGATCTCTGTAAGGAGCTTAGCTCCATGAAACGGTGAAGGGCTTGCAGCCTATGAATTAATCCATTCTTCGCCGATGGATGCCTCAGTATACTCGTTAAGTGTGGGGTGAGGTGTTTTTTAATAATCCAGCTCCAACTTTTTAGTGAGGCTCCCCTAAATTCAAAAAAATAACTTAAAAAATTAAACAAAAATAAATAAAAATATATATACATAATTCACCACGAAGACTCGTCGCAGAAGCGGCAGCTACGCCTTGCAGTTCCTCTTGAGGCCGAGGCTTAAGCCCAATGGGATCTCTTTTTGTTGGGGGAGTGTCGCGAATGCGAAATCGCTTCTCCATCGATCCTAGGTGGTGCCGTCTTGCAGATACCTGTTAAGATAGCTTCCACGTCGATACCCTTATCATCGTCGACGCGGTAGTTATCTCAACCGGCATTCTACTCATCAGCATCCACCGCAGGCGGTCTACATCCGCTCTCCTCTTACTACTTCCGCGGTGCCCTGCAAGGCGACGAGCCTTCCACTCACTCGTCTAACCATACTCCAGGGCCCCCCCTCCTCATTCCATACGCCCTCACTTCCAAGCTGGAGCTCTACCAACCACTCATCTACTTCATCCCACACGACCCATGTACTAACATGTCTTATCATGCATTCTACTTGCTCAATCCACATGCATCTACTTTTGCACAATAAACTTGTTCTAACTTCCACGTGCACAGAGATGAAGGAGTGGTTCACTCCACGGCTTATCTTTCCTTTTTCCTTTCTTATGTGCGGTCATTTTATTAGTATGCAGTTTATTCCAGTGCCGCCTACTCCAAGCCGCCGGGACAACTCGACTTCGTTCAGGATAGTCCAGTGCAGGTAAGTCCAGGGGGATAGTTAGTCCAAAGGGAACCCAGGGGGGTTGGGTGGTGGTATCCCGAGGGGTTGGGTGGTGGTATCCCCAGGGGATTAGATGACATTGGGGGTTATCCTAGGCTGACCCGGGATCCTTAGTCCACTGCCGATACGCAACACCTAGGGTCAGTCTCGGAAATATTACATATCGATCCCAATTTCTTATCTGTGATAAATCTTGGTAGTATTCTTGTCGTCCTGCACCGCTGGAGGAATCGGAGTGATTGGCGGATGATCACGACTTTTTGACGAAGCGATAGAGCCTCGCGAACCAGACGAAATAAGTTCGGCGGAATATTTCGTAATAATCTCCAAATCCGGTTTTCTTCAAACCTGGGCATCACGAGTATATTTTCATCAACTTCTGTGCCACACCAGGTTTTTAACGGCAGAATCGACTTTATTGGCCAGACGTTTCGGCAAGCTCGCCCTTATCAGAGGCCTGGAAAATCGTCGAAACAATCCATGTGCAAAACTACGCGGCCAAACGCTGCCTCTGCTCTTGCAAATGTTGACTTCCACATTAACTTTAGGCGGCAACGGGTAAAACAACAAAACCAACCCGATTCGATTCCACCACGGCCAAGCCCCGCTGCAGTTAGTAGACGACCGGGAGCAAGTGAGGCACCTTTGAAATCGATACCATCACTAACCACGGTGACTACTAGCAGAAGTTGATATCTCACAATCCACACAGCGGGAGAAACGGTAGAAACTCATTGGTTATCGTGATGCACTCGTTTCGATTGTTAAGCTTTGGATCCCGAGTGCGTATATAAAATGCCTCCAGGGCCTTTCTCACAGCGATGTCCGTTTCTTGGCAGAGTACTGTGCAAGTGATTTCAAAGTCGATATTATTGTGTTGTTCAACTCTGTGTTTGCCGAGAGGCGTGAGGAGAGACGTGCGTCTTTTTCCAGCCAGATGTTCCTTGAGGCGCACATCGTCAAAAAGTCGTGATCATCCGCCAATCACTCCGATTCCTCCAGCGGTGCAGGGCGACAAGAATACTACTAAGATTTATCACAGATAAGAAATTGGGATCGATATGTAATATTTCCGAGAATGACCCTAGGATTGTAAATTTTTATCGGAGCATTCTAGGTGTCGCTGTCAGACAAAAACAGTATTTATTGCATCCGATGTTGTTGAAATGTTGTGCGAAAGAGGAGTCTTGTCGACGTCTCCTGCCTGCGAGCAGTTGGAGGAGGATTGAGGGTGAGTCGAAACACATTTGCGATTCTATACAGTCTAGGGCCAAGTCTGCTCTTCGCGCAGAGTATGACGGCCTCAAGAGCGCTCAGTTTGGTAACGGGTCTAATGTCAGAGCTAACCGGACCACTGACCATCAGCCACAGCATGCCGACAATCAAGAGTTCATCGCCAATCCACGCCATGCTAGAGTAACTGTTATCGGAAATACGCACCTATCTGAAGACGCTATGGATTTTCTTAGCCTCCGGCCTTCGTTTTCTTTGACGCAGAACGTGGGTCCTCAGACGTTACGCAAAACGGTTGCTGGCCTACATAAACTACGAGACCAGCTGAGATTGATGCTGTCAAACCCGGAATGGCAGAACACTAATGACAACTCAGTGCGAGTTTCGCTGACGCATATCCCGTTTCCACCGCCATTTCACAGAGAGCTGGATCCGCGCCCGGATGCGGACATCAAACTCAGAATTTCATCATCAGCAGTGCTTGGTGTACTAAACCGACACAAAAGTGAACGAAACAGAAATCTCACAAATTCGCAGTGGGAAGGTTTTAAGGAAGTGCGGGAGCGGATCAGTCGCAATGAACTACGTCTTTCTGTGAGCTACAAAGGTGGAGAATTTGTGGTGGCACCATTGTCACTGGATCGCGAAATCACTGAGCTCCACCTAAGCGACACTTCTATTTATAGGCGCTCAACAGAACGGCGATTCGTTGTCCAGTGCCGAAAGCTAAACCAGATATGGATGAAAGTTGGAAAGAGTGCTGGATTGAGCGATAGTCTGCTCAGGAGACTAAAGTTGGATATATCAAGCTGGCCGGTCTTCTATAGTCTGCTTAAAATGCACAAGCTTTCTCCTGAAGACGTGCACTCATTAACGGCAAGCACCTATGAAATAAGACCTATTATAAGTTACTTAGGAGGACCTACCGACCGCATCTCTTGGTTCATGAACAAGAATGTGGGACAGCTGCTCGATCATATACAGTCACACTTATCCAACACTAAACAGTTCCTGGATCGTCTAAGAACATGCAGAGTGGAAGAAACATGCTTGATCGAATCGTTTGATGTCACAGCGCTGTATACAAACGTAAACAATCAAGAAGCTCTTCAGGCGCTCTCCGAAATGCTGGATGAACACGACGGGACGATTGTGACTTTCGTTTTGAGCAAAATGCAGATTATGGATTTTGTCAAGGAGTGCCTAAACTGCAATGTTTTCGGGAAGCTACTACTCACAACTAGGGGGCCTAGCCATGGGTCAGCGCCTCGCACCAACCTTAGCAGTTTGCTTCATGAGCAGAATAGAGAGGCCTGTACTGGAACGTCTGCCCACTATGTACTGTCGCTATATCGACGATTGTTGTGTCATAACATCTACCCAAACAGAGATGGACGATTTATTTACCATTCTGAACCAGCAATCACAGTACATCAGACTCACGCGAGAAACCCCTCGGAGTGTCTGGCTACCCTTTCTCAATACGCAGGTTAAGCTGTCTAGCGGTGCGTATAGCATAAAATGGTACCGGAAAACCAGTTCAAAGAACATCCTACTCCACGCAATGTCAGCGCATCCTGAAGCCGTAAAGCGTGCGGTGGTGCGAAATATGTTCAAGACAGCACTCGAGGTTTGCAGAGGTACCATGGAGCGTCAAGAATTCTACGACCTAGCGAGTACTATCGCCACAATGACCGGATACGCGAAGGAGCGTCGCACGCGAAGTCGGAGCACTCGCTCTCGGAACATCTTTGATGGCAAGATCCCGCTTCTACTCACGTTTATTTCGGACAAACTCAGTGGCGAACTTCGACAGTGTATAGCTCGCGCGGATTTGAGTGATGATGTTGTGAGCATCCCGCGAGACAATATCAAACTTCAACAAATTAGAAATAGGCTGTACGATCGATGGTGTGTCACTGCCAACTGCTTGACTTGCCCATTCGGAAGGGATGGTGACTGTGCGCGGAGCGGTGTTGTATATCAATTGCAGTGTTTGGCTTGTAATGAAATATATATAGGAGAGACGGGAAGATCATTGTATGTGCGCCTCAAGGAACATCTGGCTGGAAAAAAGACGCACGTCTCTCCTTACGCCTCTCGGCAGATACAGAGTTGAACAACACAATAATATCGACTTTGAAATCACTTGCACAGTACTCTGCCAAGAAACGAACATCGCTGTGAGAAAGGCCCTGGAGGCATTTTATATACCCACTCGGGATCCAAAGCTTAGCAATCGAAACGAGTGCATCACGATAACCAATGAGTTTCTACCGTTTCTCCAGCTGTGTGGATTGTGAGATATCAACTTCCGCTAGTAGTCACCGTGGTTAGTGATGGTATCGATTTCAAAGGTGCCTCACTTGCTCCCGGCCGTCTACTAACTGCAGCGGGGCTTGGCCGTGGTGGAATCGAATCGGGTTGGTTTTGTTGTTTTACCCGTTGCCGCCTGAAGTTTATGTTGAAGTCAATATTTGCAAGAGCAGAGGCAGCGTTTGGCCGTGTAGTTTTGCACATGGATTGTTTCGACGATTTTTCAGGCCTCTGATAACGGCGAGCTTGCCGAAACGTCTGGCCAATAAAGTCGATTCTGCCGTTAAAAACCTGGTGTGGCACAGAAGTTGATGAAAATATTGTTACTAGCTTTATCCAAAGGGCAGATGACAAAGTTATCCTGAATACGCGTCAACGTTGTTTTGAACTTAACCGGTGAATTATCATAGGCATGACTATTGTAAATGAAAGGTTTAATCTTCTTTTTGAGAAGTTGGGTATAGAATTTATCGAGATCTTCCACCTTAGAGGTACTAAGTTTATACTTAGTTTTAATTTTTTAAGTAACGCGCTCAATAAAATTGTTCCAAATGTGTTTAACGTTAGTAATTTTGAGTTTAATCTTAGGTCTGAATTTCGTTCCTTTCTGAAGAATCTGTCTGATATCAGATTGGGGGAAGATTTCCAAGTCTCCTGTAACTATATGCATGTGGTGAGGATCTTTGAAGCGGTCAAACTGTTTATTTTCACAAATACAAGGAGAGCTAATAATGTGGTTGATTTCAGAAGTAGATACAGTTCTTAGGAATTGGTTATAATTAAATACTAATTCTATCAAAAAGGGGTCTTCCAAGCGAAAGAGGTTTGGTTGGCGTCAGAAAAGTTTCAACAAAAAGGGAACAATAGGCAAGTAGGATGAGGAGAGTCTACAAAAATTGAACAATATTTTCTGAGACTGATTTTCTTGGCCGATACTTCTTAACAGCGGAAACAAACAGTTGCGGTGTTCCACAGGGAAGCACTTAGGGGTTCCAAATAGTCTCCGATTATGCGAGCAACGCCAAAAATGTATATTTATGTGAACCTATTAGCTATCATTAGAAGAGAAAATGATGTCAACTTTACCTACACAGACGGCTAGCTCCAGCTGCTACGAGAAGCGAACTCAAAGGGCAGCATCAAATAAGAGTATTTCCTCATAATCTTGTCGACGAATAGAAGTCCATTTTTGGAAACCATTGAACTCTTCCTCGTGGAACGCCACAACGGTTTTTTTGCGCTGTTAAGAAGTATCGGCCAAGAAAATATTGTTCAATCTTTGTAGACTCTCCCCATCCTACTTGCCTATTGTTCCCTTTTTGTTGAAACGTTTCTGACGCCAACCAAACCTCTTTCGCTTGGAAGACCCCTTTTTGATAGAACTGTTCACTTTTTCTTGATATTATGAAGTAATATCCCTGAAAAATCTTTCAATATTTTTCCAATAGGATGGATTGATATGATAATCAGTAAGTAATCGACTTGTTCCGCACGCTACAACTCAGACGATCGCGGGGTCGTAATGGAGCACAATAGGCTTTCACCTCGACGAGGATAGCGAGGGCAGCACGAGGGGAAGAGCTGCTGCTCGAGCAGCACGTGCTGCCCTCGTCCTCCTTTCGTCGCCTCAGCTGCTGCTCTCCGTTTTGGCCAGCGCAGTGTGGTAACTTTGCTCAAAGTGGTTCATTTGGGCAGCAACAAGGACATTCATAATCAATTTGAAGAGTTGTTTCTTTTGAGCATGTACATTTAGACTTCTGGATATCTGTATACAAGGTGCACACCTACGCCGCTTCGCAGCGTACATGTGGGCGTGCTTTAGGATCTACGAATTATTTGAATTGCAGAGCAGTGCCTCGCTGCGCTAAACAGCCTTAAAGGCACAGTGCAACATCAGGAGAAAAATTTGATATCATAGCCCGCCCACCGTGATTAGGAACTCTGCCAAGCGCGAGATCTCAATTCGCTGTATTAAGTGAGAAACTTCAAGGAAAAAAGTCGGCTCCCCCTTAAAAGCCTAACTGCATCGCCCCGGAAAGGGAACCAAGAGCTCTGCTATTGCACATTTTGCTTTTAAGCATTGCCACACAAACTAATTTTTCCGTTTGCGAAAATTTGGGTTACCTTTTCGGGGTCTAAACGCTTGATTATGCTTTTAGGGTGTTGTGAGCGGGGTCGACTTTTTCCGTGTAGTTTCTCACTTATTTGATCGAATTGAGTTCTCGAGCTTGACAGGGTTTCTATACACGGTGGGCGGACTACAATATCGAATTTTACCCCTGAGGTACAGTTCCGCACAATTTTTCGCAGAAAAAGCATTTTCCGGCGTTTTTTTTGCGCTATATCGCAAAGAGGCCACCCAAAATACACAAGCTTCGGGGAAAAACTCGTTTGAAAATCCCGTAGCATTCAGCTTCCTTTGAATACGTCTGTTCGGTGTGTATTGTGTAATACACCGATGTCGAAAATTTGAACGTCTGAATTAACCCCTTAACTTTTTCGGTTCCGCAATTCTTTTCGCCTCACTGTTGTCGAAATTTCTCTGAAACAAGAAGCTCTGAATACAGAGGTTTGAACGAGGATTTCTTGGAATAAAGAAAAAATACTTTTGGAGTTTCGCGGCCTGTCGAAACCAGTCGTGGCGCTTCTGTTCCTCATGTCAGATGACGCCTTTTCACACCACGGAGCAGTTTTGACGAGCTTATAGCATTATAAATGCGCGACATTGAGGTCTCAAGTTTCGCTATCTTCACTCGGTTCAAACATTGGAGTGAGAAGAAAACCCCGAATGCGGATTTCCGCCTCAAAAAATAAGGAAGCTGCCTTTGAAGGCACAGAACACCCAGAAGATGATTTTTTAGTTTTTATGCTGGTCTTAAGGAGGGTCACACTCTGATCACAGTGGTATCTCTTTTTTTCGTCCAAGACCCCCTATGAACAGAGTTATGGCTTATTAAAGATGCCTATAATTAAAGGGTGAAAAATTGGCGGATGAGTTGTCTCTTCTCTTCATTTGCAATCGTTGCCCGAGAGCGAGCCAGGATAAGGAGACAGTCTGGCTATGGTCTGAAGAACGACGACTTGTTGAGAATTCAGTCATTCATCTAGCCGCTACACAGTTTGGAAATCTGGTGAGGGGTGTGGCCCGTGTTGGTGAGCGAAGGAGGTCGGGCCTAAGGTGGTCGCCTATATCTCGCTTATTCGGAGGAATTGAGATCTCGCACTTGGCACGTCTTATGAAAGAGGGGTCTACTAGACAATCAAATAAAAATCCCAAAATTCACATCTGAGGGTGTAGTCTGACTTCAAGGACACAACCGCTTGTTTGGTGGGGGTGGGGGGGGGTTAGGTGTTCTCACTGTGTTTTCTGAGACGACGCATTACGAATTATCCATGTCGAATTCGTATAGAGTGTACTGTCGCGTATGAGAAAGCTTGCCAGAAGCCTGTATAAAGGGAAAGCAAACCACAGATGAAGTCGAGTATCTTTGCAGCCATCTTACAGAAAAGACACAGAACGGATATCAAATTGGGGAATAGTTATGTAAGCAAAGAAAGTGTGAGGACTGCTTCATAGGTATCGTACGCGTATGTAGATTTCGGGGGATGCGTGCCTACTCCTACTCGCTAAACTTTAACCATCAATACTCTGCTCGAAATCTATTCTAAGATCCACCAAAAACGTCCTTTTTCACGAGACAGTATGCCATCGCAAGGGATTAGGGCGCAACTGCCTTTTAATCGGTAAGTTCTCTATGCCTCAGTATTCCGCTGTTTCTGATAATAGGAATCCTGAGCTCTATAGAAGTACCCCAAAGATTAGGTTGTTCACATTAGATCAAAAATAGAAAGCATATAAAACATAAAATCTGTAGTAAACTAGGAAATCTGTATTTTACCAAACATGTTTTGGTGATTTTTAATCATTTCCATCGGAATCCAGGAAGAATGCATTCAAGTGAGCTTTTGGATCGGATGAGCATGGTGGAGCGCCGCAACATGCGCTTGGCGGGATGTTAAACAGCAATGTTAAACAGTAAGTAACAAACTTGTTAGTCACTTTCCTAGTCCCTTCCCATCGAAAAATACAACCTACAATGTGTTTTAGCGATTTGATCTACCAACTGATGATATCACTTGATATGATAAGCAGTAATAAGTGAAGTAGTTAATGTTAAACAATAAGTATCAAACTCGTCAGTCACTCTCCTAGTCCCTTCCCATCGAAAAGAACAGCCTACAACGTGTTTTAGCGATTCGATCTACGAACTGATAATATCACTTGATATGATAAGCAGTAATAATTGAAGTAGCTGATGTTAAACAGTAAGTAACAAACTTGTTAGTCACTTTCCCTGTCCCTTCCCTGCGAAAAAGTACAGCCTACAACGTGTTCTAGCGATTTCATCCACCAACTGATAATATCACTTGATATGATAAGCAGTAATAATTGAAGTAGTTTATGTTAGAGAGTAAGTAACACACTTGTTAGTCACTTTCCTTGTCCCTTCCCATCGAAAAGTACAGCCTACAACGTGTTTTAGCGATTTGATCTACCAACTGATAATATCACTTGATATGATAAGCAGTAATAATTGAAGTAGCTAATGTTAAACAGTAAGTAACAAACTTGTTAGTCACTTTCCCTGTCCCATCCCTACGAAAAAGTACAGTCTACAACGTGTTTTAGCGATTTGATCTACCAACTGAGAATATCACTTGATATGATAAGCAGTAATAATTGAAGTAGTTTATGTTAGAGAGTAAGTAACACACTTGTTGGTCACTTTCCTTGTCCCTTCCCATCGAAAAGTACAACCTACAACGTGTTTTAGCGATTTAATCTACCAACTGATAATATCACTTGATATGATAAGCAGTAATAAGTGAAGTAGTTAATGTTAAACAGTAAGTAACAAACTTGTTAGTCACTTTCCTTGTCCCTTCCCATCGAAAAGTACAGCCTACAACGTGTTTTAGCGATTTGATCTACCAACTGAGAATATCACTTGATATGATAAGCAGTAATAATTGAAGTAGTTTATGTTAGAGAGTAAGTAACACACTTGTTGGTCACTTTCCTTGTCCCTTCCCATCGAAAAGTACAACCTACAACGTGTTTTAGCGATTTAATCTACCAACTGATAATATCACTTGATATGATAAGCAGTAATAAGTGAAGTAGTTAATGTTAAACAGTAAGTAACAAACTTGTTAGTCACTTTCCTTGTCCCTTCCCATCGAAAAGTACAGCCTACAACGTGTTTTAGCGATTTGATCTACCAACTGATAATATCACTTGATATGATAAGCAGTAATAATTGAAGTAGTTTATGTTAGAGAGTAGGTAACACACTTGTTAGTCACTTTCCCTGTCCCTTCCCTGCGAAAAAGTACAGCCTACAACGTGTTCTAGCGATTTCATCCACCAACTGATAATATAACTTGATATGATAAGCAGTAATAAGTGAAGTAGTTAATGTTAAACAGTAAGTAACAAACATGTTAGTCACTTTCCTGGTCCCTTCCCATCGAAAAGTACAGCCTACAACGTGTATTAGCGATTTGATCTAATAACTGATAATATCACTTGATATGATAAGCAGTAATAATTGAAGTAGCTAATGTTAAACAGTATGTAACAAACTTGTTAGTCACTTTCCTAGTCCCTTCCCATCGAAAAGTACAGCCTACGTGTTTTAGCGATTTGATCTACCAACTGATATTATCACTTGATATGATAAGAAGCAATAAGTGAAGTAGTTAATGTTAAACAGTAAGTAACAAACTTGTTAGTCACTTTCCCTGTCCCATCCCTACGAAAAAGTACAGTCTACAACGTGTTTTAGCGATTTGATCTACCAACTGATAATATCACTTGATATGATAAGCAGTAATAATTGAAGTAGCTAATGTTAAACAGTAAGTAACAAACTTGTTAGTCACTTTCCTTGTCCCTTTCCATCGAAAAGTACAGCCTACGTGTTTTAGCGATTTGATCTACCAACTGATAATATCACTTGATATGATAAGCAGTAATAATTGAAGTAGCTAATGTTAAACAGTAAGTAACAAACTTGTTAGTCACTTTCCCTGTCCCTTCCCATCGAAAAGTACAACCTACAACGTGTTTTAGCGATTTGATCTACCAACTGATAATATCACTTGATATGATAAGCAGTAATAATTGAAGTAGCTAATGTTAAACAGTAAGTAACAAACTTGTTAGTCACTTTCCTAGTCCCTTCCCATCGGAAAGTACAGCCTACAACGTGTTTTAAAGATTTGATCTACCAACTGACAATATCACTTCATATGATAAGCAGTAATAAGTGAAGCAGTTAATGTTAAACAGTAAGTAAAAAACTTGTTAGTCACCTTCCTTGTCCCTTCCCATCGAAAACTAGAGCCTACAACGTGTTTTAGCGATTTGATCTACAAACTGATAATATCACTTGATATGATAAGCAGTAATAAGTGAAGTAGTTAATGTTAAACAGTAAGTAACACACTTGTTAGTCACTTTCCTTGTCCCTTCCCATCGAAAAGTACAGCCTACAACGTGTTTTAGCGATTTGATCTACCAACTGATAATATCACTTGATACGATAAGCAGTAATAAGTGAAGCAGTTAATGTTAAACATTAAGTAACACACTTGTTGGTCACTTTCCTTGTCCCTTCCCATCGGAAACTACAGCCTACAACGTGTTTTAGCGATTTAATCTACCAACTGATAATATCACTTGATATGATAAGCAGTAATAATTGAAGTAGCTAATGTTAAACAGTAAGTAACAAACTTGTTAGTCACTTTCCCTGTCCCTTCCCTACGAAAAAGTACAGTCTACAACGTGTTTTAGCGATTTGATCTACCAACTGATAATATCACTTGATATGATAAGCAGTAATAATTGAAGTAGTTTATGTTAGAGAGTAGGTAACACACTTGTTGGTCACTTTCCTTGTCCCTTCCCATCGAAAAGTACAACCTACAACGTGTTTTAGCGATTTGATCTACCAACTGATAATATCACTTGATATGATAAGCAGTAATAAGTGAAGTAGTTAATGTTAAACAGTAAGTAACAAACTTGTTAGTCACTTTCCTTGTCCCTTCCCATCGAAAAGTACAGCCTACAACGTGTTTTAGCGATTTGATCTAATAACTGATAATATCACTTGATATGATAAGCAGTAATAATTGAAGTAGCTAATGTTAAACAGTAAGTAACAAACTTGTTAGTCACTTTCCTAGTCCCTTCCCATCGGAAAGTACAGCCTACAACGTGTTTTAGCGATTTGATCTACCAACTGATAATATCACTTGATATGATAAGCAGTAATAATTGAAGTAGCTAATGTTAAACAGTAAGTGACAAACTTGTTAGTCACTTTCCTTGTCCCTTTCCATCGAAAAGTACAGCCTACGTGTTTTAGCGATTTGATCTACCAACTGATATTATCACTTGATATGATAAGCAGCAATAAGTGAAGTAGTTAATGTTAAACAGTAAGTAACAAACTTGTTAGTCACTTTCCTTGTCCCTTCCCATCGAAAAGTACAGCCTACAACGTGTTTTAGCGATTTGATCTACCAACTGATAATATCACTTCATATGAAAAGCAGTAATAATTGAAGTAGCTTATGTTAAACAGTAAGTAACACACTTGTTAGTCACTTTCCTTGTCCCTTCCCATCGAAAAGTACAGCCTACAAAGTGTTTTAGCGATTTGATCCACCAACTGAGAATATCACTTGATATGATAAGCAGTAATAAGTGAAGTAGTTAATGTTAAACAGTAAGTAACAAACTTGTTAGTCACTTTCCTAGTCCCTTCCCATCGAAAAGTACAGCCTACAACGTGTTTTAGCGATTTGATCTACCAACTGATAATATCACTTGATATGATAAGCAGTAATAAGTGAAGTAGTTAATGTTAAACAGTAAGTAACAAACTTGTTAGTCACTTTCCTTGTCCCTTCCCATCGAAAAGTACAGCCTACAACGTGTTTTAGCGATTTGATCTACAAACTGATAATATCACTTGATATGATAAGCAGTAATAAGTGAAGTAGTTAATGTTAAACAGTAAGTAACAAACTTGTTAGTCACTTTCCTTGTCCCTTCCCATCGAAAAGTACAGCCTACAACGTGTTTTAGCGATTTGATCTACCAACTGATAATATCACTTGATATGATAAGCAGTAATAAGTGAAGTAGTTAATGTTAAACAGTAAGTAACAAACTTGTTAGTCACTTTCCTTGTCCCTTCCCATCGAAAAGTACAGCCTACAACGTGTTTTAGCGATTTGATCTACCAACTGATAATATCACTTGATATGATAAGCAGTAATAATTGAAGTAGTTTATGTTAGAGAGTAGGTAACACTTTTGTTAGTCACTTTCCTTGTCCCTTCCCATCGAAAATTACAACCTACATCGTGTTTTAGCGATTTGATCTACCAACTGATACTATCACTTGATATGATAAGCAGTAACAAGTGAAGTAGTTAATGTTAAACAGTAAGTAACAAACTTGTTAGTCACTTTCCTTGTCCCTTCCCATCGAAAAGTACAGCCTACAACGTGTTTTAGCGATTTGATCTACCAACTGATAATATCACTTGATATGATAAGCAGTAATAAGTGAAGTAGTTAATGTTAAACAGTAAGTAACAAACTTGTTAGTCACTTTCCTTGTCCCTTCCCATCGAAAAGTACAGCCTACAACGTGTTTTAGCGATTTGATCTACCAACTGATAATATCACTTGATATGATAAGCAGTAATAAGTGAAGTAGTTAATGTTAAACAGTAAGTAACAAACTTGTTAGTCACTTTCCTTTTCCCTTCCCAGCGAAAAGTACAACCTACAACCGGTTGTAGCAATGCGATCTACCAAGTGATAATATCACTTGATATGATAAGCAGTAATAATTGGAAGTAGGTAATGTTAAACAGTAAGTAACAAACTTGTTAGTCACTTTCCTTGTCCCTTCCCATCGAAAAGTACAACCTACAACGTGTTTTAGCGATTTGATCTACCAACTGATAATATCACTTGATATGATAAGCAGTAATAAGTGAAGTAGTTAATGTTAAACAGTAAGTAACAAACTTGTTAGTCACTTTCCTTGTCCCTTCCCATCGAAAAGTACAGCCTACAACGTGTTTTAGCGATTTGATCTACCAACTGATAATATCACTTGATATGATAAGCAGTAATAATTGAAGTAGTTTATGTTAGAGAGTAAGTAACACACTTGTTGGTCACTTTCCTTGTCCCTTCCCATCGAAAAGTACAACCTACAACGTGTTTTAGCGATTTAATCTACCAACTGATAATATCACTTGATATGATAAGCAGTAATAAGTGAAGTAGTTAATGTTAAACAGTAAGTAACAAACTTGTTAGTCACTTTCCTTGTCCCTTCCCATCGAAAAGTACAGCCTACAACGTGTTTTAGCGATTTGATCTACCAACTGATAATATCACTTGATATGATAAGCAGTAATAATTGAAGTAGTTTATGTTAGAGAGTAGGTAACACACTTGTTGGTCACTTTCCTTGTCCCTTCCCATCGAAAAGTACAACCTACAACGTGTTTTAGCGATTTGATCTACCAACTGATAATATCACTTGATATGATAAGCAGTAATAATTGAAGTAGCTAATGTTAAACAGTAAGTAACACACTTGTTAGTCACTTTCCTTGTCCCTTCCCATCGAAAATTACAACCTACATCGTGTTTTAGCGATTTGATCTACCAACTGATACTATCACTTGATATGATAAGCAGTAATAAGTGAAGTAGTTAATGTTAAACAGTAAGTAACAAACTTGTTAGTCACTTTCCTTGTCCCTTCCCATCGAAAAGTACAGCCTACAACGTATTTCAGCGATTTGATCTACCAACTGATAATATCACTTGATATGATAAGCAGTATTAAGTGAAGTAGTTAATGTTAAACAGTAAGTAATACACTTGTTAGTCACTTTCCTTGTCCCTTCCCATCGAAAAGTACAGCCTACAACGTGTTTTAGCGATTTGATCTACCAACTGATAATATCACTTGATATGATAAGCAGTAATAAGTGAAGTAGTTAATGTTAAACAGTAAGTAACACACTTGTTAGTCACTTTCCTTGTCCCTTCCCATCGAAAATTACAACCTACATCGTGTTTTAGCGATTTGATCTACCAACTGATACTATCACTTGATATGATAAGCAGTAATAAGTGAAGTAGTTAATGTTAAACAGTAAGTAACAAACTTGTTAGTCACTTTCCTTGTCCCTTCCCATCGAAAAGTACAGCCTACAACGTGTTTTAGCGATTTGATCTACCAACTGATAATATCACTTGATATGATAAGCAGTAATAATTGAAGTAGTTTATGTTAGAGAGTAAGTAACACACTTGTTGGTCACTTTCCTTGTCCCTTCCCATCGAAAAGTACAACCTACAACGTGTTTTAGCGATTTGATCTACCAACTGATAATATCACTTGATATGATAAGCAGTAATAAGTGAAGTAGTTAATGTTAAACAGTAAGTAATACACTTGTTAGTCACTTTCCTTGTCCCTTCCCATCGAAAATTACAACCTACATCGTGTTTTAGCGATTTGATCTACCAACTGATAATATCACTTGATATGATAAGCAGTATTAAGTGAAGTAGTTAATGTTAAACAGTAAGTAATAACTTGTTAGTCACTTTCCTTGTCCCTTCCCATCGAAAAGTACAGCCTACAACGTGTTTTAGCGATTTGATCTACCAACTGATAATATCACTTGATATGATAAGCAGGAATAAGTGAAGTAATTAATGTTAAACAGTAAGTAATACACTTGTTAGTCACTTTCCTTGTCCCTTCCCATCGAAAGGTACAGCCTACAACGTGTTTTAGCGATTTGATATACCAACTGATAATATCACTTGATATGATAAGCAGTAATAAGTGAAGTAGTTAATGTTAAACAGTAAGTAACAAACTTGTTAGTCACTTTCCTTGTCCCTTCCCATCGAAAAGTACAGCCTACAACGTGTTTTAGCGATTTGATCTACCAACTGATAATATCACTTGATATGATAAGCAGTAATAAGTGAAGTAGTTAATGTTAAACAGTAAGTAACACACTTGTTAGTCACTTTCCTTGTCCCTTCCCATCGAAAAGTACAGCCTACAACGTGTTTTAGCGATTTGATCTACCAACTGATAATATCACTTGATATGATAAGCAGTAATAATTGAAGTAGCTAATGTTAAACAGTAAGTAACAAACTTGTTAGTCACTTTCCTTGTCCCTTCCCATCGAAAAGTACAGCCTACAACGTGTTTTAGCGATTTGATCTACCAACTGATAATATCACTTGATATGATAAGCAGTAATAATTGAAGTAGTTTATGTTAGAGAGTAGGTAACACACTTGTTGGTCACTTTCCTTGTCCCTTCCCATCGAAAAGTACAACCTACAACGTGTTTTAGCGATTTGATCTACCAACTGATAATATCACTTGATATGATAAGCAGTAATAATTGAAGTAGTTTATGTTAGAGAGTAGGTAACACTTTTGTTAGTCACTTTCCTTGTCCCTTCCCATCGAAAATTACAACCTACATCGTGTTTTAGCGATTTGATCTACCAACTGATACTATCACTTGATATGATAAGCAGTAATAAGTGAAGTAGTTAATGTTAAACAGTAAGTAACAAACTTGTTAGTCACTTTCCTTGTCCCTTCCCATCGAAAAGTACAGCCTACAACGTATTTCAGCGATTTGATCTACCAACTGATAATATCACTTGATATGATAAGCAGTATTAAGTGAAGTAGTTAATGTTAAACAGTAAGTAATACACTTGTTAGTCACTTTCCTTCTCCCTTCCCATCGAAAAGTACAGCCTTCAACGTGTTTTATCGATTTGATCTACCAACTGATAATTTCACTTGATATGATAAGCAGTAATAAGTGAAGTAGTTAATGTTACACAGTAAGTAACACACTTGTTAGTCACTTTCCTTGTCCCTTCCCATCGAAAATTACAACCTACAACGTGTTTTAGCGATTTGATCTACCAACTGATAATATCACTTGATATGATAAGCAGTAATAAGTGAAGTAGTTAATGTTAAACAGTAAGTAACAAACTTGTTAGTCACTTTCCTTGTCCTTCCCATCGAAAAGTACAACCTACAACGTGTTTTAGCGATTTGATCTACCAACTGATAATATCACTTGATATGATAAGCAGTAATAATTGAAGTAGTTTATGTTAGAGAGTAAGTAACACACTTGTTAGTCACTTTCCTTGTCCTTCCCATCGAAAAAGTACAACCTACAACGTGTTTTAGCGATTTGATCTACCAACTGATAATATCACTTGATATGATAAGCAGTAATAAGTGAAGTAGTTAATGTTAAACAGTAAGTAACAAACTTGTTAGTCACTTTCCTTGTCCCTTCCCATCGAAAAGTACAGCCTACAACGTGTTTTAGCGATTTGATCTACCAACTGATAATATCACTTGATATGATAAGCAGTAATAATTGAAGCAGTTAATGTTAAACAGTAAGTAACACACTTGTTAGTCACTTTCCTTGTCCCTTCCCATCGAAAAGTACAGCCTACAACGTGTTTTAGCGATTTGATCTACCATCTGATAATATCACTTGATATGATAAGCAGTAATAAGTGAAGTAGTTAATGTTAAACAGTAAGTAATACACTTGTTAGTCACTTTCCTTGTCCCTTCCCATCGAAAAGTACAGCCTTCAACGTGTTTTATCGATTTGATCTACCAACTGATAATTTCACTTGATATGATAAGCAGTAATAAGTGAAGTAGTTAATGCTAAACAGTAAGTAACAAACTTGTTAGTCACTTTCCTTGTCCCTTCCCATCGAAAAGTACAGCCTACAACGTATTTCAGCGATTTGATCTACCAACTGATAATATCACTTGATATGATAAGCAGTATTAAGTGAAGTAGTTAATGTTAAACAGTAAGTAATACACTTGTTAGTCACTTTCCTTCTCCCTTCCCATCGAAAAGTACAGCCTTCAACGTGTTTTATCTCTATGATCTACCAACTGATAATTTCACTTGATATGATAAGCAGTAATAATTGAAGTAGCTAATGTTAAACAGTAAGTAACAAACTTGTTAGTCACTTTCCCTGTCCCTTCCCTACGAAAAAGTACAGTCTACAACGTGTTTTAGCGATTTGATCTACCAACTGATAATATCACTTGATATGATAAGCAGTAATAATTGAAGTAGTTTATGTTAGAGAGTAAGTAACACACTTGTTGGTCACTTTCCTTGTCCCTTCCCATCGAAAAGTACAACCTACAACGTGTTTTAGCGATTTAATCTACCAACTGATAATATCACTTGGTATGATAAGCAGTAATAAGTGAAGTAGTTAATGTTAAACAGACAACCTACATCGTGTTTTAGCGATTTGATCTACCAACTGATACTATCACTTGATATGATAAGCAGTAATAAGTGAAGTAGTTAATGTTAAACAGTAAGTAACAAACTTGTTAGTCACTTTCCTTGTCCCTTCCCATCGAAAAGTACAGCCTACAACGTATTTCAGCGATTTGATCTACCAACTGATAATATCACTTGATATGATAAGCAGTATTAAGTGAAGTAGTTAATGTTAAACAGTAAGTAATACACTTGTTAGTCACTTTCCTTCTCCCTTCCCATCGAAAAGTACAGCCTTCAACGTGTTTTATCGATTTGATCTACCAACTGATAATTTCACTTGATATGATAAGCAGTAATAAGTGAAGTAGTTAATGTTACACAGTAAGTAACACACTTGTTAGTCACTTTCCTTGTCCCTTCCCATCGAAAATTACAACCTACATCGTGTTTTAGCGATTTGATCTACCAACTGATACTATCACTTGATATGATAAGCAGTAATAAGTGAAGTAGTTAATGTTAAACAGTAAGTAACAAACTTGTTAGTCACTTTCCTTGTCCCTTCCCATCGAAAAGTACAGCCTACAACGTGTTTTAGCGATTTGATCTACCAACTGATAATATCACTTGATATGATAAGCAGTAATAATTGAAGTAGTTTATGTTAGAGAGTAAGTAACACACTTGTTGGTCACTTTCCTTGTCCCTTCCCATCGAAAAGTACAACCTACAACGTGTTTTAGCGATTTAATCTACCAACTGATAATATCACTTGATATGATAAGCAGTAATAATTGAAGTAGCTAATGTTAAACAGTAAGTAACAAACTTGTTAGTCACTTTCCCTGTCCCTTCCCATCGAAAAGTACAGCCTACAACGTGTTTTAGCGATTTGATCTACCAACTGATAATATCACTTGATATGATAAGCAGTAATAAGTGAAGTAGTTAATGTTAAACAGTAAGTAACAAACTTGTTAGTCACTTTCCTTGTCCCTTCCCATCGAAAAGTACAGCCTACAACGTGTTTTAGCGATTTGATCTACCAACTGATAATATCACTTGATATGATAAGCAGTAATAAGTGAAGTAGTTAATGTTAAACAGTAAGTAACACACTTGTTAGTCACTTTCCTTGTCCCTTCCCATCGAAAAGTACAGCCTACAACGTGTTTTAGCGATTTGATCTACCAACTGATAATATCACTTGATATGATAAGCAGTAATAAGTGAAGTAGTTTATGTTAAACAGTAAGTAACACACTTGTTAGTCACTTTCCTTGTCCCTTCCCATCGAAAAGTACAGCCTACAACGTGTTTTAGCGATTTGATCTACCAACTGATAATATCACTTGATATGATAAGCAGTAATAATTGAAGTAGCTAATGTTAAACAGTAAGTAACAAACTTGTTAGTCACTTTCCTTGTCCCTTACCATCGAAAATTACAACCTACATCGTGTTTTAGCGATTTGATCTACCAACTGATAATATCACTTGATATGATAAGCAGTAATAATTGAAGTAGTTTATGTTAGAGAGTAAGTAACACACTTGTTGGTCACTTTCCTTGTCCCTTCCCATCGAAAATTACAACCTACAACGTGTTTTAGCGATTTGATCTACCAGCTGATAATATCACTTGATATGATAAGCAGTAATAATTGAAGTAGCTTATGTTAAACAGTAAGTAACACACTTGTTAGTCACTTTCCTTGTCCCTTCCCATCGAAAATTACAACCTACATCGTGTTTTAGCGATTTGATCTACCAACTGATACTATCATTTGATATGATAAGCAGTACTAAGTGAAGGAGTTAATGTTAAACAGTAAGTAACAAACTTGTTAGTCACTTTCCTTGTCCTTCCCATCGAAAAGTACAGCCTACAACGTATTTCAGCGATTTGATCTACCAACTGATAATATCACTTGATATGATAAGCAGTATTAAGTGAAGTAGTTAATGTTAAACAGTAAGTAATACACTTGTTAGTCACTTTCCTTCTCCCTTCCCATCGAAAAGTACAGCCTTCAACGTGTTTTATCGATTTGATCTACCAACTGATAATATCACTTGATATGATAAGCAGTAATAAGTGAAGTAGTTAATGTTAAACAGTAAGTAACACACTTGTTAGTCACTTTCCTTCTCCCTTCCCATCGAAAACTACAGCCTTCAACGTGTTTTATCGATTTGATCTACCAACTGATAATTTCACTTGATATGATAAGCAGTAATAAGTGAAGTAGTTAATGTTACACAGTAAGTAACACACTTGTTAGTCACTTTCCTTGTCCCTTCCCATCGAAAATTACAACCTACAACGTGTTTTAGCGATTTGATCTACCAACTGATAATATCACTTGATATGATAAGCAGTAATAATTGAAGTAGCTAATGTTAAACAGTAAGTAACAAACTTGTTAGTCACTTCCTCTTTCCCTTCCCTACGAAAAAGTACAACCTACAACGTGTTTTAGCGATTTGATCTACCAACTGATAATATCACTTGATATGATAAGCAGTAATAAATGAAGTAGTTAATGTTAAACAGTAAGTAACAAACTTGTTAGTCACTTTCCTTGTCCCTTCCCATCGAAAAGTACAGCCTACAACGTGTTTTAGCGATTTGATCTACCAACTGATAATATCACTTGATATGATAAGCAGTAATAAGTGAAGTAGTTAATGTTAAACAGTAAGTAACAAACTTGTTAGTCACTTTCCTTGTCCCTTCCCATCGAAAAGTACAGCCTACAACGTGTTTTAGCGATTTGATCTACCAACTGATAATATCACTTGATATGATAAGCAGTATTAAGTGAAGTAGTTAATGTTAAACAGTAAGTGATACACTTGTTAGTCACTTTCCTTCTCCCTTCCCATCGAAAAGTACAGCCTTCAACGTGTTTTATCGATTTGATCTGCCAACTGATAATTTCACTTGATATGATAAGCAGTAATAAGTGAAGTAGTTAATGTTACACAGTAAGTAACACACTTGTTAGTCACTTTCCTTGTCCTTCCCATCGAAAATTACAACCTACATAGTGTTTTAGCGATTTGATCTACCAACTGATACTATCACTTGATATGATAAGCAGTAATAAGTGAAGTAGTTAATGTTAAACAGTAAGTAACAAACTTGTTAGTCACTTTCCTTGTCCCTTCCCATCGAAAAGTACAGCCTGCAACGTGTTTTAGCGATTTGATCTACCAACTGATAATATCACTTGATATGATAAGCAGTAATAATTGAAGTAGTTTATGTTAGAGAGTAGGTAACACACTTGTTGGTCACTTTCCTTGTCCCTTCCCATCGAAAAGTACAACCTACAACGTGTTTTAGCGATTTGATCTACCAACTGATAATATCACTTGATATGATAAGCAGTAATAATTGAAGTAGCTAATGTTAAACAGTAAGTAACACACTTGTTAGTCACTTTCCTTGTCCCTTCCCATCGAAAATTACAACCTACATCGTGTTTTAGCGATTTGATCTACCAACTGATAATATCACTTGATATGATAAGCAGTAATAAGTGAAGTAGTTAATGTTAAACAGTAAGTAACAAACTTGTTAGTCACTTTCCTTGTCCCTTCCCATCGAAAAGTACAGCCTACAACGTGTTTTAGCGATTTGATCTACCAACTGATAATATCACTTGATATGATAAGCAGTATTAAGTGAAGTAGTTAATGTTAAACAGTAAGTAATACACTTGTTAGTCACTTTCCTTCTCCCTTCCCATCGAAAAGTACAGCCTTCAACTTGTTTTATCGATTTGATCTGCCAACTGATAATTTCACTTGATATGATAAGCAGTAATAAGTGAAGTAGTTAATGTTACACAGTAAGTAACACACTTGTTAGTCACTTTCCTTGTCCCTTCCCATCGAAAATTACAACCTACATCGTGTTTTAGCGATTTGATCTACCAACTGATACTATCACTTGATATGATAAGCAGTAATAAGTGAAGTAGTTAATGTTAAACAGTAAGTAACAAACTTGTTAGTCACTTTCCTTGTCCCTTCCCATCGAAAAGTACAGCCTACAACGTGTTTTAGCGATTTGATCTACCAACTGATAATATCACTTGATATGATAAGCAGTAATAATTGAAGTAGTTTATGTTAGAGAGTAGGTAACACACTTGTTGGTCACTTTCCTTGTCCCTTCCCATCGAAAAGTACAACCTACAACGTGTTTTAGCGATTTGATCTACCAACTGATAATATCACTTGATATGATAAGCAGTAATAATTGAAGTAGCTAATGTTAAATAGTAAGTAACACACTTGTTAGTCACTTTCCTTGTCCCTTCCCATCGAAAATTACAACCTACATCGTGTTTTAGCGATTTGATCTACCAACTGATACTATCACTTGATATGATAAGCAGTAATAAGTGAAGTAGTTAATGTTAAACAGTAAGTAACAAACTTGTTAGTCACTTTCCTTGTCCCTTCCCATCGAAAAGTACAGCCTACAACGTGTTTCAGCGATTTGATCTACCAACTGATAATATCACTTGATATGATAAGCAGTATTAAGTGAAGTAGTTAATGTTAAACAGTAAGTAATACACTTGTTAGTCACTTTCCTTCTCCCTTCCCATCGAAAAGTACAGCCTTCAACGTGTTTTATCGATTTGATCTACCAACTGATAATTTCACTTGATATGATAAGCAGTAATAAGTGAAGTAGTTAATGTTACACAGTAAGTAACACACTTGTTAGTCACTTTCCTTCTCCCTTCCCATCGAAAACTACAGCCTTCAACGTGTTTTATCGATTTGATCTACCAACTGATACTATCACTTGATATGATAAGCAGTAATAAGTGAAGTAGTTAATGTTAAACAGTAAGTAACAAACTTGTTAGTCACTTTCCTTGTCCCTTCCCATCGAAAAGTACAGCCTACAACGTGTTTTAGCGATTTGATCTACCAACTGATAATATCACTTGATATGATAAGCAGTAATAATTGAAGTAGTTTATGTTAGAGAGTAGGTAACACACTTGTTGGTCACTTTCCTTGTCCCTTCCCATCGAAAAGTACAACCTACAACGTGTTTTAGCGATTTGATCTACCAACTGATAATATCACTTGATATGATAAGCAGTAATAATTGAAGTAGCTAATGTTAAACAGTAAGTAACACACTTGTTAGTCACTTTCCTTGTCCCTTCCCATCGAAAATTACAACCTACATCGTGTTTTAGCGATTTGATCTACCAACTGATACTATCACTTGATATGATAAGCAGTAATAAGTGAAGTAGTTAATGTTAAACAGTAAGTAACAAACTTGTTAGTCACTTTCCTTGTCCCTTCCCATCGAAAAGTACAGCCTACAACGTATTTCAGCGATTTGATCTACCAACTGATAATATCACTTGATATGATAAGCAGTATTAAGTAAAGTAGTTAATGTTAAACAGTAAGTAATACACTTGTTAGTCACTTTCCTTCTCCCTTCCCATCGAAAAGTACAGCCTTCAACGTGTTTTATCGATTTGATCTACCAACTGATAATTTCACTTGATATGATAAGCAGTAATAAGTGAAGTAGTTAATGTTACACAGTAAGTAACACACTTGTTAGTCACTTTCCTTCTCCCTTCCCATCGAAAACTACAACCTACATAGTGTTTTAGCGATTTGATCTACCAACTGATACTATCACTTGATATGATAAGCAGTAATAAGTGAAGTAGTTAATGTTAAACAGTAAGTAACAAACTTGTTAGTCACTTTCCTTGTCCTTCCCATCGAAAAGTTACAACCTACAACGTGTTTTAGCGATTTGATCTACCAACTGATACTATCACTTGATATGATAAGCAGTAATAAGTGAAGTAGTTAATGTTAAACAGTAAGTAACAAACTTGTTAGTCACTTTCCTTGTCCCTTCCCATCGAAAAGTACAGCATGCAACGTGTTTTAGCGATTTGATCTACCAACTGATAATATCACTTGATATGATAAGCAGTAATAATTGAAGTAGTTTATGTTAGAGAGTAGGTAACACACTTGTTGGTCACTTTCCTTGTCCCTTCCCATCGAAAAGTACAACCTACAACGTGTTTTAGCGATTTGATCTACCAACTGATAATATCACTTGATATGATAAGCAGTAATAATTGAAGTAGCTAATGTTAAATAGTAAGTAACACACTTGTTAGTCACTTTCCTTGTCCCTTCCCATCGAAAATTACAACCTACATCGTGTTTTAGCGATTTGATCTACCAACTGATACTATCACTTGATATGATAAGCAGTAATAAGTGAAGTAGTTAATGTTAAACAGTAAGTAACAAACTTGTTAGTCACTTTCCTTGTCCCTTCCCATCGAAAAGTACAGCCTACAACGTATTTCAGCGATTTGATCTACCAACTGATAATATCACTTGATATGATAAGCAGTATTAAGTGAAGTAGTTAATGTTAAACAGTAAGTAATACACTTGTTAGTCACTTTCCTTCTCCCTTCCCATCGAAAAGTACAGCCTTCAACGTGTTTTATCGATTTGATCTACCAACTGATAATTTCACTTGATATGATAAGCAGTAATAAGTGAAGTAGTTAATGTTACACAGTAAGTAACACACTTGTTAGTCACTTTCCTTCTCCCTTCCCATCGAAAAGTACAGCCTTCAACGTGTTTTATCGATTTGATCTACCAACTGATAATTTCACTTGATATGATAAGCAGTAATAAGTGAAGTAGTTAATGTTACACAGTAAGTAACACACTTGTTAGTCACTTTCCTTGTCCCTTCCCATCGAAAATTACAACCTACACCGTGTTTTAGCGATTTGATCTACCAACTGATAATTTCACTTGATATGATAAGCAGTAATAATGGAAGTAGCTAATGTTAAACAGTAAGTAACAAACTTGTTAGTCACTTTCCCTGTCCCTTCCCTACGAAAAAGTACAGTCTACAACGTGTTTTAGCGATTTGATCTACCAACTGAGAATATCACTTGATATGATAAGCAGTAATAAGTGAAGTACTTTATGTTAAACAGACAACCTACAACGTATTTCAGCGATTTGATCTACCAACTGATAATATCACTTGATATGATAAGCAGTAATAAGTGAAGTAGTTAATGTTAAACAGTAAGTAACAAACTTGTTAGTCACTTTCCTTGTCCCTTCCCATCGAAAAGTACAGCCTACAACGTGTTTTAGCGATTTGATCTACCAACTGATAATATCACTTGATATGATAAGCAGTATTAAGTGAAGTAGTTAACGTTAAACAGTAAGTGATACACTTGTTAGTCACTTTCCTTCTCCCTTCCCATCGAAAAGTACAGCCTTCAACGTGTTTTATCGATTTGATCTGCCAACTGATAATTTCACTTGATATGATAAGCAGTAATAAGTGAAGTAGTTAATGTTACACAGTAAGTAACACACTTGTTAGTCACTTTCCTTGTCCCTTCCCATCGAAAATTACAACCTACATAGTGTTTTAGCGATTTGATCTACCAACTGGATACTATCACTTGATATGATAAGCAGTAATAATGGAAGTAGCTAATGTTAAACAGTAAGTAACAAACTTGTTAGTCACTTTCCCTGTCCCTTCCCATCGAAAAGTACAACCTACAACGTGTTTTAGCGATTTGATCTACCAACTGATAATATCACTTGATATGATAAGCAGTAATAAGTGAAGTACTTTATGTTAAACAGACAACCTACAACGTATTTCAGCGATTTGATCTACCAACTGATAATATCACTTGATATGATAAGCAGTATTAAGTGAAGTAGTTAATGTTAAACAGTAAGTGATACACTTGTTAGTCACTTTCCTTCTCCCTTCCCATCGAAAAGTACAGCCTTCAACGTGTTTTATCGATTTGATCTGCCAACTGATAATTTCACTTGATATGATAAGCAGTAATAAGTGAAGTAGTTAATGTTACACAGTAAGTAACACACTTGTTAGTCACTTTCCTTGTCCCTTCCCATCGAAAATTACAACCTACATAGTGTTTTAGCGATTTGATCTACCAACTGATACTATCACTTGATATGATAAGCAGTAATAATGGAAGTAGCTAATGTTAAACAGTAAGTAACAAACTTGTTAGTCACTTTCCCTGTCCCTTCCCTACGAAAAAGTACAGTCTACAACGTGTTTTAGCGATTTGATCTACCAACTGAGAATATCACTTGATATGATAAGCAGTAATAAGTGAAGTACTTTATGTTAAACAGACAACCTACAACGTATTTCAGCGATTTGATCTACCAACTGATAATATCACTTGATATGATAAGCAGTAATAAGTGAAGTAGTTAATGTTAAACAGTAAGTAACAAACTTGTTAGTCACTTTCCTTGTCCCTTCCCATCGAAAAGTACAGCCTACAACGTGTTTTAGCGATTTGATCTACCAACTGATAATATCACTTGATATGATAAGCAGTATTAAGTGAAGTAGTTAATGTTAAACAGTAAGTGATACACTTGTTAGTCACTTTCCTTCTCCCTTCCCATCGAAAAGTACAGCCTTCAACGTGTTTTATCGATTTGATCTGCCAACTGATAATTTCACTTGATATGATAAGCAGTAATAAGTGAAGTAGTTAATGTTACACAGTAAGTAACACACTTGTTAGTCACTTTCCTTGTCCCTTCCCATCGAAAATTACAACCTACATAGTGTTTTAGCGATTTGATCTACCAACTGATACTATCACTTGATATGATAAGCAGTAATAAGTGAAGTAGTTAATGTTAAACAGTAAGTAACAAACTTGTTAGTCACTTTCCTTGTCCCTTCCCATCGAAAAGTACAGCCTGCAACGTGTTTTAGCGATTTGATCTACCAACTGATAATATCACTTGATATGATAAGCAGTAATAATTGAAGTAGTTTATGTTAGAGAGTAGGTAACACACTTGTTGGTCACTTTCCTTGTCCCTTCCCATCGAAAAGTACAACCTACAACGTGTTTTAGCGATTTGATCTACCAACTGATAATATCACTTGATATGATAAGCAGTAATAATTGAAGTAGCTTATGTTAAACAGTAAGTAACACACTTGTTAGTCACTTTCCTTGTCCCTTCCCATCGAAAATTACAACCTACATCGTGTTTTAGCGATTTGATCTACCAACTGATAATTTCACTTGATATGATAAGCAGTAATAAGTTAAGTAATTAAGGTTAAACAGTAAGTAACAAACTTGTTAGTCACTTTCCTTGTCCCTTCCCATCGAAAAGTACAGCCTACAACGTGTTTTAGCGATTTGATCTACCAACTGATAATATCACTTGATATGATAAGCAGTAATAAGTGAAGTAGTTAATGTTAAACAGACAACCTACATCGTGTTTTAGCGATTCGATCTACCAACTGATAATATCACTTGATATGATAAGCAGTAATAAGTGAAGTAGTTAATGTTAAACAGTAAGTAACAAACTTGTTAGTCACTTTCCTTGTCCCTTCCCATCGAAAAGTACAGCCTACAACGTGTTTTAGCGATTTGATCTACCAACTGATAATATCACTTGATATGATAAGCAGTATTAAGTGAAGTAGTTAATGTTAAACAGTAAGTGATACACTTGTTAGTCACTTTCCTTCTCCCTTCCCATCGAAAAGTACAGCCTTCAACGTGTTTTATCGATTTGATCTGCCAACTGATAATTTCACTTGATATGATAAGCAGTATTAGGTGAAGTAGTTAATGTTAAACAGTAAGTAATACACTTGTTAGTCACTTTCCTTCTCCCTTCCCATCGAAAATTACAACCTACATCGTGTTTTAGCGATTTGATCTACCAACTGATACTATCACTTGATATGATAAGCAGTAATAAGTGAAGTAGTTAATGTTAAACAGTAAGTAACAAACTTGTTAGTCACTTTCCTTGTCCCTTCCCATCGAAAAGTACAGCCTGCAACGTGTTTTGGCGATTTGATCTACCAACTGATAATATCACTTGATATGATAAGCAGTAATAAGTGAAGTAGTTTATGTTAGACAGTAGGTAACACACTTGTTGGTCACTTTCCTTGTCCCTTCCCATCGAAAAGTACAACCTACAACGTGTTTTAGCGATTTGATCTACCAACTGATAATATCACTTGGATATGATAAGCAGTAATAATTGAAGTAGCTAATGTTAAACAGTAAGTAACACACTTGTTAGTCACTTTCCTTGTCCCTTCCCATCGAAACTTACAACCTACATCGTGTTTTAGCGATTTGATCTACCAACTGATAATATCACTTGATATGATAAGCAGTAATAAGTAAAGTAGTTAATGTTAAACAGTAAGTAACAAACTTGTTAGTCACTTTCCTTGTCCCTTCCCATCGAAAAGTACAGCCTACAACGTGTTTCAGCGATTTGATCTACCAACTGATAATATCACTTGATATGATAAGCAGTATTAAGTGAAGTAGTTAATGTTAAACAGTAAGTAATACACTTGTTAGTCACTTTCCTTCTCCCTTCCCATCGAAAAGTACAGCCTTCAACGTGTTTTATCGATTTGATCTACCAACTGATAATTTCACTTGATATGATAAGCAGTAATAAGTGAAGTAGTTAATGTTACACAGTAAGTAACACACTTGTTAGTCACTTTCCTTGTCCCTTCCCATCGAAAATTACAGCCTTCAACGTGTTTTATCGATTTGATCTACCAACTGATACTATCACTTGATATGATAAGCAGTAATAAGTGAAGTAGTTAATGTTAAACAGTAAGTAACAAACTTGTTAGTCACTTTCCTTGTCCCTTCCCATCGAAAAGTACAACCTACAACGTGTTTTAGTTGATTTGATCTACCAACTGATAATATCACTTGATATGATAAGCAGTAATAATTGAAGTAGTTTAATGTTAAACAGGTAACAAACTTGTTAGTCACTTCCCTTGTCCCATCCCCTCGAAAAATACAACCTACAACGTGTTTTAGCGATTTGATCTACCAACTGATAATATCACTTGATATGATAAGCAGTAATAAGTGAATTAGTCAATGTTAAACAGTAAGTAACACACTTCTTAGTCACTTTCCTTGTCCCTTCCCAATCGAAAATTACAGCCTACAACGTGTTTTAGCGATTTGATCTACCAACTGATAATATCACTTGGTATGATAAGCAGTAAGAAGTGAAGTAGTTAATGTTAAACAGTAAGTAACAAACTTGTTAGTCACTTTCCTTGTCCCTTCCCATCGAAAAGTACAACCTACAACGTGTTTTGGCGATTTGATCTACCAACTGATAATATCACTTGATATGATAAGCAGTATTAAGTGAAGTAGTTAATGTTAAACAGTAAGTAATACACTTGTTAGTCACTTTCCTTCTCCCTTCCCATCGAAAATTACAGCCTTCAACGTGTTTTATCGATTTGATCTACCAACTGATAATTTCACTTGATATGATAAGCAGTAATAAGTGAAGTAGTTAATGTTACACAGTAAGTATACACACTTGTTAGTCACTTTCCTTGTCCCTTCCCATCGAAAATTACAACCTACATAGTGTTTTAGCGATTTGATCTACCAACTGATACTATCACTTGATATGATAAGCAGTAATAATTGAAGTAGTTAATGTTAAACAGTAAGTAACAAACTTGTTAGTCACTTTCCTTGTCCCTTCCCATCGAAAAGTACAGCCTACAACGTGTTTTAGCGATTTGATCTACCAACTGATAATATCACTTGATATGATAAGCAGTAATAATTGAAGTAGTTTATGTTAAAGAGTAAGTAACAAACTTGTTGGTCACTTTCCTTGTCCCTTCCCATCGAAAAGTACAACCTACAACGTGTTTTAGCGATTTGATCTACCAACTGATAATATCACTTGATATGATAAGCAGTAATAATTGAAGTAGTTAATGTTAAAAAGTAAGTAATACACTTGTTAGTCACTTTCCTTGTCCCTTCCCATCGAAAATTACAACCTACATCGTGTTTTAGCGATTTGATCTACCAACTGATAATATCACTTGATATGATAAGCAGTAATAAGTGAAAGTAGTTAATGTTAAACAGTAAGTAACAAACTTGTTAGTCACTTTCCTTGTCCCTTCCATCGAAAAAGTACAGCCTTCAACGTGTTTTATCGATTTGATCTACCAACTGATAATTTCACTTGATATGATAAGCAGTATTAAGTGAAGTAGTTAATGTTAAACAGTAAGTAATACACTTGTTAGTCACTTTCCTTCTCCCTTTCCATCGAAAAGTACAGCCTTCAACGTGTTTTATCGATTTGATCTACCAACTGATAATTTCACTTGATATGATAAGCAGTAATAAGTGAAGTAGTTAATGCTAAACAGTAAGTAACAAACTTGTTAGTCACTTTCCTTGTCCCTTCTCATCGAAAAGTACAGCCTTCAACGTGTTTTAGCGATTTGATCTACCAACCTGATAATATCACTTGATATGATAAGCAGTAATAAGTGAAGTAGTTAATGTTAAAGAGTAAGTAACAGAACTGTTAGTCACTTTCCTTGTCCCTTCCCATCGAAAAAGTACAACCTACAACGTGTTTTAGCGATTTGATCTACCAACTGATAATATCACTTGATATGATAAGCAGTTATAAGTGAAGTACTTTATCTTAAACAGACAACCTACAACGTATTTCAGCAGTGTTTGATCTACCAACTGATAATATCACTTGATATGATAAGCGGTAATAAGTGAAGTAGTTAATGCTAAACAGTAAGTAACAAACTTGTTAGTCACTTTCCTTGTCCCTTCCCATCGAAAAGTACAGCCTACAACGTATTTCAGCGATTTGATCTACCAACTGATAATATCGCTTGATATGATAAGCAGTATTAAGTGAAGTAGTTAATGTTAAACAGTAAGTAATACACTTGTTAGTCACTTTTTTTGTCCCTTCCCATCGAAAAGTGCAGCCTACAACGTGTTTTATCGATTTGATCTACCAACTGATAATATCACTTGATATGATAAGCAGTAATAAGTGAAGTAGTTAATGTTACACAGTAAGTAAACACACTTGTTAGTCACTTTCCTTGTCCCTTCCCATCGAAAACTACAACCTACAACGTGTTTTAGCGATTTGATCTACCAACTGGATAATATCACTTGATATGATAAGCAGTAATAATTGAAGTAGTTAATGTTAAACAGTAAGTAACACACTTGTTAGTCACTTTCCTTGTCCCTTCCCATCGAAAATTACAACCTACAACGTGTTTTAGCGATTTGATCTACCAACTGATAATATCACTTGATATGATAAGCAGTAATAATTGAAGTAGCTAATGTTAAACAGTAAGTAACAAACTTGTTAGTCACTTTCCTTGTCCCTTCCCATCGAAAAGTACAGCCTACAACGTGTTTTAGCGATTTGATCTACCAACTGATACTATCACTTGATATGATAAAGCAGTTGTAAGTTAAGTGAAGTAGTTAATGTTAAACAGTAAGTTAACATGGTACTTGTTAGTCACTTTCCTTTCTGTCCCCTTCCCATCGAAAAGTACAGCCTTCAACGTGTTTTATCGATTTGATCTACCAACTGATAATATCCCACTTGATATGATAAGCAGTAATAAGTGAAGTAGTTAATGTTAAACAGTAAGTAACACACTTTGTTAGTCACTTTCCTTGTCCCTTCCCATCGAAAACTACAGCCTACAACGTGTTTTATCGATTTGATCTACCAACTAATAATATCACTTGATATGATAAGCAGTAATAAGTGAAGTATTTAATGTTAGACAGTAAGTAACAAACTTGTTAGTCACTTTCCTTGTCCCTTCCATCGAAAAGTACAACCTACAACGTGTTTTAGCGATTTAATCTACCAACTGATGATATCACTTGATATGATAAGCAGTAATAATTGAAGTAGCTAATGTTAAACAGTAAGTAACAAACTTGTTAGTCACTTTCCCTGTCCCTTCCCTACGAAAAAGGACAGTCTACAACGCGATTTAGCGATTTGATCTACCAACTGAGAATATCACTTGATATGATAGTAGTTATGTTAAGTAAGTAATAAACTTGTACTTTCCTTGTTAAACAGACAGTACAGCTACAACGTATTTCAGCGTTTTGATCTACCAACTGATAATATCACTTGATATGATAAGCAGTATTAAGTGAAGTAGTTAATGTTAAACAGTAAGTAATACACTTGTTAGTCACTTTCCTTGTCCCTTCCCATCGAAAAGTACAGCCTACAAAGTGTTTTTTAGCGATTTGATCTTACCAACTGATAATTTCACTTGATATGATAGATCTACCAACTGATAATTTCACTTGATATGATAAGCAGTAATAAGTGAAGTAATTAAGGTTAAACAGTAAGTAACAAACTTGTTAGTCACTTTCTTTGTCCCTTCCCATCGAAAAGTACAGCCTACAACGTGTTTTAGCGATTTGATCTATCAACTGATAATATCACTTGATATGATAAGCAGTAATAATTGAAGTAGTCAATGTTAGAGAGTAAGTAACACACTTGTTAGTCACTTTCCTTGTCCCTTCCCATCGAAAAGTACAACCTACAACGTATTTTAGCGATTTGATCTACCAACTAATAATATCACTTGATATGATAAGCAGTATTAAGTGAAGTAGTTAATGTTAAACAGTAAGTAATACACTTGTTAGTCACTTTCCTTGTCCCTTCCCATCGAAAAGTACAGCCTACAAAGTGTTTTAGCGATTTGATCTACCAACTGATAATTTCACTTGATATGATAAGCAGTAATAAGTGAAGTAATTAATGTTAAACAGTAAGTAACAAACTTGTTAGTCACTTTCTTGTCCCTTCCCATCGAAAAGTACAGCCTACAACGTGTTTTAGCGATTTGATCTATCAACTGATAATATCACTTGATATGATAAGCAGTAATAATTGAAGTAGTTAATGTTAGAGAGTAAGTAATACACTTGTTAGTCACTTTCCTTGTTCCTTCCCATCGAAAAGTACAGCCTACAACGTGTTTTAGCGATTTGATCTACCAACTGATAATTTCACTTGATATGATAAGCAGTAATAAGTGAAGTAATTAATGTTAAACAGTAAGCACTTATTGTCTACCTACTCACCAGCCTGCTTATCTGTCCACATATCAACTGACCTGCCTGTCCAACTGATCGCCGGCGACCATTGGCAGTGACCACTACTAAGGGTGCGTAACGCACGAGGAAGCAGGAAGCGCGAAGCATGAAGCAGTAACACGCGCACGACAAGAATTTTTGATAAGGATTCGCCGATCTAACTTTGTTAGTTTTGAACCGATTTGGCTCAAATTTTGTCAGCATGTGCCTCCTGGACCCTCTCACCTATATCCCGATGGAAACCTCAGGAGAATTTGTTTAACAGGTTTTAGTAACTACTTCACAGAATTCTAAGTGATCACAAGTTCCGGGCAAAACCAAACCTCTCCAGCCGCTTCGCGGCTGGAGCGATAAGTACGATCGGATGCGATCCGATAATCACAAACACGACACCAGAATGATTACTGTTTATTAGAGAGATGCTAATACGTGAGAGATTAATAGATTAGAGATTAGTTGGGAGAAGGGTGAGAACAGACTGAATCATGTGTGTACTAATTGAGTTAGTTAAAAATAATCCTACGGGCCTACGGCTGCAAGGAGGGCCGGACCAATGTCCGGTTAGAAGGTGGCTGTAGTAAAATGTAATATAATGTTCTAAGGGCTGAGTAGCCCGTCGAACAGCGACGTGAGAAATGGAGAATGAAAGCAGCCAAAAGAGTGGCCGGCTGCCGACGGCGAAGGAGTGGAGACGAGAATGACCCCCGTCCCCCTCGCCCGACAGCATCGACCCGGTCGAGTGGTCACCGCTGATCGACGGGGTGATCACGCTGCAGACCCACCTTGGGAACGGAAGTTCGCCTTCGCGACAGTATTATCGTAAAGACGAGAGGGTAAAAATTGCTCTCCTGAACTCAAGATCCTACTGTAGCCTAAGAAGTAACCAGAAGTGAATAGGTGTTCAATCTGCCACCATGTTGTGTAAGAAAGAGGTGCCAGATGTTCGCGAAAGCATCTGTCCGATTGAGACAAGCATGCTGCATTCCTAAAAACATGTTTCTACGGTACTCGCTCGTTTCACTCAAATACAATCAGTTTCCACATCATTTGTGGTATTCTCACTCCTCACTACATACACTGCTGCTCGGACGATTTGGTCAGAAAGCGTGCGAGGACGCGTTTTAGCGTCTTTTTAAATAACTCACTTCAAACTTAACTTTGAGTGAAACTAGAATTGAATTCGTGGACCTGGCATTGAGTGCTACCCAGTAGTATATGATCCAAGGGGGTTAAGTGAAGAGCTATAGGAGTTTCGCAATCAGCCAGGTTCGTAATCACAGTGCCGTGAGGAGGCGCTACCACCCGTGTCTGCGTTTCCCTGCTCATAACGAAGTGTTTATAGTGTCAAACGCATCTGCGAGAACGACTAGTACCGTTAGTATCCCATGTGGCTCAATAGTAAAACTGCGCAGTATCCAGCCCCGAGCTGCAGGTTCCAAGTAGTTACAAGCCTAAAAAGATAGTTTTTTTGTGCTTTTTGTACCTTTGAAAAAGCGCATTAGTTTTCGGAACTTCCGGAAACGGACCTCATAAATGTGCTCAGCGCCCGAACCTACCCCTCTGAACGAAATGAGGTGGCTCATTTTCTATGCTTTGTCCAGACTGGAAGCGTCTTAAACTTGTACGGATTTTCGGTTGGGTGTTTGTTTCTACCAATTACAAGGCACTGGAAGCGTTTCGGAAAAATGCTCCAGATTTGACTTGAAATTCTCCCAGGGGGTTTTTTGGGGCGCTGATCACGAATCTGTGGTTTACTAGTCGATTTTCCAAAGTTTCCAGCTAATTTCGTTCGAAGCTTCCCATCCGGGGAAAATTTCGAGGGAAAAACGCCACTTTCAAGATTTCCGGATTTCTACGACAGAAATGTCTCAAAATCATTCTCTGAGGTCATTTAGAGTGCTAAAGATCTGGAGTCCGTTTATCGATTCTTTGCAGATTACGGTAGATTACGGTGGGTATACGGAACTTTTATCAAAATCTCGCATCTTACTCAAAATTTGTAAACGGGGGTTATTCGATGTAAAGAATTCGAATTCTATGCCCGTTTGTCGATTTTCAGAATACTAAGGTGGGTTTTGCTCTCTAAATGACATGTTAATTACCGTAACCTACAGTAAACCTTAAAAATTCGACAAATGGACTCCAGATTCGTGTGCACCACCCTAGATTATCTCTACATACAAGTTTTGAGCCATTTCACTAGAAAATTCCTACATGCATCATTGTTGCTGTAGGTGTCTCCTGCAGCTCTGAATAAGGCGATTTTCAGGTCGTTCCGACCCATCCAACCGACGTTATTGTTGATACGTTCGTAGATAGAGACGATGACGCAGAAAGCTGCCGATCAATCATTTGACAATCAGACCGCATCCAGTGAGACTATTATTAGTTCATGCATATAATCTATTTCCCGAGCCACACTGCAGCTGCTCTGCTCCCGAAGCTCCTCACAATCGTCGGCCGTAGCCCAGACTGAGCCGACATGAACCGTCCCTAGTCGCATTATGTATTCTTTGTTCATGGCGTCATACTCTAGCTCCTTGTGGCCAGTTCAGGCTAGCACCATTGAGCGCAATTTTCACCTCAACGAGCAATGCATTGCATACGTATGGACGGGTACGGCTTCAACTCGATCATGTTGGGCCAGAGGGCTCAAGCCGGCTACATAGGAGGGGTTCAGCGATAAATCGCCGTCTGTCGCCGACCGCAACCGCTAACAAGGAAAGGATCATTGCATTCCGTGGCCATTACAAATGAAATAAGCGTCACGAGGATCACTTTTCGACGTAGAATTCGAATTTTTACATTGCAGCTGCGAATCGTTTCTCTGAAAGGAGTTATCGGCGTTTTTAGCGCTTCACTCGTGGACGCATCATAACGTGTAAACCATGAGTCTTCGATGCATCCAAAGATGCACCTATGTGACTTCTACACCAGGAATCATCTCATAGTGTGTTATAATGCCGAAATATGTGGCTACGATGAACGAGGCTGCGCGCCGTCATATACGAAGTCAGCGCCCCCCAGAGCCGTGACCCGTTGCTGCAGTGAGAGTGCCGGCTGCAGCGGGGGATCAGGTCACGTGTTCGAGTCCATGCCGCGCTCGTGGGTTTTGCGCTTCTATAAAATACTAGATTATGATCTCGTAAAGTGCAAAAGGTAAGCAGTTTTATCGTGCGAGAGCTTTTTTTTGTAAGGAAATAAAGCGTTTCAATCGTGAAAGTCTGATCCTGTGGCTGGTGCTTTACTGTGAAAATAATTGGGCTTGCAACAATTTTATAGCTACGAGCACATGTGGTTATTGTAAACAAGGTGTTCAGAACAAAGGTTCTTCTCACAATGAGAATAACGAATGAAGGCTTTCTCAAAAATCAATATCGAAAAATTTATTCCTAAAAGTTAAGGTTCCTGGCAAGAGTAAAGATTTGGCCTGACCATGTTTTTGTTTTCAGAATAATTTGATTTCTGAGAAATATATTTGAATAGCTGAAAGTATTATTTGACAGTCGAGCTTACACCAACTATTAACAAATTTTGTGCAAAAACAGGGGTCGCATTGGATTTGCTTATCCGTCGAAAATATTAAGGCAAAATCACGCGCGATAACGCAAGCAGAAAAAAATCTTCCGAGAGCTGTAATTCGGCAGTCAGCACATGTTAAGTGAGCTCAACTGTTTGGACTAAGCGGCGCGTGATTTTGCTTTGATATGTTCTACGGAGAAACTCATACAATGCGACCTCTCGTTTTGCACAACACTTATGGTTTCCGTTTTCGTTCTAGGGTGGGATTCATGAACGGCAAACCGTGGGCTACAGTTGGGTTAGCGTTGAAAATAGCACGCAATCTGTGGAGGCAAACCCAACTGTAGCCCACGGTTTGCGTTCATGAATACCAGCCCTAGTCTGACGCATGGACCAGGCGGCTGGCCGTGCTGGGTTGGCGGCCTCACTGGAGGATGTGGTTTCGATTCGCGCGGGGTGATCTACCGTCGCGGCCCCGTCCATTCCTCAGACTAAAATGATTGCGCGAATTCTACATATCCCCAGTTGGTGCAAGCTTGACTGCCAAATCATACCTTCAGCTATTTCACTGAATTTCCCAAGAATCAAAATTATTCTCCGCCAAAACATCCTCTGAAATATCTCAAAACTTTTTTAGTTTTCTTTATTTTCCCTTTTCACTGAGCATATTTCTAGTTTTATCGAGAATAAAGCAAATCTTGACTTTTGCCAGGGACCTAAACTTTTAGAAATTTCATTTATTTTTCCACAAGGTTCCCTTTCTATCATGATTTATGCCTGGTGGTGTTATTTTAAAAAATGCCCTGGGCCCGTAGTAAACCCACATCAGCCGAGTGCGAATGGTTGGCGGCACCCGGCTGATTGTTGTGCTGGTTGCCTCCATCAGACGACCAGGCATTTAACAATCAATGGCAATGGCAAGACTGCTGCCTGCATAGAGAGCGGTTAAGTGACTGGGAAATTGAGAAGGCCGGATTTCCATCTCGGAAATAGGGTCCGCACAGATTTCCTACTATTCAACAGTTTACTTGTTGCCGACTGTCGCAAGCATATGGCGACAAGACAGCGTACGCTCGTTCAGCAATGCACCAGTTTTCCAGAATTCGACGTCTGCTATCTTTTTTTCAGCATTGTTCTTTTCTTCAAATATCACGAAAACCCCACACAACATGTTTTGGCGTTGGCGCTTAGCAGACCCACTGAGTATCATAATTTTTGAAATAACGTGGGAGGTGGTGTTCGAGGCCAAATGAAGAATATAGTCGCTCACAGGAATATAGTCACTTCAAGTTACCTAATTGGACAAGCAAATGCAGCTCACAGCACTATTTCAACGACCCTACCTTGCCCTTGTTCGAGGTTTCAATAACTTCCACTCAATGTAATGTCCAAATTCGGTGTCTTTTGAAAGCAACACAGTGGAGTAAAAAAACGCGTTCTCGAAATTCGTTTCTCAATCGACTGCCTTTTAATCATCACATATGGTTTCCATTTTCGATCTAGTCTGACGCATGGACCAGGCGGCTGGCCGTGCGGGGTTGGCGGCCTCACTGAGGAAGGAGGTTTCGATTCGTGCGTGGTGATCTACCGTCGCAGCCCCGTCCACTCATCAGACTAGAATTATTGCGCGAACTCTACAGTCGGCGCAAATCGTTCTGATACATCGCGTTCCTTATCATGCGTTAGTGCATACTTTGCGCGCATATGTTAAAACATAGGTGCACATAGTTTGCGCCAATGCACAACAAGGAGTTCAAAGCATCAGATTGGCGACTGTACATAAGTGTTGCTTCATGGCCGCAGCCTATTTCTCTGATTCAGGATTGAGTTCTCGCTGTGATGATCGCGAGGGGAAGCAGACTTGCGCGGCGGGAAGGGGCAGACCACGTGGCAGGTATTTCTTGGTACTCGGCGGTGAAAATTCTTCAGTTTTAGTTTACTCACTATCTAATTTCGACAATCTTTTTACTTATCCCATGCCGAAGGTCACACTTATGATTTTATTTGGAAGCCAGCACAATATTTTGAACTGAAAGCAGAAGTGCTGCACGAATTTCTAAGGTAGATAGGGGTGATGCGCATTTAATCTGACCTGAAGGGGGGCTGCGTCTCCCACGGACCTATCTGAGCGCCATGTCTTGTCCTGCTGAGGTGGGACACTAATGTCCGGAAAAATGAAGCGTGTTAAGTATTGTAGGTTACATTGTGCTGAGATCCGGCTATTGTAGATCAGAATGCTTCCCTAGGCTTCACTACTACTACTAATGTTAGTTAACATTTGTAATGTAGGCAGTTATTAGTGTTGTTTCTCTGTTGAGTTCTTTCTAGCCTGATTCCTCCCTTTCATTCGGTTAGTTGTTGTTTTCGCCGATCAATCGGCGCAGAGGCAGGGACGCGAGGAGATCACCCTCGCCTCCCTCGCCACTCTATGCCTGTCGCTGTACTATCTCGTCGCAGCGCATGCTGCTATTGAATGACCACGCCCTCTGCCTTTTTAAGGAGAGGCGTTCCGTTGTATAGGATTCATTGTCATAACTGGTCGGTTTGGAGAGACTACTCTCCCAATAAACATCTAAAACCACCAGTCGACGTGATTTGGGGGCCGAACCGAGGCCGAAGAAGAGGACCAGCCATCCGCCCTTAAACCGCTTTCAAGCGGCTACGGCGTGTAGTCCTGCTCCTGTAAAGGAAGCAGAGTAACCTCTCCTTCGCGGAGCGATCGGCGTGTGTACTGCCGTACGCTGTGGTGTCGGAGATACATACGTGTCTCTCGAACCGGCGTGTTGTGAGTGCGTGTCGATCGATCTCTGCGAAGTGTTGAGGATACTTTGTCGTGGCGTTGGCCACGTTCCGGAGCTCGACTGCGTATTGATTGAGGCTGTGTCTCGTGGCCGAAGTCTAACCTGAAAGACGGTTAGCGTCTGCAAGAACCGATGTTTACCAGCAGTAAAGCTGAGGAAAACTACATCGGAATGAGCCGCTCTACGGTTGGCCAGTCCGCCATTTTCCAGCAACTATCCGCATTGGAGGCGATGAACCACATTCAAGAGAAGAAGGTCGGCAACATAGTGAATCAGTGCACGGAACTGGTGAGACATTGCAGCATTGCAATGGATGGATGCATCACAATCATGAATGGTGTCCCTGAGAATGTTGTGGAAGAACTCCAGAAGAGCCGAGCCCGTCGAAAAACGGTGGCTAAAGGGTTCGTGCAACAAGTGGGAACATCCATTGCCGAACAGTGCAAAATCATGGAAGTGGAAATGCGGAGACTAAGGCAGGTAGAGAATCTGCTGCTATCCGCGAGAAATACACTTTCTGAGGACTTGCCGGCTGTCCAGGAGGAGCTGCTACAACAAGCTGAGCATGACGATCAGTGCATGAGAGAGCTAGAAAGCTTGCTCCATGTCGATTCCACTCAAGTAGTGAATAGGATAAAATCGTTGGTTGATTTCTGCAAACAGTGCAGCTGCTCGGAACGCTGCAATATTGTTTTGTGCCAACGTAAGCAGCCAAACCTTTCTCAAGAGACTCACTACACGGCTTCTGAGCAGCCCAGCGACGGCGATGTGAGCTGTTACTTCGTCCGTAACGCAGAATACGATTCAGAACGAGCGATGAGGGAGCAGCCAGTAAAATCTTCTCAGATAGAGTTGAGTCTGGGCACCAACTCGCGGGTGATCGAAGAAGCTCGTTTCACAACGCGGAGAAAGAATCGCAGGTAGGAAGACCTAAGGAGTTGAACATCCCGACACGGATGAGTCCCGTCCCGCAGGGAGGGTACGAAAATCTCGGAACACATTCAAACATAGGAAACATGTTTGCGGCGATGAGTCTGCCAGATGTGGAGATTTCCAAAGACCCTAACGGGAGACGGTAAAAGACTTCGTTGTCAGGTTTAGGATGAAGTATCTTAAGCTAGGCTTAGACGATGACATGCTCGTTCACCTCTTTTTCTCCAAGCTTGATGGATTTCCAAAAGCAGTGGCTGAGGCGCTGCCGAGAAATGTCCGCGAAGGAAGTCTCAAAGGAATCATCAATGGAATGCGGAAAAGCCTGAGCGCAAGCGATCCTGCGCAGCAAATGAAAGCCTATATGGAGCTGAAACACTTGAAGAAAGATGTCGACGTCACTCGATTTTGTATCGAGCTTGAACGACTGACTAGGATGGCTTATCCGAATGCCTCGGATGAAGATTTGTCGAAGACGCGAGCTGGGGAACTCGTAATACAACTCACGGATTGGCCCGAGTACTTGCAGCTTTACTCAACGCTGGAGACTGCGCCAGGAGGTTGTGAATACGAGATGGTCAAACGATTGGCTCAGCGATGTGAGCGAAGTCGAGATGTCGCTGCAGCGATGCGACAAGCTGCGCAGCCAAGTCGACCAAGACACGCCGAAGTTGAAAAAATTGGGTTATCGAAGTCAAAACAGGAGAGTCAACGACCTACTTGTTCCACCGAATCAGAGCCAGCAAACGGTTCCGTAGCTGCGTCGTCAAGTGGAGAATCGAAGAAGGTACTGAAGTGCTACAATTGTGGCAGGACTGGTCATCTTTCCCGTAAATGCCGAGCTTCTAGAGAACCCTCACACCCTGAGGTTAGAGGAAGCAACGGTGCAGCAGAGGAAAGGCCAGTGAAAAACTTCACGACTTCTCTGAACAAGTGGATTTGTGGAGCCGTAGGCGCATCCAGAGCACAGGACGAGTTAGTGGGAAGACAAATGTCGTCTGAGGTACATCTTCTCGGATTCTCGAGACAAGCTTTGTTGGACACAGGCTCCCAAGTGAGCATCATCCCTCTGGAAATGTTGGAAGAAGCTCTTGACTCTGGTTTCGATTTGGACAATAATGTCGAAAAGATTCCAATGCGAGGGTGCTCACCAGTGTACAATGCTTCGGGGGATCCTATGGTCTTCAAAGGAGCAGTTAGGCTCACCATAAAAGTGCAGCAAGGCAGGAAACGAAGGATCACATGTTTCGTGATGAAGGGAGGCGACAGAATGCTAGTTCTTGGCACAAACGCTCTAGCAAAGCTGGGATTCAACCTGAAAGGATTGACAAGAGCGACGATCTCTCATGGCAAAGGCGATGCCATCGGTGCAACTAAGAACAAGCATAAGCCGGAACAACACGAGAATGCATCAGTTGCGCGGTGTCCTGGTGCAAAAGTGGTGTACAGTCGAGCGACTTCTGTGGTCCAAGCTCCTGTCACAAACAATTTTGCAGGAGCAAAAGTCTCTGAAGAAGAGGAGGACGATGTGCTCTGCCGACCCGCACACATTGTGTCGACAGAAGGCCGAACAAGGGTTGAGCCGCACAGGAAGCATGTGCTCGCAAAGAACAAGTAGTTGCGCACAGTGAACTGTAGCGCAGCGATAAAACATGAGCGAACGGCCGATGTGTCCCATTGTGATAGCCAGGCTGATGGTTGTCAGAGACATAGGCCACGCAGAATGATCATGTCAGAGGAGCGTCGAGGGAGCAACGCGAATCTGCTCAGACCTGCAAGTCCGGAAAGAGGCTGTCGGCACAGCAGTGTAATACGTGTGTGGAAGCGACGATCGAAGGGGCCAAACACTGGTCGAGATTATCTGAATGCAAGTGGAGGACAGCGACACGACCGAAGGGACGCTGACGCTGGTGTGAACTGTAGCCGCAGACGCAATGGTATGGACCATGGTACTGCCTGTGAAAGAACTTGTGATATGTGGAGAGTGTAGAGTCAGGGACGACTCTTCTCCGAGGGGGACATGTTAAGTATTGTAGGTTACATTGTGCTGAGATCCGGCTATTGTAGATCAGAATGCTTCCCTAAGCTTCACTACTACTACTAATGTTAGTTAGCATTTGTAATGTAGGCAGTTATTAGTGTTGTTTCTCTGTTGAGTTCTTTCTAGCCTGATTCCTCCCTTTCATTCGGTTAGTTGTTGTTTTCGTCGATCAATCGGCGCAGAGGCAGGGACGCGAGGAGATCACCCTCGCCTCCCTCGCCACTCTATGCCTGTCGCTGTACTATCTCGTCGCAGCGCATGCTGCTATCGAATGACCTCGCCCTCTGCCTTTTTAAGGAGAGGCGTTCCGTTGTATACTCAGGAATTCCCGGTTGTCAGCTGGAGCCCACAACTCCTTGCTGTTGTAACGTGGAAGGCAAAATAGTCTGCCGTTGTTACCTCGAAGCCATTTTTCGTCACGTTTTGCACCTTCCGATGTGACCTACAGGCCATTAAACGGCCAAAGTCTCACCGTGGACTGCGTACCACGCGCAGCGCGTGGTACGCTATCCACGGTGAGACTTTGGCCGTTTTATGGCCTGTAAGTGTGACGCGCCATATTTCGCAACATTTTACCCGTATTGATGTTTTGAGACGGCGACGAGCCAATCGTAGGCGTGACAGACGGCGAGAGTCAGACAGAGTCAGGCAGATCGTGAGAGAGCGCATACAGTCAGACCTCGATCCCGCACTTCGTCATCGTCCAGATCGTCATTTCGATTTTTTCTCAACAGATTCGATTCCGAATCTGTTGTTTCTAGAATCTGTTTTGTTTCCAATTGTATTTGTCCGCTGATTCGTGTTGAGAACATCCAATTACCCACAAGGAACGATTTTGGAACACATCTTTCGAAGAAAACCGCAAATCTCAAAATCCAGCGTTCTTCGTTCTTTTGCATTCAGGGTTATTCGAAGTTGAAAAAAGCACTTGCTCATCGTCCATCCCGTCATTTTGGTTTTTCTACAACAGATTCGCTTCCGAATCTGTTGTTTCTAATCCTAATTGTCCGCTGATTCGTGTTGAGAACATCCAATTACCCACAGAGAACGATTTTGGAACACACCTATCGAAGAAATCCGCAAATCTCAAAATCCAGCTATTCTTCATTCTTTTGCGTTCAGGGTTATTCGAAGTTGAAAAAAGCACCATCTCGTCATTTTGGTATTTTCTACAACAGATTCGATTCGGAATCGAATCTGTTGCTTCTAATTCTATTTGTCCGCTGATTCGTGTTCTTCATTCTTTTGCGTTTAGGGTTATTCGAAGTTGGAAAAAAATTGCCTTTGGAAATTGTCGAGGCCGGCAATTTCTCGATTCTTGAGCACAGACAGACTATTATAGTGAGAATATCGAATATTCGAGTTCGAATAAGTATTCGAATTGTTCGAACGAATTTTTATTCGAATATTCGAAAAGTGTAAATATTCTAACATCATTCGAATTCGACTATTTGCAAAAGGTGAATATTCGAACATGATTCGAATTCAACTATTCGCAGAGGTGAATATTTGAGCGCTAATCGAATTCGAATACTCAACCTGGTTCAACAAAAATTATTAAAATTAGCTCTGGTATATGAAGGAATCGACATACTTTCCAAGACTGAATTCATTTTCATCACTCCTCCACTGTTCCACTTTCCCAAAGAGCTTAACATCTTTGCCCACACTTCGTCTGAGGAGGCTACTAGGGCGATTCTAACAGGAGAGCCACATGGCAATCGCGCTTGGCCACACCCGCTAGCACTGAAAAAATCGTTCCCTCGCAAACCCTACGTAAGAGGGACTATTAATAGTTGGGATCTCAACGGGTTTCGGCTGCCCCACCCTCTTACGTAGGGTTGGGGAGGGAACGATTTTTCAGTGCTAGCCTAACCCCCTCTTAGCCATCGCGCTGCTATCATGAAACGCGCCGACGCTCCAAACCCTGCCTAATCCCAACCTAGTCCGCCGCATACGTGCATGCCGCCCCTGAAGCTCTCCAGCAGGTCGCGGGGCGGAGTCATCCGCCACCACATCCCCACGACCTCCAGGTGACATGGAAGGGATCTCGAGGTGACATGGGTTCATGTCTCCTCGAGATCTCTGGCATGTCACCTGGAGGTCGTGAGGATGTGGTGGCGCATGACTCCACCCCACGACCTGCTGAAGATCCCCAGGTGACAACCGGGAATTCCTGAGTAGGATTCATTGTCATAACTGGTCGGTTTGGAGAGACTACTCTCCCAATAAACATCTAAAACCATCAGTCGACGTGATTAGCGACACTTTAGAAAAATCAAGGTTTGACCCTTGCGTATTCTAAGACTTGGTGATTGAATTATTAATTCACTCGCGTCTAATGTCTATGTCTTGTACTCACAATTATCCTCTGGTTCCAAGCCATATTTGCTGGGACAAGGGCTCTCTACACGCCGAGGGAGGAGTTGTCTCGCCTTTTGCGGCTCTAATTCCACTCGGGACCACATCGCTTGCTTTGAGTAGCGTGGCGTTTCGAACTGCAAAAACGGGACAACTCCTCCCACTGTGTGTAGAGAGCACCTGACCCACATTTGCTCTGTCCTCTCGCGCGCCTGTGTGGAGCGAGGGTAGAGACAGCGATAAATTGTGGGGAGAAGGAGACGCAGCGTACGCACGCAGACGCACGCGGCGAACGGAAATAAATCACACGCGGAAACAGAAGATACTCACCCCTAACTTTTCGCAAATTAGGTATTTATAGGAGATCGGTTTCAACCTGAGAATAAGTTTTTCAAATGGAAATGTAGAAGGGCGTGATTCAACAGTTACGTCGGTATGTTAGGATTCAAAGTTTAGTAAAAATTGCACTTGAATTAAAGTCGACATCTTTAAAGCTCTACAAAAATCAAATTTCACGAGCTAAAAATCCTACGACTAGAAATCATAGAAAACTGGCTCGACTGTCTGCTGTCGCCGCGCCACTTCGCCGCACCGCTCTGGGTTGCAAAGCGGAGCCGCCTGGCCACGCGACAGCCGTCGACCTGCCAGATTCTGTCCTGACCTAGTCTAATCGAGCCGCCGCGTGATGGATACGGCTGCCGCGCCTTTGTGCGGCGAGACTCTACTCGGCCTCTGAGGCACTGCGCTGATTTCAGTCCGTGAGAAGTGCGGTACCCTCCCTCCAAACTAGAAATTCGCGCGCCCCTTAGCTTTACCCCTTTAGCTTGGAAAATCGTGCCGCTCCCTTCATCCATCTAGCAAATATGTGTGGGTTCAACTGGGTCGTTATAATGAACTTCAAATGCTATTATAAAAGAAGTTTTGGAAATTGTCGTTGCGGAACGAGCAGTGTACTATAGAACTTTTCACCGCGCGGTACGCGTGGAAAGCAAGTATAAAACCTCTGGCGGCACCGCCATGGCGGTGTGGGGTAATGTTTGGCTTTGACTCTGCCGTGGTTGCCGTGTGCGAAAATGATTTATGATGGAGTCGACATAAACTGTGAATTGAGGAATGATGCAAATGGTAAAATCGCCAACGAGCTTCGGGCGCCGCCGGCATGGCGGTGCTTGATGGGCGGCAACTGCGTCCCGCGCGGTGAAAAGTTTTATAGCCCACCACGCGTCCCGCGCTTGCGGTGAGGACTATGAATAATGTCTAAGACCGGGTTCAGACTTCCATCTTGGAGTAGCGCTATGACATAACATCGAAGAGTACAAAAGACACAAAAGGAAGGAAAAAAAGAATCGTACCTCCAGTCATTCCTCAGAAGCACCTACATCGGAGCAAAGGTGCAGCGCTTCACTAGAATCTTGCATCATTCCAGGTGGCGTGGCATCTAAAAGACGGTATATAATCGCAAGCCAGGAATAATCACAAATAAAAACTAGCCGAGAAGGCCAAACAATTGGATTCCACGCATACGCAGCTCTAAATTGTATCAGATAAAATGATTGAGACTTTGTCTCTTCCGTTGAAAACCCTGCCACTGTCCTCAATTTTATTTCAGTTAGCCGTTGACGCGCCGCAGCTCTATGCGAAGAATTAGCCCATGCCCGCTCCGAATCTAATTCAAAAGAGGAGATGGGTGGAATCAAGTGGATTGGCATTTCCAGGGGCACTATCAGGCTTCCTGTGTTCATTTCCTGTTGCTAACGATAGACGATTTCTGCTGAACACTCTTCCACGGACGAAGGGTTTTCCGCGTTCGCAACACTTAGTGAACCGCGACGCGTACGCAAGCAAGTAAGTATTGTCATGGAGCCGATTCGATTATTGGGAAATTTGTTAGAAAAACCACTGAGAAAAATGCTGCTGTGCAAAACCAGCTTTCAAAAAACTTCGCGGAGATCAACTCAGTGTAGTATACTTGTACAATTTCGAAAAAAATGTCGAACGAACGAAAATCGAAATTTTTACATTCGAAATATTTTCGAACGAACGAAAAATGGAAAATTTTCGTTCGAAAAAATTTTGAACGAACGAAAAATTAAAAAATGTCGTTCGAAAAAATTTTGAACGAGCGAAAATTGAAAAAATTTCGTTCGAAAAAATTTCGGAACGAATATCGAAAAACTTTCGAAATTTCGGAGGTCGAACGAACGAAATTCGAAACTAATCGAAATTTCGATTTTTTTCGAAATTTCGTATTTTTTCGAAATTCTTCGAAGATTTCGAACTTTTTTTTGAAATTTGTCGGAAATTTCGAATTTTTTTTCGAAATTTGTTCGAAAGTATTCCAAACGAATGAATTTTGAAAAATCGGATATCGAACAAACGAAATTTGAAAAAAATTCGCTCGACGAAATTTCGAACGGACGAAATTTGAAAAAAATTCGTTCGACGAAGTTTCGAACGAACGGAATCTGAAAAAAATTCGTTCGACAAAATTTCGAATGAACGAAAAAAATTTCCGAAAATCTTTCGAAAATTTCGTTCGTGTACAACTGTACAGCGTAGACTTATTTTTTTGGGAATACAAATCGATTTTCTTCAGATTTCTCACAAACAAAATGGCGGGCATAAGCTAATCCTCCACAGGGATGCCACCTAAATCTAGACTAAAAAAAACACACAAGACACAAAAATTTCAGGAAAAAGCATGAACAATTAAATCAAACTGAAGAAGAAAATTTCACCAGGTAATTCCTTTTCTATCCATGATTTTGGAGGATGCCGACGTGATTCTGGAATGAAAAGGGATCACACCTCGAAAAGTAAACAAACAAACTAAGGATTCAACCAAGAAATGATTCATTAAGAAATGAAAGAACTCAACAAGACGTGAAGAAACAAGAACAAACGCTGGAAAATAGTGACGGTTCGGCGACGCGAGCCCGTGGTCTGGCACGCAATCCTGCAGAGAAACTGTCACGCAATTTTGCGTACCCCTCGTCTGGCAGCCCAAACCGTAAGCTACTATTTGTAACTTACGGGTTGGGCTGATAATACTACGTCCTCTGTGTGCTATTTCGCAGCACTCTCGCAATCAGGCTGATTCGAGGAATCAGGCTCATGGAGAACTTGCCTGATTAATCGCTCAGACCATGCGATGGGCTGATAGCCTCGTGTGCCATCTTTCAACGTGTGCGCCCGCACGTTGCGGTTCAACTGCCAGTCCGGCCTTCAGCCTGATTTGAATCAGGCTGACGGGGGGTTTACTACGGGCCCTGATGTCTCGCCCACTTTCTATGAAGTCCTGCGCACCCCCACCGATGTCCTGCACACTTTACATGAGGTCTTGCGCACTCCCACCGATGAACTGCACACTTTCTATGAGGTCCTGCGCACTCCCACCGATGTCGTGCACACTTTATACGAGGTCCTGCGCACTCCCACTGATGTCCTGCTTACATTCTATGAGGTCAAGCATACTACAACTGATGTCCTGCACACTTTCTGTGACGCCCTGCACACTCCCACTGATGTCCTGCTTACATTCTATGAGGTCAAGCACACTACAACTGATGTCCTGCACACTATCTGTGACGCCCTGCACACTCCCACAGATGTCCTGCACACTTTCTATGCCGTCCTGCATACTCCCACTGATTTTCCATATTTTTTCTAGTCTCACTGAGGTCCCCTACGCTTTCTACGACGTCTGGCGCACTTCTTTAGGGTTCGCACACACTTTTTACGGCGTCCTGCACACTCCCACTGAAGTCCAGTACACTTTCTATGAGGTCCTACACACTCCCATTGATGTCCTGCTTACATTCTATGAGGTCTAGCACACTCCAACTGGTGTCCTTCACACTTTCTGTGACGCCTTGCACACTCTCGCTGATGTTCTGCACACTATTTATGAGGTCCTGCACACTAACACTGATGTCCTGCACACTTTCTATGCCGTCCTGCAAGCTCCCACTGATATTTTTCCTATATTTTTTTCTACGGCTTTTCACTGGCGTCCCCCACGCTTTCTACGACGTCCGGCGTCCTCCTTCAGAGGCAGCGTCCGCGCAGAAAACCGCACTTGGTTTTTTTTCTCTCAATCCAATGTTTGAAATAATTGGAGATAGTTGGCAAAGCTTGAGATCTCAATGCTGGCTATTGATAATGCTACAGCCTTTTGAAAACCGCTCCGTGGTCTGACAAGGCGTTTTCCCGGTCGATCATCTAGCACGAGGAGCAGAAGCGCCACAACAGGCCCCGGCAAATCCAAAATTCCATATTCTTTATTTCGTGAAATTCTTGCGTTTAAACGTGTGTATCGGAAGCTTCCTGTTTTAAAAGGATTCCTGACACTAAAAAGGTCAAAAGAAATAATTAACCTAAGAAGTTACAGGGGCTAAACCCTTTCAGACGTCCAGCATTTCCGACAATGGTGTATTACACAAGACACACCGGACAGACGTTGAAAAAAGGAATGTGAATGCTCCGGGGTTTTCAAACGAATTTCTCTCCGGAATTTGAGTGTTTTGAGTGGCCTTTCTGCGATATACCACAACCTGGTGAGGCTACCTGCTCAAAATAGTGAAAAACTTGAACACGATTTTTTGCGCGTACTCTGCCTTTAAGGTTCGCGTACACTTTTTGACTCCCACTGAAGTCCAGTGCACTTTTTTACGGCGTTCTGCGTACTCCTGAGTCCTACTATGCGGCGTTCCGAAAACAACGTCCAGGTACCCGCCGTAGCTTGAAGCACAATACCGTCTCAAACAAGGAACAGTCTTGGAGGGAAGCCTATCAGTAACGGTGTTTATTTTTATTAGTTCATTACTAGAAATGAGTAAACGTCGGATGGTTCATAATAACTCAGACAAACCATAGCTCGAGGCGTTCCTCCTAATTATGACGTCATCGCCCGGACATCGGCCGAGAAGCGAGCTCACACCGCGGTCCCTGACTGGTGCAAATAGCAGCCTCGGTCGCTGTCCGGTCGCTCTCGGGGCGACAGCGATGCCAACTCCAGAGATAGAGAGACGCAGGGCAACCTGCGGGACCACAGTGGCAGTGCGCCGGACGCCGGGTAAAACTTGCGGGACCTTAGCGTGAGTGCGCCGGGCGCTGAGGGAAGTTTGTGGGACCTAAAGGCACAGTCCAAGCTAAGGGACGAAATCTGAGATCTCCACATAATTGTGAAATACCCACCTCGTATGCCACTTTCTGAGTGCGAGCTCTCAATTACTCCGGATAAGCGAGATATAGAAGGAAGCCACCATGGGGCGCCCACCTCGGGAAGCCACTTTGGCACGCCCCTTTTACGATTTTTCGAGCTCAACAGAGGCGAGATGAGCGATGCTTTCCATTCAGTAGCCCCGTTCTTCCCTTCATTGACAGCCTACCTCTTTATTCAGGTCTGCTCGCATACGTTGGTTGCGAATGACGAAAGTTACAAGCCTCGGACCACTCGTCCACCATGCTTCCGTAGCTCATTTTTTGGGGGGCCACAACTCCGTTTCCAGGGGGTGTTGAACAATTCCAGATACATCTTTGGAATTATCGTAAGGCCGTCTTTAAGATAGACGGAGAAAGAAAAAACCGATTCTGAGGTTGGACTGTGGCTTTAAGTGGAAGTGTGGAGGACGCCGAAGACAGGGTCCGGAACTCTTGTGGGAGTGCGCCAAACGCCCGAATAGTATGCGGTAGCCCAGTGGGAGTGCGCAGTACGCCGTAGGAAAAGTGCGGGACCCAAATGGGAGTGCGTCAGACGCCATAATAAATGTGTGGGACCGAAATGGGAATCCGTGACACGCCGTAAAAAGTGTGCGGAGCTCCAGAAGGAGCGTGCAGGACATCATGGAATGTGTAGGCTATACCGAGAAATCACGGGGTCTCTTGCACAATCAATTTCCGTTTCTTTTCCTTATCTTTTCGTTTTATGTGCCTACTCAGGCAGGAATATCGGATCACCTGGGATTTTTCTGTCTTTCTTCCGCCTCCCCGAATACTGCTAGAGCGATTTCTGCCTAAGTCCGTTTTCTATCATCAAGGGGACCAAGGAAAGTTGCGTGGTGCAGTGGCAGACAGAAAAACATGGAAAAGCGAATGATCACGATAGCTTAGGCCGTTCATTTTGAGCCGGTCGAAGCAAGGCTTCTCGGCCTTGTCATGTCGAAATCTCCTTATCACTTTTATTTTTCGCCATCACCGACCGCTTCGCTGCTTACTCCGCCCGCACTCATCCTAGCAACCTAAGTTATACTTACTTCAAAATTTGACAGGAGCTAGGTCCAATCATAATCCGCTCTCCGACAAAAAAATTGCTAGCTCAACGATAAGTGTTACAACAATATCGTGCACGTCAAGTGAACAAAAGAAGATAAACATTTTCTCGACCAAAACCACGTGGTTTTGACAATTCTTCTTGGGTCTAAGGTAACCATTCCGGACCATTTCGCGGTGGTAAATTCAACTTTTCAAGTTTTACCCAGTGTGAAAAATTGGCTTTCTCACGATTCCTCTAAACCTCGTTTCTAGAATTACGTCGTTGCCTATTTTTTACGTACTCATCTCATTCGAGTCCTTATCCGGCATTATGATGCCGACCCTGAAAGGTGACTTCGGGTCCCTCCCCTGAGGCCAACATATTTTTGACTGCTGGGGGAAAGGGGTCCTACTGCTTGAGGGTGGGGCGGGAGAGTGGTTCCTCACCGCAGAACTCGGCAAAGGTTACGACCTTGCAGCGGACCTAGGCGGGAATTCCTCTGCCGTAATCCGCGACATTGACGCACCTTTACAGAAGGGGCGGAGTTAAAGAAAAATTAGGGAAATGTAGACAATCGCCCGGACAGCGACCGCTGTGGCCCGAGTAGATGGCTAACTTTCGCCTGGGATGGAGAGACAATGTCGCTCAAGCCGCTCTCCGGTCCCGCTCCGAGCAATGGTTTGTCTGAGCAGTCATCATCTTCTTCTTCCTTTTCTTCAGCGTTTGTCCCGTGTTGTAGCAGGGTCCGCTTTTCTCGAACGCTGCCGCCACTTGGCCTTGTCGTTCGCGTTGTCAGGATGGAGGCCTGCAGTATTCGTAACGTTGTGCAAGACATACCGCCATCTCTGCTTAGGTCGTCCTCTTGGTCGCTGGCCCGTCACTTGTAGCTGCATAGCCGCTTTCGCTAACTAGTGTTCTCCTGCTCACAGAACGTGCCCATACCATCTCAGGCGATGTTCGCGACGTTTGTCACAAATGAGCTCAACTGCAAATCTCTTACGTACATCTTCATTCCAAACTAGATCCAATCGAATCAGGCCAGACCATCTCAGCATCTTTCTTTTCATACCTCAAAACCGTCCTTCTGCTTCCTTTGTCATTGGACAGCATTCTGTGCCATGCAGTGCGACGCGCCTCGAAATAAGTAGAAATTCTATAATTCTTTGACTTGGGCCTTCTGCAAATTTTTTATCAAAGAGAACTCCACTCGCGATCCGCCATTTTAACCAAGCAGCATTGATGCGTGCGTCAGCTCCGGCCGTCAGTGTACCAGAGTCGGTAAGCGTCGAACGGTGATCGGTATCGAAACGTAGGTGCTTTTGACAAGACAGTGTTGTCGACTTGTATGGGATCATCACATCTCGCATTTGTCATGTATTCCCTTCCCTTCTTGCTGAGTCGTAAGCCGAATTCCGCCAGTCCGTCGTGCCAAGTTTGAACTTGCGTTTAGAGTTTTCCTCGCAATCTGAGGCGAGCATCACGTCTTCAGCATACAACAATGTTCAAGGAGCTGAACGGTGCAAGTCTTGTGTGATGACATCCATGGCGATGATGAAGAGCAGGGTAAGGAGGCAGAGCCTTAATGAACTTCAACGGTGATTCGAAAAAGCTTTGATGTTCCTGCCGCGGATGGTATGCAACTCGACGTGTCCTTTTACAAAAGCTTCACCCAATCGATCATTTCTTCGGACACGTTCTGGCTACGCAGAGCATACCATACTACGTTGTAAAGAACTCTGTCGAACGCTTTCTCAAGTTCAAGGGAGGCAAGATAAACAGTTCTTCCTTTTTCACGATGTTTTTCCACTACAAGTCGGATGGCGTGGATAGAGTCGACGGTGCCGCAGTTATCGACGAAACCGCCATAATTTGCTCAACGACATAACGTGTTCTCCTATCCAAAATTCTTCAAAAGATCTTCATTGTATGGCTAAGGAGTCGAATGGGCCGATAGCTGCTACAGTCAGCAGGACTGCTTTTCTTCTTGAAAATCGGCACTCTTGTGCTCGTGCTTGACTTCCAGTCTGAGGGTCTTGTGCTTGTACTTGACTTCCAGTGTGAGGGAACCTTGCGCTCAGCCACAATTCGATTGAATAACACTGCAAGACAGGTACATGAGTTCCAACTCCGACTTTTCCTCGACTCCGCGGCAATATCATCCGGTCCGGTAGCTCTGCCTCTCCTCATCGCTCTCAAATCCTCTGCTACGTTGCTTGCTGTGAACAGCGACACTGCCACTTTTAACGGAAGAGCATGAGGTAAAGGGGAGGGAGACCGGGAATTCCTCTGTCGACACCGCTTCGAAGTACTGCCGCCACCATCCTTCGCTTGCTCAGAGTTCGATAGGAGAAGACCATGTCCATCGTTTATCCCAACATTTTTTTGTATATCCTCTGTCTTTGGGTTTCGCGACTCGACTAGCCGGTAGAGATCGCTCTCGCCCTCTCTATCGTCAAGCTTGCGAAACAGAGTTTGATTGATACTCTTTCCAGTTGGCCGGCAGTTCCTCTTTGAAGGCAGCGTCTGGGCAGAAAACTGCATTCTGTTTTTTCTTTTCAATCCAATGTTTGAATCAAGTGGAGATAGTTGGCAAAGCTTGAGAGCTCAGTGCAGCGTATTCATAATGCTATATCCACTTCAAAACCGCTCCCTGGTCTGAGAAGGTGTTTTCCCGGTCGATCATTTAGCACGAGGAGCAGAAGCGTCACAAAAGGCTCTGACAGGCCAGAGAAATCTAAAACTCCATATTCTTTATTTTGAGAAGTCCTCGGGTTTAAACATGTGTATTGGAAGCTTCTTATTTTTAGAAAATTCTTGACAATGAAAGAGCCATTTGTGTGTTACACAAGGGACACTGGACAGGCGTGGAAAAAAGGAGGTTGAATGCTCTGGGATTTTCAAACTAGTTTTTCTCCAAAATTTGAGTGTTTTGAGTGATCTTTTTGCAATATATCACAACCTGGTGATCCTACCTGCGCCAAATAGTGAAAATCTTGAACGCAGTTTTTTGCGCGTACGCTGCCTTTAAGAACGAAACGTGGCAAGGAGTCTTCTTCCTTCGTACGCACGCCTTTCCTTCGTCTGTCCATAACCATGCTTCCTTTTCAATGCATCCCTGTCCAGGCATTGTCGTTCCAATGACGCTGCCAGAAGCTTGAACTACACTCCTTTTTGCTTCCTCCCAGCTCTCTTCAATGCTTGTGACCTGCGGTAGATGGACCCGATAAATCACTTCGGGTGCCTTATCCTTGACATTCCACCACTTGATCTTTGCAGCACCTGTGAGGTCCGCGCGTTGCTGTTTCGGAAGGATAATGCGGAATTTGCAGATGAGTGGGCAATGTTGAGTGGACACCGCCTCATAAGGACTCACCTTAGCATCAATAACTAACATTCGGTCTTTGCTCCTCACAAGGAAGTTATCGATTCGCGACGAAAAGGTTAAACTATGATACGTTGCTAGTTGATAGCACCGTTTCCTATACCATGTATTCATAAGTATGAGGTCGTGACTACCAACATAGTCAAGCATCCGCTCACCGTCATCATTCCTTTGTCCGTAGCCGATATCACCATGGCTGGGATGTCCGTTGCTCAACTGTCCCACGTGTCCGTTTGAGTCGGCAGCTTCTACAAGACAATCTTTCATCGGAAAAGCTGCGGTTTAACTATCAAGGAGAGCACAAAAATCATCTTTAGTTCGTGACGAGCAGCCGCTCTGTGCAGCATATGCGCTGAAGAATTGCACTTTGCGAGAATTGACGACAAAGATGATTTCCATGAGCTGTCGACGTACCGAAAGACTTCAGCAACGGAATCACGAAACTTTAACATACGCCGTGCGGAATTTGCAGGTAACCCTAGCATAATTGGCACGTCGTTAGGGCTCCGACGCGCGTTGTTTCTTGGGGATGGGACACCCTGGCTATCGTTTGGTTCCACGGTGTTGAAGGCCACGTCCATGGTGTTGTGATTCCTGGAGTGTCCCGGGTTTAGTTGTCATCGACCAGCTTGTCACTTGACTGGCGTCGGAATCGTAGGTGTCCGTGTTCTGCTCACCCTGATCTTACGCAGGGAGTTTCCAGTGACACTCTGAAGAGGAACGGACTTTGCCATCTGGCATCATACAATCATATTATCACATAAGCACGCGTTACGTAAGTCTTTCTATTGCAAGCCCCAGGCGAACTGGTCGCTGCGAGAAAGGCTGATGGAGACATTGAGGTTTTCAATGCCACGTTGGTCAGGAACAAGCTCATTGTGAGCACAATGTTACATACAACAATATTGGAGTGGAATGCAGAGATGGCTATCAGAAACCTTGGAGAGATTCCTTACAGATACAAAAAAATCCAGCGATTGTTTTATTATCCAAGGAAAAATTTAAGTGATTCAGACACAACTTTTATCAACTCGAATGCAGCTATTATCTCAGTACCCTACCAAATTTACTACCTACTCGTTCCTGCCATTAGCATTTTGGGGAACTTATTTCTCGTCTATGTGACAATAAAGTCGAAGTACGTTTCTTGATTTGAATCGATTTGGATAACTTTGGGAGATTGTGATGCTATTATATTTCCATATTCTTATTGTTTAGGTCCTAGCGAAATTCTTGCAGCACACTTATCGGTTTGATATCATTCGGCGACAACATACATATGTTTGGTCACCACGTTGCAGTCATTTCACATGATATGTAGGTTTCGTGCATGACAAACTCATCGGCACACACTTTTTGTGAACAAACACAAGCAATACTTTGGAATGGTACCCATGATAGATGTACCTTTCATACAAGAGAGTGAAAACCCCATCGAGAACCGCCACAAGAAGGCATCGTACTCACAGAATTCGAATATTTTCTCGCTCGTCCTCGTGTTCTAGCTAAGAAAGATCAGAATGCTAACGTCGGCATGGATCCTGAAGAGACTTCGCGTTCACTGTTGAAGATTGGCACAAACTCGGTGCTATATGCTATAGCATAGGTGCACCAAGTTTGCGCCAATCTCCAATGGGGAACACAAAGTCTCTTCAGGATCCATGCTTATGTTAAGTACGGGACCTCATCATTGATAATATGATACCCCATAAAAAAAGACTTCTCTTAACATAAACTAACGATGCCAGGTGACTACGCTAGATCCTCATTTTTCGTTAATTGGGGCAGCCTTCAAATGGGCGCTCTTCGACTGCGGCGGTTGGCCAGGTAGCTCTCTAATTCTGCTTTTGATTATGGACTTTTTCAGCTGTAACAACACGAGAACATGATCATGAAAAGCCTAAAATACTTCTTAAGCTGACCACATAAAGCGTACAGTAGAAAAAAGGCTCTGTTCATTTTCATAACGAGTGATCTTAGATTGGAGATCCATATGATGCGAGAGGACACTTGTGCCTACTTCCAACTTATTCCCATTTTTGGTTGTCTATGCTCAGCAATGCTTCTCCTGAATGTAGCTACTGACAGACTGCTTTCTCTGTCAACGATGTAATAAGTTTTCCAACTAAATTGTTTGAAATATTAGTATACCTCTGTAATAGTGTACAATACGTGAGCAGGAGCGAGCAAGGCGTCGTCTAATGTGTGCGCGGTTTTAGCAGAAGTATGCAGAACGTTGTGCGAAGGTTGTACGTCTTCATTTTCATGAACTCGCGATGAGCGCGAGTCATTGATGCTTCGAACGATTGAACTCAGCCTTCGACAAAATACTGAACTGCGACCTACTTCTTCATCTCTTCTTCTTCTTCCTAACGTTTTCCCACGCTGAAGTATTGTCCGCTTGTTTCTTTCTTGTCCTCTTTTTTCTCCTGTCAGCTGCGTCCCTCACAATGGGGCGTGCTTCAGCTACACCAGTTTTCCCGCCATCTAGCCAGCGCGTTTTCGGCCTCCCTCGTGCCCTAACACCAGCCACCTTGAAAACACAGTTCAAGCTCGTGGGTAAAATTTGGTATCATGGTCCGGACGCCCTGCGTAGCGACCCTGCCAAGCGCGGAATCTCAACTCTCCAGAATAAGCGAGAAAAATCGATACCCACTCTCTCCGCCCCCGAAATAAGCTTTCATTCGCTTCATTCACTTCGGAGTTTTCGGCCTCACTAGTGACGAGAAGCGAAGTGGAATCCTATCAGAATCTATGTTCTTCCATTTATTATCGGTCTAACTTTATAATGTGGTTTACTCCGGCGCGATGACGACCAACGAATTGGAAAATGATTTTGAGGTTTGACTGTGCTTTTAATACTGAGTGCAGTTTCGACCACAGAGCAAGGATCTTTCAACGAACATGTTCGAACCATCCAAACCGAACTTCCTTCATTTTTCTACATTTGTTGGAACTCCGAAGGTGGCACGCACAGTGTCGTTCGTGATCTGATCCCACAGACTGATTCCCAATAGCCATCTGAGCATTCTCCTCTTCATGGTGTTCAGGAATAGCTCTACAGCTTTAGCAGTCAGCCAGAAATCACTAGCGAGGAGCGCAACCGTTTGCACCATTTTTGATTTAGGTCGGAGTGGAATATTTTTGTAACACATCACGCCCGTAGTTGCTTTGCATTTCATCCCAGCGGCCGTTAAAGGCAGCAGACACGCTCAGAAATGATACCAATTTTATGGATAAAACTGAAGGTGTGAAGCTGTTAGTATTCAAAAATAACGAAAAAGGCGAAAACAAATCGACGGAAATTAAGATATAACGGTTCGTTCTATATTGGCCCAGAAATGGACGAGTTGTACGGCACTGGCTGAAATAGCGGAGCTAGCAACAAATTTGTTGGGATAACGACGCAAATGTACTTGTACGGCCCTTTCTGGAACGCTTACGCCATTAGAAGCCTAGAAAGTAATCTAAAGTGGCCGCAATCGAGCATTGAATACCTGTATGGAGGAGCGGAGCCCGTATCGATGGGCGGAGCAAGGATGATTTCGTGGCTGACTACGGCTTAAATACGGTCATTTGGACTCGTTTTTAACGCTTGCAACTTCGCGAGGGCTCTTCTAGGGCCTGCACGTCCCCACTAATGTAGTTATCTCAACAACTTTTTCGAGCGTGTCTGCTGCCTTTAGGCGTCCCTTAACTTCCGATGACACATAAACTGTGGAGGTGATTTTCGAGCCGGGATATTTGAAGCAGTTCACTTCATTCAGGTCAGTGCCATCACTTGGTACATTCGACATCCACTTGCGCGCCACATTTCATGTATTCGGTCTTGGCGATGTTGGGCCGCAGTACAAAACTTTGCAAGTAAACTTTCGAGAGCTGCGCTTGACAATCCAACTCCTCTCTCGTCTCGACTGCCAACATAACATTGTCAGCGTAAAGTAGAGACCACGGGTGCTGTTTCAGCGCATCCCGAGTGATTGAGCAGCGCACCTTTGTAGTGTAGACAACGCGGAACGGATGGAAGGTCCGAGAGACAAGCAGAGATAGTATTTGAGAGTCGACTTTAGAGGGAAAGTATTTCACTGGTCGGTGAACCACTCAAAATATGGGTTTTTTCTCTTTTTTTAAGCGGTTAGATTGCATTGCGGCGTGTTGTGTATAATATGGGTCAGGCCTCTATAACGTTAGCGTGTTAACGCGCACACCTTTTATGAGGTTTTTTTTCTCAACTAAAAGTAACGCTCAACGATTTATCGAGAGAGCCGTAAGCTTGCGTAAACTGATTCATTGAATATGTGAAGCGAACATCTGCAATAATTTGTTTCCCCATGTTAGAACTACAGATATCCTCAAGTAAATTTTTGATATTACAGACCGGCCGCCATGTATGGCAACCTTGCCAAGTGCGAACCCTCAAAAATGAGCGAAAGAAACAAGCGAGAAAACTCAGAGCATCGTCTCGCTCCGTCCCCAGTTAAAAAAAAAACATTTTCTCTGCCTTTTTTTCGGGCTCTCGGTCTTAATAGGGACGAGGAGCGCATTGGTTGTTGGTCTTTACCTTCGTGGTCCAAATTGAATGACGAAGTATCACAAGAATCCATTCTGAAACTGCTGGCCTGACTTTTTTCCACACGCGTTATTAATTGCTGTCGAAGAAGAATATTTTTCAAAGGCGCTCATTCAAATATAATGTGAGATTGTTTCGTTTTCCTCGGAACTGAGAAACGAAACGAGGCAATGTTTTTTTTTTTTTGTGATTTTGACGAACTGCAAAATTAACGTGTCAACGCATTAACGCGGTTTTCGCAAAAATTTGAGCTTTAATCCAGTGTTTAAGATGAGAAATGTGATTCAGTTTCCAATAGGATTGGGTAGTGGAGGGGCACATCATGAAGTTAACGTTGAAAGAACGCATCAAAAAAAGTTAGGAAGGATCCCAAATGAACCTGGATTCGCAACTCTGAGCTCAAAGCGAACCCCAAAAGCGCAATACCCGCTCTCTGACTTAAACATAATAAACCCGAGATTGTGATAACAGCAAAGAATATCAAGGAGTGTTGTTGAGTGAGCTAAAACTTTTTATTGCATTTTTCGGTATCATCCTTCACTGCGGTCAAATCATCCACGCTCAAAAGTCAACGCTTACAAGAGAGGGCCTATTTTAGCCCAACTTTAGCACTTCGCCTTGTTTTTTTAGCATGCCTCGCTATAGGCACCAGACCTTCAGTTAAACTATTTCGTGAACGACGGTCATCCCCTTGGTATGTATGTATATGGAGTCTTTCTTCGAGCTTGTCATGATATAATAAATACCTTGAGAAGAGTAATTAGTTGTTCAGCAAGGGGCTATATAGCAGTAAGCTTTATATGGCTGCACAAATTATACCGGCAATCGTATACGGTCTGACCATAGACATCTGGGTGTTTCTCGATCGGAAATCAAGCGAGTACGTCACTTACATTTACTTATTTCAAAGAGACGAGCATTTGGAGAAGCATTCAAAGTACTTACAGAATGGTGGTGTGCTACATTACTGCACCTCTACAAGGCCTGGTCTACGCGGTGTTCGTCAAATCGATAGGGACAATCAATGTCATGCTTATCGTCTGCTATGGCGTTTTCATTTATCGTATGAGGAAAGTTCCCCTGAATTAGTGTAACTGAAATTCTTCAGTTTTATTGGGATATTTCATAGATTCGAGCTGAACACAAATTGAATCGCTCCACTAATTTTGCACTTTGCATTTTCCATGATGGGTGAAATCTTTGCTCCATGATTCAATTTCACACACGGTCCTTACTCCATAGCGCCGCGAGCTAGGTAGCCCTCTGAGAGCGTAGAGGGCTACGTGCATCAATATTCACTGGAAGGAAGTCGAAAGAAAATCACACGTAGGAATTCTCTCCGCTGGTTTCCGTGTAACCATAAGCAGGGATGGGGCTCTGTTGGAAGCTTCGTCTGCCTCGACAACTTTATCAGGAGGTTTGGCTAGAAGTTCATCGTGATGCCCTAACCTGTATTCTTACACTTGTTAGTATGTTAATAAGTCTCCCATCTGAAGTGCATGTAGCTCATAGTACTGAAGGCACTTTTCGAGTAGTTTCCGCCCTCTTACACAATAATAATGTTTTGGCTATATGGTAATGAGACCGTCCAAACAGGCATCGCTGCTTGTTTTCAAAGCCGATCCAAGGATTAGGGAAATCATCGAACCGAACGAAGAATATATGGTCGGCATGGATCCGGAAGAGACTTCGCGTTCACTGTTAGAGGTTGGCGCAAACACGGTGCCATATGCTATAGCATAGGCCCACCGAGTTTGCGCCAACCTCCAATGAGGAACGCAAAGTCTCTTCAGGATCCATGCCTACGTTAGGCTGTTTTGCAGGCGATGACAGTATGAAGAGGAGCATTTATCGATCCCTCATTGTGATTAGTCTGGTCGTGGTGCTCGGGTTTTTCGCCACTATGATCATCTGCACCGTAGGCGATACACCCCCTGACGTGACCGATCGGATCAACATCAATCTGCTAGCGGGGGTATTTGTGAGTACAGCCACCGCAACCAATTTCTTCGTCTACTATACAGTCAGGTTTGTGAGTCAGATCCTTCCCTAAAACAGAAGATGTTACAAGTATTCTTTTCAGCAAGGAATATCGCCAAATATTCAACGAATACCTGGGTATCAATCGTGCCTGGAAAGCCATCTCTTCAGGTGGAAGTACTGAAACAGTTGTGAACCGTATTACCGTTTCTTCAGTGAGTCGGAGCAAATAACGGCGAAAAAGAGCACGAGCCATTTTGCTTTTCAGTATGACGTGTGTAATAGTTCGAATTGGCAGCTTTTTAACGCTTCTCGGCGGGAAAACGAAGAGAGGATGAATTATGATCGAATGATTTCGCGCCCATTTGCTGAGTGTGACTTTCTGATTGAACGACTTTTACCTTATCTTGATACCTTGATGATCCATCTTCATCGGTGGTCTTCTCAATGTAGATAGGTTTTTCTGGAAAGAACAACAGTCATCTAGTATGGCAAACCTTTCTGCTTGAAAGATTAACTGAACGCGGAAGCTCCGCGAGTCGCGGGAGGTTGTCCGAGGGTCCTCTTGATGTCTCGGGGATACCAATACGACATCGTGGTACACCATCTGTCGTCGGACCGGAGTATTATGCGACCTGCCCATCTGCGCTTTGTTGATTCGATATGAAACAGCACATCACAAATACCAGACTTCTTCCAAATGTCCTAATTGAATGACACTGACGATATAAATTTCAAAATTTATCGCATACAATAATGCATGTGAAAATTTTACGTAATAGTAACATCTGGGGTTTCTCTCCTTATTTCTTGTGGGAAGTTCTTCGATTGCCAGTCAAGCCATATTCATAAGCCAAGTTCCATCCGTGTTAGAAATGGTACTCATCGCGCACTGTGGGCCAGCATCAATTGATATCATAGATTATACTACAGAAACTGCGGAATTGTTAAAAGATTTTTGATTGATGTGGGCCGCCCGATTTGGAAATGGTTTCCTCCCAAAATTATCATTCACTGGTGATCAATAATGTCGATTTTTCACATTGAACAGAAGCGGACAATGAAAGATGATCATTGATAGATATTGGCTACTCGATCCGGGAACCAAGTTCGTAACACAGTATTTGTAGGTAACGACTGATATTGTCGATCGTCGACTGTCCAAAATGTAGTGCCATCGATCAGGGTAGTGAACCTATCGCTAATTTTTAATCGACACTGAACTACACGTTTTGCACACTGTACCGAGTTATTCTTCTGCTAAAAGGTACCATGTTTTTTTTGCTCAGCGACAGTTTAGAGCATTTTACAACCCACACAAAACACCGCGTGGCCGTAGGTTGCTTTGAAAATGCCTAGTTGCATCATTGACGAATTCCTCTGGATCTTAGTCAATCCAGTGCAGTTACAAGCTGTATGCTCCTTTCTTTCAAAACCAACAGCCTCAAAAAAAAATCGGGAATCCAAAAGAGTTGGTAAGAATATCACTGAATAGGAAGCTTCACAGCAAAACCTTATAATGAATGGAGTGTGAATCTCACCAATAAAAATAAATTAACAAGATTTTCTGACAACTCCATCAAGCCTGGGTCCTCGCCGAACATTCCAGATGAACGACAGTTGTAAGTTTTTTATAGAAGTAACAGGTCGCAAGCCTTAGTCATGAGCCTTTTGGTTACGAGTTAGAATACTACATTCAAATTCACCTCTTTCCCACCCTTATAAAATATCACCGTATTGAAGGCTGTGCTCACGATGATCATCCTAATTGACTTTCCGCAGTGAAATTATAGGCGAGAAGGATCCAATGCTCCCAGTGTCGAAAGAACGGTAGAAAACGAGCCAGGAGTGGGAAAATAACGGTATCAAACAAGCGTTTTGGTGTTCCAGAATTGCCCCTTGCTCCAGTACCGCCCCTCGATGTGAATGAATGAACACACAGTTTACAGGAATGATCAAGTCAAGGAAGTGCCTATAAGTGAGCTGATCGCTCTATTGCACTGATAGGCATCATCCTTCATAGCGGTCAATTCCTCCACGCTCAAAAGTCAACGTAAACAAGGGAGGGCCTATTTCGGCTCAAAAACGCCTCTATAACCATGCCTCGCTATGAAGGGCCCCAGACTTTCCGTAAACCGTGTAGATTCCGGAAGTGAAATTTATCGTGTACACTGCCTTCAAAGGCACAGTCAAAGCTCAAGGACGAAATCTGAGATGTCCGCATATTTGTGAAGTAGACCCAATCTGTATAACACCTGCCAAGTGTGAGCTCTCGATTCCTTCGAGTAAGCGAGATATAGAAGGAAGCCACCCTGGGGCGCCCACATCGGGAAGCCACTTTGGCACGCCCCTTTTGCGATCTGTTGAGCTCAACAGTGGCGAGATGGGGCATGGTTTCCCATCAGTAGCCCCGTTCTCCCCTCCACTCTTGGCCTTTCTCTACATTCAGGTCGGCTCGCATACATTGGTTGCAAATGAAGGACGTTACAAACCTCGGACAACTCATCCACCATGCTTCCGCAGCTCAATTTTCAAGGGGGCGTAACTCCGTCGCCAGGGGGTCTTGTAAGATTACAGAGACATCATTGGAACCATCGTGGGACCGTTTTCAAGATAGGCAGAAAAACGGGAGAACGGTTCTGAGGTCGTGCTGTGTCTTTAAGGCGACAGACTGAGGGCAGTGACCTTTTGATCATGTTCTGGACGACGGTCGAGCAGAAATATACACGAGGTGAAATCTTGGAAAATACCTCTCGAAAACAATGTACAACCTTCTACTCCCTGTCGAGTAGAAATCTTCTTCCTTACGCTCCTCGAGTATGTATACTTCGAAAGGTGAGCTCTCCTTCACTTTTCAATCCTTAGTGAGATTCGAGATCGACAAACTGCAGCCATCCGGTAACGCTTTCTAACAAATTTAGGATACTTGCACAGAAAGGCCACTTCACATTAAGTATACCTTTCTAGGAAAAAAATTTTTCTGGAATTCGGAATTTAACATGACAGCTACGATTCTCTTCAAAAGCGTTCCAGCGCCTTAATCGAAGGCACATCATAACGTGTAATCCGTCAATTTTCGGCGTCTTCTTAGATGCGTTCATGTGATTTCTACGCTAGGAAACATGCTACAGGGTCTTTTCAGTTTTTTCCAAAGATGTTGCTATCTCAGGAAATCTCGGTTGTCACCTGGGGCCCACAACTTCTTCCTGTTGCAATATGGAGCGCGAATTAGCCTCCCGTTGTCACCTCGAAGCCAAGTTTCGTCACGTTTTGCACGATGTGATGTGACTTCAAGGTGATGTGGCTTATTCGCGAAGTTTTGCACTTTCTGTTGTGTTGTGAAGGGACAAACCCATCGTAGACGTCTTGCTGCGTCATAGAAGACAAGAGTGACGCGGACGGTCAGACTCCGGCGCTCGACCTGCAGATCGCCTACATGTAACAACCACGATTTCCCGGGTAGTGGCCATCGCGTATTCCAACCAGGGATGTGCGGCAATTGCCATTTGCCGGTTGCCGATTGCCGTTTGTCGGCCGTTTCTGGACGATTTTTGTCGATTGTCGTTTGCCGTTTTTCTTCTTTATTTTCGACAAAATTCGGCAAAAAGTGCGCAATAGATAACAAACTTCGCGACTAGGATGCTCATGGAAACCCAATAAGCCTTGCGGGCACTGGCTCGAAAATAGAGAGACAGACTATACGCACTCCAAAACTTCAAGCCAGTTGATGTAACCTATCGTACGGACACGTCAGAGCAATTGCTAGAATTGCAGAGTCATGCTCGTGTGGGTCCTCTTGTCTGGAAGAGTACCGAATTCCCCACTCCCTCCTTGCTGAGGCTTGATCAATTAAATACGGGTTCATCGGGAAAAGAATTAACACCCTGAACATTTTCAGGGGAAGGCACAAGGGGTTCAGAGCTCAATTTCTTTCAGATGTTTTTCGAAGCGTCGTGTGGAGGATGTTGGACTTCACTGGCAGTTTCTGGGCTTATGCTCTTCGCCATCTTCTATTACGCTCACAACTGTGCTGAAAAACATGCTACCAAGTTGAAAGTTGGAGTTCTGAATAAAGGGTGGGAGAGGGTGTACAAGTCGTGGGGAACATCCGTTTTGATTAAATTCGCTGCTTGACTATAAAGTGGATTGACGAAGTCGACGGTGATCAGTTCGGAATAAGAGATGGCGAACAGTTTGAGAAAGAGGTGGTTCGAGACAACAGCGGTTTTTCAGAAGTCATATTTCTGGAAAGCTTGAAAAAGCTACCCAATTCCATGTAGTTGACTTGTTAGCGCGTAGTTCAAAGGAAATCTAAAAGGTCGGAGGGGAAGAGATGCCGAAGGTGGAGCAGTTTCTCAAGAACGTTTCCAAGACTGTCCGAGGATGTGCGCCTTACTTGTATTTGTCCACCTCATTCTCTTCCATCTAAATTCCTGTCAAATAGTAAATACACCGTCAGGCACGCCAACGCGTACGCCGCGAACTCCGAAGAAGTTCGCCGTGGCAGTGCCGGGAAAGTAACGCGATCCTCAACTGTACCGCGATAGTTCCGCGGTAGTACCGCAGCGGCTCCGCGATCATCACTGTGTCGATGCGATTCTGTTGCAGAACCTTGAGCCTCGACAATGCCACGACATTGGCTCGATAGTACCGCAGCGGTTCTATATGTAGAACCGTACCTGCTCCGCGAGGATGCATCAGCGAACCCGCCTCGACTACGATGCACTGTGCTGTGTGGTGACGCCGGTTGAATTACCCAAGTTTGATTACCCACGTCCAGTATCTTTTCGCCCGCAGTAACTGGGGTACCCTCTGTTCCTCTCAGACAGAGAACCTAATAAGCGTAGGTGCGCATTTTTTTCGTAGGCCCCGCCCAGTTGTAGTATGGCTCGTAATAAATTTCATATGAGTTACTCTCAGTTGGTCCTATTTTTGTAGAGGCGCAGCCACCGATCGCGGTGCCGCAGCGGCACTTTCATGCAGCCGCTGTGGTGCCTGTAGGAGCCGGTAAGCCTTTATGGCGGAGTCGCAGCGGCGATTTCTATCAGAGGAGCGGCATGGCTGCCACGCTCGTTAGAAAATAATCACCAAGAGTAGGATCGCCTTTACCTCTTTCTTTTTTTGAACGAATTTCGAGTGCTCACCCTCATAACTTGGATTGCGCGATACTCTGTATTTTGTCCTTGAATTTGAATTTCGAATTTGAAACACGAAGCAATGAAATGACTACTTTACATTCCGAAAAGGGTTGACATTAGAGAACCTCGAAAAATTACTATCTTTCCACCACAACATTTCCGTTACCAGTGTTCAATAGAATGCTCATTCCGGTGCTGTTTTTTATATCAGGTACTGTACCAACGAAAGAAGTTAAACTTCTTGTGGTATTATTTAAAAACTTTGTGATGTTATCGAACTAGAACAAAAATGCTCAGGTTTGAGGACAGCCGGGCGCACACTATTGAAAGACTGTTTCTTATCTGGCTATTGAAATACGAAATGTGCATGAGAAAAAATATTTTTACTGCTACTTTTAGAACATTTGTATCGTTTTTGTACAAGATTTTTCTATTTTGCCGTTTGTCGATTGCCGATTGCCGTTTGCCGGCCATTTTCGGACAAACTTTGTCGATTTCCGTTTGCCGATTTTCTAAAATCGTTTGCCGCACATCCCTGATTTCAACCCCTGAAGAGGCGACAGGAACGGGAGAGACGCAGCGAGAGGGCTGTCGTTAGCTACGTGTTGCGTTCAATCAGGAATCTCGCTCCTCCCCCGTTTCTCAAGCCTCTTCAGGGATTGGAATACACTATGGCCACCACCAGAATTTCCAGAGATGGTGGAGGAAATGGCGCGCCCCCACATCAGCACACGGCAACGGAAAAAACGTTTGTGCGGTTGCGTATCTTTCCTCAGCACTTTGTAGGTGGCTTAATAATCGATGGCAACGTTGTAAATTTATTCTGAATCTAGATGAAAAAGCACTGGAAACGTTGAAATGCAGTAAGTATACTCTCGCCACACATTACCGATACACCGAAAGACTCTATCATTGTAGATATACGCAGGAATGACAGGAAAAAATCAGGAATTGCAAAAAAGTGGAAATAACGAAGAAAATTATCATGTATTTTCGTGTTATAGGTATATTGATGATGTTTGTGCGTGGGAGAAACTCATCGTTTTTTCAACTTTTCCAATGCTTTGCTTTCGAAATTCCCGAGAAAATTACAACTTTGCCGTCGATTGTGGCACGTACGGTATGCGTTGTGGAAATGCGCAAACGCACAATCGCCTTTTTCCGTTGCCGTGGACTGAACCACGTCGGGGTCACACCCAACGTGGCCTGTTGGCGCAGTGACAATCGGCGCTGCAATGAGAAATGATGCTACGATTTCGCTTCCCTGGCGCACTTGTCACTTTTCACCCTTATGAAATACTCATCGTCATCACCTGAAATGTTAAAGAGCAGGGTCTTTACTGTGCGAGAGTTTTTTTCGTGGAAAAATGGAGCGTTTTAGTAGTTCAGGTTTCATCCTAGTGCCTTGTTTCCGATGTGAAATTAATAAGGCCTCCAACTGGGAAAAATTGCTTTTCATCCTTGCGTGTAACCATGGTACTTCGGGCATATTGATAATATTTGTGCGTGGAAGGAGCTAACCGTTTTTCAACATTCCTGATAATTTGGCATCAAAATTCTAAAAAAATTACAACTTTGCCGTCGATTCAACTCAAGAATCAATAAAAAAATAGAATACTATTGTTAAATCTTCCCACAGGAAGATAAGTGTAGGTTGAATGTTATTGAATCACCACAGTTTCGTTCCTGCCCTTAGACTGTGTTCAAAAACACTGTTAGTGTTATGAGAATTATAAATTTTGTCTAGAGTGAAATAAATATAGGGTTACCCCGCAACTCAACAGTAAGGAGTGTAGCCCTATGAAGCAGAAATGATCACTCTTAGTTCCAAAATGTAAAACCTAATTAGGTCTAGATTGGTTAGTCACTACTACATATTGTTAGACATATAGAGTGGTTTTAATAAGAAACCAAAGGTTGATGAAATAGCTAGTTATTGGTTACTCGAGAAAGAGAGATGTTCAGTCACACTCGCCCCCGACCATTGTACCTTTCTAGAAGGAAATTCCAGTATAACACCTGCAATCCCGTCCCGTTTCGGAGGCAAATTTTACTTCGCATGCGTGTGAATTGAGATATCAAATGACATATTTTCATGTATTTCTTTAGGATTGGCGGCCAAAAGTCTTGGGGTCGTTTGCGAAGACTTTGGCATAGTTTCACCAAAGCTGGTTCAGAAGCTCTCTGTCACTGCACCTCCGATGGTGGAGAGGTACATGATCGAGATTGCATCAAGTGCTGGTGTTCCATTTACGCCGGATCCGGATGTGATGCGAGATGATGAAGTTTCCCAGGCGGAGAAAAGCTGATTGATTTCAAGCAGGCTGGTGCCACAGGGTTCAATTCTGGAGCGCCTGCTGCAGGTGGACCACCTGGAGCGCCACCACCTCCACCATCAGAGCGCTTCGTATACGGCTGGAATATGCCTCCTGATCAACATTGGGGCGCCGTTGCCTCCTTTCCATCCACCGCCTCCTCCACCAGGACCAGGGGATGACTTCGGAAGTGGTGGCAACGGAGGTCACATATACGAAGTGCCGAATCTTAGACCTTCTTCTCATGAAGACTTTAGCAACCCGATGTCAAATGCTGAGCCACCTCCAGGCATGATGCAGCTACCTAAGGTTGGACCGAATGGCTTACCTATCTATCCAGGTCAGGATGGCTCCACATACGCAGCTCAAGGCGGCCCAAAGTATCCGGCGCTGAATCAACGGTAGTCAACGAGAAGAAGCCCATTGTGCCACCACATGCGACAAGTAATGTACCATCAGCTCCACCACAAACGCTGAAGAATCTAGCTGACGACGGAAATGATCTGACATTCCCGGAGTCTCCGAGCACGTTTACTGGTGGCCAAAATAACAGTGGAGGTGGAGGTGGAACTGATTCGGACTTCGATGAGCTCGTTAGACAATTTGAAGAAAAAATGATGTGTTGTGCCCCGATTCCGCAAATTTTGTGTTTAGGTGTCACTCAGCGAATCCTTTATGCCAACTTTGCATTATGCTTCATAAAGATTAATTCTCTAGAATCTAATTACTAAGATTTAAAGGCAGTGTTCACGATGAAAAAAGTTTTCGAAATTCCACTGGGATTGGGTAGTGGAGAGACACTCTGTAACGTTAACGTCGAAAGAACGCATGAAAACGAGCCAGGAAGAGCCCCAAAAGAGCCCGAACTTGCAACTTCGAGCGCATTGAAAACCCTAAAAACGCATCACACGCCCACCGACGTGAACAAATAAATGCTCGAGATCGTGAGATGAGCGATGATTTTCAATCATTAGCCCCGTTCTTCCCTTCATTCTCAGCTTCTCTCTTTACTCAGGTCAGCTCGCATAGATCGGCTGCAAAAGACGGAAGTTACAAGCCTCGGACAACTCGTCCACCATGTTTCCATAGCTCAATCTTTGAGGGACCATACCTGCGTTCACAGAAGGTCTTGTATGATTTCAGAGACACCATTGGAATCAGCATGGGGCCGTTTTCAAGATAGGCGGAAAAACAGAGAAACGATTTTCATCGTGAACACTGCCTTTAATGAACAAAAAGCAGTTATTCCACAGTTATTCCCTTATTAACAGAGTTTTGTTTGCATCGTAATATTTCCGCTGTCGTATCTAATGTATGTGGTGTAATTGCGTCCGCAGCCATTTATTTGATGGAAGACTTTTTTCAACACAGGCGGTTCGATATTTTTCTTTCTCTTCTCTGACATTCGGACAGCGCGGCGCTGGGGCGCAAACAGCGCGAGGCGGCGCCCCATCCTAGCCTGGCGCTGTTCGGGCCCCAGCGCGAGGCTAAAACTCTTCAACGGCGCCGCGCTGGGTCATTTTCGCAGGATAGCGCGGGGCTGATTGAATCCACTCCTCGATTCATTATTATCAATACTATCAAATATTATCATATCACTACATAAACAACAGATAATCGATATTATGACACGATTGTTATTAATACTTTATCCTGATCTTCAATCGTCAAACACCAGATTTACATACGTCTCAATAACAGTTTTTACTGAAGTGACATTTTTCATTTCATTTTTAAAATTAGAATTTCTATCATGTCTTCATTTTACGTGTTTAGTGCAACTAACATCATAATTAGTTAAAGGCAGTGGTCACGATGAAAAACGTTATCGAAAAAAAAACTACAAAAATCAGCTTAGATACAAAACAGCTCAGAAACTATGAAGGTAGCGCGGTGAAAAACGGGCTAGAATTAGAGTTATGAAGACCCTAAATTTCCAGTTCGCGCACACGTGCACAGAAAGATCACAGTCTCATGCCAAGCATTCAAAAATCATCGACACTCAGAGGAAGAAATAAATGCAAATTTACCTAATAAAACAGTTGAACAATGAAAGCAAGCACTTCAACCAATGTTTTTGATTAGATGTGTACATAAATCCGAAAGTTCATTGATTCAATTTCAATTTCAAGCCAGCTGATGTTCTTGATATTAGAGATCATCGATGCCGATGATGTGGGGTGGACTCGTCCACCATCAACAGACAAGAAAGTTCGGGCTTCGAATTTGCCCAGAACAGCTATTTTTTCGCGATTTTTTCTCATAGGTTCTACTACTCTATACCCAGAAAAGGGTTTAGAGAGGAAAAGAAGACGAGCATATTTGAGCGCGACCATTGCCTTTAAGCAATGTTGAGTATCGACTTTTTCCGAAAATTCAATTTTGATGAGACAGTGTTCAAAACACAACTATGAAGTTGGGTGCTCTAAAATCATTGGTATCAAATTCTACTATTCACAGATTCGAATGTTCTTTCCACTGCTCCCCCCCCCCCGCCCCAGATGTCCTGCAAAACAGTAACTGCTCGATCCTGGAAACTTCGCTGACCTTCATGACAAACAGAGCCTTTGGGACAATCTAATATTATTCAACTACTATACAATATTCAGAGAATACAATCTTCCACAACCGAATCCACGATTGCATTTAAATCTTCTCCTCAGTGATCTGCATCCTCCTACCCTGCAATCCGCCACTGCGAGTATATTTAGAGCGGAAATTTCGGCGCAGCGCCCATACTATCTGGAAAGGACATGATTGAATATGAGACGGAAACATTATTTCGCGCTCCCTAACTCACAATAATTTTTCAAACACGTGTTTGTGGCGATCTGCTTCGAGCTGGACCATAGTTTCGAACACATGCGTCAGAACAGAAATCTAGAACAGAATTCAGTTTTACAGGTCGGTTCTCCATCGCATGCCATAGAAACAGTACTTTCAATGGTGTATGAAGTTAGAGTATGGGCAGAGTTGTTAGCGTGAGCTGCTAAAATTAATATTGTTTAACAAGTTCGGAAACCGTTTAGATTGCACTTTTTCAGAAATATTTCTTTCCCATGAATTTTTTCGCAGAAGTCAGGCACAATTCAAAAGCGGTAAGTACCTCACTCTGTACAGTGAGTTACAGTTAGATAGATGGTGCTCTTCCGGAGTAGAAGACCCACTAAACAGGACAACGAAATTAGCAATTGTTTGGCCTCGATTGACCACTCGGTTGATCATGTCAAACAGTTCAGTGTGTCTGAGAATGCTAAATCACTCGACGGCTCTACTGGGATGCACTTTCCCGATGAGATTTCCCTAATGGGTCGTCTATTCCGAAAGAAAACCACATAAATACCAAGTCGATGGCTCGTGTCAAACACTGTTGCGTACATAGAGAAGAAAATTTGAGAAAAGGAGCAGACGGCTATCGAAAGCGACAGTCAAAGAATCAAATCTGACAAAATTGGCGTGAACAAAATCTCAGATTCACATCCGCGCTCCAATCGAAAAAATCAGAGATGATTGCGAACATAGCGCGAGGCCGGGCCGTGATTTACTACCCCAGCGCGGCGCCATTCAACTATTTCAGTAGGTCTCGCATGGAACACGCTGTCTCGCGAAGATTCCGGTGGGAGCAGCCGCTGGCCTCGCGCTGAAGGATCCTCCGCGCACTAATGGCGCCCCAGCCTCGCGCTAAATGCCGAAAATGCCCCAGCGCGGCGCTGTCCGAATGTCAGAGTTCGTAATCTCAGACAGTAGGAAAGCGCAAGGCCGGGTGCCAACACAGCGCGGGGCCACTACCCCAATCTGGCCTGGCGCCTTCAACACCCCGGGCTCAGGCGCCTGGTGACCGAATGGCGCAGGGCCAGGGAAACTTGATCGCGAGGCGCAGGGCCAGGCCCTGGAATTTTCTTCCGCTCCTTACAGTTTTCATCTATTGTTCGCCTTGACAGAGGCTGAGTTAGGAAAGTATCATCATAACCCAAAGGTAAGGAGAGTTTTCCATGTATAGCCACTGAATTTTCACGTGTCCCAACGCTTGCTTGTGTTATTTCCCTTAGCGCTTCCTTCGCATGCTGTGAAACTCTTCAGTGTTACCTAATTTCATACTGCATGCTATTCATTAGCCACCTATTCATAGGAATAACTAATGTTGCAAAATTGTAATGTTGGTTTCAAGGACATTTATATACATTTATTAAGTAATCAGTCGTTAAACAAAATGAACAGTTGTAGAAATTGGATGTTCCTGTTCCTCTTCTCCACCACATCATCCTCCGCCGTGCTTTTCTTTACAGTGCTGAAAAGGTTACTTTTTTCAACCATATTATAATCAAAATTGATATAGATGGTGAACTCACGTTCATCGGAGCTCATCAATATACACCCGTCATAGTGGGCCGGAAACGGGCAGTCCTAGTCCCAACCGGTCGATATGTCTGTTGCGAGACACACGCAGAACGGGAAGAAATGTGTGAAATTCCATTTTCTCTATGCCGTCCCAAGATGTATACGGTGGATTTTTATCACTCCAAACGGTTTTTATCAGTTGGAGCAAAATTTTTTCACATCATAGGACGATTTTTATTATTCGAGGATGATTTTTATCATTTATTTTCTTCCCGTATTTTGTGCCTCTCATACCTATCGACCGGGTGAGACTAGGGCGGCCGCTTTCGGCTGACTATGACGGGGGTCTTATACTTCTCCTTCGGCCACATTCGTAACGACACTTTCCTCGCGTCTAGAAGTCAAAAAGTCCACTCATCCCATTGACTCTGACGGCATACTCGTGTGCCAAAAGGGGCGGAGTCACTTGAAACGACAAAGAAATTGGCATTGATGTCGGAATGAGTAAGGAAGGATTATAAAACGGAAATAACACTAGTCTACACTAGTCATACATTAGTGCTAAACAATAAAGTCTAGTTTGCTCGGATAAGTCCGGGCGGAGCAAGCAGCGGAGCGGTCGGTCATGGCAAAGTATAACAGTGTTAAGCACTTTCTGACATGATAAGCCCGATAAGCATTACTTCGACCGGCTCAAAAATGATGGAGCTAGGCTACATTGGTTAATAGTGGGTGTTCACATAAAATCGCCGTCAATGTCACTAACACCGCTGTCAACCTAGCTTAATCGGTGCCTTAAATTACGCCCCTTACTCACCCATCCATGTATACCAGGAAACGAAGAAAAGGAAAAAGAAAACATGTAAAATCGAGGAAAATCGGACTGTGTGCAAAAAAATCCATAGCGAAGTGAGTCACGCATTGAGTTCCTAGCCTCGCGCCGCGCAGTTCTCCATGCGGGAACTCACGAACAAGCCCTTTAAAGTGCGTCCCGGGCTCACGCTAGGTGCTCAGAATTCCCTGGGCCCACGCTCTCCGATTTTCGGTGTAACCGGCCTCGCGTCTAACCCCTCTAAATGCATCCCAGGATCACGCTAAGTACTGGTGATTCCCCGTGCCCGTGCTCCCCGAGTGTCTGAGATATCTTTCAAAATGAGCCTGTTTTAGCATGTATTTTTCAAGAACATGTCATTCATATGCATGTACAGTTGGGATGTAGTTGCATTGACAATATTTCCCATTCTTTGTTCACCCCGCATTTACATTGTAAAGAATTGCGATTGTATAAAACGTATATTTTAGTTTCCATTCCCCAATTCATTGATAGCTACAACTTATTGTGGTGGTGGTGACTTCCTATATGACATCACTTCCAATTAATGCTAAATTGTTTTCACTTAGCTCATCTTGTGATTGTGAATCTCAGACGAGGGCCTTGCGCGTCACAGCTACTCCGAGAAGGGATTATCAACGTTTCACAGAGCTCAGTCTGTGGTTAGCCTATAATTACAATCAAAAACCTGTATTTATCAATCCTGGTACCCGATCAGGAATCTCGGTAAGCTGCCACGATTCTCGGTAAAACAAGACGTCATTGGAACGAAGCTGAACGAGCTCATTTTCTCCCAAAACTCCGCATATAAGTAAGCATCTGTCATGAATGAGCAGAGACGAAGAAGTTATAGATTGAGGTATGCATTTATGACGGCTGAAAAGAAAATTCCCAAGGCATCCCTTCGATATGAAGAGTAACTCCGACCGATTACCACACGGTTTTCACATTTGAGGCATAACACCCCTCTTCAAGCCAGCGACCGCGACAGGTGCTGCAATCTGTTCCTGCTACAGCATTTTTCTGCTGTGTGGGCCTGGTCCCGGCACGATTCGTAACAGTTGACCGCACCTGTCGCGGTCTCAAACTTCTGGTATAACAATGGCCTTTGGCCACAATAGTAAAACCGCGCAATATATCGCCCCGAGCTGAGGGTTTCAAGAAGTTACAAGAATAAAACCGTAGTTTTTAGTGCTTTTTGTACCTTGCTGAACGCGCATTAGTCCTCGGAAAATTCGGAAACGGACCTCACAATTGTGCTCGGCGCACAAAGCTACCTCCACGAGCAAAGTGAGGGTGAAGGAACATTTTTCAACTTCGCGCAGACTGAGAGTGTTTTGGACTTCTACAGATTTTCGGTCGGGCGCTCATTTTTACCAATCAGGCGACTCTGGAAGCGTTTTAAATAAAAAAGTTCCAGATTTGACCTAAAATTCTCCCAGGTGGGTCCTTTGGGGCGCTGATCACGAATTTTTTAAAGTTTTCGACTGAATTTGTTCAAACCTTCCACCCGGGGAAAAATTTGAGGGCAAAATGTGACTTTTGACGATTTCCGGATAGAAGGGGCTCAAATTGTTTTCATAGGGGTTCTTTTGAGTGCTAAACACGGATCCGGAGTCGGTTTATCGACTTTTGACAGATTACGGTGGGTATATGGTAGTTTTGTCAACATCTCAGATCTGACTCAAAATTTGTATACGGTGTTATTCGTGGTGGTGAATACGAATCTAAAGTCCGTTTGTCGGTTTTCAAAATACTGAGGTGGGTTTTGCCCCCCCCCCTTAATGACATGATGCTTACCGTAACCCACAGTAAACAGAAGAATTTCGACAGAATTTCGACAGAGATCGACAGACTAGCATCGTGCTCAACACCTTGAATTTTTCCAACATACAAGTTTTGAGCGAAAATCGGGAAAATTTTTCGAGACACCCAAAAAAAGGTCTGATAGGTCCCTTTCGCAAAGCTTAAAAAAGCTTATAACTTTTTGGAACCTGCAGCTCTGGGCGGGATACTGCGCAATTTTACTATTGAGCCACAAAAGATGCTAACTATACTAGTCGATTTTTGCAGATGCGATTACCACCAAAAACCCTTCCCTTGCACGATTTTTTGTAGAACGTCCCTTTTCTCCAGAGATCGCCCGCACATCTAGTCGACAATAAGCCTCATGAAAGACATCTTTCGTATGAACGACCCCACTGCATCGACGACAGAGCCAAGCATGCCATGAAGGTATCCTTTCGTCGTCACAAAAAAACTCTCCCTACTCAGCCAAACATAAATTAACTTGACATGGACTATGGCTCCCATTTTGGCTAGGCGCCCGCATAGGTTTTTGTGGGCATTTACCACCGCCATTTTCTTCGAATCTTCGGCTTTCAATGAAGTTTCTCACGTAGCTATTTGCAATATTTTTGACTATCTCAAATCCGCGTGGTAACCACCGTTTTTCAGGCAATGTCGAAACAATAGGCGAAAAAGGTCGAAAAGCTTCGAAAGGGGCACGCCTCGTGAAGCAGTGGAAGTTGAGAGAATAATGGGACTGGCGAAATGCTGCAATGGGAGAGCAGCTGACTGTTCTAAGAAGAAAACTTTTACTGCTTTGGAACGACGTTTAAACTCGATGCCTTCTGGAAATAAGCATTTTTTGTAGGGAGACTTTTGAAAAATCGATCGTCGTCCTCGGGTAGTTCAAGATTAATGAATTGACATTACGAATAGGTCCCACATCCGGTCTTTATTTCGGCCTAACTCATCCTACTACCTCTTTTTTTCGAATAAATTATGCTTGTGTCAGCCCACTGCAGTTCCTGAACAGCGTGAATGGAGAAAATCAAGCTAAAGCTGCAGGGTATTGAACCACAAATTTATTGTTTGAGCACATATACGTATGTACAGCCTATGTTGGGAGAAGTAACCCAGTTGGATGACCGCGCGATGCGGTTGAAGTGGATCGTAAGTGAGTTATCTCCAATTCCCAGAATATTCAACAAGAATGTGAAAATATTTCTTCACAAGTTAAGTAACGGGTTTTTCTAGACAGCTCTCCATTTTGATCGACAACCATTGGGAGGTGTCAGTAGATTGGAATATAACTGTTAAAAACGAGGTTCAGACAAAAAATGACACGCTTTCTCTTGGCGAACTGCGAAATGCAGAGCATTTCAAGGACGCCCCAGACCTTGACTCTGGTAACCTCATCCGTCAGGTTTACCTTTGAAGGCAGGGTCTGGGCGGAATTTCAATGTTGGTTTTTCTCCGCGAAATCGGAGAGCAAGCCGCTGGCTATCCCAGGAAAATTTGTTGAAAACCGCAGGAAAGACAGTGTTTTTCAAATTATTCCAGAAGTTTCAGCTCATTACTCGATCACAAAAGTAAGCCTGCTGCCCACGTTCTACCAAAATGTTCAAAAGTATTTCTATTCGGGTAACGTCAACGTTTGAGGAAATGAGTGGTGTCTTGAAAATGGACATCTCTTCCTTCAAACACAAATTGCAAATTGACTCGTCGACACGTTTGAGGGTTAACGCGGCGTTTTTGGCAGAAATTAATAGTCACGAATTGAGAGAAACAATTTTCATTAATTTAGTTCTCAGAATTTCCCACGAAACCATACCTTGTCAGAGTCTAAGCTCGCACAATATGTCTAGAGAGTTCCTGCCACCTATGTACGAATTGTGAGATAATATGTATGTGTTGTCCGTAACAACTCACACTACCCAAAAATCACGAACGAATCTGGAAACGTGCCATACTGAAGGATTCGCTCAACGGAAACTCATTCGTATAGAACTTAAATCCTCCAAATAAAACTTTATGTCTGAATTTCCAGCTGTAGTTAGAATTTGAATTTTTCGATTATCCGAAAACTTTATGTCTGATTTTCCAGCTGTAGTTAGAATTTGAATTTTTCGATTATCCGACTTTACGACGTTTATCTGGTTTCAGACTTTTCGAATCTCCGACTTTTCACTAAAGTTCAGTTGAAATATGTGAATCCTCGAATAGAAGGACGACTTTTTTGTTAGTTAAACACACGGATTCTTAGCTAATAGTTCAATTTCGAGTAGGTATAATAAGCAGTATGCACGAAATCCTAAGTTTCTCAAGGAAATAGATGGAATCACACTCTGCCATTTTCTTCACAGAGGAGTAAGAAGTCGGACCGAGATGAAGGACAAGGAAGGAAATTTTCAGACTTACTGTGGTTCTCATTGCAGTCTTCAGTAGTTGTGATCATAGCATTTGTTTTACCATGCAACTTCAGGATCTTAGCCTGGAGGCAATTGTTTGCTGCTAAGGCAGCTAATTAGTAGTCTGAACCAACACATCTGCATACCTAACATGAGGTCGCTGTCAATTCATTCAACTCTATGTTGGAGTGATTTCGGCTGCTTCCCTTGTCGGCCTGTCGTCGGCTTTTCTCAGTACGTGATCGCACCCTCAACATTTTCTTGGTAGCATTCGCAATTTTTTCAAGTCTGAGCTACGATTCTTGGGTTGGTGATGAACGCGGGCCTGGTTAATCAGAAGACAACAATGAAGCGCTCCGTCATTGACTCGCGTTAATATCGACTGAAACGCTGAGTCAGTCAACGCTTCGACTGAAAGGGGTCTGCAGAGTTGACCCGACTAGCGAGTGGTCACCGAGCGTCAGCCTTGACGCCGCGATGATATTCTTTAGGTCAATGGTATAGTTTTGTCGCTATGTACAACGACAGCGACCGCCTATCGCGAAGCTCCCGCCCTTTGAATCTGTCGTTGCCGCAGTGCGCTGCACAGCGACAGGGGCAACGATAGACATTGGCTCATTTGTAGTAGGTCAGCCCTCCGCGAAACGTCGCTGCAACGGGCAGGCGACAACTGTTCCTACAACGGCCAGTGCCGTTGCTCCGTTGCTGGTCCCGCCAAGATTTGTGCTAAATGTCATAACTGTCCCTCATGACGGCGACAAAGTATACCATTGACCTTATCGTGGCCGCACCGGTTGCCGCTCGCTAGCAGTGACGCACGGTAGTCTCACAAGGGAAGTATACAAAGCGTAGGTCGGATCTGCCAAAGCGACTAGTATCTTTAGTATACCTTCTGGCTCAGTAATAAAAATGCGCAGTATCCCGCCCCGAGCTGCAGGTTCAATAAAGTTATGAGCATTTTTCAAGCTTCGCAAAAAGGCAAGGGGTCCCATCAGGCATTTTTTTTGGAGTTTCAATTTTTTTTCAGAGACTGCGCTTTTTTACTACTGAGCCACAAGAGATACTAACGATACTAGTCGTTTTGGCAGATCCGACCTACGCTTTGTATAGTTCCCTTGTCAGCGTCAAATCACTGCGGTGCCCCCATAAGTTCGTTGGGGTAGAGACAGCGGTCCGAGAGGGGAAGGTTGTATAGAACACCTGAGTGGGAAATGGTAAAGGTTATCTACACACCGGCAACTTCAAAATTTTACGTTTTTTTAAATCCTCTTTTTTGCATTCAGTATTTATTTATTTTTGATTATTAATTTTGAATTATTTTTTTATTAGGTGACCGTCTTTTTAGATTACCTATCCTTTATGAAATGATCAGCCGAAGTCATGAAAAATTTCCTCTGCGTTGACTTGAGGTGAAAAATCTTCGGTAAAATTTTCCCTGCGAATTTCGAAAAACTACCTGTTTTTCGCCCATAACATTTTCGCCCTTGAAGATAGATCTCTGAAAAAAGTTGTTTCCGAAATTTTCATGAAATTTAGCGTCTATTTATGTTTTCAGTCTGAGCGAAATGCCCTATCTCTCAGCCGATTTCAATTTATAAATTAACGTTTCATTCATCAAAACCAATCGGTTTTTCGTCCATAACTTTTTTACCCTTGTAGACTGACCATCGATAAGGCTGTTTCTGGAATTTCTATAAAATTCTGCATCAAATAGCGTTCTCAGGCTCAAAATATACATTTCCAACCTTCCAGCCGATTTCAGCTTATAAAGTGCATTTTATGCCTGAAGCTATCGGTTTTTTCGTTTACATCTTTTCTACGCTGAGAGATGGATTTTTGTGAAGGTTGTTCTCGGAATCCCCATTGAAAAGAGAATTTTGTTAATCTCCATGGAATTTTAAGTCGGCTAGTGTTTTCAGGTTTGAAAAAAAATCCGATCCTTCAGCCTAATTCATGTTATAAAGTACCAGTCTCTCATTCACACCAAAGAGGCGAGAGCACCGACTTGGCTGGCTTATGAAGCGAGTAACGATGGGAACCCAATAAGCCGCTCGACGCAGAATTTTACGGAGATTTCGAAAACAACCTCTACCAGTGGTCCGTCTTCAAAGGTTTTGAAGCTACGAACGCAAAACCGATAGCTTCAGGCAGAAAAAAACGCAATTCATCAACTGAAATGGGCTAGAAGATTGCGAACGTTTTTTTTTTCTTGTAAAAGCTATTCGATGCAGAATTACGTGAGGATTAAAAAACAACTTTAGAAAAAGGATATCCTAAAGATTAAAATAGTAATGGACGAAAAGCCAGCAATCACACCCATCACACTCATCAAAAAGGACTTGCACGAATGTCTGGCCACTTTGGTTCTCCCAACTAAGCTATGCTGCCCCTCGTCGCCCCTCACGCAGCGTCGGTCGTTCTCGTCGCCGTCTATTCGATAGTGCATCACACAACACTGTCCCTTGCTGCGAGCAGCGCCGCGACTTCAACTCTGGGGACCCCTTAAAGGCAGTGTTCAAGAAGAAAAAGCTGCAGGTTTTTTTTTTGGCTAAAACGTAAGCTCTGGGTTCCTCTGAGAAGTATAAGAACGGAAAAGCGACGAAAAACGGCCGGTAACTGGGTGAAAATCTCGTGGGCCAGCCAACCCACTTGGCCACTCCACCCACGTCCTATAACTGTTGCCCTGAATTCGTGGTTAGATGAGCGATGGTTTCCGATCAAAAGCCCCGTTCTTCCCTTCATTCTTGAATTCTGTCTTTACTCAGGTCAGCTCACACACATCGGCTGCGAAAAACGGTAGTTACCAGCCTTGAACAACTCGTACACAATGCTTTCCTTGCTGAACTTCGAAGGACCATAACTCAGTTTACAGGGGGTCTTGTAAGATTCCAGGGACATCAGTGAAATCAGCATGGGACCGTCTTCAAGATAGGCAAGAAAACAGGAAAACAACTTTTATCGGGAACACTGCCTTCACTTGCACTGTCATCGATGCCGATGATGTGGAGTGGGCTCGTCCAACGTCAAACGACAAGAAAGTTCAGGCTTCAAAATTCTCCCAAAACAGTGGTTTTATCGCGATTTTTTCTTATATGTCCTTCTACTCGAGACCCAGGAAAGGGTTTAGAGAGGAAAAGACGACAAGCAAATTCGATCGTGACCCCTGCCTTTAAGTAGCAGAAAGCGGGAAGATTGTGGAGCGTGAGCTCGAAGCTTTGAGTCATTCAGATGAACGGGGTTCCTTTGGAGGCAGTGTTCAGGATAAAAACAGTATTCCAGTTTTTAATGTTTTTAAGTGATCAAGTCCACGAATAAAAGAATAGTAGGGTAAAAACCTCTCAAAACTCTCAATTCTTGGAGAAAAAACCGTTTTAAGAAACCCCTGTGTCTTCAATTACGCCTGTTTGATGTGTTTAGGTGGACTGCGAACTTTGAGCAATCCAGACGTCAGAAATGGTTTTGTGCTTTAGTATTTTTAGGGTGTAACTTTTTTCTGTTTCTTGCGCCAGAAACGCTTAAAAAATAAGATGGATAAATACACATGCTCGGATGTTAGCATCTTTCTGGATAAAGAGTATCTAAAATTATTTAAAAATTCGGTAACTGTTCCTTTGGTGGAATGAGGGTGGACAACTACATGGCTTTGGCGAGGTGATCCGATGAGTCGGTCTCACCCACTTCCTGGCCGTTTTTCGCCGTCTTTTCGTATTTACTTTTCATAGAGTGACTCAAACCTCACGTTTCTGCGAGAGAACGTTCCGTTTTGCCATCATGAGCACTGCCTTCAAGAGGTTCTGAGAGTGTCAAATCACGTCCACAGTCTCCTGTCAATGCCGTTATCTGTTTTCAACTGGAATCTTGACCTCAGTTGCTTCGCTCAAAGTATTCGTCATGAATTGGTTCTTCTATCAAGTAATTCGTAGCCCGAACCAGGGCTGTGCGTAACTGGATTTTGTAATTTCGTAAATCGTAAATCGTAATTTTTCAAATTCCTCGTAATTCGTAAATCGTAATTCGTAATTCGTAACTGATAATGAGTAACAAGCCCACACATTAGCCAAACCTGATTCGATAAAGGAAACACTTCAACACTTCAGTAATGAGGTGTTTTCATATCGAAGGTAGGTTGTTCTGAACAGTACATACTTGAAGAAATTCTCAGGGTACATATGTACATATGTACCTGGAATAAAAACGACTTAAATAGACAAAAGTTAAATTTCAGGCTTGATCAAGTACCAAACCTGTGCCACATTCTGCCCTATTTTTGAATACGAAAATATAAAGAATCATAGCTCTACCAAACACTTTTCAATGGAAGCCAAGGAGAGAAACACTAAGTTGAGAAAAAATTGCAGTTCGAGAGTCAAAGCTATCTGTTAAAAGTACAGGCTAAAAAAGCTGCCCGTTTTTCTGACAGAATTGTAAGCTTTGGGTCCCTCTAAGAAAAGTAAGAACGGAAGTACGACGAAAAACGGCTAAGGAGTGGGTGAAAATCCCGTGGAACAGCCAGCCCATTGGGTCACCCCGCCCACGTCATATAACAGTTGTCACATGTTCATTTCACTAGAGGAACTGGCACCGAATTTTTGAATATTCTTTGTGCCCAAAGAGGCTAGTAACCAGACATGGACATTTAACCATATTATTCTTCAAGAGTTTTTGGTCCACGAAACAGAATACAAAGAAGTCACTTACCTGAGAATTTCGAATCTCAAAACCATTTGCGTCGTTTGGTTTGACGTTTTGTCCGCAGTGCACAAAACACACCAACAGGCGTGAATGAATATTTAATAGGTTTTTTAGCAGTTTTTTCTTCGGTGTTTGAGTGTTCTGTGGGGACTCCTCCCCATTAACGTCTACTTGGTGGACTTATCCACTCTAAACCATCGGAAACTAGAAGAATGAGGTTTTTTAATGTGAACACTGCCTTCAAGAGAAAGACCCTTGCATGAGGGGCCCCTATAAATGAAATATACATTTTCAAAACCAATTTTGATGCAGAAACAGATTCTCCCTCTTTATATGCGAAGCTTTACTCTGAGTAGAGTTGCAAGCGTTTATCCCCATAAATATAGGGTTGATGGAGTGGAGATAACCGATGAAGAGTGGTGAAGGTTGCGTAGGGTTCCGAAATGCAAAAATGTGAAGGTTCCCTCAAAATCGCGGGTTTCGAAAACAGACAATTACCTGACCTATTCTTTTCTTTCGCATTTAGAATTGCCAAATTCTAAAATTTTAAAATATTTCATATCTTTTTCGAAAAGCTAGGCGACTTTACAGCCGTCTTTTTTTTGTTGAAATGTTTCGAACCAAGCTTCAAAATTACTTTTCCTCTCAAAGCTTGATTGTCTCTGAAGACAGAAATCTATCAATGTTTAATTCGGGAACCTCGCGAAACTCTTCGTCGAATGGTGTTTACAGGTGAGAAAAATAATTTGACGATCCCTCAGCAGATTTTAATTCACGGAATACCAGATTTTCTACTCGTCACTTTTGAACCACTGATGGCGGACGCGTGGTGGAGGTTGTTTTCAAAATTTCCTTAAAATTCTGCAACGAAGTGTGTTTGGAGTTCCAATCTATTTGCTCCATAGGCCAGCCTGTAGAGAACAGCCCCGTACTATTATATTTCGCCATGACCGACGGTAGAGGAGCTCTCTACACACAGAAGAGGGAGTTGTCCCGTTCACGCAGTTCGACACGACACACTACTCAATGCAATCGAAGTGGTCCCGAGTGGAATTAGAGCCGCAAACGGCGAAAAAACTCTTCCCTCGGTGTGTACGGAGCCTCTATCCCATGATCGACCCCACTGCTGCTGACTGAGCTCTGGGATTGTGGGGGAAAGGCTTTACCGAAAGTTGAAATTAAAAAGATAAATAAAATTTTAGAACTGCAAAAAAAGTGTCAAACTTAACCATGCTCTAAACAGCAAATTTTAAATCTCGGGGGTTTCTAGACCCCGAGTTGCACCGAACAGGAATCGGAGCCGCCTGACAGTTCGGTTCATTTTTCAATCTCTGGCCACTGTTTTTGCTGTTCGGGTGAACGGGAGGAGCGTGGTCAGCAACAGAAGCCGTCTCGCAGATTAAAACGAGAACGAGCCGAACTGTCAGGCTGCTCGGAGCCGAGAATAGCCTAAGTTGTGCTCTCAAGCGCATTTTCACGGTTTGTTATGATTTGTTACGAATCGTTACGATTTTAGGCCACCATTTCGTAAATCGTAAATCGTAAAAAAATTGCCAAAAACGCCCGTAATTCGTAAATCGTAATTCGTAATTCGTAATTACGCACAGCCCTGGCCCGAACCTCTCCCTACTTCGTTCAGTTTTTTCAGAACCGTCAAAACTCATTTGCTGCGTCTCGACAAGATGACATTGTCATTGGCAGAACAAAAGTTTTGAGGGTTCAACGTTTTTGTTTTCAGGACGGTGTACTTTTAAATGACCCATTCCTGCAAGTGTTCTAATCTCACTGCGGCTACATGATTGCGTGCTGCTTACTCTGAAGTCTGTCACTTTTTCATTCAAAGAGCTCACTGTGTAAAAACTGCCCCTCATATGAGATCTCTTCATGGTAAGAAAACTTTTGCTTACCTACATTAGCTAAACTCTACCCCTTTGCATTGCTATGCATATGTACATACGTGACCAATATACATAGCAGAGCATTCAGAGCTGAAGGTTTCTCAGAGGGCGCTCAACTATTCAATTAGAGCAACATTCGTATGCTGAACACAACATAGTCTAATATAATGTCGCCAATCTGCTTTCCCGACCTTCTTCCAAAATGCAAATGTGAAGCCAAAGATTATCCCTTTGATTACCATTGAATTCGCTGTGGTCTGCTCTGTTCCGAAGAGGCAGAAAGCTTCTGATGAAAGATTTCAGTAGCAAGGTAATGCTTTTATCACTCAGCCGTTTGCAACGATCACTATGGGTAAGATTTCATTAAAATGTAGAAACCGGATTGACACTACATTAATTTTTCGAAAATCGAAAAAACTACAGTCAAATTAGTGTGCACCACCTCGAGCTACCCTTACATAAAGGTTTTTCCCTCACAGAGAGACATACCGTAACTGACCGTAGCCTGTTTCGGAAAAAGATCTCGGATTTGTGTTAAGCACTCCAAATCATCCGCATACAGGAAATTGCTTCGAACCTTGAGCAGCATATCAGAAGGAAACAAAAGGAGCGTTTATCACTTATAATCGTCCACCCTATGGGAAATCTTGAAGAAAATATTTCAAATGTTCTCGAGGATCGGCAAACAGACTTGAAAGGCACAGTACACCCTGACATGAATTTCGTGATTTTATGTAATTGTGTAAAAGACCCCTTCTGTATAACGTGCCAAATGCCAGATCTCATTTCCTCCAAATAAGCGAGATATGAGCGACCACCACAGGCCCGACCTAGTTCGCTCACCATCACGGGCCACACCCCCTTACCAGATTTCCGAACTCGATAGCGGCCAGATGAATCAATGAAATCTTAACAAGTCGTCGTTCTTCAGTCCATTGCCGGACTGTCTCCTTATCCTGGCTCGCACTCGCGCATCGATTGCGAATGAAGAGAAATACAGGCCTAAGGCAACTCGTCCGCGATTTTTTCGCCCTTATAGTATAGGCATTTTCAAGGAGCCATACCTCTGATCGTAGGGGGTCTTGGAAGACTTCAGAGATTCCGCTGTGATCAGAGAGTGTCTCTCTCCAAGATGAGCTTAAAATCTGAACAATATTTTTTGGGTGTCCTGTTCGCGACGGATTCCGTTTCCGAGTTTTCCATATATAATGAGAGCTCCAGTACCCTATGTAAGAGCTACGATGGAAAAAGCGCAAAAAAATCTTAGAAAACTTTTTTTGTGCCGAAATAAAAAAGCTCTCAATCGACTTTTAAATGCATCGTACGCGCAAAAAACCGTATCTCATTTTTTTATGTTATTGTGCAGGCGATTCTCTGACATATAGAATAAGAGTGGAAACGCTCCATAGAATCATCAACTTTCGCAAAAAAAAAACTCTTCTTAAACGTCTCGCTTTATTCTATTCCCACCCCTCCGTCAATTTCGGTGTGTCTGGTGCAATACGTCGGAAGTTTTTTTCGCAAACGTCGGATGTGTTTTTGCTTTAAGCTTATTAGGTGGGTGAATTTCTCTTGCCTTTTGTTAAGTGAAACTTATTCGAAAAAAAAAGAAGTATTCATTGGGCAAGTTTGGATGTTAGAATTTCCCGAATTAAAAATTTAATATGCTGAATCGTCTGCTGTTGTTATGGCGCTTCTGTTCCTTGTGCTAGATGGTTGGGGAAAACTGTTGGCGGATCGTCATTTTGAATTACTCCAACTTGTTTTTTTTATGTTTTTTAAGCGAAAAACTTTACAGACGTGGTCCACCGGGCTCACTCATGAAATTGAGAACGAAAAATGGAAATTGGTTTTCAGCGCGAACGATGTCTTTAAAGGCACAGTGCAGCCTCAGAATCGTTTTTCTGCCTATTTTAGAAACGGTCCCCCCTTGATTTCAATGACGTCCCTGTAATCTCACAAGACCCCCTGGAAAAGGAGCTATGGCCCCTCAAATATTGAGCTGCGAAAGCATGGTAAACGATTTGTCCGTGGCCTGTAACTTCCGTCGTTAGCATCCGATGTGTGTGAGCCGACCAGGGCAAAGAGAGAGTCTGAAAATGAAGGGAAGAACGGGGCTATCGATCGGAAACCAGCGCTCGTGTCGCCACTGTTAAGCTCGAAATATCGTAAAAGGGGCGTGCCAAAGTGGCTTCCGGATGAGGGCGCCCCAAGATGGCTTCCTCCTATATCTCACTTATTCGGAGGAATTGGAAGCTCGCACTTGGCAGGTGATATACAGGGTGCGTCTCTTTCACAATTATGTGGAAATCTCAGATTTCGTCCCTGAGCTTGGACTGTACCTTTAAGAAAGGAAGAGACGATCGTTAGAGATCGCTGCGTTGACCAACGATCTCACGATCACTTGAAGTTCAACTGTCTTTCATGTGATTTTTGAAGGAAGAAGGGTTAAGCGAAGCGCATTGAATCATTCTTCACATGATCATGTAGTATATTTCATCAACCTCTCCTCAGTTGTACTGTATCAAATTGTTGATCAGTTACTTATATGATGGCTGACAGCAAATTGCGCCAGATGACTGACGTAGGGCCGGCCACGTTTGACGGAATTTGAGACATTCAACCTCATTTATCTTCTCAGAGAGTCGGGGCTTAGTACGTCGGCACAATAGCGTAGTACGCCAGGGCAAACCTGGCGTAGTAACGCTCGTTCTGAGCAGGATCTGCTGGCGACGGCAGCATATCCTGCCAACGTATGCTGGCGTTCTAGCGCTCATTATCGACAGCCTGTTCTGTAAACGATAAAAGAATTTGGACTGCCACCCTCTTCACCGGTGTCCAGTAGGATCCTTGTCACGGCCAGCGGCAAGGAGGTCATCCTCGCCGCGGTCCGCAAGAAGGACATCATCTTTGCCACGGTCCATAACGAGGAGGCTCCCCTCGCGATGGGCGATGGGGATGATTCTCTCAGCGTTCAAATCTAACGTCCGAAAAGTGACACAGGGTCACCTCCTAGGACTGGCCTCAAACGTCCAGCTGCCCCCTCGGCTAGATCGGCCGCCTTATATACCCGCCGCCGTCGTACAAGAGGATGCTGCAATATTCATTCGTATCAGGCAAATCAATGGAGGAGAGTGTCAGCAGACAGTAGGAGACATGGGCTGGCAATAGCACGCGTGCCACAATAAACAAAGCGTTAGTAACCCAGCACAAGCAGCAAGAGCTCCTGGTCGTTGGCAGCATATCCTGCTGTTACCAGCAGCTACAGCACGGGTGCTGCCAATTCCTTTGTGCCGGCGTACTCGCGCTATTGTGCCGACGTACTGAGCCACGAGTGTCTGAGTTCACAATAAGGCGACTTTTACCCAACAAACTCTCCCTACGTTCTTGAATAGGCCCAGAAAATCAATCGAACCGAAAAATGTGAGTGGTTTTCCGCGCGTACGATGCCTTTCTGAGACAGCGTCCATACGCTGCGAAGGCGTTTGATTACGTCAAGTCGATATTCATCTAGGACACACGATTTGCTTGCCGCTAGCACTCGCTCTAGAGCGATCTCGCGCGCTCACGCCCCCCCCCCGCTCACTCAGGTTCAATTCGGGAGAGAAGCAGCCACATTGAAGGCGTCTGCTTTATTTAATGAAAGTTAAACCTACCCAAAAACTAATGCCCACGTGTCTAATAGACCTACCAAGGCCATCCCGAACTGCGATAGAAGAGCAGGAAGCGAGTCGATCCGAGTGAGTCTTCATCATGTCACAGCGAGGGCGGGCGTTCTCGCGACTTCTCTCTCAAACACTTTCAGATCCACCTGATAAGAGCACACTAAAGCAGCATTCGATTTAAGTGAAAGGCACCATTACTCTGTTCTAAGATGGAAAAATAGGCTTCCACTCAAATTTTGTCCACGGCGAGCATTTTGGATTTTTTTCTGAGAACGATTTTTATGTTCGGTCACGGATCTTAGAAGATATACTGGGCGTTTTGGAAGGTACCGTAGGTACAGAAAACATCCGACTCGAGCCTAAAACTCTGTTCAAAGCTAACGTGGGCAGCTCTAATGGGCGAACTCGGATTCCCCGTCAGCAATTCGGGATGGTCACTTTTCTTGGCAGAACCCTCAATCCTTGTTTCCTTTTGAGACTTACAAAACTATCCGTTGTCTTGAGAATAGTATATTTCTGTTAGGTCTGTGGCCAGCAGAGCTTGGTTGTTTTTGTGAACAGAACTATGTGTAATCATATGCAATTTAAGGCGTGAAATCTAGTCTCTTTGCGCATAATTGTCACTATTCCTCAACGTCAGGCTAAACAATAACTGATAATAATATAGAAGATTCTTGCTGCTCCTTTTCGTCTCGGTATTCTTATCACGAGATTCATGATCGGTTGCCAAAGTTTGCAACTTGGAGTTGTAGTTTCGCCATGCGATCTGCTACTAAATGCATGTTTTGGTAACTTATAAACTGCCTAAATACAAGGTGTTTAACCGCTCTATGGGCCGGTTTTGACGCCTCACACGGCGTAGGCTTTCTGCTGTAAGCCGTACCGTTTAATTCACATAGTTATTTCATCCACGTTTACGAGCGCTGAGGGTAGCAGAAAAGTATAAACCCGCACGAAAACTTTCTTATCGTAGACGACATTTGAAACCTAACGCGTTTTCATTCTGAAACTACCAAAATATGATTGATTAGTGTCAAAAACACTTTTCCAAAAATTTCGAATCGCGGCTTTACACAAAATTGAAGGCGTGCAGCACGAAAGGTGTTTTGTGTTCGGTGAGCAAACTTGGAAAAGGCGCAAAACGGCCGGAGCGATTAGGGAACGGCAAGTCCAACACGTAGTAGCCTAAAGCTATGTTTTGACTTCATCGCTGCTGCTTTTCATTGCAGCGATTTCGCACCCGCTGCTGCAACAATGTAGCAGCGGCAGCGATTTTGTTCATAGTGCATAGCCTCATGGACGATCGAAGAAAATCAATCACTGGGTGAAAAGTGATGGCCAGTGGCCATTAATAACATGTTCCGACTCGTAAGCACTGATATCTTTATGTTAGTCGAGCAATGTACACAGAAAGAAACATATCATTCGCTCCTAATCGCTCCATCGCTGCCATTTTGGCCGCGACGGAGCGATGATCAGTGACCAATGAGAATCGCTGCTCCAGAAACGAAGCAGTGAAACATAGGATTTCGTCGCCGCGATTTAGCGAAGTAGGACAGTTGGAGCGTCTTTCTATAACGCGCGATGAAATAGGAACAATATTCCCTCGCATGGACGCAGCGACCGATTGCAGTTAAAGGCAGTGGTCGCGATGAAAAACGTTGTCTAAAAAACTATAAAAATCAGCTCAGCTAGAAAATTGCTGAAAAACTGTGAAGGTCGCGCGTTGAAAAACGGGCTGGAGTTAGAGTTTCTAGGGCCCAAAGATGCTAGTTCGTGCACACATCCACAGCGCCGCAAAAAAAGATCGCAGCCTCATGCCGAGAAGTGAAAAATCGTTGACATTCAGGGGAACAAATAAATTCAAATTTACGCAATGAAAAGAGTTGACCAATGAAAGCAAGCACTTCAGTCAATGTTTATGACTAGATGAGTCCGAAGGATAATGTTCATTGATTGAAGTTCAATTTCAATCCAGCTGATGTTCTTGTTATCAGAGATCATCGCTGCCGATGATGTGGAGTGGGCTCGTCCACCATCAAAGGACAAGAAAGTTCAGGCTTTAAATTTCGCCAGAAACAGCGGTTTTTTCGCGATTTTTTGTTATTGGTCCAACAACTCTAAACCCAAAAAAAAGAGTTAGAGAGGAAACGAAGACAAGCATATTTTATCGCGACCACTGCCTTTAACCATCCATGCCCAGTACGTGTTCCACTGACAAGGGAAAACCTTTCGAGTTAGGAGACGTCTTGGAAAAAAGGTTAACAACAAGCTAAGCAAGAAAGAATATTGAATGGCACCTCCATTCTTGCGTCAATCACTAAAATCTTCGCTTGGCATACTAATAAAAGATTAATGAGCGCAGTTTGACCTGCTTCTGCCCTTGCTGGCACGCTTCAGTCCAGAAATCAAGGCAAAAGGGGCCTCAAGTTTTGTCAACTATCTCCATTTGGTTGAAGTATTGGAATGAGAACCAAAAAGCAAATGTGGTTTCCAGCGCGGACGCCTTTAATGTTCGAAGTGAAATTATACCCACCTACATAGGAGAGGAAGAATCGGTGCATGTTGGAAAAGGTTGTATGGATTCACAATTTCGAAAAGGACGAGAGCCGCGTTTTCCCCTAAACGATAGAAACTTCTCACAAATTGAAGTAAACCTTCTCAAAACTTGTCTCCCAGGTCTCACGGCAGTGATGAATCTAGTGGTCATGATCTCGCACCGCGAGGTTTGAGGCTCGGTAACTCAGATGCGGAAAATAGGTTGGATCCATAGTTCTTCACCGCTGTGTATGAGAGACCATGATGAATCGTTACTTGCCGAACCGTCCGAGCTGGGAGAATTCAGCAAGAGGTTCCAGATCGTGACGACATCAATGGCGCTTACTCATCAATCTGTATACACTGGACCGATTATTGAATAACGATTATTCGAATGTTAATGAAAATCATGGTTGTGGATATTTGATGGATTCAGTTAGATTCCAGATTGAAGCAAACGGCAATGAAGTAGTAGCTATACTATTCTGAACTCATTTGAGTGAATCGGATATCTGCCATTGCCGTTTTTAGTATAACTTGGATAACCAATAACCGATTTGGGCGCGGAGAATATCAGCCTGCACCCCCTAAGTGGGTAAGAGAAGACCGAGAAGCGGTGCGGTTCGTTCTGACAAACACTCAGAAGCCGACGTAGCGTATTTTTCGTTCAAGTCATCAAGCGCTAACCCTCCGAGGCCGACGAGAAACATTGAATACTGGGAACAGTGACTAAGCCGAAGCTGAATGCACACGGCCTCAAAGTCTCTCTGCACTTTTACTGAATCTCGGAAATCTCACCCGGAACCGCAGTCAGAAATCGTGAATAGCAGCAGTTAGTCACCAACCTATTGCTGTTCAATGTGTGAATGTTCTGATCGTGTTCGTGTCCTGGTTGAGTAACACACATGCACTATCAGGAAACAATGAGCTTGCCAGTTCAAAGTGCATGGGATTCTCTAGGGATTACCATCAACCTTGCAAAATGGTGCGTCCAATTTGCTTGGAGACCTCCGCTCCAATCGATTAGGCTTGATGGTGCTGTTCTGCAGTTGTCGAAACCATTTCATCGTTTGCTCGAGCGGAATGCATGGTAGGTCCAGTATGCTATCTTGACCAGTTTTCTAGGGCATTGTTCATGATGAAGGGGTCCTTCGTTTGTAGGCCAGAACGCAAGCTTTGGATCTTTCTATTATGGTACTGCTTTAAACTTACCGTTGTCAAATGGGCCTCATGTTCGTAATCAGCATCTTAAGCAACACCTGAAACAATTTTTTGCCCAATCCGAGACAAATTTTAGAACATCCTGATTTTCGCCATTCGTTGACCCCTTTTCTCTTGGCAAAGCTATGGAAAGTACCACATTTGGAAATCTCCTGTAAATCTCTGAGGCATTAAGCGGACTTGGAGAACTGGCTATCAATAGTGTGTCCCATGCCTATAATTATCAACACATGTATTTATAAAAGTCCTCGGAAAATGTAAGGTAAGCCCTAGTGAGAGGAATAGGAACGAAAGTACGACAGGAAGCGGTCAGGAAGTGGGTAAAAACCCAGTGGACCACCTGATCCAGTAGATCACCACGCCCAGCAATGAAACAATCGTCCTGCGTCCGTTTTGAATACTTTTATCGTGAAAGATTCTGGCATCCTAGCATGCGTCTTGGTCAATCTTATTTTTTAAGAATTTATTTTACGGAAAACAGAAAACGAAGAAGTCACTTACCTAAGAATTTCAAAGCTCAAAACCATTTGCGACGTTTAGTTTGACGCATTGTTCGTAGTGCCTAAAACACACGAGTTTTGGCAGATTTTTCTCGACATTAGAGTTTTATGGAGACTTTTCCCTATTATCCACTACTTCATTAACTTGTCTACTCGAAAACATGAAAAACCGGGGCCTTTTTTTTCATCTTGAACAACGCTCTCAAATGGAGCTTGTAGTGTAAGCTGAGATATGAGACGTGAAGTAGGGATAACTTCTTCTAATCTCGAGTCGGTCTCTGATTATCACAGATCAGCATCAGCAAGCGACCCATTCAAAATCCCAGCATAGATTACAAAATTAGTAGAAAGTTGCTACTCCGGAAGGCAGCATTGGGGACCTACCGATAGAATGAGTTGTTTTGAAGCTCGTGTACGGCATGCCTCGCTCATAGTCTACATCTAAACCTCAACAAAAACATTCTGGGTTTGATATCCCGGAACAAGTTGATCTAGGGGTCATGCGAGTATATTCGAATCAAGCAGTAGAGGATGGAAGCCAATTTACTTTCTTCTCTCCACGGACCGTTTCCATGGTTTCTTTTGAGTCTTCTCTCCTCTCTCCTTGTCGAAGTCGAGATGTATGTAGTTTACGAAGTCTACGGCCAGGTTTTTACTGCATAGCTGCTTCTTTCCACCGCATCGATTAAAGACCGCTACTGCAGCGCTCCGGCAGCGGTGGCACTTTTGTTCATAGTGCATAGCCAAGCTGGGAGCGACGAGCAATCGTGCAAAAACTTGGCTCTTTACTATGTGTCAATTTGAACTCTCGAACAATCCCAAGTTGCGCAATGCTGAGACCAAAGCGACCAGCGTATATTCAGACACTGCGAAGAGGCAAGCGCCGGACATTAGAACCCGTTTTTGACTTGGGGTAAGGACAGCAGAGCACTCCCCCGAAGGGGGCTCCGGAGAAAGCCTATGCCCTCGCCCGGCGCTTGCTCCCCCTAGAGAGAGATACGGAATAGATGAGAAGAAAGCGGAAAGGGCAGTTTACGACATCAGAGATCAGAGAAGCCATAGTAGGCGAAACGCAGGTATCTTCGGCTACGTCATATTTTGTTGTAATTTGACGCCATTTCTCCTGTGATCCCTCAGTCACGTTCTCAACCGGTATAGAAGGCGCCTCACCTTGTGGAGATCCGCACTCGGCCGAACAGGGCCCGCCGCGGACGGAGACTTCGAGTTTATATCAGAAAGGGATATTTTAAGAAGAGAGCGGACGACATTTTCGAGGGGAGGGGGAGGGTGAAGCCAGTGCTTCGAAGCAGTGACGACAGCGCTTCAGAGCAGTAACGGCAGGGCTCCAAGGCAGTGGCGGCAGGCCTCCTATCAACCAAATTATCACTTCGGCGCTCGCTCCTCCGCTTGAATGGGAAAGGGTCGGTGCTCGGAGGGTCGCCCCCCCCCTGTAGAGCTGCGCTAGCCCCCTCCAGTGCCTGAGTACTTCAATGGGGAAAAGTAAGAATCTTTGTCCCCACGACTTTCTTACCGTTCGTTCGACAACATCTTATTGTGAAAGGAAAACAGCGGGGCCGACAAAGGAATTAAACTCCATACAAGCCGCCCCTACAGAATTGGTCAGTATATGCGTGTAAGCACACCTCCTAGGTATTGTAGCGATCTCTATCAGCAGTACCTTACTCAAGAACCTGTCTGGTCGCAAAACCTTGTTCGTTCTCAAGAAACCCTCTCGACGTTTTAGTAATGGCTATAACCATAGTCTTGCTCAGAGATATGTTTGAATCTAGTTATTCGAAAAGCATGATTAAGCGTTCTCACGCGCTTTCCATTAAACTTCTATGATGGGTATTGTATCTGAGCGTATAACAATGTATGTAGCTTTACATTTTCTACAGGGCTATTTTTTCACAATGAAGGACCACCTGCGGAGATCAAATTCCAAAGACCCAGACACTTCAATTCACGATAAAATGCTCTCCTACTTCCCACCACGATTTCGTTGCTCATAAGAAATTGGATGATGATTTTCAATTCCTTGCAAAAATGCGAAAAGCTCTTCTCTGAGACCCCTGTCTTAGGCCAACCGTTTTCGTCAATAATGGGTTCTCAAAATAAACGGATAAGTTCCACAATCGAAAATTTTGCATCACATGGAGAGTTCCACTTGAGTTCATAGAGCAATAAGTGGTTCCTCTTCCTCTCTGCCGTTATTCAAGAGATTTGTTGTCGAGTTCAGAACGAAGAAAAAGATGTGGTCGTTGTCCCGTGTGCATCAAAGCATCAATGAGTTTTCTGCATGCTCCGAGCAAAATGCGTGCAAAGTCATGCAAACTTTGGCGCTTTCTCGACACAACTCACAAGGGACGTGTGTTTATGGCGGTAAACGCATCTGCGAAACAACTTGTATTGTTAGTATCTCTCAGTCCTAAATTGTAAAACTGCGCAGTATCCCCCTTCCCCCAGCTGCATGCTCCAAAAAGTCGAAAGCTTAAAATTATCGTTTTACCTGCTTTCTGTACCTTCTAAAATCTCTATTAGTCTTCGAAAAAATGATAACGGACCTCATAATTGTGTTCAGCGCCCAAAATTACTCCCCTGAGTAAAGTTTGGGTGAAGGCACATTTTCTATACTTTCTCCAAACTGACAGCGTTTTGGACTTTTACGGATTTTCGGTTTGGCGTTTATTTATACTCATAGTAGGGCTGTGGAGGCGTTCCGGGAAAATTTCCCAGATTTGACCAAAAATCCTCCCGGGTGGGTTATTCGGGGCGCTGATGACGAATCTTGGGTTTATCTGTCGGTTTTTCCATGTTTTCGACCAAATTTGTTCAAAGCCCCGAATCGGGTGAAAATTTGAGGGCAAAAAGTGACTTTTGACGATTCCCGGAACGCTACGACAGAAATGGCTCAAAATGTTTCTCTATGTGTTATTCGGAGTGCTGAGCGCGAATCTGGAGTCCGTTTATCAATTTTTGGCAGATTACGGTAGATTATGGTGGATGTACGGTAGTTTGGTTAATGTCTCAGATTTGACTCAAAATTTATATGTGGGGGTAATTCGGGTGGTGAATACGAATTCAACATCCGCTTGTCGATTCTCCAAATACTAGGGTAGGTTTGCATCCTAAATGATCTGGCATGGTTTTCGTTTTCATTTTAGTTCGACGCATGGACTAGCTCAGGCAAACTAGGGATCGGAGCGCCGCCGAAAGCGTCAGATATGGATCGGACCGGCGGACAACCGGTGCACCGGCAGAAAAAGCCGGCGCTGGCTTTCGACTGAGCGAGCGCAGGCCATCGACCTGCAGCGTGATCAACATGCAATCACGTCATTGATCAACAAATTCTAGAGCAATGCCTGGAGCAGAGGCAGCAAAAGCAACAGCAGGGGCACCTAAAAAGTGCCGGAGCAGAGGCACTGAACGCAGCTGCAGGAGCACCGAAGGCAGCAGCAGGAGGAACGACTCCGCCCACTTTGGCTGTCAGAGCCCACGTCCTCGACCGCTCCGACGGCTGTCGGACGGGGCTCCGATCCCTGTTTTCCTGAGTAGGCGGGTGGCCGTGCGGGGTGGGCGGCCTCACTGAAGAATGGGGTTTCGATTCGTGCGGGGTGATCTACAGTCGCAGCCCCTTCCATTCATTATACTAAAGTTATTGTACGAACTCTACCTACAACAACCTTCACTAAACCTCAGAGTTTCAACAAACGGGCTCCAGATTCGTATTCACCACCCTAGATTACTCCTACATACAAGCTTTGAGCAAAATCCGAGAAAAATTCGTGAAACACCCGAAAAAATACCTGCTGGGTGCCATTTTGCAAAGCTTGAGAAACGCTTATAGCTTCTTGGAATCTGCAGCTTGAGGCGGGATACTGCGAAGTCTTACTGTTGAGCCACAAGAGATGTTAACAATACTACCCGTTTTAGCAGATGTGTTTAGCACTAAAAACACTTCCCTTGTAAGTTGATTTCAAAATCTACTCGTCCAGTACATGCATCTCCAATTCGGGAAAAATACGTATATGCCCTGAATTGGAGATTCACTCGAATATGAAATGTGGTGATTTTCCACACATGATTTTTAGCATAGGTAATCAATTAAAAAGAGATGTTCACCGGAAAACCGGAAATTCGTTAAATGACCAACACTATCCGTAACATACGGATGAGCGAAAGGATACCCGATTCGTGGAGGCATGCGATCATCGTACCTCTTCACAAGAAGTTATCCGTCACGGAGTCCAAGAACTATAGGGGGATCTCTCTACTGCGTGTCATGTACAAGGTTTTGGAACGTATCATTCACGAGCGACTCATCAAACATCGTGAGGAAACGACCAGGGATGAGCAAGCCGGTTTTCGGCCTGGAAGATCGACCATCGACCAAGTGTTCGTCGTGAGAAGAGTGATTGAATCGTGGCAGCGGTATTCGAAGCCATTACAGCTTGCTTTTTTAGACTTTGAAGCCGCTTTCGACTCTCCTCATCGTGATCGATTGCTCAACGCTCTGCGAGCAGATGGAGTCCCGAAGAGTATGTCCGGTTAATAGAGGACATGAACAGAGGAACAAGAACAGCAGTTTGTACACCTGACGAATTTACGTCAGCTTTCGAGGTGAAAACAGGAGTAAGGCAGGGAGCCGTAGCAGGCTCCTTGCCTTACTCCTATTTTTACCTCAAAATTCTATACTTTGGATATAACGTATATTATCTAAGAATTGTCAATTTGTCGTCAGTCAACCAGATTAGGTGGCAGACAATTTTCGTAGAACCCGCAACTGATTTTTTCTCCACCTCATCTATTTTGGCTCCTATGTTTATGAGTTTTATGACAATTACTCTGCATCTTAGTGCTTGTACATATTGTCTTTTCTTTTCAACTTCGCCGTTGATGACATCATGCGTAGAGTTGCAGAACAGTTTCCAGCGGATGTGATCCTAACACCATCAGGACGCTCCCTTGTCGACTTGGAGTACGCCGACGACATCGTGTTATTAGCTGAAAACAACGCAAAACTGCAAAGGATTGTGAACCTCGTTTCGAAGTATGCCGCAGCCTATGGACTTCGTCTTCGTCCCTACAAACGCAAGCAGATGTGGGTCTCTCAAAGACCTTCGACGGGACTTTATGTGGACGGACAAAGTGTAGAACTGGTGGATTATTTCTGGTATTTGGGCTGTTTGCTGAACAACGATGGTAGTTATGCAGCGGATATTCGAGAACGATGTGCGAAAGCTACGTCTGCATTCGATTCTTTAACCAAGTACTTGTGGTCTACCCCCATCGCGAAGGAAGTCAAGATGCGCGTCTACCTATCCGCTATTTGCCCTATCATGATGTACGGATCGGAGACGTGGGCAGCACCGAAGACGCAGATGGAAAGGTTGGATTGCACGGAGAGGAAGCTTTTTAGGCGTTCGCTTGGATATTTCTGGCCGCGTGTATGCCATAACGAAGACCTTTACAAGGAAATCGACGCAGTACATAAACGCTTGACACGAGGGAGGTGCCAGCATCTCCTAACGCCATCTCAAGCAGCAATGGAAAGTCGGCTTCGACTGCTCGGGCATATACTAAGAAGAACGCCGGATCGTCTCGTACAACACGCTTTAGGAATGCTTCCAAATCCTGTCTGGAAACGGCCACTTGGGCGTAGGCGGGAGTTGTGAGCGGATGCGGTTAAAGAGGATTTGAAGTCACTCGGCATCGAAAGACAGTTCAGGCGCGATGTTTCGTTTCGCAGGAAACGGAATAGTGACAGCTGGATGGAATGTGTTCGAATTGTGGCTGGAGACCGTGAAAAACGGACACGGCTGACTACTAGGGCGGCACACCTCGGTGAAGATGCGGAATGACCGCTCCAGGCGAAAGCCAAGCGTTTAAGTCAAGTAAGTCATCGGAAAAAATGCATTGATAGTGTGCAACATACCTTCATCTTTTCGTATAGCTTTGTAAATATCTATGACATCGTTCAGTGTGATATTTGGGATGTTTGGCAGCTCTGGTTTGAGTATTGGGATTCTACGTACAAAATCGGCTGTACTAATGTTAATTTACTTTGGAGCAGCTAAGCTCATTCAGCAATTTCCCCTCACTAGCGTTAGAAAAATTATTGTTTGTTGAATAATTGGGACTCAAAACAACAGTTATAAGTGAGATGTCATTTTATGAGAAGAAAAGAGAATAACCTCTACTCTGAGCTGGCCGTCCGCCTTTGATGACTATGGTGATGTTGGCTAATGGGCTGTTGGGCATAACCCCCGCAAAATGACGTCAATGATGAACTGAACTCTTCCTGGTTACTCATTTGAGTAGTTAGTGTTAATGGCGCCAACGAGGCATGTTATTGAAATCTTAATTGTTGATCAAGAAGGGCAGACAGTCGCGTTACGCTGCTATACATATTGCTATGCACTTGTGCAATAATTACCACGGCTTCCTTAGTCTATAAGGATAACTAGAGGCAGGATTCGTGGACGATTGAAGGCGCATCGTAATGTTCGTCCCCACCTACCTCCAGAAATTCTGATTCTTGAACAATCATGCCCTGGGGGTTTGGTCTATAAGTTGGAGTGTGTTACATGTAATTCTATACTTTGGATATAACGTATATTATCTAAGAATTGTCAATTTGTCGTCAGTCAACCAGAAAATTTTTCGTGGAACCCCCTAACTGATATGTTTCTCCACCTTAACTATTTTGGCTAAAGGTTTATGAGTTTTATGACATTTACTCTACATCTTAGTGTCTGTACACATTATCATTTTCTTGTGTCTTTCTCGAATCTCACTAATTCGGAACACATGACCTATTTGACATAATCGTTAGACATTCTGCCTGTCAGTGGTGGCTCTCATCTTTACCAAGGTGTTCCGTCCTTGTAGTCAGTCATGTCCATTTGTCACGGTCTTGAGCCACAATTTGATAACATTTCATCCATCTGTCACCATTTCGCTTGCTGCCAAGGAGAACATCGCACCTGAACTGTCTTTTGATGCCGAGTGACTTCAAATCCACTTTAACCATATCCGTCCAGAGCATTTCGCGTCCAGTTTCGTTTCCAGACAGGATTTGGGAGAATTCTTACAGCGTCTTACGCAAGACTATCCGTCGCTCTCTTTGGTATATGTCTAAACAGTCGAAGTCGACTTTCCACTGCTTCTTGAGAAGGAGTGGGGGATGCCGGCACTCCCTCGTGTCGAGTGTTGATTACTGCGTCGATCTTTTTGTGAAGATCTTTTTTGCTGATCTTCGTACATCTCCTGTCGTTATCTTCTTGGTGGGTAACTGAAAAAGGAAGTGGATGAAGTACTTCTAATTTCGAAACACCAACTTACAGGCAATGGTCGCGATAAAATATGCCAGCCTCTTTTTCCTCGTTAAAGCCTTCTCTGGATTGACAGTAGAAGGACCTGTGAGTAAAATTTGCAGAAAAAACCTTATTTTTGACCAAATTTTAAGCCTGAACATTCCTGTCCTTCGATGTTGGACGAGCCCACTCCACATCATAGGCATCCATGATCTTTAGCATCAAAAACATCAGCTGGCTTGAAATTGGAATTCAATCAAAGAACAACAACCTTCAAACTAACCAGCTCAAATACTTCTGTCCTCATCTAGTCAAAACTCTGAATGAAGTGCTTGTTTTCTATATTCAACTGTTTTTATTAGCTAAATTAGCATTTATTTCTGATCGTGAACGTCAATGATTTTTGACTGCTCAGCATGAGACTCCAATCATTTTAGGCGCAGCTGTACACGTGTGCACGAATTGGTAACGTAGGATCCTATGAACTCTAATTTTAGCTCGTTTCTTGCCGCGTAACCTTCGTGGTCTTTTAGCCGTTCACGGATCGAGCTGATTTTTGTGGTTTTTTCCACAACTTTTACATCGCGACCACTGTCTTTAATCCAATTACGTATTTTGAGAAGGTGATAATGTATGTATGAACACTTTTTACAATTTCTTATTCAGTTACTCACCGATAAAACATGACTACCCATCAACATATTCTGAGTCACTTCTCTACGATGATTAGCAAAATTGTCTTCAATCGTTTTCTCCTTTGTCTTGGTGTTATGTATATGATATTGATAGAGTCCTGGCCGTAGTAGAAACAGTACTCCAAAGAGATTAATCGAGAACAAAATAGCCACAGTGGACCTACCACAATCCAAAAAAATCATTTCGGAGAAAAATGCAGCCATAGGTAATCTTGTGCGTGCCCACAACCGTATACGTGGTATAATATACCAGAGTTCCTAATCGCAGTGTAAATAGAGCGGTGGGGGTCCAGGGCATTACGCATTTGGAGCAAATTCACCTCGGAGTGTAATTATCTCTGAGACATAATCTACGAATCCAGCGAAGTTCTAGGATGTTGCTAAAAATCTTTCTGGAATTGGCTCAAAACGCCGTAGTAACGGCGACTTAGGGTGCTAAATAGGGCGTGTAAGTAGAATAATCGTTCGAACATAAGAATGATTCAATAAATTTGATCACTCGAAAAGTAGATTGTGCGAACTATCCGGATACTCAGTGATATTGATTCCGAATACTGTTCGACTACTCGAATACTCGACTGCAACATACTTTCCGTCTGGCGAATTTCCCATGAACCATAAGGCATCTCTCATAGTCTTCACCGCAAGCGCGGTCCGCCCGTGACGTTGGGTACGGGCGGTCCGCGGTACACGCGTGCCGCCCACCCAGCACCGCCACAGCGGCGCCGCCCAAATCACAACTGCGGTTTTTATCATTCGTATCACTGCTCTCTTGTTAGTTTGAGTTTTCTTCAACAAATAAATCTGGGATAATCTTAAGCTACAATACCCGCGCTAAGTTTTGTCAAAACGGAGAGCATTTGTCAAACTTGGCAAAAAAAAAGTCCAGTGCTCGCAACTTTTTTGAGCAAAGACGTTTTTGGATTTTGAAAACGCCATCATATTCACAGCTCAAATTCCTACATAATAATGTACATAGTAGATCGAAATTCCCTAAATTCGCTTTGTTTTCGAGTGAAATTGATTTTGAGGTCGTTTCACAGAAACGTCGCGCGCGGCAAAGTGCGGCGAAACGTTGAGTAGTAATATGTACAAGTAATAGAGGAGCAATCTCTATGTTTTCTTTGTTAATTAGATGAAGGTGGGGCAATCTCGAGATCAAAGCAGATTGAATTTTCGAAATTCTTCATTAAACACGCTCGGGAGCTCCCTGAAAAGTCGAAGTTTTGTTGCGAAAGCCCCAGACAGATAAATGGAGGATTTCGAAAATTCAATTTGAAGAGAACTCGAGATAGCCCCACTTTCCTCTAGTTCACGAAGAATACACCTAAATTGCTCTTCTCTTACTTCTACAATTACTACTCGAAGTTTCGCCGCACTTTGCCGCGCGCGACGTTTTTGTGAAACAACCGCAAAAACAATTTTACTTGAAAACAAAGATATTTGAGGGAGAATAGGTTCACAATGTACATTAATATGTAGGATTTTAAGCTGTGAACATGATAGCGTTTTCAGAATCCGAAAACGTCTTCGTTCAAAGAAGTTTCATGCATCGGACGCTTTTTGCCAACATTGGCAAATGCTCCCCGTTTTTACAAAACTTAGCGCGTGTATTGTACCATATTAGCAAATGCAAGCCAGGCATGTATGTGCATGCAACTGTTAAAGGCCAACTTCAATCGTACTGCCATAGAGGTGCCGCCGAAGTTTTCAGAGTAGCTTCCTGCTTGTCGGGCGGTATCAAGTTTCCTATTCCACAGTCCGTCCCGCGCGTCACGCGCGTGCCGCGGTTGCGGTGAGGACTATGAAAGATGCGTAAGGCGCTCGTTTGCGCTAGATGCTCTCTCCGTCTTTTAAAAGCAGCAGACACTCTCGGAAAAGTTGTTGAGATAACTACGTTTCTGAAGTCGCATGGCTCCTTGTAGACTGATCACGCCGTTGGAAGCGCCAAAAACGAGTCAAAACTACTAAATTTCAGCAATGCAAATCAAAAAATTTCTGCAACCCCGCCCCTAAGCTTCGACAACCCCGCCTAAAAATACAAACTCGTCCAGATTGATAGTACTAATACGGTCCCTTTGGCTGGTTTTTGATGCTTCCGACGAGGTTAACGTTCCAGTACAGGCTGTAAGGGTATATCGGCTTCTCTGTCTCAACCGTTTTGTTGCTAATATTCGCTGTTTCAACCGCGCGCCGTGAAACTCGTCCACTTTCACCTGATAACAAAATAACCGTTATTCCTCTGTTTGCACTCATTTTTCGTTCGTTTTTTCGTCAGTTCCCAATACAACCAGCTTCAAACCTTTGATTTATGCCATAAAATCGATACCATTTTCGAGCGTGTCTGCTGCCTTTTACCCATTCACGACTGTATGCCCCACCGGTGGGACACGCGTTGGCTACCTCTTCGGACCGCATGTCACACCGGTGGGACACCCTTTTCAAAAATCGATTTTTCCACCGCATGAACGATTTTCTAAACCTACTTATGGTCAATGTATTTACCTCTTCTAATGTCGACTATGAACTTCATGGTCCGCTGGCAGCTTCACCACTACAATATACCTGACCCTTCGACTGCAGCGAGGTCGAAAACCGCAAACTTGAATACAGATCGCATTTTTACTAACAATTAATGACGAATTTTACCGTTTTCCCACTCGAAAAATAATCCTTACTCCTAAGAGTGGTCACATCGTATAGCACTATTTAATATATCACATAAATATGATTACTGATACTGTGCACCATTCCCGTGTAGAGAATCGGCTTTTCTGTCGCCCATATTCTGTTCACAGAAATTATTCTATGCAAAGATCACCAATGTGGAGATAACTAGGGCCTTTTCTCGGAAGTCCAGCTTGGTTACGGTTGGCCGGGGCTCCAACTTCGGTGAAAACTACCTTGGAGAGGAGTGGACGAAAAAAATGGGGACGTGCCAGAGCAGAAAACGAGTGGAAACTCATAAAACGGTTATTACACTGATCATTCCTAGTCATTATGTAATAATAGAACTATTTTCTACGTCTAAATGTTGAAAAAAAACGCTCAATCTGCTTTTTACAAAAAAACCTCTTCCTAGAAGGCGCCAAACAGGAGGGGTGAGGGGGCTGCCGAGAAAAAATGGCGAAGATCTGAAAAAAGTCATTTCTATCAGCATTCCCTTTCAATATGAAAATTTAGAAGCATTTTCTACGTCTCAATGTCAAAAAGAATGCTAAAAATATTTACTACAAAAAACTGGCGTCGGAGTGCGATAGACCGCAAGAGAGAGGGAGTAGCTAACGCAAAAATTAATGTATATCTGAAAAATATCATTTCACTAAGCATTTCCTGGCAATTGAAGAATAGAAGAGTGCCTATCATGGTAATCTACGATGATTAGTGTTTTAAACCGCTAGAACTCGCTGAACTCACGTGACCTTCTGGATGGTCTTATCTACTGTGGTTATCTGGGCCAAATTCCGGTCCGCAATTGCGTCTCGACACGCATTGCGGCCGCACGCTCCCAAGTCAGAAGAGCTTCCAGCGCCGCAGCCGCCGATCTGCTGACTCTAGGTGGGTTTAAGAAACTGGAAACTAAGGAAAGTTTGAGAAAATTGTTTGAAAAAGCCACATTAAATCGGCTTTGGCGCTGGAAACCCGAATGACTCAAGCGCGTGCGGCTGCAAAGCGTGTTCATACGCAATTGCGGACCGGAATTTGGCCCAGATAAGCACAGTACACAGTTGAAATTTTAGGAGGCCATTTCTCTGGAGGGAAGAGTTATGGAAGCTGAAACTTTGGCATCACGATTTTGACGTCGACAATCGTACGATGAACAGAAAAAAAACGAAAATCGATTTTTTGTTGCATGCGTTCCGAAAGTGCAGCCAACCAAAATTAGGCGTGGTCGTGAATGGGTTAACCCTCCCCCCCCCTCTCCTTCTTTTAGCTGCCCGATTCGCAATGATCTATCAAAAATTCGCTCTGACATGCAGTATAGCCCTCTTTGCATTCGAGGCCTACTAAGCATTGGTAGCCCATATTTTGACTGGCCTTCATGATTTTTCCTGCAGTTCCGTACTTTTTGGAGAGAGAAATTCTCTGGGGTGACTCATCAGATCAAGAAATCCTTCCATCTGAACATCTGCTTTGAGAGCTTCTTTTCCCGAAATAAACTAGTTTTTTTGGGAGTCAGCATTGAGTAGTAGTTTTTCTCACCACTCAGACAGTCCTCAGTTGACACGCTTAGTTATTCCACACGTTCTTCTTCAAGCTCAACTATTAGACTTCATATATGGGTATGACATGCGAGCTCGAAAAATTAACTTATTTCTAGCTAGTTCTCTTCTATTGTCACTAATTTACGCCACCAATCAGTCAAATGTTACATTGCCGTGCTTATCAATTATTTTAGCATTAGCTTTGCACATAATAATCGTATGGAGTGAAGACGAGTTGAGGGCTCTCTGCACCCAACCTTGTACAAACAACTGACTCGACGCTGCTCAGGGTAACTAGATACATATCAATAGGCATTTCACAATGGCTCAACTCTCATTATGCCCACGGGGTAGTACGTCGGCACAATAGGGGTTGCACACGGGTACAAAGAGATTAGCACCACACTCGATTTCGCTACTGCTAACACCAAGAGCTGCTGTTAATTAGCAGCAGCTTCTGCTGCTTATTGTTGTATTCTACCCCGGTGTTTATCCTGGCACTCGTGAGTGCAGCAGCTTCCTCTCCTAGTGCCTGCTGACACTCTCCTCGATTGATTTGTCTGATACGATTGAAAATTGCAGTGTCCTCTTATACGACGGCTGCTGGTTTATAAGGAGGCCAGTCTTTCTAAGGTGGCAGTTGGCCGCTTGAGACAGTTCTGAGATGGGGACCTACCGTCACTTTCTAGACGTTAATTTTAAGCGCTGAGAAGATCGTCCCCATAGCAAACCGCGAGGGAAGCCTTCGTGTAGTGTACCATGGCAAGAATGATGTCCTTGCTGCAGGCCGTGACAAGGATCATACCCAACACCGCTAAGGAGGGTGGTGGTCCAATTTACTTCTCCGTTTGAAGAACCGGCTGTCGATAACGAAAGGTTGAACACTAGTCTGCATGGACAGCATATGCTGCCGTTGGCAGCAGCTTATGCTCACAATCAGGGGTTGAAGCTAAGGCGGCATGTGCTGCTGTTAGCAGCAGCTCCTGCTGACACTGAGGGGTTGTAACTAATGTCGTTCGGGATCCAACCCCTGGAGCTTATTGGGTATTGTCTGGAACACAGACTTTTCGGTAAATCTCGTACCTACATTACACCTGACAAACTGAAATAATCGTCGACGCAACTGTTTGTCGACTAAACTGGTGAGCTTTTTAGAAATGCCCCCATTTTACTTGTACTAAAATATTCTCGTTCTTGCATAAAACTCTTAACTTCTCACTTGAAGAGTTCAGTTTACTCTTACTGAAATATTTTTGTATTTCCATAGAGCCCTAGTCAAGAAGTCGGATGTTCAGAAACTGTGATATCCGACTTAAGCAAAAACATGGGAATATTCTTAAATATTTCTATTTGGAACAAGCATGCTACATAATCGTGTAAACTCCAAATCGGAGGTTTGGTCTACCTTCTTCATTGCATTCCTCGACAATCGATTTTTTTCATCTGAAAAATCATCTTTAAAGGCAGTGTTCACGATGATTCTCGTTTCCAAGTTTTCCACTCAAAACAATGCGTTGGCAACCAAGTGTTACCAAAATCACGAAGAAACGGCGAGAAACGCACTAATTCGTCTTCTTTCAGTGATATTATTCTGTGGCCTGGACTAGTTGTCCGACTGTATGAACACGTTCACGGTGGTTGTCACCGGTAAAAAATGGGACTAATCGAAAATGGAAGAATATTTTGGGCGAAACAGTATTAGGTAGGGCCCGAAGGAGGGAACGGAGCAACATAGAATGGAGAATAGCAAAAGACGTGTCCACAAAAGATTTCATTGTCACAACGAACAGTTCCACTGATACTTAAGACCCGGGCTGATACTTGAGGATTTCGTGCCCTTCTGGTGCGTTTTTCTCGGTTTCCTCGTCATTTCAGTTCTACTCGGGGGCCAAACAATCGATTTAGCGATTAATCTCAAAATCGAAGATTATCGTGAACACTGCCTTTAAGGTGAGGAGTTCAACACAACACTAGGGTGCTTGCTAGGTTTTAGAATGTAACAAAAAAGGTCGGAATTTGATTTCCTGGTCGTTCTGAGTACAGTATGTACAAAGAGCGCTGTGCAGTCGCATACTGTATTTGTATAGTGTACGGAACATTAGAGACACCATTTCAGAAGTTTCCGATCAGAAGTGGACATTAGCAACCATTATACACTAGTGTGATACGAACCAGAAAGCTTCCGCATAGACGGGCGGCGCAAATCGCACCAATGTAATGGAGGATGTGAAGCAGAATACTTGCTTTCTTTTGACTTCGTTCCAGTGGTGCGACTCCTTCCTCACGAAAATGTGGAGTGTGTATACCGAGAGGAGCGGCATGCGTTGTCGAAGAGGGCGGCTAAGGGTAGCCGCCCTCTCCGACCTTGCGGCGGTCTACGCGTGCCGCTCCTGAGTGAGCGATTTAGCCCCAACAGTAATTTTTTATCGTTTGTTGACGGGCAGTCTGCGGGAGAAGAAAGGTCATAAGGTCATGTGGGGTGAAGCTCAACTAAGCCCTCCTCTCTGAATTCTTGACACTCTTCTAATTTTCCTTCCTCTACCCCTAAATTCTGATCTCCATTGCTCTCGTTGAATTTATTGTTCTCATAACAGAGGTGGAGTTGGGTGTAAAGAATGTATGTCACAGCATGGGCATCCGCTCGAATTTCTTCATTTGACTGCTTACAATCCACTACTCTAAAGGGCAGACTGATCCGATGGCGGCCTATTGCTTCAGTCATCACCCCATTCCATAGCCAGACAGGTATCCCGACTATGGAGCACTTGAATGCACTTGCGGCAGTCATATTTCTTTGGAAAGTGCTTCAGTGTGACCAGCAATTATACCCTCATAGTGTAACGTTTAACCACCATAATCGTGAAGTGCTCGGTGAAGAATAAAGGACATTAACATTTGCGGCTAACAAAAAGGCCGGGTACCTGAATAACCCTGATAATATTGCATGATTTTCCTCTACGGCTCCCCGCTGCGGAAATCAAATCTTCACACGTCCTTTATAACAGTTCAAGCACACCCACTTTACCGAGAACTTCAAGTTTATACTTTAGTATGTCAAAAAAACCCGAAAAAATATGTGATCCGATATAACAATAAGATGGAAAGAGGAACTCGATGACGGCAGAGGGTAGAGACCTGTTCAAAGACATGAGTTGCACAAGGCTCGTATAGGAAGCTTTCTAAATCTGGGGACAAACTTTAGGTTTGTGTCCTGCTGCAATATGCGAGTTCCTAAACACGGCGTATAATCTAATCCTATCGAAGAGCTTCCTTCTCATATTATAGTAGTTTTCTATATATGAAATGGTTTCGTGGAACGAATAAAGAGCACAAGTCTAATAGTCTTCAAATTCGCGTAGTCGGTTCCGCTAATCGCTTCACCTCGCGCAGGTGAACATAGAGATTTGGTCCTATTGAGTGATTGTTAGAGCGGAGAATGTTTTTCCGAGTCCTCGTCTTTACGAGTGTGCTACACCTCCAATAGTTTTGATAATTTATTGACGGGAGGGAGATCTATTCTGCTTGTTAGGGGTGCTTCATCGGTTTCAAATTGTAGCAGCTCACCGGCGCTCAATAAGGGCCCGCGCGTCTTGCAGAGTGGGGGCATTGGTATACAGTGTCATAATTAGAGCAACGCATTCAAATCTCTGATATCAATCTCCACGCAAAGTTTCTTCAAGCGGTACTGTCAATATTCAACTCTGCGTACCCAAACACCTTGGTTCACAAAATTTTGCAGAAAACCATCAGGAAATAAAGTCTATTCTGTATATACCTTCTAAAGCACTTGTATCATAATTATATCAACACTTCTAGTACTCAATCGCAATTCTTCTTCTTCTTCTTCGGTGAATTAACTTGTAACGATTTTTCAATAGTCTATCGGTTAGCCTTGTTTATAAATAATCTCAAAAACCCGCTTTGGCATGGAGTTTAGCAGTCGGCTAAGCACTTCCACGTTCAAGTTGCTCCAGGCAACGATTACATCTCCCTTAAGGTGTTCCAGTGAGTCGACCGCCCTACCTCTACCACAGATATGGCGAAGCAGGATTCCTTGGACGTTTTCCATTAGGTCAACGTCAGGTCAGCACGCCGGCCAAGCCATAACGGAGAGCCCATGCTGCTCTAACCAAGTTCTAGTTGGGCGACTAGTGTGGATTGCAGCATCGTCTTACTGGAAGGTGAGCTCATTTTGCTGGTGCCAAGCAAGTAACGGTAGCAGTCCTGTTCAGAACACTTACTGGTACTCCGCAGAATGCCTTCTAGAGCAGTCGGAGGCTGTCTGGAGCACACTGTCTGCAGCGAAGCCACAGCATACCGTGAGAACGCCTCCACCTAAAATTCGCTTGGCAAATTGCCGCGACTAATTGCGGAGATCTCGCCTGTAGTGTGCGTGCCCGTCAGGACCACCCAAATTAAACTTTTCTTGTCAGAGAAGACCACCTAAACACAATTTTTACCCAGATGAAGCCTGAAAAGAACATCTGCTCATCTTAGAGCGGCCATTCGTCATCTTCCTCTCAGCGCAACGAAGCCGTGCGGCCTTAGGCAGTGCTTTGAGGTACGGTACTGGGCGCATACGAAAATGCTCTATAATTGAGTTGCGGTCGATCGCCCTCCATACGGTCATTACAGACAACGCAGTCGAAAGTTCGGCTTTGGACCCGATTGACCGACCTGGTCGAGTTTGACACGAGCTGTCTGACTCGACGTTCCTCTAGAGCAGACAGCTTTCTAAGCTTGCCACTGTCTTTAGTTGACTCAGGATCATGCAGAAATCGGTTGAGAGCTGTGAAGTGACGAAGGTGTCGCTCCGCTATCCTCCTGATATTCGGACCGGTCTTGCCCAGGGCAAGAATTTGAGCGTTTTCTCCCACAGAGAGAACAAATCCGTTTGGCATGATAGAAATACGTTGATAACACATATGATCTAGTTCCGCAATCGCGTTCAGTCCGCAAAGTCTCATTATCACAATCGTAGAAGCGAAGCGGTTGTTTTGAGAATGATTCTAGTCGAATTTTTCAAAAACAACCGCTTCGCTCCTACGATTGTGATAATGAGGACTGAACGCGATTGCGGAACTGAACTATACCTCCATCCATATCATATTCGAAACAGGAATTGTGTCGAGAAATGAGCAAAGGAGCATTTCCAAGCGAAAGTGTTGCTATAATTATGATACAGAGACTTTAAAAGTTATATACAAAATGAATCTTATTTCTTGATTGCTTTCCGTAAAATTTCGTGAACAAAGATTTTTGGGTAGGCTAGTTGAGAGTAGAATGGTGACAGTGCCGGTTGGTGAAAATTTGCGTGGACATTGACATAAGAGATTTGAGTGTGTTGCTATAATTATGATACTCGCTAAAATTCCTTGTCGCTGCAGCAGGGAGGTTTCGCCAACTACCACTCATCGTGTCGGGACCAGCATCGGTGCTATGGCGGGGTCGGCGGCGGGAACGATTCGCATGGGACAGGGGCTCTCTACAGTTTACCTCCGCACTGCCGTCCAGTCCGCAAAGTGCCCCCTGATTGCGAAATCTTGCTGCGGCGCGGTTGCGAACATCCTCAGACAAGGATGTGGGATCACCCGGGCGCTTTTGGCCTTTGGTGCCCGGGTGATCCCACCGCCCGGGTGATCCCACATCCCTGTCTGAGGATATTCGCAACCGAGCCGCAGCACGATTTCGGAATCAAGCGCACTTTGCGGACTGAACGGCAGTGCGGAAATGAAGAATACACACCGTGGGAGGAGTTGTATCGGTTTTGGCGGCTACAATTCCACTCAGGACCACTTCGCTAGCGTTGAGGCGCGTGACATTTCAAACTGCAGAAACGGGCAACTCCTCCCTCGGTGTGTAGACAGCCCCTCTCCCATTCGCATTTATACGTCGCGGCGACGAGTCGTTGTAGAGTTTTATAGTTTTGAGAGGTGTAACCCAGGTATACTCCGTCGCCGTGGAGAACGCCCGTCACTGTGCGGACCTTTTTTCTTTTTTTTCCAATCTAGAACGATTATTCATTGCAGTTTCAGAAAAAAAGTGTTCCCAATACAATTTCATTAAGGAAAGAAATATTAGCAACAAAATCGGTAATCATTAGTTGGTCTGCAGATGCGCGCATGCAGAAATGTTGGTATGCAGGAGCGCGTGTAGTTTCATGCAGCGGCGACAACTTCGTCGCCGTGTCCCATGACCGGCTGTCGCTGAAGTATACAAATGCCCTGATTCGGATGTATATGACAGGATTTCTACCTGGCTCGACGAGCGATCGCAACAGCGCATTCCCATGATTTTTTTTTCAATCGAAGCTTATTATAGACACTACGTCGCGTAGCTTGTCGCGCCAACTGTGAGCCGGTCTATTAAGTGCAAATCATACAAGCACACGCTCACTATCGCACTCACACACAAGTCACACGCACGCATAGGCGCAGTCACACAAACCCACACTCGCACACACGTACGCAGTACATACCTGTGAGCAAACTCACACTCACATGCACGCTTAACAGAGTCATACTCACCCAACCACTCACACGCACGCATGAGCACACTCATACAGGCCCGCGCCCACAACCACTCCCTCATTCTCGTATGGGAAACAAATTTTTCGGGGAATGAGGGACCACCGAAACTAGGAGGGTGGCTGTTCTCGTGACGAAGATCGCGGGAAGCAGCCGCTGGAAGAGTGAGGGTTTTCATAGAACAGAGTAGAGATCAGCGCAGATCGGCTACAGTATTCCACTGGAAGTGGAAGTGACACTTATAATTTCTTTAGATAAAAACCAAACCCTAGCAAGCATTACATCAAAAGGGTCAGATTGGAATGGGTGGTTCTCCATTGTTCCCTGAACCGTTCTTCTCTTTCAAGGTCCGCCCACTGAATCTGCAGTGGATGTCGACCGCCGAGGATTTCGATGATGTAGATGTCGACCGCTGAGAAATTTGAAAATGAAGATGTCGACCACCGAGAAATTTGAAAATGAGGATTTTGACCGCCGAGAATTTCGAGAACTGAGGCACTCGTGGATGTTGACCCCAGTGCAAAAACACATGAAAATTTCCGAATGAGAATGGCGGCCCATGCGGCCAGCGTGCTTGACGGGCGGCTGTCGCATGTGCCGGCTCTCGGACGAGTGTTGGATTTGAACGGCGGCCATCCTCCTCCCCCTGCTGCAGACCTGATTGATCGGCGCAGTATTAGCTGCCAGCCGGTGCCGGCCCCCTTCGTAGTCGATGGCTGTGGAGGAGTTTTCGCATGCTCGTCCAAGAGCTGCGAACGCGACGGCCGCCTGGCAAGGACGCCGGCCGCATGAGCCGCCATTCTCATTCGGACCCGCTTCATTTTTTGTCGGGTGCCGGGCAAAAAGTTTGTTTTCTTTTTGAAGGATTTCATCATGTTCAGATGAAAGTACATCCTCAATCACTGGAAGAGGGATCGCCGCGAAGCTGCTTGGCGGGATAAATTGCGCGCGGGAAAGCGAAGGGAGAGTGGCTATTGATCGAACGATTTCGCGCCCAACTGCTCAGCGCGGCGATCTCCCTGTGATAAACCAACGATAACAATGATGTTGTTATAATAGGCTCCTGATCTCACTGTGTGCCTCAGTCGGCTCTTTGGAGCAGGACCTGGTAAGTGGCCTCGAGTGACTTACCAGAGGATCCATCAGATGATGAAGGATAATTTTGTCGCCGAGGGGATCTCTCCACATCCTGGGGGGAGGGGGTATTTTCCAAATGTGGGTCCAGCTCCCCACGGTCTATAAGGGGGGGGGGGCACCAAAGATAACAACGATGTTGTTATAATAGGCTCCATGAAACGTGGCGGTGGGATCACCCTTTTTGTGGGAACCTTTAACACGGGTCGACCGCGAGCAGAATGCTGGTCGACCGCAAATGTCCCCGGCCGTCACTTGCTTATAGCCCGCGGACGACATCTGATCAGGTCGACCGCCAGCAAATGACGAGTCGAGCGCTGGCTGTGCGGTTTTGATGCCCGACCATACCTGCGGTCGGCCGCCACGTGGCACAGGTTTGATATCTACGAGTGCCTAAGTACGATTGTTCAATCATTATCAGTAGCGCTAAGCGTTGAAACTCTGGAAATCGAAGACCCTGCGATTAACAATTCTTCGAAACTACTACGGGTCGCAAAAAATTTTTTTGTCTGAGACTGCATAATTTGTTATACAGGTTCACCCACACGTCTCATCCCGCTTCAGCTTCATTATTATCAGTCGCAAACTGCGATGTACATATTTGTTCTATCGTGGTTGACGACTAGTACACATCGCGAGTAGTTCTGAAAGAAAGTAAACGCTCTTGGAGTATTTTTTGGCGTTTATTTCTGAAACAAACCCGATGCAGCGTCTCATGTAGGAAATGCATGACTCTACGAGAACATCGTCATCTTAACATGCTTAGCAATTTTCGGAGTAACGAGTTTGTCATTTCGTCGAGAGGCAAGCAATTAAAAAGTCGGCAATTATGGTGCCTTTAAAATCGTGTTTCCTGTCAACTAATCTGTTCTTTTTCTCTTCCAGCTAACACCATTCGGACCGACGCCGCTGAAAGGCCGGTACAGGCTGCATTGCAGCTTTATCTCCGTGCTGGGTTATTCGAAGGTCGATGGCGGTCGGATCGCGCGGTGGGAGTTGTTCGGCCAGCCATGCGCCCGCGATCTGATCGGTGTCACTGTATGAGTAGTTCTTGGGCGGTATTCATACTTTCATACAAAAAAACATTCAAACATCGTGTAAGGCTATTCATACTCAATGCCAGCGCGGCACGCAGTATGAATGGTTTGACGCCTCACCCGCCCGCGTGACGCCTGGTCCGCCACGGCGGCGACACTCCTAACAACTTTTTTTTTCGTTTTTTTTTGTTGATCAATCATCAGTTTCATTCCGTTCCATATTAGCTAATTCCAATACTATCTCCATACTATCCCCCTTTATGTGTACCCTCACTGTAGTGATGGGGTGAACATCTATGATCAGGATTTGTCCTGTGAAATGGCCAACGGCACAAACGGTCACGCAGTTCGACGTAGCATTAGTTTTACTAATGTGAGAACGGGCCGCTCCCGATAGCACCGGCTCAGCACTCTGGGAGTAACTAGACCACAAACCTGGCTTCTACATTCGCTAATATTATGAAACCGACCCGAAATCGGATATGCTCTCCCACGATGCCCAGAGATGCCTCTACCGAGGACGGACGAGGAACAGGACGTGGCGTCGCTAGAAAACCCCACACCAAACGCGGACCGTGTCTATGCATCTGCACGTCCTGTCTGGAAACGGCCACCTGGGCGTAGGCGAAACTTCTGAACGGATGTGGTTAAAGAGGATTTGAAGTCACTCGGCATCGAAAGACAGTTCAAGCGCGATGTTTCGTTTCGGAGGAAATAGAATAGTGACAGCTGGATGGAATGTGTTCAAATTGTGGCTGAAGACCGTGACAAATGGACACGGCTGACTACTAGGACGGCACACCTCGGTGAAGATGCGGAATGACCGCGTCAGGCGAAAGCCAACCGATTAAGTAAATCATTCATGCTTAACTATGACTATCGTGAGATAATGTCAAAGTTGAGCAGGCAGAACACGTTTCTCCCTGCTCAACTTTGACAAAACAGCGTTCGCTCATTTTTCTGCAAATAAGTCGGAATTCAATTTCCGATTATGGGTTTGATCATCAAGATGAGTGCTCGGTATCTGTGGCGAAAATTTTCTATAGTTTCCCAGATATACGGTGCGTTTGTGAAAACGCTTGGGTAGCACAACTGTTGAAGTTTTATTTGAATCAATTCAATTAAAATAATGATTTAACAAGCTAACAATCGCATTCATGGAACCATGAATTATCCAGGGATTACAGGGGCAAAACCTGATTTGAAGCTGTGACGCGAAGAAGATAACAAAAGGCTTGATTCAACCTTCAGAAACCAAGGAAATACAAAAATTGTATTCGTATCTATATTCTCTATTCACTCTTGTATCACGCATCAACGTAAGAAGGCAGACTAAATCTTACTAGAGATAATTACAACCATCACTCGCTCTGGGTTTTCACCCCCTGCTAAGTCGTACTTCTCCCGTCCGTTTCTTTCTCTGAAAGCATCAAACGTGTGGGCATCTTTGCCCCTAATCCCGTATATGGGTTGGATATCATCAATCTCGTTTACCGTGCAAATTTTGAGACAATGGTTATTTATAATCTTCTCGATTGCGGAACCTATTAGGTTGATGCAAAAGTTTCCGGACTTTTCACGACTTTGAATAAAAAACATTTATTTCAGAAACAAACAAGGCTCACCCCACAAAATAATTCCCATCACATTAGGATACTTCGCCACCGATTGGGCGGATCATTAACTCCCGATGCGTAGAACTCTGACTGTTTCGAGTCGAAGTATTCTTCTAACAAGGGCGACCCCCGGGGGAGGAGACGTCCTGAAAAAAAGTTCTTCTGAGAGTTGTGGGGGATGGATAGAGTAACAATAATCTATGTTCGGTTTTTCCTAAGGGCCTTCCGACATTCCAGGTAAAAAGAAAAAATCGTTTGAAACTACCTGTAACCCCCTAGTCAGAGCAACTGGAGTGAGTTCATATGCTTGGCACACATTAAGTTTCGATAAAATTGCCCTATACAAGGTTTGACGGTTCGAGTGTGGCCCATTCGTGAGATATAAGCCGTCTCCGAGCTCGCTGTGCTATCCATTCCTCGTATGACTTGACTGAAGTTGCTATAGCCACTGTGCAAGGAGGGTCGAGAGGATAACGATTGGGAATGCTAAACGACGAAGGCATGCTGGGTTGCGGGTTCGATTCCCGCAATGCATATTCTGAAAAAATTGTTTTGCATTTATCCTATTGTTTATCCACGAAGTTTCTCATTCACATTTTAACTTGCTTTTTACAATCTTACTGAATTAAACATTTTCTATCGCGTGAATCCTGTAGTATATGAGCATTTCCTAACCTGATTCAAAAATTATTCTCACCTTCTTGTGCTAGCATTTCTGTTTCATTGAGAAATACTGGAATGTGAACATTTTCTAACTTTGTTTTACTTTTCTCGAGTCAAGAAAAACATCTTTTTTTGAACACATAAAAGTCGTTTGCGAATAATCGTAGAAAAACCTTTACCATTGCAAAAAACAAAGCGATGAACCCTTTGGTGAAAATTAGGTTCATGGCCGCAGTTTTCATTTTCGAGAGGCGACAATCGGTTGCCCAATACACCTGCTGACCCTTCATCGAAAACTATATACTAAACCTGGCTCGATCACGCTTTTTTCGATTTTCTGGAGTTCGAGGGTGAGTGATATAGCGGAAAAAAAGTCGAAAACTTTTTTCTCTCCGTATTGATCCAAATGAAGCATATTGAGGTATATGGGTGTTAGATATTGAATCCAGCCAGTTTTCTCTTCTGAAAAACCGAAAACCTAGCCATGGTGGACGTTCGAGGAGAATGTGCCCGCTAATTTTTCAAGTTTTTCCAATTTTTCGCTCTACCGGATGGCCCTTAGGAAAAACCGAACATAGATTATTGTTACCCTAGCCATCCTCCACAACTCTTTTTCAGGACGTCTCCTCCCCCGGGGGGGCGTCGTTTGTAAGGCCATTTTGACTTGGTTATCGTTAGTGAACTGTTTGTTCTCCATCCACGAAGTGCTGCATCGAGCGGAACAGATGGTAGTCGGCAGGGACAAGATCTGAGCTATATGGAGAGTGAGGAAGAATTTCCTAGCCCAGGTTCAGCAGTTTCTGTAGGATTATCCGAGATACTTGTGGCCGAGAATTGTCGTGAAGAAGGCGAACAGAAACTGCTGAACGTGGGCTAGGAAGTTTCTCATCACCCTCCTTATAGCCCAGATCTAGCCCCTTCCGACTGCCATCTGTTCCGTTCGATGCAGCTTTTCCTGGATGGAAAACAATTCACTAACGATGACGAAGTAGAAATGGCCTTAGAAGACTTTTCAAACAGCCAGAGTTCTACGCGTCGGGAATTAATGAACTGCCTAATTGGTGGCGAAGGATCCTTCGATGTGATGGAAACTATTTTGTTGGGTGAGCCTTGTTTGCTTTTGAATTAATTTTATTTTGAAAGTCGTAAAAAGTCCGGCAACTTTTGCATCAACTTAAAAGTACAGCCAACTTTGATGGCGGGTCTCCATAGATGTGGAGAGTGTTCGGAAAGAGATGAAGGTAGGATCTTGCTTTTGTCTGTTTCCCGCATGATCCCGACCGATTATCAGAATGTAGTCGGAACGATCGGCTCCCGCTTCTGGCTCATCGACGCGGCCAGAACTACGTTATTCTGCGGGATAATGCTGATAACGTGAGTCGTTCCTTTTGTTGAGTGGATATTCAATAGATTGACGGGCAATCTTTTCTGATCTGATCTCTTCAAGTAGCCTTCAAAGAACAATTGAGAAGAGATTTATGTCGCAAGCAATCATTAAACTAGCTCTGAAGAGCTTATAGAAGGGATTTTCAGTGTTTTGATGAGGTCGTGAAGAGGTATACACATTTTTCAGCTTCGCTTAAAGGTCTCTTTCGATATGTTCCAAGAAAATCTTTCGATTTATCTAAATACTTTTAATTCAGGCTTGTTCCGTGAGCTGAACCCAAATCTGCGATCTGTTTGTCGACATTCTGGGGCTTACGATAGGTGACGGCGAACATCATGTACATAGTGCGTATTACGTACCGAGTTTCTAGTCTTGCACTGCCGACATATGCGGGTTCCAAAGCTCTTTACAAGATCTTTCCTCTACATTGAACCTCTCTCCCTCTCGAAATGTACCAAAAATTCTGAACGTTAAGTCGTTTTAGCAATGAATGTTGGGAAGCGTCTTGAGGGATACTCCATTTCTTGGTAATAAGATACTGCGAACTCAAGATCGGTTTTCGTTTCTCCCTTTCCGCAGTTTTGTTTTGGCATTCCCTGAGAATATTTCAGCTGCCAACCCGCTGGCAAAAAGCAGTTGAATATCTTTGAACGACCTGCGCACTTCTTATCAATTTTTTTCAGAAAATCGATAGTCGATCGAATTTTTCGATTTTTGGGGGAAGTCGGTAAAGTGTAGGCAGATCGCAAAAGGGGTCCTAGAAGCACAAAAAGTTTCCGTTTTCATTATAGTCCGACGCATGGACCAGGCGGTTGGCCGTGCGGGATTGGAGGCCTCACTGGAGAATGGGGGTTTTGACTCGCGCGGGGTGATCTACCGCCGCAGCCCCATCCATTCTTTAGACTAAAATGATTGGGCAAACTATATGTTGTAGTTTCGAGTTTGAAAATTCCCAGTGAAGGGAAAAAGCAGCGCAGATGCAGCTGTCTCAGATACGCAGTAGGTTGCTTACTAGGAACTGCTTTAACCACACCGTGGCGATTTGAAAAACCATGTTGTCGTTGCTGTAGGTCTGTGAAAGTACACAAATGACCTGTGCTTGAAATCTCCTAAATCGCTGCGTGGATTCGGAAAAAGGCATTTTCTTTTCTTCTCAAAAAGGCAAGGGAATTTTAAGGGTGTTCAGAAAAAAATTCGGGATCGGTTCAAAACTTATACCTGGGGGTTATTTAGGGCGCTGAGCTCGAACTTGGGGTCTATATGTCTCCAGACTTAGGGTTACTGTAGGTTACGATAAGCATAATGCCTTCTAACTGGCGTTAGTTACTTACCTTAATGTTTCGAAAATCGAAAAATGGACCGAAAATTCGTGTTCAGCGTCCCAAATAACGCCCACCGTGAAATTTTGAGCCAAATCTGAGTCTTTGACAGAGCTATATATACGTATACTCACCGTAATCTACCGTAATCTATCGAAAATCGATAAACGGGTTGCAGACTCGTGTTAGGCAGGCCGAATAGCCCCTACGTACAAGTTTTGAGGCGATTTGATCGTAGCATTCTCACAATCGTCAAAAGTCGCGTTTGGCAAGCAAAATTTCCCCCATTTGGAAGCTTTGGACGAAATCAGACGGAGTTTTTCAAATATTGACAAATGGGCCTCTGATTCGTAGGCAGCACCCAAAACAACTCTCGAAACAAGTTTGAAGCTCAATCCGAGACGATTTTCAACGCCCTGAAATTTGTCTTTCGTGCACCCCTTTTCTCTACACAAAAGTGTGAAATGCCCACTTTTGGAAATTTTCCGTAAATCTGTAAGGCATTTAGGAGATTTGGAAAACGGATTATCAATGCTGTGTCCCATATCTACAACTATCAACACATGGTTCTATAAAACCCCACGGGCAATGTAAAGCTAGTCTCAGTTATTGAAATTGAAGCAGTCTTTTTGCGGTTTGTAAGTGAGGAGGCTAAAACGCTTATTTAATAAATTTATTTTATTTTATTCATTTATTCGGGGGTGTGTATACAAGTCTGTTGGTACCTGCTCGTTGGTGCCCCTGCTTCTTCTGAACCCAGCAGACGTTTGAGTGTACACAGGGAACGTTCGAGCGATATAGTGTGCACAACTATATCGCGAAAGTATCCCGCACATTGCATAAAGGTGTCGCCGTCCGGCACACCGAGGCCTCTGGTCCATAACACCTTAGGATCCGTACCTAGGGAGTTCATGGAGTCTTTGGTCACAAGCCGCAGTTTCGCCACCCTGAACTGTCGATCGCTGTCGAGTGATATCCAAAAAACTGCGCTATCCAGACTTCTGAGCTATTTCCATGCACCGTTTGCTGCTTGAAACCCGCCTCAAGGATAGACCCGTCATCAGCGTCGGAGAGTACACCATCTACTGCGGTAACGCTGACGATAGGAGAGTGGGAGGCTGTGCAATAGCTGTAAGGAAGGATTCCAATGGCATGGTCAAGGAGTTCGGCTCAACGTCGTGCCGGAATGCATTCGTACGACTGCGAAATAACCAGAGGATTCAATCTGTGGATAGTGAGTGCTCAGGCGCCCACTGAAACCGCCGAAGACAATTCGAAGGATGCATTTTATGAGGAACTCAATACGTTGCTGGCCAGGATACCTTGTCAACATGCTGTTGTCGTGGGGATTGACGCAAATGCGAAGATGGGACTTGATCAGGAATCCGAAGTACTCGGTAAATGGTTCTACCCAGTGGAGCAAACATCGATCAATGGCTACCGCCTTGTCGACTTTTGTGAACGCAGTGGTCTGATTATTGCATCGACATTCAAGAGGAATCATCGCCGCCATCAGCTTACGTGGCAGGGACCAACCCAGCCATCTTCAGAAGAGCAGCGGAAACGGAAGATGACAACTTTGAAACTACAGCTTGACTATGTGCTGACGAGGAATATTCCTGTATCGGACATCGGATCACCGTCCTGTTCTGTTGAACTTCACTGCGAGGATTCATAAGAGGAAGCGAGGGGCTCAGCCTCTCCAGAGGATTGACATGACAAGTCTCAGAGATGAAGAGTGCAGAAGGAATTTCCGACAACGCGTTTCTATTCACATCGGAGTACGGACTAAGAAGAAACTTTGCGACGCGGATTCTTTTGTCAAGTGCATCCAGGACGCTTTGAAAGAGGCAATTCCGGCCGTACAGCCCAAGAAGAAGTACGCCCACGTCTCAGAGGAAACGACCTCTACTTGCAACAAGGTATTTGCTCTCCAAACTGCAGGAAACTTCGTGGAGGAGAAGCGTCTGAGGAGGAAGTTGCGTCGGCAGCTTCAAAGTGACCGCGAGCGAGAGTGGACATGTATAGCTAAGGAGTTCGAGAAGGTTTGGGAGGAGAAGAATCCGAAGAAAGCCTACACGTTGCTGCGACAGTATAGCGGGAAGATGAAGAGATGTTCTCCTGTCTTGAACACTACCAGTGGAGTTGCAGTTGGTGATGCGACGCTGCCAATATGGAAGGATTACTTTACTTCACTACTGAATCGTCCAGCGCCATCAGTACCTGAGCTCCCGCATGTTCAGAGAGCACATTACGATGTCATTGAGGAACCGCCGACTGAGTCTAAAGTTTTGGATTGTGTCCGGAAAATGAAGAATGGAAAGGCTGGTGGAGATGGCAACATCACTGCCAAAATGCTGAAAGCTCTTCCTCCGTCTGGGATTCGTGAAATGACCAACACCATCCGTGCTATATGGATGAGCGAAAGTATACCCGATTCGTGGAGACATGCGATCATCGTACCTCTTCACAAGAAGCTATCCGTCACGGATCCTAAGAACTACAGAGGAATCTCTCTACTTCGTGTCATGTACAAGGTTTTAGAACGTATCATTCCCGAGCGACTTACCAAACATCGTGAAAGAACGACCAGAGATGAGATAGCCGGTTTTCGACCTGGAAGATCGACCATCGACCGTCGTGAGAAGAGTAATTGAATCGTGGCAGCGGTATTCGAAGCCATTACAGCTTGCTTTTTTGGACTTCGAAGCCGCGTTCGACTCTCCTCATCGTGATCGATTGCTCGATGCTCTGTGAGCAGATGGTGTCCCGGAAAAGTATGTTCGGTTAATCGAGGACATGAACAAAGGAACAACAGCAGCAGTTCGTACACCTATCGAATTTACGTCAGCTTTCGAGGTGAAAACAGGAGTAAGGCAACGAGCCGTTGCAGGACCTTTTCTCTTCACCTTCGCCGTTGATGACATCATGCGTAGAGTTGCAGAACAGTTTCCTGCGGATGTGATCCTAACACCATCAGGACGCTCCCTTGTCGACCTGGAGTACGCCGATGACATCGTGTTATTCGCTGAAAACAACGCAAAACTGCAAAGGATTGTGAACCTCGTTTCAAAGTATGCCGCAGCCTATGGACCTAGTCTTCGTCCCGACAAATGCAAGCAGATGTGGGTCTCTCAGAGGCCTTCAACGGGAGTTTGTGTGGACGGACAACGTATCGAACTGGTGGACGATTTCTGTTATTCGGGTTGTTTGCTGAAGAACGATGGTAGTTATGCAGCGGATATTCGACAACGATGTGCGAAAGCTACGTCTGCATTTAATTCTCTAACCAAGTGTTTGTGGTCTACCACCATCGCGAAGGAAGTCAAGTTGCGCGTCTACCTATCCGCTATTCGCCCTATCATGATGGACGGATTGGAGACGTGGGCAGCACCGAAGACGCAGACGGAGAGGTTGGATTGCACGGAGAGGAAGCTTTTTAGGCGTTTGCTTGGATATTTCCGGCCGCGTGTATGCCATAACAAAGATCTTCACAAGGAAATCGACGCAGTACATCACGCTTGACACGAGGAAGATGCAGCATCTCCTAACGCCATCTCAAGCAGCAATGGAAAGTCGACTTCGACTGCTCGGGCATATACTAAGAAGAACGCCGGATCGTCTAGTACAAGTGCTCCAGTTTTCACTAGGAATGGGTAGTGGAGGGGCACACTCTAACGTTGACGTTGAATGAACGCATGAAAACGAGCCAGGAAGAGCTCCAAAAGAGCCCGAAGTTGCCATTTCGAGCGCATTGCAAACCCCAAAAGCGCAACACACGCCCACCGGCGTGAAGAAATGAATGCTCGAGATCGTGGAAGAGCGATGATTTCCAATCATTGGCCCCGTTCTTCCCTTCAATCCCAACTTCTCTCTTTACTCAGGTCAGCTCGCATAGATCGGCTTCAAAAGGCGGAAGTTACACGCCTCGGACAACTCGTCCACCATGTTTCCTTAGCTCAATCTTTGAGGGACCATAACTCCGTTCCCAGAAGGTCTTGTACGATTTCAGAGACATCATTAGAATCAGCATGGGGCCGTTTTCAAGATAGGCTAAAAAGCAGAAAAACGATTTCGTGAACACTGCCTTTAAGAATGCTTCCAAATCCTGTCTGGAAACGGCCACCTGGGCGTAGGCGAAAGTTCTGGACGGATGTGGTTAAAGAGGATTTGAAGTCACTCGGCATCGAAAGACAGTTCAGGCGCGATGTTTCGTTTCGCAGGAAATGGAATAGTGACTGCAGGATGGAATGTGTTCAAATTGTGGCTGAAGACCGTGAAAAATGGACACGGCTGACTGCTAGGACGGCACACCTCGGTGAAGATGCGGAATGACCGCGTCAGGCGAAAGCTAACCGATTAAGTCAAGTCATTCATTTATTCATTTATTCATTTTACATTTACATATTTTAAAAATTTTTGTTCTTTATTATCGCTTATTATATTTTATGTTATTTTATTTACCTCTCGTTTTGTTTATTTGTTTTTCAAAATGTATTTTGGTTTGATATGAATTTTCGCCTCTGTATCCAGAGATGTGATATCCCTAGCTACCCCGGGGCTTTTCAGTGAAAAGGGCAACTAGTACAAAAATATATATGAAAAATCAAGCATGAAATAAATACGAAAATAGGGAAAAATAGGGAGAGCGTAGGAGTTGTCTCTCCTTTTGGGGCTCTAATACCATCTAGGACCACTTCTCTTGAATTGTGTAACGTGACGTGTCGAGCTGCATAAACGGTAAAACTCCCTCTGCGTGTAGAGAGCCACTCTCCCGAAAAAATATAAAGTTGAGTATCCTCCAGGTTCGTGTTCACCAATCACTTTAAAAACGATCTCACGCTTCACCTCTAGAGTGACATCACAAGCTGTGTACATCACTTAATACGCACACTGTTGACCGGATTGAGCCACTCTAACTTTTGGAATTGACTAAGTGGACTTCGACTCCATGTTTACCACCCAAAATAACCCCTATAGGGACGATTTGAGCCGAAACTCTTCGATAAACTCTACTCAAATCGATAAACAGGCTTCATATTAGAATAACGCACTCCGAATAATTCCCTCAGAAAATTTTGAGCCAACTCTATTCTATAATAGCATTTCGGTATTCGCTAGAAGTAGCCTTCGGCCCGCAGAATTTCCTCCCCGATGGTGGGCTGCCAACATTTCTCGAGGACTTTTGAAAATTGACAAATGAACTTCACAGCAACGATCGGCAGCCCAAATAACCCTTCTGGGGAGAACTTTTGAGTTAGATCTGATACGTTTTTTTAATCACCTGATTGGTAGAAGATCAACGCTCAACTAACAAGGGGAAATGGGGTAGGAAGCCCCCTTAAAAGCACAGGACACTCACAGGGGGTCGGGCCCGTGGTGGTCGTTTATATCTCGCTTATTTGAAGGAATTGAGATCTCGCAATAGGCACATGTAATACAGGAGAGGTCTTCTACACAATTACATGAAAATCTCAAAATTCATATCGGAGGGTGTACTGTACCTTTAACTCCGTTCAGAAACCTGGGGAAGGGGGGGGGGGGGGTAAATTCCAATTCTACGTCAGAAAACGGTTGAGAAACGCATATATCTTATTGAATGGCCACTTTATCTAAGTTCTGTTCGCTCTTCAGGCCAGTCGAAAACATGAACGAAACACAAAAAAAGAAAATGAGAGTGGAACTCTCATTAAGATACTCACAACACTCTTTCACCCTCTGAGGTTTTTATGAGTTACAACCCAAAATTTTATCTGATTGCGCGGATCTGAATTCGTCATGGTCTGCAAATGTTCACACGAGGTATAAATCGAGCACAACAGTAGGCCACACCCCGTCGCAACGCCCATAGGATAGAGAGTAACGCATTGACTCACATTTATTCAAGAGTAGTGCTAGTGACATTTCCCAGGTTGTTCTCGGGAAAACATAAAAGAAAATTCTTCTTGTTTCACGATTACGCACGGATAAGGACAAAAAACTAGGTGACGTAATGCGCGGATTACCATGAATTACCAGTGTTCTCGTCTATCATTCCGATTTTTCTCGTATTAAGGCAATTTCGGGACAACTAAAATACTCGATTAGGATCTGTAACACTTCGTATAGCTGCCCAATTAACGCTTGTTTGTTATTTTCGTATCCTTTCGTTTATTGTGGGTAGAAATTGTAGCTACTACATCCTTCTGTTATTCCTCGTCATCGAAACCTGATTTCTTTTGAAAACGGATTACAGCATTCTTCTCGACATCTGGTACAATTCCGTTCAATTCTGTCCCACCTCCACATTGTGAGCTGCACACTAAAGTCAACACTCAAAGGCACGGTACACCCTCAGACATGAATTCGTTGATTCTTATTTGATTGTGTAGCAGACCCCTCCTGTATAACTCGTGCCAAATGGGTGATCACAATTCCTTCAAATAAGCGGGATATAGGCGACCAACACAGGCCCGACCTCCTTTTGCTCACCACCACAGGCCCGTCCCCCTACCAGATTTGCGAACTCGATAGCGGCTAAATCGATGAATAAATTCTCAAAATGTCGTCGTTCTTCAGTCCATTGCCGGTCTATCTCCTCATCCTGTTTTTCTCTCGGGTAGCGATTTCGAATGAAGAGAAATACAGGCCTGAGACAACTCGTCCACAAAATTTTTGCCCTCAAAATGCGGGCATTTTCAAGGAGTCATATCTTCGTTCGTAGGGGCTCGTGGACGTTCTAAGAGATAACATTGTGATCAGAGAGGGGCTCTTTCCAAGATGAGCATGAAATCTGAAAATTAATTTTTCGGGTGTCCTGTGCCTTTAATAAACAAGGCGCGGATTGTCCCGCTTCTCTTCCATTTTGATGAATACGGATTTTCCTTCAGACTACTCACTAGGGCTTACCTTACATTTCCCGAAGGCTTTTATAAAACCGTGTTCTGATAATTTTAGTATGGGACACTGCACTGATAGTCCGTTTTCAAAATGCCTCGGAGATTTACAGGATATTTCCAAAAGTTGGCATTTTCTTAGCTTTGCGTAGAGAAAAGGGTACACGAATTTCCATTTTCAGGGCTTTCAAAAAAATGTCTCGGGTTCAGCTTCAAACTTTTGTTCTAGGGGTTCTTTTGGGGGTTGACTATGAATCTGAGGCCCATTTGTCAATATTTGAAAAATTCCGGCTGATTCGGCCAAAAGCTTCAAAGTGGGGGAAATTTCGCTGGCCAAACGCGGCTTTTGACGATTTCGAGAATGCTGTGATGAAATTGTCTTAAAACTTCCACATAGGGGTTATTTGGGCGCCTAATAATAATCTGTGGTCGGTTCCTCGATTTTCCTTGGATTACGGTATGAAACGGTGGGCACACGGTAGCTCGGTCAAAGTCTCAGATTTGACTCAAAATTTCTCTGTGGGTGTTATTTGAGACGCTTAGCACGAATTTGAAATCCATTATTTGATTCTCAGGATATTTAGGTAAGTCATGCCAGTTGAAAGGCATTATGCCTACCGTAACCCACAGTAACCATAAGTCTGGCGTCAAATATAGACCCCGGATTCGGGTTCAGTCTCCTAAGTAACCCCGAGTGGGAAGTTTTGAGCCCTTACCTTTTTGTGAAGCAATGAAAATGCCATTTTTTGGAATTCCCGCAGCCATTTAGGGAATTTCAAGCACGGGTTATTTATGAACTGTCATAGACCTACAGCAACGACAACATGGCTTTCCAAATCGCCACGGGTTGGGTGAAGCAGTCCCTAGTCAGGTTACTCAAATCCGCCTCTCATCCCTGAACTCTTAAAGGCACAGGACACCCAGAAAATTCTTTGTCAGATTTCATGCCTATCTTGGAGAAAATCACACGCTGATCACAGTGGTATCTCTGTAATCGTCCAAGACCCCCTCCGAACAGAGTTATGGCTTCTCAAAGATGCCTAGAATTTGAGGGTGAAAAATTGGTGGACGAGTTGTCTCAGGCCTGTATTTCTCCTCATTCGCTACCGTTGCGTGAGAGAAAGCCAGGATAAGGAGACAGTCCGGTATTGGGCTGAAGAACGACGACCTGTTGGAATTCATCCATCCATCGAGCCGCTATCGAGTCCTAAAATCTGCTAGGGGGTCGGGCCTGTGGTGGTGAGCGAAGGGGGTCGGGCCTTTGGTGGTCGCTTCTATCTCGCTTATTTGGAGGAAGTGAGATCTCGCATTTGGCACGTGTTATACAGGAGGGGTTTTCTACACAATTCCATGAAAATCTCAAAATTCATATCTGAGGGTGTACTGTGCCTTTAAGGCAGCCCAACTCTGCCGCTCCACATTGTCAGAATCGCGCCGCTGCGGGACCGAACTCTACGATTCTCCTAAAGTTTGCCTGATAATCGAGAGCAGGCTACTAGAAAATGCGCATAAGTGAGCCCACATAGTTAGGATTTGTAGGTTGCCCGTGCTATTCCGTTTCGTCCGACCTCGTTTTCGCAGATGCGTTAACCACTTAAAACACCTCCCTTGTTAGCAAGATTGCTGACTTCATATGTTCCTATCAAACATTCTAGACGCCATCGTCCAACATTTTTTTCCGAGTAGGCTGACTCCTGATTCTCAATCTGAGTGGCAGGTGGTGTGTTGAGCGAAGCTACAAGCACACATAAAACTTGGCCTTGAATGCAAATTTATGCAGAGAAATGAAGTGCGAATATTGTCGAGAGCGACAATATTCACACTTTATTTTCTTGCATAAATTCACAATTTGTCCTTAAAGGAGTGCTCACAGCCTGTACTAGAACGCTCACCTCATTGGAAGCATCAAAAACCAGCCACAGTGACCGTATCCCAAGAATCAACCTCGACGAATTCGTGTTTGGGGGCGGGGTTGTCGAAGCTCGTGGGCGGGGTTGACGAAAGTTTTCGACTTGCATTGCTCATATTTAGTAGTTTTGCCCAGTTTTTGACGCTTCAAACAGCGCGAGCGTTCTACTAGGGGCCATACGACCCCAATAGCGTAGATATTTCAACAACTTTTTCGCTGCCTTTAAAGGCAGTGTTCGCGATCAAGTATGCTTGTCGTCTTTTTCTCTCAAAACCCTTTTTTGGGTCTCGAGTAGAAGGGCCTATGAGCAAAAAATAACGAAAAACCAGTTTTGGGCAAAATTTGAAGCCTAAACTTTCTTGTCTTTTGATGGTGGACGAGCCCACTCCACATCATCGGCATCGATGACCTCTTATATCAAGAACATCGACTGGCTTGAAATTGAATTTCATTCAATGAAACTTCGGATTTATGTACATATCTAAGCAAAAACGTTGACTGGATTGCTTTCTGTCATTGTTCAACTGTTTTTATTGAGTAAATTTGCATTTATTTCTCCCTCTGAATGTCGATGATTTTTGACTGCTCGGCATGAGACTGCGATCTTTTTCGTCAGCGCTGTGCACGTGTGCACGAACTGGCTTCTTTGAGCCCTAGAAACTCTATTTCTAGCCCGTTTTTCACCGCGCTACTTTCATAGTTTTCAGCTGTTTTTTGATCTAAGCTGATTTTTGTACTTTTTTCGATAACGTTTTTCATCGTGACCACTGCCTTTGATTACATCTTGTTTGGTGTGTTTCGGGAGACTGCGGACAAGGTGTCGAACTTTGCATCGGAAATGGTTTTGCACTTCAGAATTTCTAGATTAGTGACCTTGCTTCCTGTTTCTTGTACCAAAAACTGGTTAAAAAATTAGATGGGCCAATGCGAACGCTTGGATGTTAGAATCTTTCGCGATAAAGATTTTATTCAAAAATTTGGCAACTGCTCCTCTGGTGAAACGAACGCACTACATTTGATGCATGACGTGGACGGGGTGATCCAATGGGTCGGGTGGTCTAGGAGATTTTCACCGACCTACCGGCCGTTTTCCGTTCTTACTCTTATTAGAGAGACCCTAACTTTCGTTTTTGACAGAGAACGGGCGACTTTTTCGTCTTGAAAACTGCATTCAAAGGTAAAGTTCAAGCTCGGGGACGAAATATGAAATTTCCACATAATTGTGAAGTAGACCCACCTATATAGCACCTCCCAAGTGTGAGCTCTTGATATCTCCGAATAAGCGAGATGTAGGAGGAAGCCACCTTGGGGCTCCCACATCAGGAAGCCAATTTGGCACGCCCCTTACGGGTAGACATTGTGGACAGTCCAGGCTACAAGGTTGACTAAAGTCGTACAGAAATCATTGACGACGCATGCCCTCCTGCCCTTTTGTATGCATCCCATGGCTCAGTTGATGCAATTCAGCAGGTTCCTCTCATATAGCCTTCTTCCTTATATGGTCATTTATGAACCCATACTACGGAAATAGCTGCATATTAGGAGCGCTCATATTGTACTCTACTTCTTCATTTTCGTTTTCCACGACATAAGCTTCACGAGCTCGGAAATAAGCTCCTTTTCACCCTACGTGAGTTTGATACAGTGTGAATAGTGATTGCACGCGCAGTATGGGTGCTCCATTCCCACAAATTCCAATGAGTATGTTCGCATGCTTCCCCCATTCTATTATCCTTCAGAATTTCGAAATGCACTCCAGATTCGAATCTCTGAAAATGTATGATTCGAGCCTGTTCGATTCGCACTATCCTAAAACACTGTCGAGAATATTAGAATAGGGTCGAGAGCCATTCACTGCGGAAAAGATGTTTGTTAAATGAAGATGTCACGTTGGAAAAAGTTGCCCGATTTTTTTTTTGACGGGAACGTAATCCTTGTGTCCCTCTAAGACAGAGTCAGGCGGGTGTTGTCCGGCTGGACAACTAGGGGAACTTAAAGATTTTCAGAGTTTGAATTTTTTTTCGGGGGGGACGTATAAATTTTGGGGCAAAATTTCAAAAAAAATAGGGGTGTTCTAAATGAAGAAAAAGCCCCTCACTCACAGTAAAAAAAGCTTCTGACAAAGACAAGTAGCGGAATAACCAACGAGAAGGAAGGCATACATCTTGTATGTAAAAGGAAGAAAAAGGTCAAAGAGAACAATACCAGCTCTATAACAGTACAAGTGAAGAGCGTTTATATACGTGACGGTGTAGTAGCAGTGTTTAAGACCGTAGCGAAGTTTCAGCTCATAAGACACACTAGTTGCATTAAAGGCAGCAGAAACGCTCGAAAAAGTTGTTGAGGTAACTACGTTACTAGGAGGATCATATGGACCCTAGTAGAATGCTCACGTCGTTGGAAGCGTCAAAAACGAGTCAAAACTACTGAACTTGAGCAATGCAAGTCGAACAATTTCTGCAACCCCGCCCCTGAGCTTCGACAACCCCGCCCCAAAATACAAACTCGTCCGGATTGATCGTTTGAATACGGTCGCTTTGGCTGCACTTTGATGCTTCCAACGAGGTGAACGTTCTAGTGCAAGCTGTAAAGGTGTATTGGCTTAGCTATCTCAACCTTTTTTCGCTAGTATTGGCTGTTTCAACCTATTAATGCTTTAATCCTCACTTCGTAGATTGGACAACACACGCCCCCCCCACAAAATTTTCATAATTCTGAAAAAAAAAGATTTGGAATCTCCTTGAAATTCTCTACAAATTGATGTTTACCTAACAACCCTCCCATAACCATAAAAGTTTAGAGAAAATTGCCTAAGATTCTCTTTCTCGTTGTCCAATACCGCTGTACAGAACCGCGCCGTGGGCCAAAACGGGACAACGCAGTTTTTTCTATTAAAAAGAATACCGTGAGGTCTCAGAGTCTTTCTCATCCCAGGTCCACCTCTATAAACTGCAGTGAGATCGCGTGGATATTCCGCTCAAAGTATTTAGAAGCAATATTTCAAATCGCATTGCAGCGAGCTGTGGAAAATAATGCGCTCCAAAGACAAACCGAGCTACGTCTGTGGCTATGGAGCGCGGAAATCGCGAAGTCTCCAAAAAGAGCAAGTTAAAATTACACTCCCCAAGGCTAATCAGTAAGGTAGGGACTGCAGTATTTATTAAACAAGAAATGTAACTTTGAAAAACTTTTCACAGCAAAAACTAACAAATTTTTTCGGAATCTAGAGAGACGTGAAAGTTTTAGACATTTTTCAAAAAATTTGATCTTCAAGTGGAGAAGGGGGAGGGGTGGCGTAGCTCCATTGAGGTCCTGGACCTGCAAGAGACCTTCATATTTCCCCAGCTATCGTAGAACAAGGTTCTTTTGGGTTGATTAGTAAAAGAAAAAAATGGATGATATAATCTCAACAACGAAGAAATCAGCAGCACATAAGGGAGGAGTTGCTCGGCCAGACTTATTTACAGCGCAGAAGGAGAAGCAGCAGCACGTCCTCCTACTTAGCTGCAAACCTCGTTGCCTCGGGTTCGTTTGCTGTATTAGGGCTCAACCTCACTAGTGAATGAGCGAGTAGTTTTGGATCACAAGATTTGGAAGGACACCTGCAGGGCAAGAGCAGACTGGGGCCTGATGCATCAACGCGCCGGGTTGGGGCAGGGGCAGGGCAGTCGGGATCATTGAGGATTGGAGTGCAAGGCCAGTGGATCATCTAATCAATCCTGCCCCAGCAGTGTTTTTTGCTGCCCTAGATGCCCCAGACTCCTAGCTGGGGCAGCATGGGCACGATTGGTTTTGTGAACTACCGACATCTTCAAAGGCGCAGACTGCCCTGTCCTTGCCCCAACCCGGCTTGTTGATGCATTCGGCCCCTGATCATTGGAAAATCCTGAGTGGAAGCAGATAGACGGAACTTACTGGGGACTGCTTTAAACTTTCCGTGGCGATTTGGAAAACCATGTTGTAGTCCTGTGACAGTACATAAATTACCCGTGCTTAAAAATCCCTCCAAGAAAAGGCATTCTCATTGCTTCACAGAAAGGTAAGGTTACCTACCCATTGGGGAATTTCGGGGGTGTTCAGAAAAAGATCTTCGAATTCGGCTCAACACTTTCAACTCGGGGTTACTTAGGGCGCTGAACCCGAATCTGGGGTCTAATCCTCGCCAAACCTAGGGTTACTGAAAGTTACGGTAGACATAATGCCTTTGACTGGCGTTACCTCAAAATTTCAAAAATCTGAAAATAGACAACAAATTCGTGTTCAGCGTCCCAAATCACACATAGCGAAATTTCTGAGTCAAATCTGAGACTTCGGCAAAGCTACAGTATACCCACCGTTTCATACCGTAATCCAAGAAAAATCGATAAACCTACCACGAATTTGCGTTAGGAATCCCAAATAATCCCTATGTAGAAGTTCTGAGATGATTTGATCGTAGCATTCTCGAAATCGTTAAAACTCGCGTTTGGCCAGCAAGATTTCCCCCAATCTGAAGCTTTCAACCGAATCGGGAAGGATTTTTCAAATATTGACAAATGTACCTCAGATTTGTAATCAGCACCCAAAACAATCCTTTGAACAAAGTTTAGAGCTCAACCCGGGGCAATTTTTTTCTCTTCGCAAAACTGTGAAAATGCCCTTTTTTGAAAATCTCCTGTAAATCTCTGAGGCATTTAGGGAATCTGGAAAGCGGACTATCAATGCAGTGTCCCATACCTACAACTATTAACACATGGTTTTATAAAAGCCCCGGAAAATTTAAAGTAAGCCCTAGTCAGACTGAGAACTAATCTAGTTATTGAGGTTGAATGAGATCCTTGTTGCATGGAATGTCTGTACGCCATCTTACTCTAATTGAAACTGAATTTTTTGGAAAGCTTTGGTTCACCCAGAACAAACTTTTCACGTATGAAGGAAGGTGTCAGTGACGCATTGAAAGTGTGTCAGTTAAATTTGCATTCCCATCAGGACATGATTAACTCCTCACAAGAGTAATAGGGTGAACCGTGAGGTAAGAGGGTTTTATTTCTCTATAAGGACGCAGCGTCATATGTAGAAGTCTAGTGATGACGCACATTAGTAGCACTGAAACTTTTTTTATTACGTCGTTCTTGTTGCGTGCCGTGTCTTTTATAACAAAACAGGACGCTAGCATAGCAATTACACCATGTTTTTCTAGGAGTGCATGGAAAGAATCGTGTTTTACGCTGCCTTATTTGCTAGCGAATGTTTTCAAAATAGCGACAACATGCAAACTTCATTATGGACCACTTGAGCGTACAAGTGCTAGAGCTCAACATTTTTTGAGAGGAACCAGTTATGGCGCTGTTCTACATAAATCATATCAGAACCACAGCTTAGGACAAGTCTTACTGATCTGATGTAGCTACCGTCGATGGGAGGGGGGCGTCAGTGAGCTGTACCGCCAATAAAAAACAAGTGTTTCGCTTGTTGTTTTGTTCTGTGGGTGTTCAATAGGTATCCTAGTTAAGGACGAATAGTGGATGTAAAGTGTGTGTTAAAGGCAGTGTTCACGATAAGAATCGTTTTTCTGCTTCTCCGCCTATCTTGAAGCAGGTCTCATGCTGATTCCAATCATGTTTTTGGAATCGTGCAAGGCCTTCTAGGAACGGAGTTATGGCCCCTCAAAAATTGAGCTAGGGAGGCGTGGTGGTCGAGTTGTCCGAGGGTTGTGCCTTCCGTCTTTTGCAGCCGATGTATGCGAGCTGACGAGGCACCACGTGGCGAAGTCCGTTCCTCCACGTGGTGCCACTGGAAACTCCCTGTGTAAAAGCAGGGTAAGCAGAACACGGACACTTACGATTCCGACGCCAGACTATAGTGACAAGCCGGTCGATGACAACAAAATCCGGGACACTCCCGGGGTCACAACACCATGGACGTGGCCTCCAGGAACCAAACGATAGCTAGGGCGTCCCCCAGAAGCGACGCGCGTCGCAGCCCGACCGACGTGCCAAATATGCGAGGGTTACCTACGAATTCTGGACGACGTAGGCTAAAGAAGCTAGTCCTCAGTGGAAGCGGGGATTCTCGCAAGAAACACTTACCCCCAGACGATTCGGGACTCTGAATGTGGGATCGATGACTGGACGAGCGGCAGAAGTCGCAGCTGCACTCAAAGAGAGAAGAGTTGATGTGTGTGCCGTGCAAGAAACAAGATGGGCTGGTGCGAAGTCTAAAGACATTGGTGCTGGTTACAAGCTGATCTTCAACGGCAGTCCACGAACGACAAACGGAGTTGGAGTTATCGTTTCTGAGCGCTATCGTGATTCTGTTTCTGAAGTCTTCCGGTACGATGACCGCCTCATGAAAATAATTTTTGTCATCAATTCTCGCAAGATGCATTTCTTCAGCGCATATGCTCCACAGAGCGGCTGCTCGTCACGAACGAAAGATGATTTTTGGGCACTCCTTGATAGTGAAACCGCTGCCGTTCCGGTAGAAGATTGTCTTGTTGTAGCTGGCGACTTGAACGGACACGTGGGACAGGCGAGCAATGGACATCCCAGTCATGGTGGGTTCGGCTATGGACGAAGAAATGACGATGGCGAGCGGATTCTCGACTACGCTGGTAGTCACGACCTCATACTGCTGAATACATGGTATAAAAACGGTGCTCAGCTAGCATCGTATCACAGTGGCACCGTTTCGTCGCAAATCGATTACTTCCTTGTGAGGAGGAAAGACCGCACGTTAGTTACTGATGCCAAAGTGATTCCCTATGAGGCGGTGGCTACTCAACATCGTCCACTCATCTGCACGCTCCACGTTAGCCCTCCGAAACAACAGCGCGCAGACCTCACAGGTCCTGCAAGGATCAAGTGGTGGAGTTTCAAGGACAAGGCACCCGAAGTAATTGTTCGGATCCATCTACCTCAGATCACAAGCGTCGAAGAGAGCTGGGAGGAAGCAAAGAGGAGCATAGTTCAAGCTGCTCGCTCCGTTCTTGGAACGACAAAGCCTGGACGGAGGTACATCGAGAGGAAGCGTGGTTATGGACTGACGAAGTAAAGGCATGTGTACGAAGGAAGAAGGTTCTTTACCACGCTTTCCTCAAGGAGAAAACCCCGGCCAACTGGAAAGAGTATCAAGTCGCGAAAAAGTGCGGCTAAGAAGGCAGTAGCGAGCACGAGAGGTCAACGATACGAAGCTCTATATCGCAAGCTTGACACGAGAGAGGGCGAGCGCGATCTCTACCGGCTCGTCAGGTCACGAAACCGAAAGACGGAGGATATAGAGAAGTTTGTTGGGATAAACGATGGACATGGTCGGCTGCTATCGAATGCTGAGCAGGCGAAGGAAAGGGGGCGGCAGGACTTCGAAGCGGTTTGGACAGAAGAGGTCCCGCATTCCCCCGTTACCTCATGCTCTTCCGGTTTATGGGGCGGTGTCTCCTATCACAGCGAACGAAGTAGCAGAGGCTTTGAAAGCGATGAAGAATGGCAAAGCTACCGGACCTGATGATATTGCCGCCGAGTTATGGAAGAGTCGACGTTGGAACCCAACTGCCTGGCTTGCATTGTTATTCAACCGCATTGTGACTGAGCGCAAGGTTCCCTCAGATTGGAAGTCAAGCACCACAGTCCCGATTTTCAAGAAGAAAGGGAGTCCTGCTGACTGTTGCAACTACCGGCCCATCCGACTTCTTAGCCATACAATGAAGATTTTCGAGAGGATTCTGGATAGAAGAATTCGTGATGTCGTTGAGCTGAGCGTAAATCAGTGTGGTTTTGTCAGGAACTGCGGCACCGTCGATGCTATCCATGCGACCCGACTTCTTGTGGAAAAGCATCGTGAAAAAGGAGAAGCTGTTCACCTCGCCTTTCTTGATCTTGAGAAAGCGTTCGACAGAGTCCCTCACGAAGTAATATGGTACGCTCTGCGTAGCCGAGATGTCGCCGAAGAATTGATCGATTGGGTGAAGCTTTTGTACGTGGACACGTCAAGTTGCATACGATGCGCGGCAGGAACATCAAGGCCTTTTTCGAATCACTGTTGGAGTTCATCAAGGCTCCGCCCTCTCCCCGCTGCTTTTCATCGTCGTCATGGATGTCATCACGCGAGATTTGCAGAGTTCAGCACCTTGGACACTGTTGTATGCTGACGACGTGATGCTCGCCTCAGACAGCAAAGGAAACCTCCAAGCACAAGTTCAAGCTTGGCACGACAGACTGGCAGCATTCGGCTTACGACTCAATAAAAGAAAACCGAATACATGACAAATGCGAGTTGTGACGGTTCCATCCAAGTCGACAACACAGTCTTGCCAAAAGCGCATACGTTTCGATATCTTGGATCAACGCTTTGCGATGATGGGACGCTGACGGCTGAAGTCGACGCACGCATCAATGCTGCTTGGTTGAAGTGGCGTACTGCGAGTGGAGTGCTCTGTGATAAAAAGGTTTGCGACAGGCTCAAGTCAAAGATTTATCGTTCGGTTGTGAGGCCCGTCGCACTGTATGGCACAGAGTGTTATCCAATGACCAAGGAAGCAGAACGACGGCTAGGCGTGATGGAAACGAAGATGCTCAGGTGGAGTGGTGGATTGACCCGATTGGACCGAGTTCGGAATGAAGACGTGCGTGAAAGATTCGGTGTCGCGCCCATTTCGGACAAACTTCGCGAAAATCGCCTAAGATGGTATGGGCACGTTCTGCGAGCTGGAGAACACTCGATAGCGAAAGCGGCTATGCAGCTCCAAGTGACGGGCCAGCGACCAAGAGGACGACCTAAGCAGAGATGGCTGGATGTCTTGCACAACGATATGAAAATTGCAGGCCTCCATCCTGACAATGCGAATGACAAGGTCAAATGGCGGCAACGTTCGAGAAAAGCGGACCCTGCTACAATGTGGGACAAACGCTGAAGAAGAAGAAGTATGCGAGCTGACTTGAGTAGAGAGAGAAATTGGGAATAAAGGGAAGAACGGGGCTTTTGATCGGAAACCATCGCTCATTTCACAATCTCGAGCATTCATTCGTTCACGTCGGTGGGCGTGGAAAGTGCATCTGGGTGTGACGAGCTGACGGTTGTTCAACTTTGGGGCCGTAGGGAACCGTTCCGAGCTCATTTTTCTTAGTTTTTTCAACGTTAGGGTTGCGCTAGGCCCCGCAGCTGCCGATCTCCACCAAAGAAACAGACATGGTTTCCATCGTGGACACTGCCTTTAGATGGGGGATCGGAGCATCGTAATCTTAGTATGCATGTTCGAAAGAAGCTAACTAGGGTTCACCTTACATTTCCCGAGGGCCTCCATAAAACCATGTGTTCATAATTATAAGTATGGGATACGGCATTGATAGTCCGTTTTCCAATGCGCTAAATGCCTCAGAGATTTACAGGGATTTTCCAAAAGTGTGCATTTCCATTGCTTTGGGAAGAAAAGTGGCACGAGTGGCAATTTTGAGGGCGTTCAAAATATTGCTTCCGATTGAGCCCTAAACTTGTTTTTAGGGCTCATTTTGGGTGCTGGTTACGAATCTGAGGCCCATTCGTCAATATTCGAGAAATTCCGTCTGATTTGTCCCGAGGCTTCAGAATGGGGGAAATGTTACTGGCAAAACTGGACTTTTGACGATTTCGAGAATGTTACGATCAAAGCGCCCTAAAACTTCTACACGGGGTCATTTGGGCTGCTTATCATAAATCTATGGTCGAAATATCGACTTTCCTTAGATTACGGTATGTAACGGTGAGTATGCGGTAGCTCGGTCAAAGTCTCAGATTTGACTCAAAATTTCACTGTGGGTGTTACTTGGGACGCAGAACACGAATTGGAGATCCATTTTTCGATTTTCAAAGTTTTAAGGTAAGTAAAGCCTGTTGAAAGGCATGATGCCTACAGTAACCTACAGTACCCCTCAGTGTAGCGAGAAATAGACCCCAGGTTCGGGTTCAGTTCCCTAAATTGCCCCCAGATGAAAGTTTTGAGCCAAATCCGAAATGTTTCTGCTGAACGCCCCGAAAATTCCCTGATGTACCATTTTGTGAAGCAATGAAAGTGCCCTTTTTCTGAAATCGCCGCAGCCATTTAGGGAATTTCAATCACGGGGTATTCACATACTGTCACAGACCTGAAGCGACGACAACATGGTTTTCCAAATTGCCACGGTAAGTCTGAAGCAGGCAATAGTAAGTGCGTGTGCATGAGAAGATTTTCAGGCGAGACCAGAGACAGCGAGCGCGTTGCTGAGGTTGTGGTGGGAGCGAGGAGCAGGCAAAGGCTGGACGCAGAGCACCCCTCCCCATCAAATGTTATTTAGGCCTCTTTTAGAGTTCGAGCGCCGTGTCACGCGATTTGATGATAGTCATGAGCATCGATCGAGATCGCGTCGCACGTCGATACGTATTCAAGACATCCCATCGCGTCGCACAGCGATCGAACTCTGAAAGAGGCCTTACAGTAATCGCTGCATGTCAAATTTCGTTAGTTCGAAACGAAACCCCCATGGCTATATAGTTGGGTAGCCCTTGACACCAGGATCATAGTAGTATCGCAATAGCTTCGCTCAGAGTTGACTTTAAAGCAAGTTATACAAAAAAGACGGAAAGATGCGAAAACCCGACCTCGCATGCCTTCTGACCAAATCCTACGCGCGGTATAGTACTACCTAATGCGCCAAGGGGCGCGTCCACAAGTACGCCACAAAGCAACTCGGGTCCACACCCTCGTTGAAGGCTGTAAAAGTTCAAAACCCCACGATTACTGCTTGTGCGGAGCCGACGTTAGAGACAATGAGAGATCATAGACCGAGCGGATGCAACAGCAGCGCACCCGCTGCACTTGCCATAAGGCCCGCGTCAGGCGTATCGACCGGGTGGGACTTAGTTCATCGACCACCTCTGACGGCGGCCTGAGTGACAAGAGTTTCGATTTTTTATCGAAAACCGAGGATACTTCTTGAAATGAATAGAAAACCCTAAGGCATTTTTAAGAGACCTATCTCTAATAAGGCTGCACTTTTAGAATCTGCGCCCAACGACTTTTACATTTGAGCATGAATTTCTGTTTTTCCACCCAACATACAGGTTTTTTATCGCCTGTTCAAGGTGAGCTCCGCTGTACAGATGTGCTGGCCTTCGAAAACAACGGAGTAATAAACTGGTCATGTCATGGCAATAAACTCTTCCACCAACCTGAAAAAATACCTGAACAAGAGAAAGACTAACTAGGGAAGGTCACTTGGAAAAAGTGGCCATTCTGATCGAAATGCGACGTTTAGTACCAATTTTTGGCGAAAAAGTCAGATTTTTCCTCTCTAACTGCGCTCCTTTTCTCGGAACGGAGTTATAGGCGTTTATGGGTGCGTAACCATAATTATGCAACTGTCAACAGAGTTGTGCGTTTATCGGTGGGTTATGGTAGTTATGTAAGTGTCAATATTTACACCGTTACCCACCTTTGTCTTTTCTAAAACTGAAAATGGACACCTTCAATCGTGTTCAACGCCCCAATAACATCTTGTGAATCCCGTCAAGAGGCGCTGGTTCCGAGAAGTTATAAGCTCAAAACTGTCCTTTTTTTGTTCGTTTTGTACATACCTCCCAGAGCGCTCAATACACTTTCGAAAATCTCGAAGCGGACCTCATAAGATTGTTTTTTGGACATGGTCGATTTCCTCCTACGTGATGAACTGATTCTGGGTGTCTGAACTCTTGTTAACTCTTGCAGCGCAGGCAATTATCTCCTCGTTATACAAAGCGATATAGCGTGCACAACTATATCGCGAAAGTATCCCGCACATTGCATAAAGGTGTCGCCGTCCGGCACACTAAGGCCTCTGGTCCATAACACCTTAGGATCCGTACCTAGGGAGTCATGGAGTCTTTGGCCACAAGCCACAATTTCGCCACCCTGAACTGTCGATCGCTGTCGAGTGATATCCAAAAACTGCGCTTATCCAGACTTCTGAGCTATTTCCATGCACCGTTTGCTGCTTTGCAGAAACCCGCCTCAAGGATAGACCCGTCATCAGCGTCGGAGAGTACACCATCTACTGCGGTAACGCTGACGATAGGAGAGTGAGGCTGTGCAATAGCTGTAAGGGAAGGATTTCAATGGTATGGTCAAGGAGTTCGGCTCAACGTCGTGTCGGAATGCATTCGTACGACTGCGGGATCACAGAGGATTCAATCTGTGGATAGTGAGTGCTCATGCGCCCACTGAAACCGCCGAAGACAATTCGAAGGATGCGTTTTATGAGGAACTCCAATACGTTGCTGGCCAGGATACCTTGTCAACATGCTGTTGTCGTGGGGATTGACGCAAATGCGAAGATGGGACTTGATCAGGAATCCGGAAGTACTCGGTAAATGGTTCTACCCAGTGGAGCAAACATCGGACAATGGCTACCGCCTTGTCGACTTATGTGAACGCAGTGGTCTGATTATTGCATCGACATTCAAGAGGAATCATCGCCGCCATCAGCTTACGTGGCAGGGACCAACCCGGCTATCTCCAGAAGAGCAGCGGAAGCGGAAGATGACAACTTTGAAACTACAGCTTGACTATGTCCTGACGAGGAATATTCCAGTATCGGACATTCGAAGATCTAGAGCTGTGTGGGATGTCGCATTCGATTCGGATCACCGTCCTGTTCTGTTGAACTTCACTGCGAGGATTCATAAGAGAGGAAGCGAGGGCTCAGCCTCTCCAGAGGATTGACATGACAAGCCTCAGAGATGAAGAGTGCAGAAGGGACTTCCGACAACGCGTTTCTATTCACATCGGAGTACGGACTAAGAAGAAACTTTGCGACGCGGATTCTTTTGTCAAATGCATCCAGGACGCTTCGAAAGAGGCACTCCCGGTTGTACAGCCTAAGAAGAAGTTCGCCTACGTCTCAGAAGAAACAACATCTACCTACAACAGAGTATGTGCTCCGAACTGCAGGAAACTTCGTGGAGGAGAAGCGTCTGAGGAGGAAGTTGCGTCGGCAGCTTCAAAGTGACCGCGAACGAGAGTGGACGTGTAGAGCTAAGGAGTTCGAGAAGGCTTGGGAGGAGAAGAATCCGAGGAAAGCCTACACGTTGCTGCGACAGTATAGCGGGAAGATGAAGAGATGTTCTCCTGTCTTGAACACTACCAATGGAGTTGCAGTTGGTGATGCGACGCTGCCAATATGGAAGGATTACTTCAGTTCACTACTGAATCGTCCAGCGCCATCAGTACCTGAGCTCCTGCATGTTCAGAGAGCACATTACGATGTCAGTGAGGAACCGCCGAGTGAGTCTGAAGTTTTGGATTGTGTCCGGAAATGAAGAATGGAAAGGCAGGTGGAGATGACAACATCACTGCTGAAATGCTGAAAGCTCTTCCTCCGTCTGGGATTCGTGAAATGACCAACACCATCCGTGCCATATGGATGAGCGAGAAAGGATACCCGATTCGTGGAGACATGCGATCATCGTACCTCTTCACAAGAAGCTATCCGTCACGGATCTTAAGAACTACAGAGGAATCTCTCTACTTCGTGTCATGTACAGGGTTTTAGAACGTATCATTCTCGAGCGACTTATCAAACATCGTGAAGGAACGACCAGAGATGAGCAAGCCGGTTTTCGACCTGGAAGATCGACCATCGACCAAGTGTTCGTCGAGAAGAGTAATTGAATCGTGGCAGCGGTTTTCGAAGCCATTACGTAGCTTGCTTTTTGGACTTTTGAGGCCGCGTTCGACTCTCCTCATCATGATCGATTGCTCAATGCTCTGCGAGCAGATGGAGTCCCGGAAAAGTATGTTCGGTTAATCGAGGACATGAACAAAGGAACAACAGCAGCAGTTCGTACACCTGTCGGATTTACGTCAGCTTTCGAGGTGAAAACAGGAGTAAGGGCAAGGAGCCGTTGAAGGACCTTTTCTTTCAACTTCGCCGTTGATGACATCATGCGTAGAGTTGCAGAACAGTTTCCTGCGGATGTGATCCTAACACCATCAGGACGCTCCTTGTCGACCTGGAGTACGCCGACGACATTGTGTTATTCGCTGAAAACAACGCAAAACTGCAAAGGATTGTGAACCTCGTTTCGAAGTATGCCGCAGCCTATGGACTTCGTCTTCGTCCCGAAAATGCAAGCAGATGTGGGTCTCTCAGAGGCCTTCAACTGGAGTTTGTGGACGGACAACGTATCGAACTGGTGGACGATTTCTGTTATTTGGGCTGTTTGCTGAAGAACGATGGTAGTTATGCAGCGGATATCCGACAACGATGTGCGAAAGCTACGTCTGCATTCAATTCTCTAACCAAGTGTTTGTGGTCTACCACCATCGCGAAGGAAGTCAAGTTGCGCGTCTACCTATCCGCTATTCGCCCTATCATGATGTACGGATCGGAGGCGTGGGCAGCACCGAAAACGCAGATGGAAAGGTTGGATTGCACGGAGAGGAAGCTTTTCAGGCGTTTGCTTGGATATTTGTGGCCGCGTGTATGCCATAACGAAGACCTTTACAAGGAAATCGACGCAGTACATCAACGCTTGACACGAGGGAGGTGCCAGCATCTCCTAACGCCATCTCAAGCAGCAATGGAAAGTCGACTTCGACTGCTCGGGCATATACTAAGAAGAACGCCGGATCGTCTCGTACAACACGCTTTAAAAATGCTTCCAAATCCTGTCTGGAAACGGCCACCTGGGCGTAGGCGAAAGTTCTGGACGTATGTGGTTAAAGAGGATTTAAAGTCACTCGGCATCGAAAGACAGTTCAGGCGCGATGTTTCGTTTCGCAGGAAATGGAATAGTGACAGCTGGATGGAATGTGTTCAAATTGTGGCTGAAGACCGTGAAAAATGGACACGGCTGACTACTAGGACGGCACACCTCGGTGAAGATGCGGAATGACCGCGTCAGGCGAAAGCCAACCGATTAAGTCAAGTAAGTAAGTCAAGTTATACAAAGCTTTTTAGAAGTATTCACGCAGCTCCACAATTAGCCGTTGTTGGGACTGGATTGAATTCGTCACGAGCTCTCTGTTTATCCTTTAAGTTCATCAATTCATTGTATTTGCATTAGAAGTGTTCCAACATTTCCTGGGCACATATGGGAAACACTTGAACAAATCCCTTGCCATGATGTTTATAGTATGCAGCACTCGATCGTTGTTGGGTTAGTCGGTAAGGTGCACTAGGTCAAGGACGGCCACGGACAAAGTTGTTTTTTCCGTCGATTGCCGCTCCAGATCGTGCTCTATGCAGCAGAAGTCGAAAAGTCAGGCAGAAGTCGAAAAGTCAGCCAGAATACCACTTGGCCTCGAGTTGGAAATAAATCGAACAGTACCGCAAACCTTCTGAACAACCGGTTTTTCTGATTTTTCGGAATCCGCCTTGCTATCTTAGGAGCTATTTGTACTTCATAGCCCCAGCGCGGGATGCTCGAGACGCCGGCATGGCGTAAACCGCCATAACAACTTTTTCTTATTTTTCATAAGTAGTCCATCATAAGTTTTAATTCGTTTCATGATGAGAATTTCTAGTAGTGTGGCCGTATTCATTAAACAACGCGAGCCTCCTAGGAGTGTCCAAACTCCGTCCGCCGCATACATAGGCTGGTTATAAAATAAGAGCCTACCCGAGAGGCTCCCGTAGTTTCATGAATGCGGCCACTCTTCTCTGCTACAATGATATGTAGTGAACCTGTGTACGTATTTTGCTTGCTCGGCTGAGTTAGAGCTCACTTTATTCCGGAGTACTCTTAGTCTCCGCAAGCGCGTGACGCGCGTAAAGCGCGTAGAGAATGTTTAAATCCAACGCCTTGCCGCGTGACAAGCTGGCGTTTATGAGTATGAATTACGACTTAGGAGTCAGAACAGGACTGATGCTCGTCGGCTTCCCTCAAAGAACGCTAGAGTTGTATATACACCAATACTCGGGTTGGTCATGCTCACTCAATGTATGTAAAGCCCGTCCGAATAAGACTGTTCGCCCACGCAATCGGCGTGCGTGTTGAGCATTTTCGCGACCTGCAATCCCGTTGGCAGAAATCAGACGAATATTGAGTATTATCCCATTCAGCTAACTGCAGCCGTGCGGAGACTCCTGACAGAAATGTCTTCGTGACCGCCTCAGTATACGCACGGCGACCGCGTAGGCGGACAGTCATCCGGACATACTTTGAGCAGATTTGCTAGATCTAGGAGAGGCGAATACCGCAAGGCATTAAAACTGCAAGTTGCAAACATATATCCCTAGCAACACCACTTGAGCTAGGGAACCCTTAAGAAAAGGACAGTGTTTCTGTCCCATTTTCAAAACTGCGTCTTTACTTTTTAAACTGCCAATATTGTCGTTTGGTACCACCATCTTTTATTTACTCACACAATCGTTTGACTGCTGTATACTAAATAGGGTTTTCCGGGAACTCGAGCATAGTTTAAATCATACCTTCGCAGACAAATTTAATCCAGTCCCAATAACGGCTCATTTGGAGCTGCGTCTATACCTTCGAAACGCGCTCTATAATACATTTAGGAAGACATGGCCTACGCACTTTGAGGTTGCATTTAATTTTCTAAAGTCGTAGAACTTTGTGGCAACGTATTCGGCAATCTATGCTGCGTTGTAGTGCTGAGCTTCATCTCCCGACTCCTCAAATGGCAAAAAAATTTTGATTAGAAAATACTGTTTGAACGTATACTAAGAAGACCACTGAATCGTCTTGTTCGACACACTTTATGGACGCTTCCGAGTTTTATATGGAAACGGCCGCATGGGCCAGTAGCAATCCCACCGGAAGGTGGCAGTTACCTGCTGTCACTGCGTGGTGACTGTGTCAATCACTGATCGACTATCAATGTGAACACGCAGACATAGAAATGCACACGCTGCGCTCAAGTTAATGACCGTTTTAGTCAGGCACCTGGCAGCAGTCAGCGTTCTTTTGCGAGGTGGCTGACTGCAAGAAACGGGTGGTGACTTCGCTCACTGCCGCAGAGGAAGGAGAATAAGCGCGCTAATCGAAGAGAAGTTCGGTCGATATCGCGGGCGTGGGGTCATGCACGCCCAAGGGTGGCGACTTCTTGAGGAAAATGCGCCCCGAGAGACGACACTGGAGCGCTTGCGAACCGACCAGTCCGCTGTCCACTTATCACCCCGGTTCAGCACGGTGGCCTATTTCGTTGTATAGAAGGGCAAGGAAAAATTTGGCTGGCGGCCATCCAGCTCCGCCCGCTGCCAGCTGACAGCAATGACAGGCAAAAGTTTAAAGGCTCAGTTGACGACTTAATGATTCCTGACGAAGATTAATGGGAGATTTGCTCCAAATTGTACGTAACTGTCATGAACGAGTCTCTTTATAGATTTCACGTGCTTTACTCCTATTCTAAGCTCAACTTCAAATTTCCAGAAGTTGTTGTGGCCATATTCAACCATTTTCAGGTTTTTCTCCAGTAATTGCTCACTACAAGTTAAATCACATTTGCAACGAAACCCATGTACGGAAGGTGGCTGAGAAACCATTTCGTTCTCGAGAAAAAGCATGAAACTTACGTGATAGTTACGAAATTCTGTATAATCGTTCATCTGAGTGCGGTTTTTATCTGAACTTCGTTTTCCTCTCCTAGAATGAAGTTCACTACTGGGAAGCGTGAGACAGACTAAGAAAAAAATTTGTCCATATTTTGAAAAAAATCCTCTGAACTTTTTGGTTCACCTTGTAGAAAAAACACGAGGTTGCCTCCTAGACAGTTCTCCAACAAAGTATTGTATATCATGATCTGAGTGGTAAAATGCCACTCAGCAAGAAATTCTCAAACTCGTTTTTCAAATCTAACATTCTGTCGCCTTGATGATTTTCGCGGAGAATTTCAAACTCTCATCATCGAAGGTTGAAAAATTGTTATATCTGAAAGATAGACACATGTGCACGTTCGCGGAACCCATATTTACAGCCGATAGTTTATCAAAGTTGCAATTGATACGAAGAACTGTGAAGGGAGTGTATGAAGGAAAACAGGAAGGATGCTTTGAAAATGCACCTGTGGCCAGGTGTTCCAAGGCGCTGTGTTGGGAATCCGTCGCGTAGATCGGTGTGGTGCAGGCTCAAATACGTTGACTAGGGAGAGTTTTGCATTCAACGCTACTCTTCGAGAACAATTCTCATTCCAAGTTGGCAACCATGAGAGGCATCTAGGCGTCACTGACTTACTCGCCTCTCATGCTTCTGCGACAGCGGCAAACGCCGCAGATTTTCTACAGAGAAATGAGAAAAGCGACGCGTTGTTTGTCGCTGGCGGCAAACGTCGCCAAGTGGAGCTTTCATGCATTTGCGACGGCGGCGTCGCGAATCGTTGACCACGTCGCTGTTTTTCGTTGGCCCCGCCGCCGTTCTCAATGTCCCCGTCGCGGTTTCTGCGGCAGCGACAAGAATGATCCCGACCATTTTCGTCGCTGCAGCTGGGCTCGTCGCAACATATCGTCTCGGGACCGTCACCAAACTCGGCATTTTGCCAGAGAAATCAGCTGATTTCTTCCTAGCATTTGGAATTCTGCTGCGCCATCGTCATTATTCAAATACTAGAAATTCTGACAATATTATTCAGTGATTTGCTGCAAATCTATTCTGCTGAACAACAAGAAGATTTATTCGCTAAATGTGTTATGATCCTTCATTTCACCGTTCGATTTCTAACTATTTTGAACGCATTTGGTCCTGATGTGCTCTTCCCGTTTCGATGTTATTTTACGAGCATTTATTCAAATGATTGTTGCAATTTCGCCGTGCTTGATCCGAGTCCATATCACCGAGCTATGCTGAATTAGACAGTATACTCTCTGATATAGGCTCGGAAATGCAGGTTTTCCTAATGCTACCCAAAATATCCAAATATTTTCACTGAAATCTTCTTCTGAATATTGGAAATGTGTGAGTAATCACCTGATTTCGCCACAGCCGGGATGTTTGGCAAAATGCCCAGTCCACTGAAGGTCCCGGCACGATAAATAGCGGCAAACGCCGCCGCCCTAGCGATTCGAGGGAAATTCCGCAGAATGCTTATTATGCTGTGGGTCCAAGTGCGACATTTGCCGCTGTCGCAAAAGCATGAAAGGCGAGTTAGGGTTGGCTGCCTCTCTGAGGTCACCAGATTGCCGGATTGCTACTGGTTGACGTAGACAACAGTTATGGACGAATGTGGTGAAAGAGAAATTCCAATCACTCGTCACTAGAAGGGAATGCAATCGGGTTTGTTCACTTCGCAGGAAGTGGAATAGCCTACCAATGGATGGATTCCGCTGCCGCTACTCAACTCAAGCGGAGTGGTCCCGCCGCAAAAGAGACAACTCCTCCGTCGGTGTGCAGAGAGCCCCTAACCCCTGGTAAAGTACAATGACCTTTCTAGTTCACGCAACATACCTGACGGTGAGGAAGATCGATGAAGTGTAAAACACTTCACATTCGAAAAACAGTTTTCCGAAGACTTTCGCTGGATATTGTTAGCCTAAGACCTTGCATCTTCACGTCGTATAGAGATTTCTGCGAAGAAAGCGACCTTATATCTAAAAGCGATTCATTCGGAATAGATGCGTACTAAAAATTGAATTTCAAAATAACGAGATTTTTATTTCTCTGATAACCTTTTTTCATTTCAATGTAAGAAACTCGCAGTTTTCTAAATGCTGAAAAGAAAAATGCCTAACGAGCGGAGGGGAAGTAAGGAATATCACTTGTTGAAACAAATTATCAGCTTATATTTTGTAGTGCATGGACCATTAGATGTCTAGTGGTTGATTGGATTGCAAACTATCTCTTTTTAACCTAATTTCATACTTGACGTTTCGGGAATGTAATTATGGTTCATTGGGATGATTCGCCATTTTGTGACGTGTAGTGTGGAATGCAACTGCTATTCGAACTAAATTGATATTCGAGCGATACAATTATTCCAAACTGGCTATTTAACATTCTACGGCTGTTTGCTCGTCAAGTTCATATAAAGTGGAGAGGAAGTTGGGCTTTTGTCTGACGTCAGCTCCACAACACTTCATTACCACGAACCACGTGAACTTCAATGCAGGCAAAACAGTGATTAGCAAGGGAAGAAGTCTTCATTTTCGGTACCTAATCGCTTTGTTGAACATCTATATTCCATTTATACTAGAGGTGAATGAATTCGAGCAATCGGTAGTTCTATATATGTATTTGAAAGCACAATGCACCGTTAGACACCAATTCTGTCCTTCTCTTTCTGTGATCTTCCAATCAAATGTGTTGTATTTACATTTTGAAGGTAGAGCTTTCCTCCTCCACTACCGCTAGTCTCTGACAGAAATAGCCCACACGGCTCTTGGTGGGCTACTTCCGGGCTATTTCGCGACCATTTCTCGGCCTTCCACGACGGATAAGAAGCAGCCGAGAAAAAGCCGAGATATGCCTGAGAAATAACGAGAAGTCACCAAAAGTACTCAAAACGCAACCGTCGCCGGCTCGCCGGGCCACCATCCGAGGCCGCCACCGGTTGGGCTGGCCTACAGAGGCTGAACAAGGTCCATGTACCTCAAACTTGGGTAGTCGAACCGACGAAGGTGTTGACATCTGAATCATGCCTCTGGAGTGCAATATACCTACTTGGAATGCATTATTTCTCGACAATTCATCGGCTATTTCGCGTCGAGCATTATTTCGCGGTCATTTCGCGGCTATTAAAGGCAGTGTTCACGATGAAAAAAGTTTTCGAAATTCCACTAGGATTGGGTAGTGGAGGGACACTCTGTAACGTTAACGTCGAAAGAACGCATAAAAACGAGCCAGGAAGAGCCCCAAAAGAGCCCGAAGTTGCAACTTCGAGCGCATTGGAAACCCCAAAAGCGCATCACACGCCCACCGACGTGAACAAATGAATGCTCGAGATCGTAAGATGAGCGATGATTTTCAATCATTAGCACCGTTCTTCCCTTCATTCTCAGCTTCTCTCTTTAGTCAGGTCAGCTCGCAAAGATCGGCTGAAAAAGACGGAAGTTACAAGCCGCGGACATCTCGTCCTCCAGGTTTCCATAGCTCAATCTTTGAGGGGACATACCTGCGTTCACAGAAGGTCTTGTATGATTTCAGAGACACCATTGGGATCAGCATGGGGCCGTTTTCAAGATAGGCGGAAAAACAGAAAAACGATTTTCATCGTGAACACTGCCTTTAAGCGGAAAGCGCGCAATTCTCGGCCAAAACTCTGCGAGGTAGGATTTGGCCTGAGAGCTCGCGAGGGCGCGTTTCCGCGTATTTTTCGTTTTTTTTTTGAATATCTCGTTTCAAACTCAACTTTGTGTGAAACTAGGGTAATTTCACATGATCCTGGCGTCGAGGGCTATCCATCAGTGTGGCCATTGTCGGGTTTCTTTTGGAATGGTAGAGGTTCTGCATTAAACCAGCTGTGTATCTTTTAGAGTTCATCCATACTCGCTTATCCATACTAGTTTTCACCTGCTTCGAATTTCATAACGAAATGTAGGGGAGTTTGTCCTCCAAAAATTTACGAGTTCTAAAATCGTTCACTACTTTCTATCTGTCAGTTCTACTCAAATGCATGGATTTTTGTACTCGCGATTACTATTTGGATGACGTTATGAGAACGGGATCGCGAAAATTATTCATTGGTGCGAATTTCGCCGTTTTTTTGTGAAAATTTGCATTTTTAGCATATCGTCATTACAATTCACTTTTTGTAGGCCCAGCTCCATAGATAGGTATCGTTGACACTGTTTTATCTAATGACAGTTATCCTGTCAGATATCGATAAAATCATTTCCCGAGAACCTGCAAAAAAATTGTGAAATCTGAATGTTCGAAGAAATAGTAATTACCAAATAAATAGCATTGTATAAGACGCTGCCCATAATAGTTGATGGGTAGAGACAGCGTCCACGCAGAAACCACATTTGGTTTTTTCTTCTCAACCCAATGTTTGAACCAAGTGGAGATTGGTGGCAAAGCTCGAGATCTCAATGCTGCGTATTCATAAAACTAGAGCCTCTTGAAAACTGCTCCGTGATCTGATAACTTCGTTTAAACGTGTGTATTGGAAGCTCCTGATTTTTGGAGAATTCTTGACAATGGAAAGGCGAAAAGAATTAGTCACTTTAATAAGGTAAAGGGGTTGAACCATCCAAGACGTTCTTTTTTCCGGCATTTTTGTAAAACACAAGACCCATCGGACAGACGTGAAAAAATTGGTCAAAAATAAAAATAGGGGTGTGTTTCTAATGAGGAAAAAGCTTCTGTCAAAGTGGAATACCGAAAATTCTTACGAAAAGGAAGGCACACTTCTTGTAATAGGAAAATATGTAGGCCAAAGGCAACAATACCAACTCTATAACAGTACAGGAGAAGAACATTCCCATACACAACGATGTAATAGCAATATTTTAGACCGTAGCCAAAGTTTTATCTCATAGAACACTTTGATGAGTTACCTGCAAAATTAGAGCCTGTTAATGCTTTAATTCTTCACTTCGTAGACGGGGCACCGTACATTCCCCCGTAAAATCTAAGATTTTCATAATTCCGAGAAAAATATTTAGAATCTCCCTTAAAATCTCTACAAACTGATGTCTAACACCCCTTCCATAACTTTAGGTTACGGAGAAAATCACTTAAAATCCGTTTTCTCGTTGTCCAATACCGTTGTCTAGAAGCGCACCTTAGGCCAAAATGGGACAACGCGGGTTCTTCCTCTAAGAATACAACCGTGAGGTTCCAAAAGTAGTAATTTTTTCCTAGGCCTATCCTCTACTACCTGCGGTAAGGTCGCCCAGAATCTCCGTAACTTAAGGTATAATATTTAATAGCAGTATTCCAAATTGCATTGCTGCGAGCCGTCGAAGAATACCGCGCTCCGAAGCCAAACCGAGTTTCAATGGGTTGGTTTTGGAGCGCGGAAACCGCAGAAACCACGAAACCACCGCCGGTTTTACCACCTCTCCCACCCGCACTCGCACTCCGACTTTTTTATTTTCACTTTGAGTTGCCCTCATTTTCAGTTCCTCGTTATGCCAAAATGAGATTGTGGGACAATCTGCGTCGGATTTTTAATTACTTCATTTGTTTAAACAGATTTTGCTAGTGTATAGCAAAGAGCAAGTCAAATCTACTGTCGTTCTCTGGGCCAAATTCCGGTTCGCAGTTGCGGACCACGGCTGTTGCATCATGCGACACCTAGTAATCGTGCTGGGAGAATGCTGATTCGTGCCGGGTCCATCTGGTCCCAACACGATAAAAATGTGTGGCATGATGCAATAGCCGTAGTCTGCAAATACGAATCGGAATTTAGCCCAAAAAACGACAGAACACTCCCCGAGGTTCATTAGTAGGCTAGGGAGTGCATTAATTTTGAAATAAAAAAAAATTATTTAAAAAAAAAAGTTTAAAAAAATGTAAAAGTTTCCACTGCAAAAAATGGCAAATTTTTTTACGAACTTTGTGGGACGTAGAAAGTTATGGACATTTTTCAAAAATTTTGATCACCAAGAGGGGGAAGGACGTGGCTTCAACGAAGTCCTGGAGAACGGTTTGCCTGACCCTGCCCGCCCGTTACGCACCAGCATGTGTGCGGTCCCTGAATTCAAGAGATACTATCACGAAGTCAACGTAAGCGGGTAGCGACAGTCCTATCCTCTTAAACACATAGAATTAATAGCGCATAGTATACGTTTCGGACGTATACTATCCTCCAGGCTCGTGTGTTTGACTAGAAATAAAGATATAACATTAGGGATCTTAATTATGCATGACCTCGGGAATAAACATGAGTTCAAGAACAATAATTACGCAAGGCATTCACTGTGGGTAATTGGCACTTAGGGTAAAGGTACTCCCTCATATTTGAGCGAATGTTCTATTTCGTTCCCTTAGACGGTAATCTTCTTTTCTCTAAAAGACCCCATGTCTTGAGCCTCAGGATGTGTATTTTAAGAAAACGAAATCAATGTTCATGGAAACGTCAAAGAATCTTCTTATGGGAAATTCATCGGCTCATAGTGTATTATTCGGATTGGCCACATTCAGCGTGATCCAAACTCCCACTTGCTGTCCAAACAACAACCGAACGTCAACACGATACCGCCTCGTTCTGACTAACTACTCATAATGAGATCTGCTATGGGGACTGCTTAATCATCTACACCCACAACACAGAATATGCCTGACACTTTGCAGTGCACCAGTTCCTTAATATATGTTTCGACGATTAAGTCATATGTTGTGAAATCTTAATCCATCACCTACACTGGCATTATGCAGATTTTGGATGTTCACAAGGAGTTTCTGTTTATTACTAGGGCTTACCTTACAGTTCCCGAGGGCTTTTATAATACCATATGCTGATAGTTGTAGGTTTGGGACACAGTATTGATAGTCCGTTTTCCAAATCCCCTAAATGCCTCGGAAGTTTACAGGAGATTTTAAAAAAGGGGCATTTTCATAGCTTTGCGAAGAGAATAGTGGTACACGAATGGCAATTTTAGGGCGTTCAAAAATTGTCTCGGGTTAAGCTTCAAACTTTTGTTTCAGGGGTTTTTTTGGACGTTGATTACCCAGCTGAAGCCCATTTGTCAATATTTAAAAAACTCCGTCCGATTCGGCCCGAAGCTTCAAAATGGGGAAAATTTTGCTGGTCAAAGGCGACTTTCGACGTTTTCGCGAATCCTACGATGACAGCGTTTCAAAACCTCTATGGTTTTCGTTTTCTTTCTAGTCTGACTCATGTACCAGGCGGCTGGCCGTGTGGGGTTGGCGGCCTCACTGGAGAATGGCGTTTCGATTAGCGTGGGGTGATCTACCTTCGCGGCCCCGTTCACTCCTCAGACTAAAATGATTGCGCGCATTCTACATAGTGGTTATTTGGCTGCTCTAACACAAAATTTTACGATTTTTCTTGGATTGCGGTATGTAACGGTGGGCATATGGTAGCTTTGTTGAAGTCTCAGATTTGCCTCAAAATTTCACTGTGGGTGTTATTTGGGGCGCTGAACACGAATTTGAGGTCCATTTTTTGATTTTCGAAGTTTTAAGGTAAGTAACGCCAGTCGAAATTCATTATGCCCACCTTAACCTACAGTAACCCTAAGTCTGGCGAATAATAGACCCCAGATTCGGGATCAGCGCCCTAAGTAATCACCAGTTAAAAGTCTTGAACCGAAGCAGAAATTTTTCTTCTGAACACCCTAAAACTTCCCTTACCTTTTTGTAAAGCTATGGTAATGCCTTTTTTTAATCTTTGCAAATCCTTAAGTTTAGCCAGTTTCAAGAATAGGTCATTTATGTAGTGTCACAGACCTACAGCAACGACAACATGATGTTACAAATCGCCACGGGAAGTTTGAAGCAGTCCCTAGTTGGAGCTATCATAACCGTATACTCAAAAAGGAAGTCTAATTACTGAAATTCTAAGATCAGGATCATGCTTCACGCGGCCAACCACAGTGACAGTGCATATCGGGCAAATCGAGTCTCGACCGAATACAGTGTAGACGTCGCTGGAAGTGTTTGGAGCACTGGAAAGTAATGTCGTTAACTCGCGCTTGATACAACCCACAACTTCCCAGCGAGTCTCTATATTTTCGATCAATGGTGTATTTTCCAACGTTGTCAATAACGTTTGTCATATATAGAGTAACTTTTCAATCCCTGATCGATAAAAATCAGATGGTTTTTGGGATATCTAGAGATGGCTTTTTGGTTGGATTTGCTAATGTTTTGCCACTGGAATTGTTGCAGCGTTTGGAAAGAATGTAAATCCCATGATGCGACATCGAGCAAATGAGTTTAAGCTTCCACACTCTTCAATTCAGCATTTCATAATCTTTTAAGAACCGTCAAATTGACATAATTATTTTTGTGTTCAGCATGTCAAATGTATGTAGCTTGTTAGTAGTGTTTCATCCTAATCTGCGCTAAGGCGTCATTCATAGTCCTCACCGCAAGCGCGGCACGCGCGTGACGCGCGGGACGAGCGGTGGACTATAAAATTCTTCACCGCGCGGCACGCGCGGGACGAGCGGGAAGCCACTATGAAATCTCCGGCGGCACCGCCATGGCGGCGCTGGTGAAAGTCGGGCCTTTACTGTGACATGAACAGAAAATCCTGGCTTGCATTTGCGTATGCTGTAGCGCAGGATAGTCCCGGAATTATTTATGTGGGAGTGGACTTAAATTGAGAAGCAAGTATTGATTGAAACGGTAAAACCGCCACTGCGGTTTGGGCGGCGCCGCCATGGCGGCGCTGGTGGACTATGAAAGGTCTCATCGCGCGTCCCGCGCGTGCCGCGCTTGCGGTGAGGACTATGAATGACGCCTAAGGCCGAAAACTTCGCTTCTTCACTCAGCGCTTGATACTTGATTGTCCATTGCCAGGTGGCAATCGTCTCAGCGGTGATCACACGTCCCTGGTTGTTTGGAGGCGCGATCACTGGTATTGAACGGTTTAACTGGTAACTGCCATCTTTCATCTCGTTTGATTTCAAAGTCTGTCTAAATGAGACTGTCCGCGTACTGGGTCAGCGTGCGTGTCTTGAAACCATCGCCAAGGAATTCATTTGACTCAAAAATCGATTAGCAGGAGTGTTGGACAAACACTGAATACTATCACAGTCGGCTGTTTGCAGGCTTGGGAAGGCTCGTCCAAAATTTGCCAGTTGCGACGGCCACTAGACTCGCACGCCGACCGCGTAGGCGGACAGTCTCATGCGGACAGACTTCACGCAATCTGTCCCCAGTTTGTGTGAGGCTTCTTGCGGCTTGACCACCTTATCGGGGTTTTGCGTTCGTCAGTCTGGTGACGGCATTCCGCATTTATGATTGTTGACGAACATCAGTACACGGGAGGTTTTAGTTTACCTTGGTTTTGATGATAGCAGCGTCCGTTCCAGGGCTCATTGGTTTTGCAACACTAGTGTGACAGAAGACTAAATGAAGACTCAGGTTCGCATTCGTCTCACTAAAAATCCCTGTACGTACTAAGGGAAAAACGTCCTTGACTTCGTTCAGAGTGAACGTGGTTCGCTCACAAGGGCATTTTCGGATTTTATGTCCATAAATGATTTCGAGAATGCACATAACTTCTGGAACGGCCACGCTCGTTAATAAGTCTTTTCTCACTAAAGGACTTGCCTAGACGGACCGTGCGATTTCCGGTTCAAGTGGAACTTCGTTTGTCTACGTTCGTCATCTATAAATGTATTTGACGTCATTTCGTACCATAATTCTGAGAATTCTATCTGCAAGTGAGTTACAACTACGCCTATTCCCTGCAAAACCTTATCCAAGAACACAAACACAATTGTGGCCCCGTGGCCACTGACCACTACTGATATTTGTCTTCATGAAACCACTGTTGATCAATCGAACTTGTGAAGGATGTCTTATTCCTGCTTGTCTCCATTCATTTCATTACAAAGTCAACACGATTCTCATTTTACAGGGAAACTATAACATATTAGTCAGCCTGGCGATTCCATAATTTTTCTACAACCATTAACAGACGTTAGGTCCGAACGTGTCCTTCTCAGCTGTCTAAATCCACTCTGCAAAAGTTATGAACGTTTCCCCCTTGATTTTCGTACTCAATGCACCTTCCAAAATGCGCATTAATCTTTCGGAAATCTGGAAGCGGACCTCATAATCGTGTAAAGCTCCCATAAAAAACTATTTAACAAAGTTCGGGTGAACTGTCATTTTTAAACTTACAAAGGGAGTGTGTTTAGTGGTCAACGCATATGCAAAACGACTAGTATTGTTAGAATGTGATGTGCCTCAATAGTGAAAATGCGAAAATGCGCAGTATCCCTCCCCGAGCTGTGGGTTGCAAAAGTTATAAGCGTTTTTCAAGCTGAAAAAGCATCCATCAGGCATTTTTTGGGTGTTTCACAACATTTTCTCGAATTTCTCCCTAAACTTTGTAAGTAGGGGTAATCTAGGGTGGTGAACACGAATCTCGAGTACGTTTGTCAAAATTTTGAGGTTTACTGTATGTAGGTCAAGGTAGGTAGCGTGTCATTTAGAGGGCAAAACCTACCTTAGTATATCGAAAATCGACAAACGGACGTTAAAAACAGTGTCCACGATAAAAACCATGTCTGATTTTTTGGTGGAGATCGGCAGCTGCTGAGATTAGCGCAACCCTAACGTTGAAAAAACTAAGAAAAATGAATTTGGAACGGTCCCCTACGGCCCGAAAGTTGGACACCCGTCAGCTCGTCACACCCAGATGATTTTTCCACGCCCACCGACGTGAACAAATGAATGCTCGAGATTGTGAGATGAGCGATGATTTCCAATCAATAGTCCCGTTCTTCCCTTCATTCTCAACTTCTCTCTTTACTCAGTTCAGCTCGCATACATCGGCTGCAAAAGACGTAAGTTACAAGACTCGGACAACTCGTCCACCATGTTTCCTTAGCTCAATCTTTGAGGGACCATAAATCCATTTCCAGAAGGTCTTGTACAATTTCAGAGACATCATTGGAATCAGCACGGAGCCGTAACCCCGTATGCAAATTTTGAGTTAAATCTGAGATTTCGACTAGCTATCGTATACCCACCGTAATCCACCGTCATCTGTCAAAAAAATTATAAACGGACTCCAGATTCGTATTTAGCACTCCAAATAACCATTAGAGAAACATTTCTATCGTAGCGCTCCGGAAATCGTCAAAAGTCACATTCTGCCCTTGAATTTGCTTTCGATCGGAGGTTTTGAACGAATTTAGTCGAAAACTTCGGAAAATCGACAGATAGAGCCCAGTCCCGTTGTCAGTGCCCCAAATAACCCACCTGGGAGGATTTTGAGTCAAATCTGGACAAATTTTCTTAAACGCTTCCTGAGCCCTCTAATGGGCATGAATAAACGCTCAACCGAAAAAACCGTTCAAGTCTAAACTGCTATTCTTTTGTATAAAGCTTGGAAACTGTACCTTTAGCCAAACTTCGCTCAAGGTGATAGTTTTGGGCGCTGAACACAATTGTAAAGTCCGTTTCAGGATTTTCCGAGGACTAAAGCGCTTTTTGGGAGGTACAAAAAACACAGAAAATTGCCGATTTAAGCTTGTAGCTTCTTGGAAACTGCAGCTCGGGGCTGGATACCGCGCAGTTTTACTATAGAGGCTCGAGAGATACTAGCAATACAAGTCGTTTTTGCATCTGCGTTTACCGCCATAAACACTTCCCTTGTTAGCATAGAGTCATAGCGTTTTGGGCTTGTACGGATTGTTGCTTAAGCGTCTATTTACATCAGTTAAGGTGTTCTGAAAGCGTTTAGTAAAAATGTTTCAGTTCTGGCTTGAATTTCCCCATTGGGGTTCTTTGGGTTGCTGATCACGAATCTGAGGCTTGTTTGTCGGTTTTCCTTAGTTCTAGGCTCAATTCGATCGAAGCTTCCTACCGGGAAGAGTTTTTAAACCAGAATGCGAATGCTACGGTAGATAATGCTCAAAATCTTTCTCTAGGAGTTGTTTGAAGCGCTCAACGCAATCTGAGGTCAGTTTGTTCGAAAGGTAACGGTATATTAGGGTTGGTATACGGTAGTTTGAGTCAAAGTCTCAGATTTGACTCAAAATTTATATGTGGTTGTTGCTCGGGGTGGTGGATACGAACTTGGTGTTCATTGTTTGATTTTTGAAATACGAAAGAAAAGTTTGCGCCTTAAAAGACATGGCACCTGCCTACCGTAGTCTACAGTACACCTTACAGTTTCGACAAGCAGGCCTCAGATTCGTATTCAGCATCCTAGATTCCCTCTACATATAAGTTTCAAGCGAAATCCGGAAAAAATTCGAAAAGCCCTAAAAACTCCCTGAGGGGTACCTTTGTCTTGCCTCGAGGATTCAAAAAATACTGCAACTATTTTCGGAGTGGTTTTAGGCGGCCGCCATGAAGCATGCTTGAATTCTACGTCCTAAGTGATTATAGAAAGTTACATCTCATCCTGAATGACCGCGCTGACTAAAGCCTAGTTTTGACTGCAGGTGGTCGCTGCGGCCATGTGAGGGACAACTGTTCCTTTTTCATCGCGCCTAAAGGCACAGGACACCCAAAAAATTAATTTTCAGATTTTATGCTTATCTTGGAGAGAGTCACACGCTGACCACAGTGGTATCTCCAAAATCCTCTAAGACCCTCTTTGAACAGAGTTATGGCTCTTCAAAGATGCCTAGATTTGGAGGGTGAAAATTTCGTGGACGAGTTGTCTCAGGCCTGTATTTCTTTTCGTTCGCAATCGTTGCGCGAGAGCGAGTCAGGATAAGGAGATAGCCCAGCAATGGACTGAAGAACGACGAATTATTGAAATTCATCCATCTATCGATCCGCTATCGAGTCCGAAAATCTGTCAGGGGGTCGGGCCTGTGGTGGTGAGCGAAGGGGGTCGGGCCTGTGGTGGTCGCTTATATCTCGCTTATTTGGAGGAATTTAGATCTCGCGTTTGGCACGTGTTATACAGCTGGGGTCTTCTACACAAATACATGAAAATCTCATAATTCATATCTGAGGGTGTACTGTGCCTTTAATAGAAAGCCGCTCCAAATGTGATCGCTTCGTGGCATACGTCCTGCATCGCTGGGTCGCGGCGACGAAATCCTATGTTTCACTGCTTCGCTGCTTGAAGAGCGATTCTCAATGGTCACTGACCATCGCTCCATCGCGGCCAAAATGGCAGCGATGGAGCGATTGCCAGCGAATGACACGTTTCGTCTAATGAACGTTGACCCTTTCACATGACAAGATAAGTGTTTTCGAGTCGAAACGCGTTATTGATTAATACCAGCCATTAATTTCACTGATTGATTGAATTTCTTCTATCATCTGTGGGCCTATGCACTATGAACAGAATCGCTGCCGCTGCTACATCGCTGCAGCAGTGGGTTCAAAATCACTGCGATGAAAAACAGCAGCGATGCAGTCAAAACTAGGCTTAAAGTATGGCTAGATCCGCGGCCTGTTTCCTCAAGAAAAAACGTGTAAATTCCGATCGCGGCTGATGTGGCGGTTTAAATCTCAATCTCTGATAATTAAACCGCTGCGCTAGCCGCGGTTTGAATTTAAACGTCTTTTCTTGAGGACACAGGCCACGGACACGGTTAGTTCCCTTGTTAGCTGTTATACTGGTCCCTACTTGGAATATGTTCATTCCAAAGAAAAACTGCATGGAACTGCGTCACAGCAACAGTCAGCAGCGAAATCGAATTGGAACCACGTTAGTTTCAAATTCAGGCTTATAAATTCAGGATGCATGAATTGCACTTTTAGGATGATTGAATTCCATCGGTGGAAGGCTGAGTGAGTGTAGCTTCCTGCACGAATTTACAAGTATTGGGCTACTCACAAAACATTCCATCCCGTTTCGCTTCCTAGCAGAGTACATATAGCAACCCCTGAAATCGGGTTCAGTCTTACCATTGAAGGCTTTGCTTCTGCTAGCAAATGAGCAGATGATAGACAAGGTCCTTGTTATGCTCCTGCGGGATGTAAGCCTGACGCATTAACATTACCTCAGCTTGCCATTTGGTCTAGGCACATATGTATGTAGTTGCCAAACGACCAAACAACACCATTTTTGGGTCGAACACGGATGGGTACATGCTATAAGACGGCGAAATTCACTTGGTTCCTACGCGTGCTGGTGCGGAGAGGTATATTAGAGACAGTGAGAGAGCATAGGGCAGACAGAGGCCGAGGCGTCGCGCGCCGCTTGCGCCTCGAATGATGTGAATTACGACGTTTTATAGAGGGTATGATATTTATCATAAACACTGCCCTAACTGTGCTTATCTGGACCAAATTCCGGTCCGCATTTGCGGCTCGACACGCTTTGCGGCCGCACGCGCTCGAGTCAGTCGTGTTTGCAGCGCCAAAGCCGACTCCATGTGGGTTTTTGTACAACTTTCTCCAATTTTTCTTAGTTCCCAGTTTCCAAAACCCACCTAGAGTCAGCGAATCGGCGGCTGCGGCGCTGGACGCTCTTCTGACTCGGGAGCGTGCGGTCGCAAAGCGTGTCGAGACGCAATTGCGGACCGGAATTTGGTCCACATAAGCACAGTGAGTAGGAAGCTGCTCTCAGCAATCGGGCGCGGAATCATTCGATCAATAGTCATCCTCCCTTTGTTTTCCCGCACGTAATTTTTCTCGCCAAGCGGCGTCGCGGCTTCCTCCCATCCAGTAATTGACGACACATTGCTCATTGAGAGGCCGAATGCATCAACGCGCCGGGTTGGGGTAGGGGCAGGGCAGCCGGCCCCACTGAACCCGAATCTGGGTATCTTTGTCGCAATACTTAGGGTTACTGTAGATTAAGGTAGGCATAGCGCCTTTTCTCTGGAACTAGTTACCTTACAACCTCGAAAATAGAAAAATTGACCTAAAATTCGTGTTCCGCCTCCCAAATAACGCCCTCAAAGAAATTTTGAGTCAAATCTGAGACTTTGATCGAGATACCGTATATGAGTTTCAAGCCGATTTCATCTTTTCATTCTCAAAACTCGCGTTTGGCCAGCGAAATTCTCCCCATTTTGAAGATTCGGACTCAATCAGGCGGAATTTTCCGAATATTGACGAATGGAACTCAGATTCGTAATCAGAACCCAAAATAACCGCTAGAAAAAGTATTCGGCCCGATCCAGGACAGTTTTTTCCAACACCCTAAGAATTGTCATTCATGTACCCCCTTTATCCTCACAAAACTATGAAAACGCCCGCTTGCGGAAATCTGCAATTATCTGAGACTTTAGGGGATATGCAAATGCCCTGTCCCATATCTACAACTATCAAAACTTGGCTTTATAAGAGCCCTTGGGAAGTGTGGGGTAAGCCCTGATAAGAGACGGTATTGACCCGCTGTTGAACAAATCGCATTGGCTTGACTGAACACAATACTCACCTCCCTCACTTGACAAACAACGTTCCGCGCGCTTGCCATGTTGAATATGAATGCTATACCCAACTTTGCCCATGTACCTTATTCATGAATTAGTTATATGTCCGCCAAGAAAAATTAAAAAAAATTGAAATTAAAAAAAAAATTAAATTAAAAAATATTTATTTATTTAATTATTCATTTATTTATTTATTTATTTATTTATTTATTTATTTATTTATTTATTTATTTATTTATTTATTTATTTATTTATTTATTTATTTATTTATTTATTTATTTATGCACACAGAGGTGGCATGGCACATATAAGAATAAGGTACATGGGCAAAGTTGGGTATAGCATTCATATTCAACATGGCACGTTGCCGCGCGCTTGCCATGTTGAATATGAATGCTATACCCAACTTTGCCCATGTACCTTATTCATGAATTAGTTATATGTCCGCCAAGAAAACTCTCGATGTCGATTCCAAATGTTGAGAATCCAATGTAAACCATTTCGTATTTATTTATTCATTTAATTATTTATTTAATTATTTATTCATTTAATTATTTATTTATTTATTTATTTATTTACTTATTTATTTATTTATTTATTTATTTATTTATTTATTTATTTATTTATTTATTTATTTATTTATTTATTTATTTATTTATTTATTTATGCACACAGAGGTGGCATGGCACATATAAGAGTTGCCGCGCGCTTGCCATGTTGAATATGAATGCTATACCCAACTTTGCCCATGTACCTTATTCATGAATTAGTTATATGTCCGCCAAGAAAAACTCTCGATGTCGATTCCAAATGTTGAGAATCCAATGTAAACCATTTCGTATTTATTTATTCATTTAATTATTTATTTAATTATTTATTTATTTAATTATTCATTCATTTATTTATTTATTTATTTATTTATTTATTTATTTATTTATTTATTTATGCACACAGAGGTGGCATGGCACATATAAGAGTTGCCGCGCGCTTGCCATGTTGAATATGAATGCTATACCCAACTTTGCCCATGTACCTTATTCATGAATTAGTTATATGTCCGCCAAGAAAACTCGATGTCGACTCCAAATGTTGAGAGTACTATGTAAACCATTTCTTATTTATTTATTCATTTGGTTATTTATTTAATTATTTATTCATTTAATTATTTATTTATTTATTTATTTATTTATTTATTTATTTATTTATTTATTTATTTATTTATTTATTTATTTATTTATTTATTTATTCATTTATTTATTTGTTTATTTGTTTATTTATTTATTTATTTATGCACACAGAGGTGGCATGGCACATATAAGAGTTTTCCTTCTTTTTTCTTTCACTTATAACGCAACTGATATGACCGGTACAGTGCAGTGAAGAAAGACTCGCAGTTATGAAGTGTAAATTTTTGAACATCTGCAATCCAACAGCTAAAAACGTGATTGCTCATTTCATTCAATATGAGCACCAGTCGTTCCAGGAAGCACCTTCTTTACTATCATCTTCAATTTGGTCATTCATCATCGCGACTCATCAACTCACTAATACGTCTCAATCGCTGACGTGCGTTGACCAATCCGCTCATTTTGTCTGCTCTGTCTCCTGCGAGGATGCTAAATAAGTTCTGTGAAACATCAGCAGAGCACTCTCCCAGATTGCTGCAGACGGGAGCATCATTTCTTACTCTCGATTCAGCTTCGAATTGCGCACTAAAAAACCCGGTGGAACAAGAAAACGCTCGTAATTCAAAATTTTTCTCTCTCAGCTGAATGTGGCGGATTCCAATCACGGCAGCTTTTTGTTCCACTTTCTCTCATAAAGCTCTCATATTGGGCTAAATAGCCCCACATTATGAGAAAATGGTCCCCGAAATTTGCGTGGATGTGTTCAGATGTCACACGATTTTTTTAATGTCAGCTTATGGTGTTTACAGGGTACTCCCACACATTTGGACTTTTTTTGCTCCATTCCACATCTGAAGAATCCGACCAAACCATGTCCCAGTGCATCTGCAGTTAATCGAGTATTCTGACGGCAGTGTTTACCGAGAATGTCCTTTCGAACTTCCTTATAATGGGGCAAGTTCTAAGCCTAACCTCCCACGAAAATCGTAATTTTCGGCACAACTAGGTCAACTTCTTCTTCTTTCCTGGGGATGGAAGCGTAGGCCAGGTAGACTCTGTTTCACTTCAAATGAACTCCTGTTTTCCATTATCACAGCGCGGAGCGGTGGTTTTTTCGTCGGTACCTCCTTATCACTAGTTATACATCACCGAGGCTCACCGCTCCGCTACTGGTGATAATCAAAATCAACAGGTCACTACGGATGTACCAGAGCTTATGATGTTTTCCGATCAAATCACTCCGCCTAAGTCATCGTTTCCTATTTCAAGGCCGGTTTCGTTGTATTGTGAGATTGCCCGCCAAATCGGGTTATTTTGAAATTTCTTGCCTGAATCTTTGCTCTCGGCGCACCGATCATTTGAAATTCTAACTTTTCCGTAGACAATGAAAGGCATTGTAATCTATATACCGTATTTTCTCTTTTATGAAGAGCATATAGAGTCCGCGTAATCAATTTAGCCTGATGAATGGACGGGCTGCGACGGTAGATCGCCTCGCGCGCTCGAAACCCTGTTGTCCGGTGATGCCGCCGGTATGACACTGGTTCGGGGGGGGGACACCCAGGATTCAATTGAAGAATGTATGATACCGCTTTCAAAAATCGAATTGTTTCCATGGAATCTCCACGAGAACAATGACTGACAACTCTATCAGACATATGATATCAGCGCAAATTTTCATTTTTACTGATGAATCATTACATTTTTTCGAGTGCCCCCCCCCGAACTAGTGTCAATCCGATGCCGCTAACACCGCACAGCCAGCCTCGTGGTTCATGCGTTAGATCAAATATAATTTTGACAGCAGGTGTCTTTTGGACCCCTTCACTTATATCCACAAGGAAGTCTTCAGAAGAGTTGTTTCAAAGATTCTATAAACTACTTTATAAAATTCTAAGTGATCTTGAGGCCTAAGCAAAACCAAACCTCTCCAGCCGCTTCGCGGCTGGAGCGATCTGGAAACCATACGTGTGTCACTTTTGCGGATATCTTTTTCGGGTTCCCTTCAAAGGATAGCGTGCTACTAGTTTTCAGTCTGTTTTGAATGCTGCACGTTGCTTGAAGTTGTTCAATAGTCTTCAAAGCCGCACAGAGCGATTGCGAAAACGAAGTTTTCAAAAATTCAGCTGGTAAAGGCAGTGGTCGCGATCAGAAAAATTGTGGAAAAACAATATAAATCAGCTTAACGGCTACTCTGAGAGTTTTGACCATAAAATAGCCGCGAAATAGCCCACCGGGCTTCGCAGCGGCTCCTGGTGGGCTACTTCCCGGCTATATCGCGGCTATTTCTCGGCTTCTCACGGAACGGACAAGAAGTAGATGAGAAATAGCCGAGATATACCCGAAAAAAAAAACTAGAAGCAAGCAAAGGTAACCAGGACGCAACCGTAGCCGGGTCGCTGAGCCATTATCTGAGCCGCCAGCGGTTGGGCGGGGCCTCCATAGGCTGAACGAGGTTCATGTACCTCAAACTTGGGAATTGAACCCAAGGAGGTGCTGGCATCTAAATCATGCTTCTGCAATGCGCCGTATAAATGCCTGGAGAGCATTATTTCTCGGCTATTTAGCGGCGGGCATTATTTGGCGGCTGTTTCACGGCTATTACGCTGCAAGCAGGCATTTCTCGGCCATTTCTCGATCAAACCTCTCAGAATACAAGATCGCGAAAGTTACGCGGCAAGAAACGAGCTTTAAATAGAGTTATCGAGATCCTAAGTTGCCAAGTCGTACACGAGTGCACAGCTCCACCCAAAAAGATCGCAGCCTCATGCTGAGCAGTAAAAAACCACTGACATTCACAGCCAGAAATAAATGCAAATATAACTAATAAAAAGAGTTGGGGAGCCCTTCGTTCAATGTTTGACTCAATGAAGACAGAAATGTTAGAGCAGGGTTAGTCCGAAGGATATTGTTCATTGAATGACTTCCAATTCCAAGCCAGCTGATTTTGTGAATATTAGAGGTCTTCGATGCCGAAAATGTTGAGTGGGCTCGCCCAACATCAAAGACCACGAAAGTTCAGGTTCAAAATTTGGCCCAAAAAAGGGTTTTTCCGCAATTTTTTAAATCGTCTTACTAATCTGAACCCGAAAAAGAGGTTCCAAGAGGAAAAGAAGACAGGCGTAACTTATTGCGACCACGGCTTCCGAGCACTGGCAAACACCATCACCTCGATTTGACTCCATTGACAATCTTTGATCTGGGGATCAATCGCTCAAATCGGCGCGATGGCTCATCATTTCCTAAGGTTTGCGTATTCTGTGGTGGGTTATGGGTTCAAGGGCGGTAGTTCTGCAACAGGTTTAATGTCTCCTTCTTTAGGGATTGAGCAGTAAGCTCAACACTTTCTGTTTCCTTGGTGGGCTGGCGTAAGCACGCGAGAGCGAGCGGGCGTGCTCAGGTAGAGACATCACTCTTTCCGCGGTACCACTAGCCGACGTCCCGTAACCCCTCCGCGGAAGGCCGATAGATCGATCGCGGACGGTCGGCAGCGCCGTTTCGTTGACTGTCCGCACACTGTGAACAAGCACTCTGCTGCCCTCCTGCCGCCGCCTTACGGCCAATCTGGTGACTGACAGAAGACAGTCCTAAAACCGTTCGCGGCACATTTAAATTCACCCTTTAAGTAGAGGTCTGTTAGAACAAATTTTCAAAAATCCGCTTCTGGGGATTCCATTTTGAACTGCTCTTGACAAGCAAGGAGTGAGCTTTAACGGAGAAGCTTCCTACACTAACTGGTTCTCGCAGTCTCCCCATTCGCAGACGCCAGTAACGGACAGTGGTTCACCTGCCCAAGATCAGCGTCGCACACAGCGCGGGTTTTAAAAAGAGTCTCAACACAGCGTTCTCTGCTCAGCAATCGTTCATTGGCTCCACCCTAAAGGGTGGTGCAGTGATGATATCAAAGTGGGAATCGATGAGTGAGTGTTTGATGACTCCCAGGAATAGCCGACTACCCGCCGACCCTCCGCGGGAAGACGGGGAAACCTCTCTCTCCGCGGGAAGGGGGGCGCTGTGCCACGCCCACAAATTTGGAGCCGCGCGAAGTCGACTAGCCCGGCTTGGCCGGCGGAAAGTAGGCTGTTTTTATCTGAGGTGAGCGCGCGAGACGGAGATCGCGTGAGCGGCGAGCAAAACGTGTGCTCTCGATGAAAATCGATTTTGCGTAATCGCACGCTCTCGCGACGTACGGAAAATGCCTTACAGCTACTTCCTGGCTTTTCAGTATATCTTTCTCTGATTTTTCCTTTGGAGGACCCGGAGCTTACGCTTTTGCTTCAAAGCTGAGAATTGTTTTTTCATTGTGAACACCGCCTTAGAAGCATGCAAAAATGCAATACTATTCTTAGGTGAAATGCTTTCGTGCTGAATTTTCGCACTATCGTAGAGGGCGATCTCCATCCCTGCATAGTGACCTCAAAGTGCGTGAAACCATAATTATATTTCTTTTTTTTTTTTTGCGCCCAGGCGCGTTTTTTCTTCGAATCCAATTGTTATTAGTGTTTTTCCCATGAGAAAAAGTCGTAATGACGTTCACTTGCCCTCACCCATAATATCATACTCCTTTATCCTCACACCGAATTTGAGGAGATCTCTAACCCATTGACGACCACGCCTAATTTGGGGTGAGTGCATGTGGCGTACCCGTATACCGTGTCCTACCGATGGGACACGTGGACTCGAAGGGCACGCCACCAAACATCGAAAGTAGTTTTAATGTTCACAGTGTAGCTATCAGTGAAGTCAACATTGTTTCAGAAATTCCGCTCATGGACCTCTTTCTACCATTAGTCAAGGTAGGGGCACTTCTCCAGATGACCAGAAAGTGATTCCAACTAAGTCTCCCTTCTGAGAAAGCTAAGAAATGGCAGCGAAATGAAAAGAAATCATAATGCGCTTAGAAAGATGTTCTTGCAGCTGTTTTTTTTCATATTGAGACCTGGCTTTTTTATAGTCTACAGCATTGGAAGAAGGACCTGGTGAGCTTGCGGACTCTTCTTAGCGACTCCAATTCTTCTTCCTAATCCCTGGTCAGCATTTGACGTCTTCCATACCCCTGCTTGAGCGCTTCACATATATTATCCTGTGAAGTTCTGCTGCTTGTTGGCGACATGCAAAACTGGTCAAGAAATTGTCAAAGATTGAAAACTTGTCGAGAAATAGTTGAGAATTCTGCTGAATACAAGCAGGGCTTATTTCTAGAGCAGCCGTCCAGAATTTTCAGAGAATTGACGAAACTAAAACAAAATCTCTAGCTGGTGAGAGAATGCCCTGATTTTTGCAGCATTTCTTGACAAAAACACGATTTTCCCGATTTCTCGACAACTTCTCCCTGAATTCTGAACAACGTTTGGGTTCTCGACCTACTCTGGGCAATTTTTCGCAATATTCAGGACAACTACGTTTATCTGAATATGATAGCTTGCCATAACTTCAGCTGGAAATGAGCATGTGAGTTACACATTTCACTTCCGTTTGACTCTTGACTTAACCTGCAATTAGGTCTCCGAAGCACCTGTCATTGCCAGAACTCTGCGTAGTGACGTCTCCCCCGCAAACAAGGAATCAAATTGTTTCATTGCGCGCTTACTGACAAATTTCGCAGCACTGACGCAACTTTCTTGCTCAGCGCCGGCATTTTCCATAAGTATTTGACCCAATTTTCACTTTAGTCAACACAATCACGTCAACTCTTTATGCTCATGACTCTAATAGTGATTTCACCCCAATACCGATCGTTGATTGACTCGTGGTGGTTAAAGGCACAGTCCAACCTCAGGAACGAAATCTGCGATTTCACCATAATTGTAAAGTCGACCCACTATCGATAACACCTGCTAAATGCGAGCTCTGGATTCCCCCGAATAAGCGATATTATGGGAAAAGCCAGTCTCGCACGCCTACAGCAGGAAGCCATATTGACACGTCCCCGCGGACGACCTTTCGAGCTCTAGACTCGCGACGGATTTCAATAAAAAACACGTAGTCTTTACCTTCGTTTCCGGCCTCTCTTCATCCAGGTTCCTTCCCATACATCATTCGCGACTAACGGAAAATACAAGTCTCGGACAACTCGTCCACCGCTAGTCATTCTAATTCGGGCAATTTTTGTGTGCTCATATAAGTCCGTTCATAAGAGGTTTTATGCTATTCCAGAGGCATATTCGAGACCAACGCGTTACCGCCTTCAAGGAAGGCAGAAAATTGGTTTGTCCAAGTTGGGCGCTCAACAATAAACAATAAAAGCTTTTTTCTGGGTGCTCTGTGCCTTTAAAGGCGTTGTCCTTGTAGAAATCCATCTCAAAAGACAGAGTATTCCGGTCGGTCATCTAGCACAAAAAAGAAGCGCCGTGACAGGCGTAAACGATCCAATGCGAAGTCCGTTCGAAAGCGGTCGGCGTGCGCGTCGGGCGGCCTCCGCGAAGGTGTTTTCCAAACCTCAGAATTGATTAGCAGGATTATTAGTCGACTAGTAAATACAAACTCAGTCAGCTATTTGCAGTCGTTCGAAGGCTCGTCCGTAAAAAGGCCTTCATGACAGCCGCTTGACACGCACGTGAGCGGACAGTCTCGCTCGGACAGGCTTCACGGCATCAGAAAAATCCAAACGTACATTTATGCAAAATGGTTGCTTTTTATTTTTTATTTGAAATTTGTGGTGAAACAAAGCCAAAAATAATTCGTTCGCCCAATTTTTTTAGAGTGCAAATCCTTTTCCGACGTTGCTAGTTTTCTTACTCCAAACACACAATGCAGGCGTAGCAGGAGAGATCCAAACGTCCAATGCAGGCGCCCAATAATTCTGGTCCATGTTTTGCCCAAGTGAGATCCACTAATAGTGAGATACCGAACAACAAACGAACTTGGGAGAAGCTGCTGTTATGGAATGCATAATACTAGTGAAATATTCACTCATTCCGTGTAGCCCTTCCCCTATGATTCGATGATCATCCTTTCTGGAAAACGTAGCACCCCTGACCACTTGGAGGCGCGCTTTTCGGTAGACTGAATAGCTTCGAGGCTATAAATTACCTGTTTTACATTGTAGCTGGAGATATTCTGACTGATCCCAAGCACGAATCAAGCGACTTCGTCGCCTTTTCTAAATTTTCTTCTCAGTAATTTTTCATCGACTTCATTTGACAGCAAGTGGCAACAAACAAATCAGTCTCAATCCCTCGCCGTATTCAATTTGTGGTGACGATTACCCAGAATTGAACTGGTACTAAATTGCTTGTAATGCTCCGCAATTTTTCAAATCAAAAACACCATTCTATTTGCTTTGTCGCCCTCATTTCGAAAATGCATTGATATCAGAGAAAAATTAGGTCTTTACCCAGTAGTGAGGTATTTTCTCTCTGGGGATCGAAAATTTCCGGGAAGCATCCTGGTTTTTTTTCCGAGTTTAATAGCATTTTCGAAACGAGGCAAATTCAACATTGTTTTTGGATTTCGTAACTGTGCACCCCAAACGTGAACGACAGCCTACGACGCTGTCGGTCCCACAGCGAACGTCTGCATATGCCCGATCGGGTCGGGCATCACTCTCCATAAGAACGTAAAGGCCTACCGAACATTGCTCAACACGACGCGGTCGCGGCACGGCTATATAATTTTCTAATTTTTTACTCCGATTTGTTATATCTTCACCACCTGTGTGTGGTCCTACTTCCTAGTCTAGGCAGATCCTCAAGTGCTGACCCCTGGAGAAGGACAGTATGTGAACGAAAACATACCGCTCTCCAATTCTTTTATACCCCACCCTTTATCGATTGGTTATCATCAATAGGTTTACGACAGCCATGCTTCCCGAAGCTCCATACCTACTTTTTGATTTCGAAACCGAATTTCCTGGGTTCTACCGAGAACCTTCCGCCTCGATTCCGGTCCGGAGCCGGAGCGAATGTCATGGAATTTCGAGACCGACCGCTTGAATGCGGTCTATCGTTTGAAACGATTTCGGACTCGTCTGAGCCCTGTCTAAATCATTTGGGGCTCGTCCTATCACCCACTCAGATGATCCTGACTAAGTGGTGGGTTTAATACGGGCCCAAACCTGCTCAAATTCTTAGCAGGCTCAAGAGGGAAGACTATTTCGCCAGAACTTTCACTGATATTATTTTAGTTGGGTTACCTTGAAAGCCATTTACGGATCAAGTATCTGTTTAAAGTTTTGGTATGGTTCAGATTTTGCTATTATGGGGGTGAACGTTCAGATTTTGAAAACTTTACATTCTGCGGGCATAATAGGGATTGTAGAAGTGCCAGTTTTCCGGTTGAAAAGATCACTACTCCAGCTGGAATTTCCTTCTCAGAAAGCTAAGAAATAGCAGCGGAAGAGAAAAGAGCTCATATTGTGTTTGGGAAGTTGTTTTTGCAGCCGTTTTTTCTCTATTCGGGTCCGAGCTATTCTCTGAAAAGTTCGAATACTGTGCTATAGTGGAGCTACAGACAGACCACGAAATGTGTAGTCGAGTCTAGGTTAGATTAATACATTCGTCACAGGAAGGTTTGAAAAATCGTTCTTATTGAGGAGAAACTGATTTTTGAAAAGCGTGACCCACCGGTGGGACACGTGGTCGTGAATGGGTTAAAGGCACAGTACACCCTCAGATATGAATTTCGAGATTTTCATGTAATTGTGTAGAAGGCCCCTCTTGGAGAACACGTGCCAAATGCCAGATCTCATTTCCTCCAAATAAGCCAGATATAAGCGACCACCACGGGCCCGACCCCCTTCGTTCACCACCACAGGCCCGACCCCCTACCAGATTTACGATCTCGATAGCGGCCAAATGGATGCATGAATTTTAACAAGTCGTCGTTCTTCAGCCCATTATCGGACTGTCTCCTTATCCTGGCTTTCTCTCTCGCAACGATTGCGAATGAAGAGAAATACAGGCTTGAGACAACTCGTCCACCCAATTATCACCCTCAAAAACTAAGCATCTTCGAAGAGCCATAACTCTGTTCAAAGGGGGTCTTGGACGATTTCAGAGATACCGTTGTGATCAGCGTGTGACTCTTTCCAAGATAAGCATGAAATCTGAAAATTAATTTCCTGGGTGTCCTGTGTCTTTAAAGGCAGTGTTCACGATAATCTTCAATTTTGAGATTATTCGCTATATTGATTAAGTGGTCCCGTGTAGAACTAAAATGACGTAGAAATTGAGAAAAACGCACCAGAAGTTCACGAAATCCTTAAGTATCACCCCGCCTCTTGAGTCTCACAGGAAGTATTTGTTTTGAAAATGAAATCTTTTGCGGACCCGTCCTTTGCAATTCTCTACTCTCTACTGCTCCTTTCCTTCCTTAGGGCCCTAACTAATTCTGCATTTCATAAACTATTCTTCTATTTTCGATTGACCCAATTTTCCACCGATGACAACCACCATGAACATGTTCATCCAACCAGACAACTGGTGCATGTTATAGAATAGTGTCACTGAAATACGACGTTTTAATGCGTTTCTCGCCGTTTCTTTCGTAATTTTGGTAACTCTCGAAGGTCAACGCATTGTTCTATGTGAAAATCTCGGGGACGAAAATCATCGTGAACACTGCCTTTAAAGGCAGTGATCACCATAAATCTTGTGTTTGAGTTTTCAGTGTTATACACTAAACTGGCAGATGATGGAGAGGATAGGGTCGAACAAAGCAGCGAAAACGGGCCAGAAGTTGATAAAAACGGCCGCAGAGTGAACATTTCGTTAGCCCAGTACGCATGCTTAGCCCGTCCCGTCCCCAGTTCTGACGAGCTTGCGGAGCCGCGAACGTTTTCGATGGTAATTTGCCAACCAACACCACCACGTCAAGCCTGATTGATTCCCGCAAACTTCGCCATTTCTTGCGGAAACTAGCAGAGCGTGTAAGCTCGTCCCCGCCCTGGACCTGTAAGTATGTATCCTCTGTTTCGGAGTAAAATTTATTTCCGTTCATCGCGTGCGTCTGCGCGCGCATCCTTTCCCTCACAGTTTCTTGCTCTCTCTACCCTCGCTCCGCACAAGCGTGCGAGGGAACATAGTAAATTTGGCTCGGAACCGTAGGATGTATATCCTCTGTTTCGGAGTGCAATTTATTTCCCTTCACAGCGTGCGTCTACGCGCGTATGCTGCGTTTCCTGATCTCCACACTTTCTCGCTCTCTCTACCTTGCTCCGCAGAGGCTAGCAAAGGATCAGAGTAAATGTGGCTCCGTACCAGAGAATACGTTAGCAACCCCTATTTTAACTCATTCTGAGCGCCTTTCCGCTGCTTTTCACTACCCGATAGCTCACGGCCAACCGAACCCATTTTTGAGTGAAATTTGAATAAGATATTCATTGTGAACGCTGCCTTTAAAGGCAGTGTTCACGATAAAAGTCGTTTTTCTGCTTTTTTGCTTATCTTTAAGAGGGCCACATGCTGATTCCAATGATGTTTTTGGAATCGTACAAGACCTTCTAGGAACGGAGCTATGGCCCCTCAAAATTCAGCTACGGAAGCATTGTGGACGAGTTTTCCGAGGCTTGTAACTCCCGTTTCTTGCAGCCGATGTGTGCGAGCTGACCTGAGTAAAGAGAGACGTTGAGAATAAAGGGAAGAACGGGGCTTTTGATCGGAAATCATCACTCATCTAACCACGAATTCAGGGAAACTGTTATAGGAAGGACGTGGGCGGAGTGGCCCAATGGGTTGACTGGCCCACGAGATTTTCACCCACTTAACGATCGATTTTCGTCGCACTTCCGTTCTTAATCTTCCTAGAGGGACCCGAAGCTTACGTTTTAGCCAAAAAAACGTGCAACTTTTTCTTTGTGAACACTGTCTTTAAGTACTTCGTGTAGTACAGTGCATAATTGCTAGCATCCATTTAGACCACTACTATCTTCACCTATTATGAAACTGGCCTACGAGGGTCTTGCTTAATAAAGAAGCAAAGCTGTGTATGATCATTCCGTTATTCAGAGCTAAATTCTAGGCAAAACTGTTCAGACTAGGGGAAAACTGATTCGCTTCGCTATTCTCTAAGCTCTGATAACTAGGATTGAGCTTAAATCCAAAATCTAGCTATGTGTGAAAATTTCACGCTCTAGGTCCTACAACTCTTCTGATATTCTAGTTGTTTGATATTGTTGTACTCGACATGAGGTTGATAACAGTTTATTAAAGGCACTGTTCGCGATAAACTTCATCCTCGAATTTTCGATGACAAACGCTTCTCGTGGCTCTCAGAAGCAGAACAGCGTAAAAAAAATCGGGACGAAAAGCTGCCCAAGAGCCGCAAAACGGCTTAGAAAAGTGGGAAAACCCCTCCATTGTGGGCAAGTCCCGCCTCTTCCCGCCCCTCGACGTGAACAAAGGAACACTCGAAATCGTGAGCTGAGCGATGGTTTCCGATCAAAAGCCCCGTTCTTCCCTTCAATCTCAACTTCTCTCTTTACTCAAGTCAGCTCGCTCACATTGGCTGCAAAAGACGGAAGTTGCAAGCCTTGGACAACTCGTCCACCATTTTCCCTAGCTCAATTTTTGAGGGACCATAACTCCATTTCCAGAAGCTCTTGTACGATTCCACATGCATCATTGAAATCAGAATGGGACCGGTTTCAGGATAGGCAAAAAAACGGAAGAGCGATTTTTATCGCGAACAGTGCCTTTAAGGCTAACTTTTCAAAGCGATCTCCTTCTTAAGAGCCTAAAAAGATCAATTATGAAATGCGTTTACTCGGCTCAACGTCTCCTAAAATCTACTTGGGATCGGAAATTCATTTTCTGTCACATAGGTAAGAGAAGAAAACAGAGAAAATACCGCACCTTAGGCAAGAAGTCGCTAGTGATCAGAGCAGCGTGAGTCGTCATAAAGGAAACGCAGTAGATTACCCTTTGGGATATTAGAAGGCGAGTCTTACGTATGGCCCGAGCTTCCGAGTTACATAGAGACCTTCTTCCTTCAGGTTAATTTGCGGATCATGAGCCTGTATGAAAAATGCCTCTAAGGTTTTCGCGCTGCGGTGTCAGTCTGCTGAGCCATTATATCAGCCTTGACATCAAAGTTGTCATCCAATGCGCTCCAACTGTAGCGCATCGCTGCACCTCCTAACCGCCTTCTGATAATGAAGAGAGAGGGAAACTCTGGATTAAAACGAAATCTTGGGTGAGCGAAAAAAGTTGGCTTGAATAGATTCTACGGCAAAAAAAAACAATGATTCTGTGTTGGAGAGTTGGAGGAAAGTGTCGGATACAGGTATGAGGTTCATCCACCCCGAGGCTTCAACCCTTGGGGTATTTTATGCATCTTGCGCTCATTTGCGAATTTATAAAAACCCCAGAAGCTGGTGGAACTTCCACAAGGATCCGATCATGAATACTTGCTTTCTTAAAATTAGCACTGAGCAATTCTATTGGGTTGGCAACTAACAGTAATTGAGGATTTTTTTCCGAAAATAGAAAACAATTTTTTTCCATGGAAAGAAATAACTTTATTCTGTAATATAATGTCCATTTTGAGCAATGACCTTTTGCCGTCTTTCAGGCAGCATCATAATTCCGCGTTCATAAAATTTCTGGTTTTTATCAGCCAAAAACTGAACCAGATACGATTTCACATCATTATCGTTATTGAAATGTTTATCATTAAATAGGTTTTGCAGAGATCGAAGTAAATAAAAAGTAAACAGTTGGTGCAAGGTCAGGACTATATGGTGGATGTGGCAAAACATTTCAACCACGCGACGTTTTCACAAATCGAAAAGGTTTTGCATTTCATCATGACAATGCAAGGCCACATTCGGCAGAAATTGTTGGAGCTTGGTTGGAATGTTTTGCCACATCCACCATATAGTCCTGACCTTGCACCATCTGATTACTTTTTATTTCGATCTTTGCAAAGCTCTTTGGGTGGTAAAAATTTCAATAATGATAATAATGTCAAATCGTACCTGGCTCAGTTTTTTGCTGAAAAACTAGAAGTTTCATGAACGTGGAATTTTGATGCTGAATGAATGATGGCAAAAGGTCATGGCTCAAAATGGTCAATACATTACATAATAAAGTTATTTCGTTCCATGAAAAAATTGTCTTTCATTGTTTAAGGAAAAATCCGCAAAGACTTAGTTGCCAACCCAATAAAATGAGCTTATTTGATAGCAGCCTATGGAAATTGACGCTAAATATCGTAGCATTTGTGGAGAAAAGTTTTAGTGCTCAACCTTGGCTCCGCATTCTGCTCGAATGCGGTGTTATACCTATTTCACGGTACGACCGCCGTGCCATGCCATAGCATTGTTATCATGAGTATCGATCGTGATCGCGTCGCCCGTCAATTCTCATTCGAAGCATGAAATCTCAGAAATCGGCAATGGAACTCTGAAAGAGACCTTAGCGTCCCAGGATACATTCCCAGGAGCGTCCCATGACTCAGGAGGCAAAAGCAAAAAGATAACGGAAGCAGAAGATCCCGGCTGCTCAAATCCGTGAAGTCATTTCTATTGGTGCAAAGATTTCATTAATTGGGACACTGTTGTCTATACTAATTTGTGGAATTCCCGCTGTCATAGCATGACAACAGTATGCTGCTTACCTAGAGAATTCATACAGGCCGTTGGTATAGTAATATGTTCGACTTCGGTCTGTTTCCGTGGATCTGTTATCGCTAAGAGATTGGGTCCAAGGGAAATGATCTCCGTTCGAACATTATGTGTACTTGTACATAGAACTTCGTTTCACCTCATCACGCAAACAGCCAAATTGTTTGCGAATAATGAATGAATAGGATGCGTTCGTCATTATTTGTTTGTTAGAGCGGAAAGGCGAGATTACTTCCGTGGAAATCCTCGTTGCGTAATACTCCTTGAATAGAATTTCATTTTAATCTCGAAAGCTTATGGGTCGCCCTACGTATGTAGACAATTGCATGCCATTGTGTACTGAGCTGGTCAGCATCTGTCGCGTCCTCCAACCGTTAGTAGCCTAGTCATCTTCAGCTCCGCAATTCTCTCGGCAACATTTGACTCAAAGGTCGGCTCGAAAAGCTCTCATCTTTTCCTAATCGGGTGTATGACCGATATTGTCTTCTCTGATTCGATGTTAAGTTTAGAGCGTGCCTTTGCGAACACGCAACGCATCTGTCTCATACGACCTTCGAAGTCCGCTCTAATCAGCTGATCATGAGAGTTTTTCGAAATTTTTCATACTTTTACTTTTTCTCAAATTTTTCTTCAACAGTTCTCTGATCTTTCTAAGCTACGTTTAATATATAACTACCGTTTGCTAAAGTTTTAATTTCAGGGATAGCGGGAATCGTCGGCAGCGGAATCGTCCACGAAAATATATTTCGGGCATAACCTATAACACTTTGTAACACAATTTTTGTTCCTGGCTTTTTAGTGTTAAATTTCAATTCCTGATGCCTAAAGTATGTGAAAATGGCCTCATTGAGCACAAACATTGCTTTCAGAGACATTCTGCATATCGTTTTGGCGTGATTCTTTATAATAGTCTGCACCAGGGCTGTGCGGAACAGTTCCGTTTCCGATTCCGTTTCCGTATTTCCGGTGTTTTTGGGCTGTTCCGTTCCGCTTCCGTTTCCGAGTTTTTGGGTCCGGAAACGGAATAAATCAGTGAAACACGATAGATGATAGTCGGTCTAGGCAAGGATTTTTGAAGGGTTCATGCGGCGCTGAAAACTGCATCTGACCTCGTGTGTTCAAGTGGATATCTGAGCTCGGCTGATATCATTCACGAAGTCTGGGGTCTGCGATTGGAACTCTATAAAATGATGACACGAAATGGGCGTGGCAGGAATCTGAACGCCTTTTGAAAATTATTCTGAAAAATATGTAGCTTTTTTCTCTGAGATTCAATGATTTCGTGAAGATTTTCTTCCTGATTCCACTTCTTCGCTTTTTTAACCTCACGAAAGCAACAAAAATCGAAATAGTTTTTTTTTTGAACGAGCAGCCTGTATTCTATAAAGGAGTCGCGGTGGAGACAGGTGGAGGTGACCACGGGCAGCGGCGAGGCTCGTTTGAGGAAGATCATAAAAGAAGTTTCTCATCTCGCCAAGCAGTTTTTCTTCATTTTTCGAATTCAATCGTTTAATAAACACTCCAATTGGCAAATATGCTTCGAAAGAAGAAAATTGGTCGCTGATTATCTGAAAATTGACTTCTGATTAGCCTTGAAGGACACCAGGTGTCGCTTGGACTGCTTTCTGCGGGACAGGCTGTACACCAGTGTGCGGCAACGAAAAATAAAATTCCGGCAAACGGCGACGGCAAACCCCCAAGAGGTTAGCAAATTGCAATCGGCAAATACCGCACACCCCTGCTGTACACTATTTCGAAGGGCGGCTACATATAATGAGTATTTTTAGAGGTTGCCTTTTCGGATATTTAGAAGCGACACTTCGAAATCGTTGAATGCCTCGTAGTGACTTTATTTTGAGTTAGTATTAGTTTATTGACTGAAATCACTGGTTATTGAATGAGAGCTCCGGGCAATGAACAACAGCGTGGCAATGAGGCAACCCAGCATTTTTTGGTCTCTTCCGTTTCCGTTTCCGGCGTTTTTTGACCATTTTGCTTCCGTTTCCGTTTCCGAAAATTTTGAAAAAGAGTTCCGCACAGCCCTAATCTGCACCAACTATACAAAGTTTTCAGCTCTGTGATTACCTAGGAATCCCTGAACAATTGCAACGAAACTGCTTCAAGCCGTTCTCTCCGTCCTGTCACTTGCTTAATGAGGCTTGACTTGATGTGCGGCGGTAACAATAACACGATTTGGAATCTTGGTTCGAGACACCTGTGCTTTTACACTTGCACAGCGGCTTTTGGAACTTTGAAGAACGTTCTGGAAAGTTCTGAGAGTTTCATAGAAGTTCCGTACGCTCCTTGAGCGTTTTGGAGTGTTCAGGAGAATTGTAGAAGCATCTGGACAACTCTAGCAGTTCAGGCAGCAAGCTCGGCATTGAAAGCAAATCGAGAATTTTCTAGAACAAAACGCGATTTTCCAAATCTCGTTCTCCCGGTTACGGAAGCAAAGTTTTTCAGGGATAACAGCGATTTCCTTTCTGTTCTAGATCTATCGGGTTGGGAAAGCACAATTTCAACCCAGACACAGAGCAAAAGTGAAAATTTGTTACATAGTGTAATCAGGAAAAAAGACTTTGAAGAAAAAAACAACAAAAGCACACATCATAAAAGCAGTTGTAAACAGAAACAAATCGAAATAAAAAAAACAATAACGGTTTCTTGGAGATTCGAGCCACCCTAAACAAAAGAAAAATTCTGGAAAGATTTTGGCTAGAGAAGTCAAAAGGCAGTGACGATCACTAAGTGAAGGTTCTAATTGTGTATCACCACGAAATAAAAAAAATCATCAAAAATGGGTGGTTTTCATTGGTTGCCGTCAATTCCTGCTATTCCTGAAATTAAAGCTTTAAAAAACGGTCGTAATATAACAGCAGTGAAATTTATAGACTCCAAATGGTCGAAAAAAACGCGAGAAATAACAAAATCATGGAAAAGGAGGAAAACCCTACATGAACAGCTGGTGTGGGGCGGGCGTGTCAGCTCGTACGGAACCGATGCGTCGCATGCCCGTAGCGCGAGTACGCAATGACACACATTAAACTAAAGGCAGTGTTCACGATACATCTCGTTCTCGAAGTCTCGGTGTGACAAACTAAGTTGGCAGATGCTGAAGAGGATAGAATCTAAGAAAGCTACGAAAACTGGCCAGCAATCAATGAAAACGGCTTCGAAGCTATCCCGGTGCGCCTACCTATCCCTGTCCGCCCCTCAATCGGACGAGCTTGTGACGCCGCACACGTTTCGATGGCAAATTGCCAACAAACTCTGCCGCGATCAGCATGATCGATTCGCGCAGATTTCGGGTTCAGAGCGCGCTTGCCGAAATCAGCAGGGCCCATGATCCTCGTCCACGCCCTGAATTTAGAAACCGTTATTTTGACTTATTCTGGACGTTTTTCTTCGCTGTTTCTTCACTATTAGTTACCTCACGACCAAACAATCCCATTTTTGCGTCAAACTCGAGTGCGATGCTCATCGTGAACAGTGCCTTTAAACCCCGAACCAGAGGATTCAATACTGCACAAAGTGATATCGCATCGCAATTTTTTGTAAACATTGATTTCATACGTATTTCTGCCTAGAATTAGCAAAATTCGTGAGACTTCAATGTAATTTAGGGAACTGCAAACTATGGCTGAAACGTACCGTCAGTGTCTCACAGGTAGGAAAACGCGCTCAGCAATTAGGCATGAAATCATTTGATCAACAGTCATCCTCCCTTCGATTTTTCGCGGGCAATATTTCCCGCGAAGCAGCGTCGCGGCTACGCCTCATCCAGTGATTGACGATACCTAGGGAGGATTTAAGAATTTAACAGGCAGTAGACTGTACCAATGTGTAACTGCTGTTCCTATAAAATGCCAAAAAAAACATGGGGCAGACTGTCAGTTCTTCTGCGCTTCTTCATTGTGAATCGCTGGGAGATAATTTTTGTTTCATAAAAAAAGTGTGACACCATTGCACTTCTTGAGATCTAAAGTTCGTAAAAAGATTTCGCCAATGGTGTGTGGAGGGGGGTAGTATATAGGGTGCTGTGAATTAATATCAGGGTTGATGTCAGTTTTTGAAAGATTACGTGTGATTGCAAAACATACAATCGGCACAAACTGCACTGGTACTTCGTGTTCCTTATTGTGCGTTTGCGCAAACACGGTGCACCTACATATGTTAAAGCATGTAGAACCGAGTTTGCGCCAACCTTCGTCAGAGAACGCAAAGAATCACTCGTATTCATGCCGATTGTATGTGCACCGCTTCGCGCCAGCGCATAATAAGGAACGTAAAGTAGCAGTGCGATCCGTCCCGACTGCGTACCGTAGTTTGTCGATGACATTGGCTAGGGGTACCTTGAGGTGCTGATATCCACTGACTGTTAAAAAGGAAATTTCCGTACCTCTTGCGCGTGCGACGCGAAGGTTAGGCGTCGTTTATACTTCCGCCGCCGAGCGGCGCTGTGAAGTGCAATCTCATAATTTTGATCACGCGACGCAGCACAATCGATATTGCAGGAATGGGTAAAACGTCGCCGCGTCGCTCGGCGGTGGGAGTATAGACGACCCCTTAGAAACAGCGATATAACGTATGGCAAAAGGAATAGGCAGCACTGCGCGCACACGCAGCGCGTTGAGTGATGGGAAGTTCGATTTTTCGCAGAGGATAATATGATTCAAAAATCAGGTTTCCTATCTTGTACATGTCACAAAACGTTTCAAACGTCCATGAGAAATTTTGAATTCAGTGGCCGGTTCTTCATTTAGATGATCCTCCCACTGATCAACATCTCGTCATTCAGGTCGGCCGGGCACAAATCGGCCACCAGGAACATCCCCTTGCATCTTATAAGATGCACCTTACACGTTGTTTTATAGAACATTACTGTGAGGTACAGTAGGAGAAGCACCATTTCTCGACAGTGCAATCTTCAATAAAATTGAAAGTGAGCCTTATATTCGTGTTCAGCGCCCCAAATAACCCTCTTGGACTAAGTTTGGGCCAAAAAGCTTGAATTTTGAAAATTTTGAAAAAAAAAGTATGTTTCGTCGTTTTGATCTACACAGGAGCAATGAGTGAAATCAGCAAACTCCAAGTTGCCTCACCTCTCCTCTCCCACAACATTCAGCAGATAATTTTTTTAAACTCTAGTTTGCGTCCCTGTATAGATAAATCTCTAGGGCTTTCTGGCCAGCAGTATTTAGCCGCTACATATCTCTCGGCTATTTCGCGGCTAATCGGCGGGAATCATCCATTTCTCGGCTATTTCTCGGCCAAAGCTCTCAGAGTAGGTGTTATGGTGATATGGATCGAAATTCCTTGTGGGGAATTCCCGGGAAGCTGGAGGGATGTTATCGCACGTGGCAGAGGAATAGTTTGCCGCGTCTACTGGCGATAAGGAGCCGCTCCGCTTTGGTAATTCAAGTGAAATCATTCACGATTTGATCGAACTTTTCCCCCTCCCAAAAAAAGTTTCTTGGTGCGACGCGAAAAAAATTCCACCAGGCTGGACAGAGAATTCGAGGACTGCAAGCGTGTGCCGGTTGTGGAGCACTCGTCTTGTACTGGATTTGGTTTTTCAGGGCAATCATTTCTCTTTAGCTTCCTCTAGATTTCCTTCAAGTATACCTTTTGTTGCCCGTGTGCGTTTTTTCTCCAACTTTTTTTCATATTGCCGCTATGCGAGGATCACGTCTCCAGTTTTAATAGCTAAAACCCGTTCACTGCTTTTATCGCAAACCCAGCCTTGACAGAATTGCCGGAGCTTCCCCCTCAACCCAGTACAGTTGCCAATGATCATCATCTACACACGGCTGGACCCCACTCGCCCGAACCCCCCTGTTTGACAAGGGTCGGGGAAATAGTCGTTAGAGAATAGCCACCATAGATAATTTCAAACTATGTTAAACTTTTACGACAGACTGTATGTTTTGGCAAGCTTGAACCAGGGGTTGCTGCTGTGGAGGGTGGTGACAACGTTTCAACACCAGGTATGCACGGGATTCCGTTTTTGGTTTCGGAGTTCCGATTTTTAAAGTTTTGAAAAATGTTCTGAATTTTGATTTTTGTAAATCACATTTATTATTCCGCTTATCTCTGGTGTCACAGTCTACCGTGGACGTGATAAGACAGCAGAAATGTCTTGGGTTGCTCCTTTTTGTTGCCTAGATTTAACAGCCTTGTTACTAGATATCACAAGATGGCTGAGTTGAACACAAAACTTAGGTGTCAGGCAGGAATTGAATCCTCGCCAGAGTGCACTGCCTGACACTTAAGCTTTGTATTCATTTCAGCAACCTTGTGATACCTTGTGATTATATACCATGCCATAAAAAGGCATCAAAAATTCCAAAATATCAAAATTATGTCTTCAAAAGGCCTCAGCTTAACTGGTAATCAATACCGATTTCTGCTTACCAGATCATTAACGGGTGATTGCTGTTGTGCCCACTAGACTTGATATACTACACATTGGATCCGGATCCTTTCATTTTCGAATGAACCGAAATTTTCATGTTTGAAAATCTGATTTACCGAAAAAAAAAGTCAAAGTCCGAATTATCCAAAATCCGATTCACGGAATCACTCTTTTCCGGATATCCGACCAGATATACGAGATTCATATAATCCGGTATCTGAAAATGTGAAAAAACGCAACTACTGAATCGAACCAATATCCGGAAATTTCAAAATCGGCATTATATGAATCAGAGCGGTATACGAAGAGTCAATAGTTCGGATAAATTCGGATAAAATTGGATAAGATCGGATAAGGTCGGATAAAATCGGATAATTTTCGGATAAATCGGATGAATTCGTAGAAAATTGTACTTGACCACGCCCATTAATCCGTACCGCCTTCTATTTAGTACGTCGGCCGAGGACTTTCCTCCTCCTTCCGAGATCGGAAGAGTCGTTGCGTCGCTGAAAAATGGGCGTGGTCAAGTGAGGTGACCAAGTGGCTAGTTATTCAGCGCAGAAGTTTTTTGTATTGTCGCTTTGCATACTTTTTACTTACTAGTTGTCCTGAAAATCTGTGTATGGATAATACTGTGCCTCCCAACGAAGTTAGAGTTATTGAAGATTTGTTTTCATATTTTTATTAATATGCACATATTAAGTTTGAAGTTTGTATGTGAGTATGCTGCGAATGCAATGAAGTACTACTGTTTGTTCAATTGTGGATGTTTTCAAAAGCTTGCCTTGAGTATACCTGGTTCATTTTTCACCGTTTCGCCTCAGCTTTGTTGTAGAAACTACCCGTAATTATCCGACCTGATATTCGCATCAGAATCGTTGGAAAATGGCATCGTCTGAATTGAATCATTATCCAAACATTTAAAAAAACATTATCCGAATCGATCCATCATCCGAAGAATTACCAATTATAGGGCCTACACAGTTCATGAGTAAATTAGCTGAGGAGTGTAGAGCGGTGTCGGTAGTGTAGTGGTAACACTCTCGCCCGGAAAGCGACGCGATGCAGGTTCGATTCCTGCCTGAAACCTAAGTTTTGAACTCAACTCAGCAACCTTGTGATATCTTGATATTATATACCATGCCATAAAAAGGTATTCAATTTCCGAAAACATCGAAATTAAGTGTTAGTACTTGAATTCCGGACAGATTCGTCCTTCAAACGCGGCTCCTTTGAAACTTCTTCCAAACATTACAAAAACCAAACTCTACTTTTTAGAGATTAATAATGGACAATTAGAAATTTCCTAATGTTGAAAGCGACTCATTGATCAATATAGTGAGAGTTTGCTTATATTGGTTTTAGATGCTAAGGAACGTTAGGTTTCTGTATGTTACTCTTGCAAGACAAGAGGACTTCCGCCTCATGGAGAGAAATCGTTTCTCTGTCGCTCTGATATCACCAATTCTCATAAGCATCAATTATCTTCGGTGCCACACGTTCTAAGCCACTATTTAGTCTGTTGACCATAGCTTCGCAGAGATTAGAAGCGGCTTTCATCTCTTGAGCACATTTCCTCCACTCTCCTGAAGTGGGACGTTTCATCAAGATTAGGTTGCTCAGACTCTGGGAGATGGTGATGATATCTATGTGCTCTAAATGTTAATCCTCTACTCTTCGTCTGTTCGCGCATGTGTTTCTGATTTTTTTCAGATTCCTGACTCTGGACTTGTATGAATCCACACCATTTGCAGGTAAAATGCTGAGACCGTTGTTGCTGTCCCTAGTCGCTTTTATGCCAGTCGTGTCGTCTATCCTCTCCTCATCCCACGACAGCCAGCTAATGAATTTGCTTGCGTGAGTCCAAGATTTTTCTAGCAAAGAAAATTTAGATTTTCTCAGATAAGATTGGCTTTACATATTTTTTCATTTGTTCAGACATTTCTGTATTCCTTTAAATCTACAAGTTTAAAGGCACTCTCCGAATAAATTGCGCTGCAGAATTCTCAAAAGTCGAATTGCTGCAAAAACAAGTAAAAACTACGAGGGCTTGCACTGCAGGAAACGTGTTACCAACAGAAATATTAGGAGCTCAGTTTGCCGATAACATTTCCACAACCCGGCCCGAAAAATCGGAGTTCCATGTGTGGCAGGTGAAGGCCGTTCAGGCCGAGATCATACTTCTAGCGACAAGCGACGCGGTGCAATGTTTAGTGTCAATATCGACCGAAAATCGGTATGCTCGATATGCACTGTCGCCGTCTCTAGTCGCAGTAGGTATGATCCCGGCCTTATGTGTGTAGTCACAACGAAGCTTTTCTGTATTTAAGCCCCATAGTTTCTAAAGAAATACCTACATTTGTTGCTAAAACTTGCCCGTTTTTATTTCAACAAACTATATTTGGGTGTGGACACTCTCAACCACAGCCAAGCAATGTTGGGAATTTCACAAATTGGAGGGTCGTCACCAAAAAAAAATCGTCCATTGGAGAAAGTGGTGAAAAAATACCGTTTTTTCCTAATGGCCTTTTCAACCTTGGTTTTCACTTTTAGCACTTAAGAGACCGCCTGCTCCACGGCAAATTTCCACAGCCGACCGGTGCGCTCCACGGTTAATCGTTTCCGTGGGTGACATGTGTGGACACGCGGTCCGCTGGGAACCATTTAAATCGGAGCAGGCTTTCTTACTTACACAACCAGTACACATCCTTACACATCCGTCTCTACTCCACCTGGTAGTACAGAGAGTAAGCAGAGATACGAAGTAAGATCATTGTAAAGCAACAATCCACCGCTTTCTTACGGGCCTGCTGTGTCTTGATTCTAGAAGGTATTAAAACTTTGCATGCACAAGATGCTTTGAAACGCTTTTCGCAAATTTTTGGGCGTGCTGGCCACGAACATGAACGTTTGTCTCTCGACTTCTAGAAAGTTCTGCAGGTTACAGGTAATGCTTATAACTGTGCCATGCGGAGCACGACCGTCCACTATGTAATGCCATGTTAAACCTCATGGAGAACTTTCGGCGGACTAATAAACTTTGACCTGCACGGTTTTCTGTTATAACTGATGAAAATTTCATCAGAAATCTCAAAATGGAAAGCAAATTCATGATGGGCACCCCCCTCTCCGCCTCCAAATGAGCACCTGAGCGAAGTCGCCCCAAAACCTCAAACGTTCACCAACGGATAACGAACGGCACGGCAGACACCAACGGTGCTTCTGAAAAAAGCGAAAGAAACACCATTCGATTGTTGAAGGCTTCCAAATACACCCCTTAGTGAAGTTTCAACAAAATCTCGAGCATTGAACTAATGACAGGTTTTCACCCCCCCCCCCCCCCTCCCCCCAGTGATCCTCCTCTCGCAGTTTAGCGAAACCTGGAAAAAGATGATCGATGGCTCACATACCTGAGTCGACATAAATTTTAATGAGAACTAAAAGGTAAACATCAGAACCTCGCGCAGCAACTTGAATGACCCTCGGTGTCAACGCAGCAAAATTTGAAATGGTGACCTAATGCAGCAACTCGAATAGGTGGCACTGATATTCCTTCAATCAACTAGAGAACATCAGAATTGTGATAAGCATCATTTTAATAAGCCCCTTTAGCAGAGCTTGGAACCATTTTCTTTCCGACCAAAGAAGCTCGAAAAAAGTGAAAAGTGCCATTTCCGGAGATGGTAGTAAAATTACTAGGAACACCCAAAATGCTTGACCACTGTGAATGTAGATAGGTTACATTATAAGGAACCTATTCGTATTTAAAAAGGACTCGAAGCATTGGAAATTCAAAAACTATTGAAAGTTTTGTGGCGTGGGTGAGCAGTGTGGACACGCGGTTCAAGAGGCAAAACAGCCGTGGGTGCGCAGTGTGGACACGCGGTCTCCTGAAAGTTAGAAGGCGGCAGTCGAGCAAAAAATGCATCTACTGAATTGTTAGGCCGTAGTTATACACCAGCGGAATGAAAACATCCCGCGATGACCGCCGCTTGCTGCGTGAATCAGGAACATGTCTGCAATAATGCGTCTTTGACGTGCTTGGCGCAATATTGCAGACTTAGAATTTCCGGCCGTTTCAATAGTCTTTTATCGATATTATCGCTTACTTGATGCTGAAAGTCACTAATAATTTATTCCTATTGCCATAGCAGTGCTCCCTATGTGGTCTCGGTAATCTTTTAAAGGCAGTGTTCACGATGAAAAAAGTTTTCGAAATTCCACTAGAATTGGATAGTGGAGGGACACTCTGTAACGTTAACGTCGAAAGAGCGCATGAAAACGAGCCAGGAAGAGCCCTAAAAGAGCCCGAAGTTGCAATTTTGAGCGCATTGAAAACCCCAAAAGCGCATCACACGCCCACCGACGTGAATAAACGAATGCTCGAGATCGTGAGATGAGCGATGATTTTCAATCATTAGCCCCGTTCTTCCCTTCATTCTCAGCTTCTCTCTTTACTCAGGTCAGCTCGCATAGATCGGCTGCAAAAGACGGAAGTTACAAGCCCCGGACAACTCGTCCACCATGTTTCCATAGCTCAATCTTTGAGGGACCATAACTTGGTTCCCAGAAGGTCGTGTACGATTTCAGAGACATCATTGGAATCAGCATGGGACCGTTTTCAAGATAGGCTAAAAAACAGAAAAACGATTTTCATCGTGAACACTGCCTTTAACGAGTTTGAGACTAAAAAATAATCAACTGATGGAATTTTGGCAAACTTCTAATAGAGTCCCGCAACCATACAATATATAGTGCCGCGGCTTGTATAACTGCCCCTTGCGGGCTTCCGTCGAGTTTTTCTGTGACAACTGCTCCTTTTGGCATGCCTCCGCACAGTTAAGGCGCACATAAGTGATAGTTGTCTTGCTATTTCCGCTGCGTCCCGCCGGTGTATAACTAGGGCCTTATCGAAAACTACATCACCTGGATTTTTTTTAAAGGAAAAATTTTTTCTGAGATTTATCACCTCAATGTTTTCACCTCGTCACGTGATGAGGTAAAAAATCTTTTTTTTCATAAAAATATTTAGAAAAAATCCAGCCAATGTAGTTTTCTATAACCATCAAGCAGATGCATCTTTTGCTCGACTGCCGCCTTCTAAAACTGTAAACCAAGGCTGAAAAGGCCATTTGGGAGGAAACGGTTTTTATACATCACTTTTTTTCAGCGGGCGATTTTTTCTATTTCTCTCTTTGCACAAGCGGTTTTGCTCCATTTCGTTTTCATCCCTGGGTCTATTTTCTCGAACCGCTGAGTCAGGGCCCATCAGAGCTTAGTGAGTGACACTGGGAGGCTCCCAAGAAGATCATTTTTTCGCTATTTGAACAATTGCGATTTTGACGAAGATTCAAATCTTCAGAAAAGTATCCCGAACTTAGTTGGGTCATTGTTAGGGAGAGGGTCGCGAAGTTCTATCACGAGAGGGGGGGGGGGCGGTCACGCAACAACGAGAGCATTTAGTCTAACGGGTTGCTTGACCCGGCTCCCAACCCTCTACATTTTTCTGATCAAACGATGTTTTTCAGAAAGCTGCGCTTAAGGAGTTTTCACTTCTACTCCCTGTTTTCCCGTGAGGCTCCACATACTTTCTTTCTACTTCTCCCTGATTCCTGCTATATTTTTTCATCAAAGGAGTACGTTGCAAAACCCTGTTTCAAATTCGGAGAGAGCGTGCCAAAACTGGCCAGAGGGTTTTCATATTGTTAGTGGTGAAAAAAAAGATGAGGGCTTTTCCAGTAAGGACACTTCGAGAACTTTGTTGAGGTGGATGGTTTTTATGTTGGAATGAACCGTTTTTCTCGGCATTGCCTATGTATGTATGGTTTCCGTTTTCATGTTAGTCTGACCATGAACCAGGGTTGATGGCCTCACTGGAGAATGGGGTTTCGATTCGCGCAGAGTGATCTACCGTCGCAGCCCCGTCCATTCATCAGACTAAAGTTATCGCGCAGACTCTATGTGCGAGAACTTTTTACCGCTGACTATAGTATGCACTATGTTGACGTCTGAGGACTATTTTTCAATGAGACATTGAACATCTTGTCCACAAAGTCTTTCACTAGTCGTTGATGATTACCTAATGTCCTTATCTTCTAACGATATGATAGATTATAAAGGGGTATAATTGCTTTGAAGTAGTTTACTTACACCTATGATATCACTTCACGTTTAGGGCGTTGAGTATCCGGAAACAATCGCTCAATGACTTTTCCAAAAATAATTATGTATCGTTATGCTGTACCTAGGTATACTGAACTGATTGTTACGTGTAGAGTAGTACCTCAGCGTTTAACAAACGACAGTAGTTGGGGGGGTCGTGTTGCTGCGGTTGCGATCTGCTGATACCGCATCCAAAGCTTGAGAGTCAGAGATCGCAGTTCCATCATCGTAGTTTGCTTTGATAAGGTCATCCTGGATCTTTCCGTCCATGTAAAAGCAAAGCGAACGCATCGAGGAGAGAATCGATGACGATGAAGTGAACTACACCAACTCAGACGGGAATGGGGACTCATCCGGTTGTGCGAAAGTGCATTACCAGTTGCAACTACCCACGGCTGAGTTCTCCCTAATTTACCCCGGATGAGCCGAGTGGTTCCCGGATGATGGTTCTCTCGTTGCCCGTCTTAGGTGCAGCGAATAGCTTCCAGGAGCCCAGGTGCCGAATGCATCAACGCGCCGAGTTGGGGCGGGGGCAGGGCAGTCGGCATCTTTCAAGATCGCAGTGCGAGGACAGTAGGTCATCTAATCAATCGTGCCCGAGCTGTGTTTCTCGCTGCTCTAGCTGCCCCAGCCTCCTTGCTGAGGCGGCTGAGCACGATTGATTTTGTGATTTTCGGAGAACTTGAAGGGCGCAGACTGCCCTGCTCCTGCCCCAACCAGGCTCGTTGATGCATTCGGCCCCAGGTTGATGGCCTGCAGACCTGTTCCAGCTGGCCCGCGGTTAATGGCTCCCATATTACCGTTATCAGTATCTCATGTACGGCACTCCGAGTTCGTGATTGTCGCGGTCTACGGCAGAGAAAGCCCCGCCTTGGATGGCAACAAGCGCGTAATCTTCGCTGAGATCTGCGAAAAGGGCCCACTCTTCCTACGGCCCGCGGCGAAAACCGCCCCCCCCCGATCCTGAGGATATCCCCTCAACGGTCAAAAGTATGCTGGCTTTTGGCGAAAGGCCCGAGCTCTCTTATCTAGGGCCGGCATTGGAATAGCGGATGAGGACTCGAGTGAGATGCATTTTATACCGGCTCTGCACGTGATAGCACATTACGACGTGATCTGATTACGTTTACATATCCGCCACTGCACCGTGCTCTCCACCGAACCCCGGATGGTCGAAAACTCACTCCGGCCAGAGAGCCGCCGAGAAATTCACCCTGGGACGCCACGCATGAACGCTGCGAAGAAGGTCAGGGAGCTGCTCCGCGTCGTATGCGCGCAGCGTCGAGCCACGAGACGGCAGCGAAGTGCAGGGCATATGTTGGTCGGTGTGCCGCGGACGTAAATGCACTTTCTACAGCAAACTCTACGACTAGCGGCATTTTTTGTCATCGCAGTCACTTTCTGGCACTTTTTTGTTGTCCTGTGCATCTCAATAACTGAAAGCAAGCGCGACTAGGACGATATAAAAGATTGCGCGCGTAGAGTTAGCAGTGGAAAGTGCATTTACGCTCGCGATACAGTAATATACGCCATACACCTCGGGCCGTCCCTTGACTCGAAGCTGCGCACATAAGACGCGGAGCTGTTCCCTTACATTCTTCGCAGCGTTAATGCATGTCGCTTTTGCTCTGAGAAATTTGCCCCAGTGGCGGACCAACCCCGCCTTGAAAGCTCCTAATCGGTGCCTTCAGGGCAAGGTCTATCTGGAGTCCCGGCACCAGCCGTGGCCAATCATGCTCACCGCGAAATTGTAGCAATGTCGTCGTGACGTTGCCTGAACTCAGCCGAAATTGAAACCATATGGGCAGCTATTTAGGCGCCGCCGCTTCGGCATCGCTACCAGGTCGAGTGAGCTTGATCAGCCATAGCTGGTGCCGGGACTCTAGATAGACCCTGCCCTGAAGGCACCGATTAGGAGCCTTCAAGGAGGGGTTGGTCTGCCACTGGGGCAAACTTTCCCGGTGGTTTTTTTTCTTTGCGATGGCGAGAAAGCGTCAAAAACTGCCCGATGATCCGATATCCCTATCTGTACCATGCCGCTTTCCTATTTCGAAGCTATCACGTCAACTGCCAAACATCCCTCACTCCTTGCATTTGCTACCGTAACGATTCAATTTTCAATTATAGGTCAACGCGAACCGCTGCTGATGGATATCCTGAATGGGTCCTGCAGTCTTCGAAAACGGTGAAGAAATACGATCGGAATTGTTTCTTTAGTCCCGTACAGTGCATGTTGAGTTTCAATCAAGGACAGGATGAAGAGCCCATCGTGTTTACATCGAAAGGCAAACGCCTGTTCTATTATCGGAAGTAAACGTGTCGTTGTCGTCACAGATTATTATATACAGAGTGTGTCGCACGCTGTAGCTCACTTGTTCTGTCGTTGTGTAAAGTATTGGATTGTTAAGTGAATTAATATCATTGATCGATACCCGCCGACATGCAGGAACATTCCTAAAGGATCAAGCTAGTAGCATTTACAGAACTGGGACAAGTGTTTGTCCCGCGACCTACCAGGGTCATTCAGAAGGCGGTAGAAATGTGAGGCAACAGTCAAAGAAAATATAAACATTTCGATGATATCTCGAATTAGTTTATGCTCTACTACATATAACAAAATGAACGGTCATAAGGGGAGCAGAGTTGTTAACAACCACTTGTTTATTCGTTTATTGATGGATGCGGGCTTGTGGAGATCCTGGTGATTTTACGGCACCTATTCCCCACTGACGTTACGCAAACATAATAAAATGAGAAAAACTATATGAAAGAAGACAACGAAATTGAGACAATGCGTATGAACATACAAAGATGAGAAGTAGAACAAGCCTGTTCCCTAGAACCCTCTGAGTTAGCTAACTTGTTGGTCGAAAACATGAACGAGTTTAGCGATAACAGTATCATTTCCTCATTAGCATTTATCTTGAGCAAGGGTAAAACCCTTACAGCGAAAAACTCGGACCTATGTGGGCTTCAGCCACTGGAACCCTGAGTTTGATATACCCTGGTCCTGAACGGAGCTATCGAAAAAAAATCGGAAGCTTTGACTGAAGCATTGCCGATAAGAAGTTTGATCACCATGACGAGATCGTTTTTCTTTCGCCGCCTCGGCAATTGAGGCAAGAAAAGCATTATGTTTACACAAGGTGCTGAGTTGATCGCAAAACGCTTGGCTCCGGGCGAGATTGAACCAGAATATTCCCATTCCGGGGGAGCGCCTTATCGCACTGCACCACCGAAGCCCCAGCGCCGCTCTCACTCAACTGCTCGGTGAATCTTCACCGAAACAATCATTCTTTCACCCGCATAACGAGATGAAACAGGTATACCATCAGAGACTATCCAACAGTCGCAGACCTGTCAAATGAAGCCCTAATTAAGTCTTACACGATTTTCTGATGATTTGCCGTAATTGCAGTTCAACGTCGCAGTGCACGTTATGGCAAAAAAATATCCAAAAATCGTGTAAGACTTAAAGGCACAGTCCAAGCTCAGAGACGAAATCTGAAATTTCCACATAATTTTGAAGTAGACCCACCCTATAGAGCACCTGCCAAGTACTAGCTCTCAATTCCTCCGAATAAGCGAGATATGAGAGGAAGCCACCCTGGGGTGCCCACACCCGGGAGCCACTTTGGCACTCCCCTTTTACGATCTTTCGAACTCAACAGTGGCGAGATGGTTTTCGACCAACAACCCCGTTCTTCCCTTCATTGCAAACTTCTTGTCTTTGTTCAAGTCGGCTCGCATACATCGGTTGCAGATGAAGGAAGTTACAAGCTTCGAACAACTCGTGCACTATTCTTCCGCAGCTCAATTTTTGAGGGGCCGCGAAAGGCGGGGCATCTCCTCCCACGGTGTGTAGAGAGACCCTGTCCCGGAATCAGCGTGAGACGGTTTCCAAGATAGGTAGGGAAACAGAAAAACAATCTTGAGGTTGGACTGTGCCTTTAATTAGGGCATCATCTTGACTGGTCTACGACTGTTAGATAGTCTCTGACGGCATACCTTTTTCATCCCGTTACGCGGGTGAAAGGATGATTGCTTCGGTGAAGATTTACCAAGCAGTTGAGTGAGAGCGGCACTGGGCTTCGGTGGTGCAGAGCGATAAGGCGCACCCCTGAAAGGGAATATGCTAGTTCAATCTCGCCCGGAGCCAAGCGTTTTGCGATCAACTCAGCACCTTGTGTAAACATACCATAACGTTCACTGCGACGTTGTACTGCAGTTACGGCAAAAAAAAACATCCAAAATTCTTGTAAGGAAAGCATTAGCCTGTTGCGAGGTTCGCCTGGCAAGGATTTATACGATATGCCGGAACATCTTAGAACAATTTTATGGGTGGAGCAGTTCTGCACTCCTTCAAATTAATCTGCATTTTTTTCCTCCGGTTTCGTTTTTCTTAGCTTGTGAATCTTCGAACACAACGGCGAGGCTCCGCCACGTACAAGACCGCTCAGGACTTTCTATTGATCGTGACACGATCCATCGCATTATCATCATCTCGGGATGTCTGTGCTCAGTGAGAAGGAAGCCTGTTCTGAGAATGACCTATTCTCATAAGGTGATACGACTCGAGTTTGCCAAGAACAACATGGATTGCTATTGGAACAAGGTATGGATTTGTTTTGTTTTTGTTAGATTATGTTTTTTGTTTCATTTTGACTAGAATTAGAGTTTTCCGACGAAAATAAGTGGAATTTGAATGGTCTCAATGGGTATGCACATTACTGGAGGAGTTCTTAAAAGGACGAGAGCTACGAAAACGTTCGGAGGAGGAAGTTTTTTGGTTTGGGGAGCGTACTGAGCTTCTGGTACGGTGGCTTTGGCGCTTATTTCAACCGAAACCATTTCCATCGACTACCGAAACCTCCTCCAAATTCTTTTGGCTTCATCGTTGAGGGTTCGCACTTGAGCACGATATATTTCAACACAGCTATCCAGGCGAATCACTCGACAATGGGTTGGTTCAAAGCCAAGAACATCGATGTGATGAGCTGACCGGCGATCTAGACCGCACTTAAAACATCTGAGGCATCATTGTGCGTCAGGTATATGCAAGCAGGAAACATTATTTCACCGTCGAAGAGCCTGAAAATGCGGTCTTCAACGCCTGGCACAACATTCCTCAGTCAACTATGTCAATGCTTCTATGCCGAATCATACTTAGCCATTCCGAAGTCGGGAAATCCCATTCACTACTAACATGTTGTACTACCAATGTTATTTTTCACTTCGAAGTAAATATCCATGTGAATATGCTAGTGTCCCTATAATTATGCGACGGTCAAAAATTACAGTTTCGAGCAAATTTGAGCGTAAAATCTTTCAGAAACGACCAAACGAGCTTAGAAATGGTCTGCGACTATAATTATGCCAGGAAATCTAAGGTCTACACTATAATAGTCTAGCTACAAAGCTGCGAAAAGTAGAGCAAAAATTCAGGTGTCCCTATAATTATGCAACGGACTGTATGCAGAAACGTGTGTACCAGCAGAGCGCGAAATCTATCGATGAAATACCCTCTGCTATGGCTGCACACTATTTCACAGCTGGAGTGTGCTTTTGGTGTGCAGCTAAAATCTCTCCGAATCAGAGTGTCCGCCCACGCGGTCGGCGTGCCTGTCTAGCAGCCGTCACGAAGACACTTTGCCGAAAAGCCTTAACCCGACTGAGATGCTGATGGCTGGGATACTGTTCATTACTCGTATGATATTCCGGCAAAACAATTCACAGGTTTGAAACACGCCTTTGCGACAGCCATTTAACAAGCCTTCGACCGCGTGGGCAGACATTCTCGTTCGGGGACAGATTTTTCTGATCTGGACGAAGTTCCGATCATCAGTTGTAGGCAACCGCCGTTCTAACATGCAGCTTGAGAACAATCGTGCTGGGACAGCGAGTAGTCGCGCCAGGACCCCATGATTCTAGCACGAGCTGCGTGCTGCTGACTATCCGTAACTGCGGACCGGAAGTTCTTCTGACAAGTATGGAACCATGAGCAGCGAGTTTTGTGACGGCAAGCATGAACAATCCTACATCTCGTATTCTGCACCTGATCTTGCAATGCGTTCAAGGTCTTCAGTGAACAGGCACATGTGTAAAGTTGTACATGCCAAGATGAATTTGACAACTGTTGAAGAAAGACAATTTTCCATAGCACCTCTCGATGCCCGTTGTCCCACGTACGACACCGTTTTTGGTGAACCAAGGTTCAACTACGCTGCCCCTGCAGAATCTCGAAAGCAACCGCTTTGAAATAACTTGCTAGTTTGTGGCCGAACAGTTGCGATGGTCGTCAATGACTTAACAAGGTGCGCTGCATTACATTTCATTACAAAGCCAATCAATGTCATGAAACAACGCTCAACACGACTGTAGAGAAGAATCGCGCAGCGTCACTGTCCATATCACGCGCCGAACACATAAAACAAAAACAACAGTATTCTAGAACTTTTCAAGATCGAAAGCACACACTTCTACGTCGCTGACTGATACTCTATCAATATATGTTCTATGTTTGCACCATAGGAAACATCGGCTTGGATCCTAATGAGACTTTGCGTTCCCCCGTGGAGGTTGGCGCAAAGTCGGTGCATCTATGTTATAGCATGTGACACCATGTTTGCGATAACCTTCAATAGTAATCGCAAAGTCTCATCAGGTTATACATGACGACGGTACATAACAGTTCTCTGAACTCTTTTAAAACCTTTCATATATTTTCATACAAAGCGTTTCATAAATATCTGTTAATATTTCATAATATTCATAATAACGAAAAGTGGAGGCTTTTCATTATTCACATCTAGAAAGTTTATTGTACAGTCTCTAATTAAGGAGTTGCACTCTCAAACCTATTCCGATAAAGCTTAGTTGTTAGGGGTAGGGAATGCCTAACAACCTAAAGCTTGGCTTCAGGGATTACATGAATGCCCTAGTGCTCGCGTAAATGGCGCCTCCCTAGCGTCATCCACCTGATTTCTTCCTCGTGGTCCAATATATCATTTGTTTCACAATGCTCTGTCGGAATAGATTTGAGAGTGAAACTCCCTCTATAGAAGGGGTGCAATGAGCTTTTTAGATGTGAATAATGGAGTGGCTCTACTTTTCGTTCTATTCCTTGTATCTACTGCAATGGGCTGATTTGTTCCGATCAGTTGACATTCCCTTGCCCACAAACGTACACGAAAAAATGTGAGAAAATAAGGTATGCATTGCAATTATTCCCTGTAATGATCGTTTCATAATCATAGCAACATTTACATTTTTCACTTCTTGGCGGCTTCTGCAGTCGACTCCAGGGGCTGTATGCATATCGCCCCCAGCGGGAGAGGATGGGAGCCCCCGTCCCCACTCGGGTAGTTTCCCGGTGGGGAGAACGGGGGAAGCCCTGCGATGCACAGTGGGGAACCTCCTCACTCTCCCCGCCGGGAGACTCCCCGCGCCGAAAAAGTTGCTTGGCGTCGAATGAAATGCTGTGTGCAATTGCAGAGTGATGGTATCACTTGCGCGTCCTCAATTTTTGAAGATTTATATGCAGCTTTTTTTGTTCTTTTAGCTGCATATCGTGATGGAGTGGAGATCATGGTAATATTGAAATGCATTTCTTCTTATCCATCGTATTCTAGTACTTCTTCATTGTTAAGAAAAATGTTTAAGAAAATATATATTATCATTGTTCATGGAGTTAGCGATGAACGGAATTCAAAGCTATCAATTTTCAAGAGTTCTGTTTTTAAGCCGTCACGTCTGTAGGTAGGAGAATAAAATGCGAATAACCACCGGAGGTCGCGTTCTTGACGCGATACGATTGGAGCATGATAAGCAACCCAACCCTAGACCCACGATAAGCTACAAAAACACAATTTTCTGATGCGGTTTGTAATGGATTCTGACTACAAAAAAAAAACATTCCATTCTGTTAAAACAGCAAAAAAAAGAAAACACGAAGGAACTCAGAACATAAATTCTTGGAACTAAAATCTAGTGTGATGAATAAACCGGAAAATTTATCTTATAAAAGTTTTTCTTGCTGGAAAGTTGTAATATAGCTGCAATAATGAAAAAAGATCATTTTTCTCTGAAATGGAGAATATCATCCGAAAAACTGTACACAAAAGAGAAAAATTTGCTCAAGAATGCTGAAATTCTCCATCTCCCCCTAGTCCGGAGTAGGGGGACGTTGGGAGCCCCGCCGGGGAGATGGGGCCACCCGCCGGGGGCTCCCAAAACAATGTACATCGCGGGAGCCCCCGGCAGGTGCCCCTCTCCCGTGTTGGGGGCCCCCACCCCCGGCTGGGGGCGATATGCATACGGCCCCAGATCTGAACATCATTTTTGAGAATGTTGAGTTTGAGGAAAGATGTGAGGAAAGGGTTAGAATTTCACCACAAATTTGTATATATTGCGTCGATACCAACTGAAAATACTCTACTCTCCCCTTTTAGTGATCAATTACTTGCTTGTACTTCTCGTTGCGGTTAATCCAGTTCTCCTCGTGTTCTGGTTATCAACAAGCAGAGAAGGAGAACTTGCAAGGCCGTTTCGCCGCCGAACACATATGGTCTTCGTTCAAGTAGAAATTTGATTTATTCATCATTGATCCTTTAGAGAATAGTAGTGCTGTGCTGACAGTCAATTCCCTAGGGATTTCCGAAAAAACCTGGAGCAAAAAAATTTGTCTTTTTAGAACACGTCGCGCGATTTATTAATTTAGTCGATAAGTTCTCAAAGTTCGTTTTTTTTCATTAATTCATTCAAAATCTAGCGTGAAGTTTCAATATCTAATAAATACCTTCTAACGAGAAAAGTTTCTTAGCGATGTGTGGGGAACGACTCGTCAGAATCGCTGCCAACAGCCTCTAGCCTCTCGACGAGCTGACGCTGGTGTGCGTTAATAGATAGTATTGTTTTTCGTTGATCGTTACTTTTCGCAAATAAAAAACGCATTAGTGCGTTATACAGTTAAATCTTCAGTTTTTCGTTCCATTTTCGAGCTTATAGTCTAAACATCTTGTGGTGCCGCATTGCATACGCTTCGCTAGGATCAGACTTCCCAATTTTCGGATCCTAGTAGTAGCGCTGCAAGGCTTCGTGACGCTCTTCGACCCTTAGAAATTTATCCGCGAAGCATATTTGATTGGATTCAATTTATTACGACATACTGTGCTTATCTGGGCCACATTCTGGTCCGCAATTGCGTTTCGACACGCTTTGCGGCCACGCGCTTTTGAGTCGAAGGAGTTTCCAGCTCCGCAGTCGCCGATCTGCTAATGCTAGGTGGATTTTAGTAGCTGGAAACTGAGAAAAATTGGACAAAACTGCATAAAAAAGCCTTATCGAGTCGGCTTTGCCGTTGGAAACTCGACTGACTAGAGCACGTGCGGCTGCAAAGCGTGTCGAGACGCAATTGCGGACCGGAATTCGGCCCAGAGAAGCACAGTATAGTCAAACGTAAGGAAAAATAGAAATAAGTTCACAATAATGCTGTAAAACTTCAAAAGGAACACGCGATATTCAACAGGGATATGATGAATGGAAAAATTGCATTCCAGTTACTTGCTTTCCAAGAAACCTGTTAAAGACGTATCGCTAACTGCTGAGCCACTTGGCTCCAGGAATACGTGAAGTCATCTTAGGCGTCATTCATAGTCCTCACTGCAAGCGCGGCACGCGCGGAACGAGCGGTGGGCTATGGAACTTTCCGCGCTGCACGCGCGGTAAGAACTTTCATAGTCCACCAGCGCCGCCATGGCAGCACCGCCCAAACCGCCGTGGTGGTTTTACCGTTTCAATCGATACTTGCATCTCGATCTGAGTCCACCCCAACATAAATAATTCTGGGACTATCCTGCGCTACTGCACACGCAAATGCAAGCCAGGAATTTCTGTGCATGTCACAGTAAAGGCCCAACTTTCACCCGCACCGCCAGGGCGGCGCCGCCGGAGATTTTATAGTGGCTTCCCGCTTGCGCGTGCCGTGCGATGAAAAGTTTTATAGTCCACCGCTCGTCTCGCGCGTGCCTCGCTTGCGGGTGTGCCCGAAGAGGCACTCTGATATGGCAGGATCCGGAGAGCGCATGGCGCGCGCACCTTCTCTTGGACGAGTCTCTTTCACATCGCGATGTGTTTTTATAGGATATTTATGGACTTATTAGGTGCACTAGAGCGGTTTCGTCTCTACTGCCGTCCAAATGATTACTATTTCTCCTATTCGTTTCTTTTATCCACGATAAGGTGTGAAGGTGAGCGCGCCATGCGCTCTAGGGCCCGCCCACATCGCAGTGCCTCTTTTCCCTCCCCCCTCGCTTGCGGTGAGGACTATGAATGATGCCTTACGCTAGAGTGGTGTTTGAATTCGCGCTATATTGGTTTCTGAACAGTTGCGCTGGATCGCGAGGAACCTATATGGATACTGGCAGTCAATTATGCTGGAATAAGGACGGGGGGCAGGCTCCTTTCGAGGAGACTCGAGACATTTGATCCCTACAGTTTACCGCAATATTAAAAGGCGATGGTGCGTCTGCTGTCGACAACCTAATACTATAATGGAAAACCTGGCGCTCTGCCAGATTTCACCATCGATCGACAGCAGAGCTGATATTCTGTTTTCTACACTTGTTTCTGCTTTATTTTTGTTTCTGACTCCTCATATTGCACATAGCTTTTAGAATACATGGCTTTTGTTAGTATAAGAGGGGAATCCACCGCTCTTCCAATTTGGCAGTAGAACTTCGACAAGAAACACTTTCAAGCCCGAACAAACGACATTCCCGTTACTCGACGTACCCAGTCGTGTGAAATGCACTGTAGCGGGCGGCAGCTGTCGCACTCCAGATTTAATAGCGGAAATAGCCAAGGAGCACATCAATCTTCATCCAACGTTAAGAATATTCATTTCTTCGTATTGGGTTTTCACCCTTTCGTGGCTTAATCGTAGCATTTCTCCTATGCTATCCCGAAGACGAAATGTGACGAAATTTTTTTTGTGCGTCTTCTGATAGAATTTCGAAGTGAGTCGTGAAAATCTGAAAGTGAAAGAAATTTTCAATGCTCCTTACGCAATTTTCCACCGAACTCCAATTGAGTTGGGTTTACCTGAGGTGATGCAGAAATGACTGTTCCGAAAGAATATTAATTGATGGCCCGATTGATTTTTTCAGGCAGTGTGGCAGTAGCGTTCTTTCGAAGTCATTGTTACAGTGTGCCCCTCCACTACCCCTTCTTAGTGGAAACCTAAACACATTTTTTATCGCGAACTCTGCCTTTTAGAGTGAGAAAGAAAAATAAGGAGAAACAAGCGTGAAAAAAGAAAAATCGCAACTCACCCAGAATATCAGCTGTGCTGTCTGTCGATCGATGAAATCTGGCAAAGCGCCAGGTTTTCCACCATTCGGGCTACGGCGCGAGGTGTGATACAACCCAACATTGGCCCGACCCACCCAAGTCAAGCGATTTGCTTAGCCCCCCCCCCCCCCCGCCATGGGAAAAAGTGATGATGGCGACTACCGGGGGAGGGGGAAGGTCCTCTCTTCAAAATTTTTTATAGTGAACAAATTTTTAGATCAAGACTAAATCGATGCATCGATTGTATCAATTAATCCTAATTATGCAATACATTAATGTTTTCCACGAAAGCAGACAAAAAACTCTCCTGCGACAATGACACCAAATGTTTGTTCAATGGCTGAACAATCACTAGTGACCGGAGGGCTCATAGGTGCGGGATCGGGCATGAAAACCACATTGAGTAATTATCTGTTCAGATGGTAAAACGCGCCCTGGATTTCATGGTCGAAGCTTTTAGCCAAACAGCGCTACGTAGGTGAGCGGAGCCTGTTTTCATGCCCTGAGGGCACATAGGTGCGGTTTCGGGATTTAGTAATTGGCTATCCGTATGTGAAAACACACCTGAAATTTCATGGACGCCTCAAGCCGAACAGCGCTATACTCTGTTTATCTTGAATGGCACAAAACACGGTCCGCCAATAGTCCTCTGATTGGCTCGCTAGTACCGTAGTGTACGTCCACGACGAGTTCTCGGCAGACCCGGGTGGTAGGGTGGGTGGCCGAGTGACGGCATTGACGAATCGATTGCTCTAGACATAGGGTGGGGTCCATGAAAAAATCGATAGCTGTTAAATATTTACAAGTATTTAACGAAATTCGAATAAGGGGCTTCGCGTTGCTACAACGTGCGGAAAACCTAGTCCTGGAACCGAATAAGTAATTTAGTTCTTTTAGCCGGTTCAAAACGGTCTTTTGAAGACACATTTTTAGGTGTGATACAATCGATTATATCATACCTAAAAATGTGTCTTCAAAGACCGTTTTTGATCGGTTAAAAGAATGAAATTGATTATTTGGGTCCGTGACTATGTTTTCCGCACGTTGTGGCAACGCGAAACCTTCAAATTCGAATTTCGTTAAATACTTGTAAATATTTAACAGCTATCGATTTTTTCATGGACCCACACTATGTAGCGCTGTTCGGCTTGAAGCAGCGTCCATAATATTTCGGGTGCATTTTCACATCCGGATGGCCAATCACTGAATGTGGTTTTCTTGCCTGAAGTCGATCCTATGTGCCCTCAGGGCATGAAAACAGGCTCTGCCCACCCAATGTAGCGCTGTTCGGATTGAAGCTGCATCCATGAAGTTTTGATTTCATTTTAACATGCGGACATTCGTATTCAAAATGTGGGTTCCGCGTCCGCGACTGCAACTATGTGCCCTCAGGGCATAAAATCCTATGCTTCAGGCGAATTCGCATTTTGGACACTAGTCGATTTCGTGGAGTTAATTGCATGAGATATAACAGTGAACAATGCTCTTATTAAACAGTCAACTATCCATTATTTCTCAGAATTGCAAAATTTTTTACCTCTAGCGGGATCGAGCCTGTGAACCCCAAATCGCCTATTGTCTTGCATGCTTCATCACAAGTGCAAGCTCCTCTTGTGTGTTCCTGGGTTATTTTCACTTTCTCCATTTCATAGCTTGCCTCATTTGTTTTTTCGCAGTTGTTTCTCACTATTCAGTTTCTTTCTGAATCCCCTGTCTCATTTTGCTCTCTCAGTATGATCTCCAGTTTTATTTTGACCTCTTATTGTGATCTCATTTTGCCGTCTTTTCATACTAACGGTATGGCTCTCAACTCCCTCCCCCGCGCTGTTAGGTCCATCTTGGTTCTTGGTTGACCGAATGTTCGACCCCCCCTCCCACCGGATGTCGACGGGTCCGACCCCCCCCCTCTGTGATGCACCACACCTCACGCCGAACCCTGATTGCGGTACACCGTATATCTTCACAACAGTGCGTTTGTGACTCAACAAACTTTCTCTACGTTCTCAATCTGACCCAATCAATAATGAAACCCGAAAAAGTGGTTAGTGGTTCTCAGGGCAAACGATGCCTTTAAAACACGGCCAAGCACGAAGAACGCGTGGGCGGATACTCTTATTCGGACAGACCTTACCTAACACGAAAATCGGATCTCGGAATGCTATTATTCAAAAAACCATTCTTTCTGATGAATAGCGTTCTAGTATACATAGATCAGAGTGAGCCGTCATTCGTCCTCAATAAGCTTACGAAACGTTCGCGATTTTCCAACTTTTTCACAATGTCGCGTTAAATTTCACATAAAAACCACGTTACTCCACCAATGCTTGCACATTTTAGCGTTATAACTCACAGTCCTGGTGCATAGCCTTTGACCTGATGAGGAGTTCGACATTCTGTCACACCCAGTGCGCGTCTCGGACACTGCTCGGATATGTTTGAACGGATAATTGCTTGTGCTACTGAACCCTGATCAATTAATCTGTGCACACGCTGGTAGGAACCATCCTAATAAATCACTTTATGAAAAACCTCTTCGGTCACGTCACCAAAGTCTCAAACCGGCTTTCACTTCTGCGGCTGTTCCAACGCCGAAGGACGTTCTATTTCGTCTTCTTGCACAGCATTTTTGATTGATTTTAAACTCCCACCTTTTTGATCCTCAGCCGAGAGAGAGACTAAGAATTTGGATCTCTGAAATATGACGAACTGGCTTGGATTAGTCGCTTGACATATGCAAGACGTTATGGCTCCGCATTCTGGCTGTGGTGTGTCGTCCTAGTATAAGCCGCACCCATTTTTACGGTCTTCAGCCACAATTTGAAAACGACTCAAATATTTATCACTATACCTCTTCCTACGATGCGAAAAATCGCGCCTGGACTACTTATCAGTACCGAGTAACTTAAAAAATTCAAATTATCCACGTTAACGGCAGAAATCACCGATATGGAAAACAATCGTACCCCAAATTTATGTAACCTCTATTCAAATTTTCAAAGTCCAATACGCCCCCCCCCATCTGTTGTGATCACAGCACGACGCATCATTTCCTCTTGAATTTCATTACTTTCGTTGCGCATGGTAAATATGACTCGTAGAATTCATTCGGGAGATCAAAGTGGTTCTATAAACCTTTTGAATTGAGTAGTAATCACCGTCGTAAAGTTTGTCCGAGTGAGGCTGCCCGCCCATGCGCGTGGAGAACGGCCGTGGTGAGAACATTTTCTAGACCTGTAGATCGAGTAGCACGAATGTTACCACGGATCGTGAATAACATCCAAGCTGGATTTTTGCAGCCATGTGGTGTGTGTTCGCCTTTTTGAGATTCCAGTGGAAATTCGCTGAGACCTTTGTTATACCTCCAGTTTGCGACCGCGCCAGGTTCGCTCATCTGTTACCAACCGTGTCGAGACCCACACTCCCACCTTGATGGAAGCTGTCGAGGGAACTCTTTGCATGGCCGGTCGCGTCGCTGATGTGTGTTAGACCCATGGTAAACTTTTGCGACACGTGGTCGCGTCGCTGTGCACAGCGACAGCGACTACCTTACGCTGAGCTTCCGTCCTTTGAATCTGTCGCTGTTTCAGTGCACAGCCACAGCAACAATGACAACGACAGGCAACGGCACAATTGCAGTATGTCAGCCCTCCTCGACACGTCGCTGCGACGGACACGCGACAAATGTTCCTACGATGGCCAGTGCCCTTGCTCCAATGCTGGTCCCGCCACGACTTGTGCTGAATGTCACGACCGTCGCTGATGACATCAACAATGCGTACCATTGACCTTATACATTCCAATGGTAAATCCGTGCGGCAATCGGTCACTGTCTTCACCTTCTTTTAAATGTATAAATCTCAAAACCTGTCCTCTTCATAGAACTGAAAGTAAACTTAATTGCACTAAGATTCAGGGTTATTGATCCGACATTTTGTCTGCAATTGCGCGGGCGATGGGACGTGTCAGAAGTATATAAGTTGGCGTGATGTATAGCTTAGCACAACTGGCCCTCAGCGACAGCGACGTCGCTCTCCTATGCAAACGCGACAGGGCCGCCGTAGAGCATAATAATTGCCTAATGCAAAACTCTAGAGCAAAAAAATTGTTTCGGATATCCAGAGGATCACTAGTTTTTCCCCAAGCAGATATTATAGGAATGCATTCTCCTTGAGATTTCGAACTGGCTTGAAGTCGCGTCTCGTTTGGAGGCCCTGTGGAAAGAAGGTAGCCAGCGTCTACTACAATCGATGGCTCGGCTTTTGTACGTTTGTGAAGGAAGGCGTATTTCTGTGCGTACGTGGGTGAATCGCTTCTCTCCGGTCATCAGTAAAAAAAAACAAAATGAAATTGCTCGTCTCCAAGGGTTTGTGCGCTCCGTACCCATTAAATCCTTCTCTCCTGTTTAGCAGAAAACCATCCTCCTGAATTTTAGGTCAGAGATGTTAGCCCCTTAACTCATCTAGATGGAAAAATTGAGTTTCTCCGTCTACAGATATTCTGAACAAATTGTCTTCCTCCCAAGGCACCAGAATAGGGCTCATCGAATGCAGCTACGACACAGGCAGCGGACGACTATGTACATCGGCATGGATCCTAATGAGACTTTGAGTTCCCCATTGGAGGTTGACGCAAACTCGGTGCGCCTAAGTTATAGCATATGGCACCGAGTTCGTGCAAACCTTCAATAGTTAACGCAAAGTCCTATTAGGATGCATGCCGACGTTACGTGCCATAGCACTCTTGGATGAGAGGGGGTTTCGGGACTGTAAGTAGACACCCGCTGTATAGCGATTTCTCCCACTGCGGACCCCACTGGGAGAAAAATGTGTGTTATTGAACTCTTACGGCATCCTCAAAAGCGGAATAGACTTCCTTATAGTTAGGCATTTCAGCGGCGAGACGCTTACTGGAAGTCAGAATCAAACTCGACTCCGCGCAAAGCAGACTTTCTAAGTTTCTGAGAAGGTGATTACCAATGGTTGTATAAATTATTTTGGATATCGTACAAATGTTCGTCAGGCAAGATGCTTTCGAACCCATCTTTCAGTGAAACAAAGTGCAGGTCGGAAAATGACAATGATACAGCCGTATTGGTGTTGATGCTAACAAGGGAAGTGTTTGGAGCTCTAAAGGCATCTGCGAAAACGAAATGTATTGTTAGTATCTCTTGGGCATTTATAGTAATACTGCACAGTGCGCTGATTGCTCGCTCGTGACTTAGAGAAATTCACGAATTCAATGAACGATGATGCCTTAAAGTACTTTCATGGTCTGAGACAGAAAACGCTTCGGGCGATAATTTGCACAATCTCCTGGATTGTCTTTCTTCTTTCAGATTGATATGGTCGTGCTTTGCTGCCAGTCATCGTGCGCTTGCTCTTCTGCTACGACCCGATCGAAGAAGTGTGCAAGCCATTCAGTGTGATCCCAGCATTGTGGCTTCCACATCACTGCGGCAAGATCGTCTGGCCCCGTTTGCTTTCCCCGTCCCACACTTCCGAACGCCATCTTAACTTCTTCGCTGGTGTTAGGACCATTTCTGGATGGGTGCCAAAGGTGGGTGGTGCGACCAACTGCTCGGGGCGAGATACCAAGCAGTTTTACTATGTATGCTCAAGAAAGGGGGCGTGTATTTAAGTCTGTTGGTACCTGCTCGTTGGTGCCCCTGCTTCTACTGAACCCAGCAGACGTTTGAGTGTTCACATGGAACGTTCAAGCGATATAGCGTGCACAACTATATCGCGAAAGTATCCCATACATTGCATAAAGAAGTCGCCGTCCGGCACACTAAGGCCTCTGGTCCATAACACCTTAGAATCCATACCTAAGGAGTTCATGGAGTCTTTGGCCACAAACCACAGTTTCGCCAATCTGAACTGTCGATCGCTGTCGAGTGATATCCAAAAAAACTGCGCTATCCAGACTTCTGAGCTATTTCCATGCAACGTTTGCTGCTTTGCAGGAAACCCGCCTGAAGGATAGACCCGTCATCAGCGTCGGAGAGTACACATCTACTGCGGTAACGCTGACGATAGGAGAGTGGGAGGCTGTGCAATAGCTGTAAGGAAGGATTTCAATGGTATGGTCAAGGAGTTCGGCTCAACGTCGTGCCGTAATGCATTCGTGCGACTGCGGGATCGCAGAGGATTCAATCATGTGGATAGTGAGTGCTCATGCGCCCACTGAAACTGCCGAAGATAATTCGAAGGATGCGTTTTATGAGGAACACGATACGTTGCTGGCCAGTATACCTTGTCAACATGCTGTTGTCGTGGGGATTGACGCAAATGCGAAGATGAGACTTGATCAGGAATCCAAAGTACCGGTAAATGGTTCTACCCAGTGGAGCAAACATCGAACAATGGCTACCGCCTTGTCGACTTTTGTGAACGCAGCGGTCTGATTATTGCATCGACATTCAAGAGGAATCATCGCCGCCATCAGCTTACGTGGCAGGGACCAACCCAGCTATCTCCAGAAGAGCAGCGGAAGCGGAAGATGATAACTTTGAAACTACAGCTTGACTATGTGCTGACGAGGAATATTCCTGTATCGGACATCGGATCACCGTCCTGTTCTGTTGAACTTCACTGCGAGGATTCATAAGAGGAAGCGAAGGGCTCAGCCTCTCCAGAGGATTGACATGACAAGTCTCAGAGATGAAGAGTGCAGAAGGAATTTTCGACAACGCGTTTCTATTCACATCGGAGTACGTACTAAGAAGAAACTTTTCAACGCGGATTCTTTTGTCAAGTGCATCCAGGACGCTTCGAAAGAGACACTCCCGGTTGTACAGCCTAAGAAGAAGTTCGCCTTCGTCTCAGAAGAAACAACATCTACCTACAACAGAGTATGTGCTCTCCGAACTGCAGGAAACTTCGTGGAGGAGAAGCGACTGAGGAGGAAGTTGCGTCGGCAGATTCAAAGTGACCGCGAACGAGAGTGGACGTGTAGAGCTAAGGAGTTCGAGAAGGCTTGGGAGGAGAAGAATCCGAAGAAAGCCTACACGTTACTGCGACAGTATAGCGGGAATATGAAGAGATGTTCTCCTGTCTTGAACACTACCAATGGAGGTGCAGTTGGTGATGCGACGCTGCCAATATGGAAGGATTACTTCAGTTCACTACTGAATCGTCCAGCGCCATCAGTACCTGAGCTCCCGCATGTTCAGAGAGCACATTACGATGTAAGTGAGGAACCGCCGACTGAGTCTGAAGTTTTGGATTTTGTCCCGAAAATGAAGAATGGAAAGGCAGGTGGAGATGACAACATCACTGCTGAAATGCTGAAAGCTCTTCCTCCGTCTGGGATTCGTGAAATGACCAACACCATCCGTGCTATATGGATGAGCGAAAGGATACCCGATTCGTGGAGACATGCGATCATCGTACTTCTTCACAAAAACAACTGCAGAGGAATCTCTCTACTTCGTGTCATGTACAAGGTTTTAGAACGTATCATTCTCGAGCGACTTATCAAACATCGTGAAGGAACGACCAGAGATGAGCAAGCCGGTTTTCGACCTGGAAGATCGACCATCGACCAAGTGTTCGTCGTGAGATGAGTAATTGAATCGTGGTAGCGGTATTCGAAGCCATTACAGCTTGCTTTTTGAATTTTGAAGCCGCGTTCGACTCTCCTCATCGTGATCGATTGCTCAATGCTCTGCGAGCAGATGGAGTCCCGGAAAAGTATGTTCGGTTAATCGAGGACACGAACAGAGGAACAACAGCAGTTCGTACACCTGTCGGATTTAGTTTTTGAGGTGAAAAGGAGTAAGGCAAGGAGCCGTTGCAGGACCTTTTCTTTTCAACTTCGCCGTTGATGACATCATGCGTAGAGTTGCAGAACAGTTTCCTGCGGATGTGATCCTATTATCATCAGGACGCTCCCTTGTCGACCTGGAGTACGCCGACGACATTGTGTTATTCGCTTAAAACAACGCAAAACCGCAAAGGATTGTGAACCTCGTTTCGAAGTATGCCGCAGCCTACGGACTCGTCTTCGTCCCGACAAATGCAAACAGATAAAGGGGTCTCTCAGAGGCCTTCAACGGGAGTTTGTGTGGACGGACAACGTATCAAACTGGTGGATGATTTCTGTTATTTGGGCTGTTTGCTGAAGAACGATGGTAGTTATGCAGCGGATATTCGACAACGATGTGCGAAAGGCACGTCCGCATTTAATTCTCTAACCAAGTGTTTTTGGTCTACCACCATCGCGAAGAAAGTCAAGTTGCGCGTCTACCTATCCGCTACTCGCCCTATCAAGATGTACGGATCGGAGACGTGGGAAGCAACGAAGACGCAGATAGAAAGGTTGGTTTGCACGGAGAGGAAGCTTCTTAGGCGTTTGCTTGGATATTTCTGGCCGCGTATATGCCATAACAAAGACTTTTACAAGGAAATCGACGCAGTACATCAACGCTTGACACGAGTGTGGTGCCAGCATCTCCTAACGCCATCTCAAGCAGCGATGGAAAGTCGACTTTGACTGCTCGGGCATGTACTGAGAAGAACGCCGGATCGTCTCGTACAACACGCTTTAAGAATGCTTCCAAACCCTGTCTGGAAACGGCCACCTGGGCGTAGGCGAAAGTTCTGGACGGATGTGGTTAAAGAGGATTTGAAGTCACTCGGCATCGAAAGACAGTTCAGGCGCGATGTTTCGTTTCGCAGGAAATGGAATAGTGACAGCTGGATGGAATGTGTTCAAATTGTGGCTGAAGACCGTGAAAAATGTACACGACTGACTGCTAGGACGGCACACCTCGGTGAAGATACGGAATGACCGCGTCAGGGGAAAGCCAACCGATTAAGTCAAGTAAGTCAATGCTCAAGAAATACTAATTGTTTAAGAAAAGGCGGATGGGGGAATTCTTTCGTCGAGATTATCTCGTAGTCGCGCCACCTCCTCATCACGTAACCACGGCCCATAAGCAGCTGACCATGATTGTCATTACTACCTTGGAACTTCTCAATGTCTTCGGTAGCATGGTGGCGCGACTTCGGAAGTCGGTACCGGAGACGTTCACCGTCACGCGTACCCAATTGTTCATACAGCTCTCCGTGATGCGCCGCTATGGCTTTCGCAATGGCCTTCTTGGCGGAATTCTCTGCGTCACTGTATTTCTGCCAGTTATCGACCATCTTATTAACGAAAAGAGTGTGGTACACTTTCTTCTTCTCGTGGACCATCATTCGCGCTTCATCTGTCCAGAGTCACATTTCTTTGGCAATCTTCCGTCGTCCAGCTTCGTCACAACGAGTTCAGACAGCGCTGAATCAGTCATCAATTTGACTGCCTTTGCCAAAATTCGCATACATCAAAACAGGCAGTACCTGAACACGCGAAAAGATTTCAGCTCCTCTTTACGTCAGGGCCAGTAGCAATCCCCTCGGGAGGTGGCAGCTACCGGCTGTCACTGCGTGGTGACAGTGTCAATCAGTGATTGGCTATCGATGTGAACACGCCGGCATAGAATTGCACAGGCGGCGCCCAAGTTAATGACCGTTGTAGTCAGCCACCTGGCAGCAGTGAGCGTTCTTTTGCGAGGTGGCTGACTGCAAGAAACGGGTGGTGACTTCGCTCACCGCCGCAAAGGAAAGAGAAATAGCGCGCGATGCGAAGAGAATTTTGGTCGATACCGCGGACGTGGGGTCGTGCACGTCCAATGGTGGCGACTTTTTGAGTAAAGTGCGCCCCGAGAGAAGGCAGTGGAGCGCTTGCGAACCGACCAATCCGCTGTCCACTTATCACCCCATCACAGCAGGGCGGCCATTCTCGCTGTTTAGGGGGCCAAGGAATAATTGCACCTGCCGGCTGGCAGCCATCCAGCTCCGCTGCCAGCTGAAAGGAAAGACAGGCGAAACGTTCGAAGGTTCAATTGATGATTCGAAGATTCCTGGCAAAGATTGGTGAGAGATTCACTTCGAATTGAACGCAGCTGTCATGAAGGAGCCTCCTTTATAGATTTCACATGTTTTACTACAATTCTGAGCTAAATTTGAATTTCCTAGAAGTTGTTTTGGCCATATTCGACCAATTTTGGATTTTTTTAAATAGTCGCTCACTGCAGGTGAGAACAGATTCGCCAAGATAGCCATCCAAAAGTGATGGCTGCGAAATTGTTTCGTTCTCGAGAAAAAGCATAAAATTTACGTGATCCGCGTGTTCTAGTTACTAAACTCTGTATAATTGTTCATCTGAGTGCGGCTATTGTCTTTCATTTCTCTAGGAACAATTTCACTACTTTCTATGTGGACTGGGAAGCATGAAACAGACTGAGGAAAAATTAGTCCATAATTTAAAAAAAATCCTCTCTGAACTCTTTGGTTTACCTTGCGAAGGAAAACACAAGGCTGCAATGAAATTGCAACCTTGTGTTATCCAAAATGAAATTTCAAAGTATTGCGTATCGTGATATCGGTCATAAATGGTCATCTAACAAAATAATCTCAAAATCGCTTTCTAAACCTAAAATTCTGTCGGTTCGATGATTTTCGTGGAAGACTCTAGAATCCCATCATTCAATGCTGAAGAATTGTTATACCTGAAAGGTACACATGGGCACGTTCTCGAAACCCATATTTACGACCACTACCTCGATCAAAGTTGCAATGGGTACGAAGAACTGTGGAGGGAGTGTATGTAGAAAAACATGAAACGTCCACTCGTATGTGTACGTGTGGCCTAGTGGTCTAAGGCGCTGTAATGGGCGTCCGTCGCCTAGGCTCGTGCTGTGTTGGTTCAAACGCTCCTACGATTGAGAGTTTTGCATTCAACACCACCCTTCGAGATAAATCTCGTTCCAGGGTGTCAACCATAGGAGGTATATAGGCGTCACCAACCTCAGGTTGGCTGCCTATTTAAAGTCACCACAATCGGGGATTGCTACTGGCCCAGATGCCGCCAGTAAGTGCTCACGCTTTCAATGTATTGAGAGATTCGTAAAATATTCGCATACGCATACGAAAACTCGGAAGATTAGTATATGGTTCAATATATTCATTCATAATTTTTTGTTCTCGTCTACTGGAGTGTTTTTGTTCGTTTATTTTCTCTGTAACACAATGCCCACGTGCAATAAATATGCGTTTATACAACAATTATCGCACTTCATTTATCAGGAGCAATGTTTTCAGTGACATATAAAACGCGCATGCTGAAGCAGAATGAGCAAGGCGATCGAAGAGAGGAAGGAAGAGGTCAGTGGAACTAGCAAGTTAATTTTGAAGTCTTTTTTCTAAGGTTAGCTCCATTCAGTCACAGGAGCTGTCCATAGCGCAGAGCCCTTGCGGGCAAGGGCTGTTCTATTCATGGATGATTTGATGAGTACATTTAAGCTTTTTCTAAGCCTACCCGGAGCCGATCACTCATTTTTCGTAAAACGGCAATCTTGAAAAACCTATTTACCCAGAAAGTTCTCGCAATCAAAGGTTTCCTGCGTGCGCTCACCAAAAAACTCGATAGCCGTCGTCGATTTACATTTTTTCGCCGTTTCGCAAAATTTTTGGTTTAAGGAGGCTCAAGCGAAGTTCATGGATTCGGGTAGGGTGAAGAAAAACTTTAAAGTACAACAAAAGAGGCGCTACAGAAAAAAACAATATGTAATTCAATTTATTGGCTTCTCCACTTCTTCCAACGAGATTTTTTCAGTGGAATTGTTTTTTTTTCAATCATGTTTTTTTTTCATTTGCTTGTTTTTCTTCGATTCTTCAACGGCATTCCTCTCTCTAATAGTAAACGTACTCAGACGTTCGCTGTTGTCCACAGGACACGAATGAGATGTCACCTCACGCAATGCTCCCTGTAGACATCCAAAAGGGGCATGGATCGCCCCTCGAGAACTGCCCGTCGCCCCCCTCCTTGGTGCCGTAGACAACCTATCCGCGGGAACGCTTTTGCTGTAGACATCCCATCGGAGGAGAATCTCCATCCTCGATTCCGCGTTCAAATCCTATCAACACCCTGTAGACCTGATATTACCATCCCAGTGAAGCATCAACCGCTTTATGACGTCACCCCTTAAAGGCATCGTACACGATGAAAACCTTATTTGGGTTTATGCGTTCATTCGGACTAGTGGGCCATAAAAATGTCACTCAGAAAGTTAAGAGTTCCAAAACCGTCTCTGAGTGAAGATTCGCTTCCCTCAAAAAGGCTTCCTGGGTTTGGCGGGCCGGCCTTGGGGTCAATCCGTTGTTACAAAGAACAAAACTCCTGGGTTGCTGACGGCGGGCGTGCCTTGACGTGTCGTAGGGCGCAATGCACACGCCAGTCGATTTCGAATTCGACATCGATCGAAAGCATCTGGCAGCACTGGACGCAGCAGATTGCTGAAAGGCGAGAAAAGAAAATGAAAAATCGATCGCTCACCTGAACCGCGTCCCGGTTGAATTGCTTCCGACGCTGCGTCATGGACCGAATTGTAAAACTGTTCCTTGCGTTCTCCGCGCAACTATCCCAAGTTGACGAGGGCGCGAACTTCAAATTTGTTTTGAGTTTTCTTAAAATGGTTTTTCTTTAGAAGTTGACGTTTTTGAGGGGTCCTTTTGCAACAGTTGGTCACTATAGGGATATAGCAACACGAAAACATCAAAAACTCAAACATGGTTTTCATCGTGTACGATGCCTTTAAGGGCAGCATACACACTCACAAACATGCTGGAGATAACAGCATAAATAGGACTGCACGGCTCATACCATGTCAGTCTACGACGTTTGAAGCGTCAAAGCCATCCAGGATGACAATATGTGACAATGTTTGAGCAATCTTGCCTTCCACGTCTGTATTTCCCACCCGTTCGAGTACAAGAATTAGAAATGAAACTTGAGAAAACATGTGATAAGATAGAGTGATAGCACTATCTCATGGGAGCGCACGAGAGAAATAGCTTGATTTGCTTGAATGTAACATGTCTGCATACCAATTAACCCTCGTCCATTTTTGAGAATGCCGCTCTACTTGGGCTGACTTTTTGAAATGTTGTTTTTCTCATGCATTCCCATTTGGTAATGCTATCGCTCTAACTTATCACATGTTCTCTCGTTTCTTTTCTCATTCTCGTACTCGAATGGGTGGGAAAACACTGGCGTGGAAGGCAGGATTGCTCAAAAATTGCCAAATATATCCTGTTTCCGAGTGTGATTTATTTCCGTTCGTCGCGTGCGTGTGCGTGCGTACGCTGCGTCTCCTTCTCCCCACAATTTCTCGCTGTCTCTACCTTCGCTCCGCACAAGCGCGCGAGAGAATAGAGTAAATCCGGCTCGGAACCAGAGGATATTGCCATCCTGAATGGTTTTTGGCGCTTCAAACATATTTGACGACGTGGTAGGGGCCGTGAAGTCCTATTTATGCTGTTATCTCGACCACGTTTGTGAGCGTGTATGCTGCCTTTAAACGGCGGTATGCCTTCTTTCGGAACTTGATGATGAGGCCCGATTTTCCTTATTTCACTTCTAATCTAAGCGGAACAGAGAACATGGACCCTCTCAATCAAATTTTCTAGAGAAAAACTAACATTGGCGTGGATCCTAATGGGACTTTTCGTTCCTCTTTGGAGATTGGCGCAAACTCGGTGCGCTTACGTAATAGCATATGACACCGAGTTTGCGCCAACCTTCGAGAGTAAACGCAAGATCTCATTAGGATCTATACCTACGTTACATTATTTTAATAATGATGTCCTTATGCGGACAACACTCTACTGCTTCCAAATGAACTAAGTACTAAAAGTTATACAAACCATTCCAAATGAAAGGTACTTTTCTAGAGCCAGTTTCGTACGTAGAGTCCAAATATGCCCTTTGCAGCTGCCTAGAGTCACCCTGGGAAACGTTATAGCAGTTTTTTTCTCCGATTTTTGTACCTATTGTACCCTCGAAAAAGCGCATTAATTTTATGAAAATCCGGAAACAGACCTCATAATCGTGTTCAGGGCCCGAAACAGCCCCCTAAGGCAATGTTTGGGAGAAAGCGCATTCTCCGAGCTATGTGCAGACTGATGGCTTTCTTGACTTGTATGGATTTTCGGTTCAGCATTCAATTATATCAATTACGGGGTACAGAAAGCGTTGAAAATTTTTTTCCAGATTTGACTTAAAATTCAACCTGGGGGTGATTTGTGGTGCTGATCACGAATCTGAGGTTTACCTGTGGTTTTTCCTATTTTCGACTAAATTTGTTCAAAGCTTCCCACCGGCAGAAAAATTTGACCGCAAAATCGACTTTCGACGATTTCTGGAATGTGACAAAAGATGTGGCTCAAATCGTTCTTTTGGGGTTAATTTGAAGTGCTCAACACGAATCTGATGTCAGTTTATGGATTTTTGACAGCTTACGATAGATTACGTTGGGTATACGGTATAGTTGTACACGAACGAAATTTTTGAAACAATTTTCGATATCGTTCGTTCGAAAATTCGTCGAACGCAATTTTTTCAAATTCCGTTCGTTCAAAATTTCGTCGAACGATTATTTTTCAATTTTCGTTCGTTCGAAATTTTGTCGAACGAATTTTTTTCAAATTGCATTCGTTCGAAATTTTTTTCGAAATTGTTTATCTATACGGTAGTTCGATCAATGTCACAGATTTGTCTTAAAGTTTCTATGTGGGGGGTTTTGGGGGTGCTGAATACGAATTCTATGTCCATTTGTCTGTTTTCAAACTATTAAGTTCTGCCTCCTGAATAACATGTTACCTACCGTAACCTACAGTAAACCTATAAATTCCGACAAGCGAACCCCAGATTCGTGTTCAGCAGTACATGTTTATCGCAGTATCCGGAGAAAAATAAAAAAAAACACCTCAAAAATTCAATGGTGGACAACATGGATGGGAATCAGGGTAAATGAAAACCCCTGAATGATCAGAGATTCCTGAGAAACAACTAAAATGACGCAAATGACACTCATAAAGGGATGGAAATCAAAATCTGCCTACGAAGGCAGTTGCTGAAAACTCCGTAAAACCGTGGAAACCTTTGGGTTCATCACGGGAAACTCCGCGAGGTGCATCTCTCGGCACGCCACCAACTTCCACGGAAAGACGTTATTGAAAAAACGAATCACAGATCTCTTATAATTAAAAAAAAAGAGAAGAATTACCATAGAAGTCTACAGCATCATCAAAAAATAACACGAATTGCAAATCTCATATAACCGAAAATGAGATCTTGGACGACACGATCTTCGTGATACATCGATTGATGGACGCTGCCACCGCCCCTCCCGCAAATGTTCTGTAGAACAGCTCATCGACCTGCGCAGCCGTAGACATCCCGAATTGACGTCCTGTGGACAACAACTCGGTCTGCGTCGATTTAGGGCACTCGGCGGGATTGCCGGTCGATGGGCTGTTTAACAGCCCGTCGCCCCCTGTTCAACAGCACACCGGGACGGCCCCGCGTAGAGCTGCCTGTTCGCCAGCGGTGACTCGTTCTGGGCGGATCGACGTCCTGTAGACAACAGCGAACGTCTGAGTAATTAACAGCGAAACCGAGAGCTGATTCCCAATTGCACATATGTAAGTATGCTCTCACCATTAGAGAACAAATTCATGCAATACAAAAATCATCATCAAAGTGAACTATTGTCGCAGTTGAGCGGATATGCAGCCAGAATTCCCCTGACAAAAAGGAAATATACGCAAATTGCATTTCCAGAATACTGGTATAGAGAAAAAATCGAAATTCAACTCAACATCGAACGCCGCGGCGAAAAAAGGCAAAAACTATTTCTTCCTAAGTTCGATTTATTTATTGACGACTGATTAAGACAGAGATGATAAAGTCAACAATAAAACAACAAAGTCAGTGAATATGTCACCTGCTCTCTAGCTGCACGAATTGTAAAGGAGTGCGCCCATTGCCTAGTTTTGGTTTAGAATACTAAATTTTGAGGGAAGTATGTACTTACCCCTAGTTTTCGAAGGAATGAGTTTATTGAATTTTGACGCGCGTATGGAAAGCTGACCAGATAATATTTTGAAAACCCAACAAGCATCTGCGAATTTCCTTCTAGATGACAAGGAGTGGAGCCCAAAAAAGTTTGTTCCTAACTGCGGCATTGGGAACCCGAGAGTGCAGGAAGCCGTTGTATCTAGTTACAAGTTTTCTCGTGTAATTATTTTTACCTCTCTCACATATTCCTCATCTTTTTCCTTATGAGGATTTAATATGTAGCGATGTACCACTTTCTTCAATGGGTCTGACAAGGTTTTATAGGCTTGCAATAAAACATTTAAGAGGTTTTAGTTATTACCTTTCTGCTTGGGGGTGTGTATACAAGTCTGTTGGTACCTGCTCGTTGGTGCCCCTGCTTCTACTGAACCCAGCAGACGTTTGAGTGTACACAGGGAACGTTCGAGCGATATAGCGTGCACAACTATATCCCGAAAGTATCCCGCACATTGCATAAAGGTGTCGCCGTCCGGCACACTAAGGCCTCTGGTCCATAACACCTTAGGATCCGTACCTAGGGAGTCATGGAGTCTTTGGCCACAAGCCACAATTTCGCCACCCTGAACTGTCGATCGCTGTCGAGTGATATCCAAAAACTGCGCTATCCAGACTTCTGAGCTATTTCCATGCACCGTTTGCTGCTTTGCAGGAAACCCGCCTCAAGGATAGACCCGTCATCAGCGTCGGAGAGTACACCATCTACTGCGGTAACGCTGACGATAGGAGAGTGGGAGGCTGTGCAATAGCTGTAAGGAAGGATTTCAATGGTATGGTCAAGGAGTTGGGCTCAACGTCGTGTCGGAATGCATTCGTACGACTGCGGGATCACAGAGGATTCAATCTGTGGATAGTGAGTGCTCATGCGCCCACTGAAACCGCCGAAGACAGTTCGAAGGAGGCGTTTTATGAGGAACTCAATACGTTGCTGGCCAGGATACCTTGTCAACATGCTGTTGTCGTGGGGATTGACGCAAATGCGAAGATGGGACTTGATCAGGAATCCGAAGTACTCGGTAAATGGTTCTACCCAGTGGAGCAAACATCGGACAGTGGCTACCGCCTTGTCGACTTTTGTGAACGCAGTGGTCTGATTATTGCATCGACATTCAAGAGGAATCATCGCCGCCATCAGCTTACGTGGCAGGGACCAACCCGGCTATCTCCAGAAGAGCAGCGGAAGCGGAAGATGACAACTTTGAAACTACAGCTTGACTATGTCCTGACGAGGAATATTCCAGTATCGGACATTCGAAAATCTAGAGCTGTGTGGGATGTCGCATTCGATTCGGATCACCGTCCTGTTCTGTTGAACTTCACTGCGAGGATTCATAAGAGGAAGCGAGGGGCTCAGCCTCTCCAGAGGATTGACATGACAAGTCTCAGAGATGAAGAGTGCAGAAGGAATTTCCGACAACGCGTTTCTATTCACATCGGAGTACGGACTAAGAAGAAACTTTGCGACGCGGATTCTTTTGTCAAGTGCATCCAGGACGCTTCGAAAGAGGCACTCCCGGTTGTACAGCCTAAGAAGAAGTTCGCCTACGTCTCAGAAGAAACAACATCTACCCACAACAGAGTATGTGCTCTCCGAACTGCAGGAAACTTCGTGGAGGAGAAGCGTCTGAGGAGGAAGTTGCGTCGGCAGCTTCAAAGTGACCGCGAACGAGAGTGGACGTGTAGAGCTAAGGAGTTCGAGAAGGCTTGGGAGGAGAAGAATCCGAAGAAAGCCTACACGTTGCTGCGACAGTATAGCGGGAAGATGAAGAGATGTTCTCCTGTCTTGAACACTACCAATGGAGTTGCAGTTGGTGATGCGACGCTGCCGATATGGAAGGATTACTTCAGTTCACTACTGAATCGTCCAGCGCCGTCAGTACCTGAGCTCCCGCATGTTCAGAGAGCACATTACGATGTCAGTGAGGAACCGCCGACTGAGTCTGAAGTTTTGGATTGTGTCCGGAAAATGAAGAATGGAAAGGCAGGTGGAGATGACAACATCACTGCTGAAATGCTGAAAGCTCTTCCTCCGTCTGGGATTCGTGAAATGACCAACACCATCCGTGCCATATGGATGAGCGAAAGGATACCCGATTCGTGGAGACATGCGATCATCGTACCTCTTCACAAGAAGCTATCCGTCACGGATCCTAAGAACTACAGAGGAATCTCTACTTCGTGTCATGTACAAGGTTTTAGAACGTATCATTCTCGAGCGACTTATCAAACATCGTGAAGGAACGACCAGAGATGAGCAAGCCGGTTTTCGACCTGGAAGATCGACCATCGACCAAGTGTTCGTCGTGAGAAGAGTAATTGAATCGTGGCAGCGGTTTTCGAAGCCATTACAGCTTGCTTTTTGGACTTTGAAGCCGCGTTCGACTCTCCCTCATCGTGATCGATTGCTCAATGCTCTGCGAGCAGATGGAGTCCCGGAAAAGTATGTTCGGTTAATCGAGGACATGAACAAAGGAACAACAGCAGCAGTTCGTACACCTGTCGGATTTACGTCAGCTTTCGAGGTGAAAACAGGAGTAAGGCAAGGAGCCGTTGCAGGACCTTTCTTTTCAACTTCGCCGTTGATGACATCATGCGTAGAGTTGCAGAACAGTTTCCTGCGGATGTGATCCTAACACCATCAGGACGCTCCCTTGTCGACCTGGAGTACGCCGACGACATTGTGTTATTCGCTGAAAACAACGCAAAACTGCAAAGGATTGTGAACCTCGTTTCGAAGTATGCCGCAGCCTATGGACTTCGTCTTCGTCCCGACAAAATGCAAGCAGATGTGGGTCTCTCAGAGGCCTTCAACTGGAGTTTGTGTGGACGGACAACGTATCGAACTGGTGGACGATTTCTGTTATTTGGGCTGTTTGCTGAAGAACGATGGTAGTTATGCAGCGGATATTCGACAACGATGTGCGAAAGATACGTCTGCATTCAATTCTCTAACCAAGTGTTTGTGGTCTACCACCATCGCGAAGGAAGTCAAGTTGCGCGTCTACCTATCCGCTATTCGCCCTATCATGATGTACGGATCGGAGACGTGGGCAGCACCGAAAACGCAGATGGAAAGGTTGAGATGGCGTTAGGAGATGCCAGCATTGGGGCACGGAGAGGAAGCTTTTTAGGCGTTTGCTTGGATATTTCTGGCCGCGTGTATGCCATAACGAAGACCTTTACAAGGAAATCGACGCAGTACATCAACGCTTGACACGAGGGAGGTGCCAGCATCTCCTAACGCCATCTCAAGCAGCAATGGAAAGTCGACTTCGACTGCTCGGGCATATACTAAGAAGAACGCCGGATCGTCTCGTACAACACGCTTTAAAAATGCTTCCAAATCCTGTCTGGAAACGGCCACCTGGGCGTAGGCGAAAGTTCTGGACGGATGTGGTTAAAGAGGATTTAAAGTCACTCGGCATCGAAAGACAGTTCAGGCGCGATGTTTCGTTTCGCAGGAAATGGAATAGTGACAGCTGGATGGAATGTGTTCAAATTGTGGCTGAAGACCGTGAAAAATGGACACGGCTGACTACTAGGACGGCACACCTCGGTGAAGATGCGGAATGACCGCGTCAGGCGAAAGCCAACCGATTAAGTCAAGTAAGTCACCTTTCTGCTAATCACTTGGCCATTGACTCCCAATTTGACTTCTCTGGCAATTTTCCATGGCAGAGACTCACTATCACAAGAACAGAAAGGTAAAAATAACAAAAAAAAAACAAGAGAATCTTCGTGGAGAGATTCGTAGCAGAAGAACTCGAGATGCTTGACAGCTTTGGATGAGAAATCCCATAGCATATTCGGTCTATCCCCACCTCTATCAGTTGAAAGAGAGCAACATTTTCCTCTCTAGATTGTGCAAAGTAGAACGGGTGAAAACTGACATACATTAGTAAAGCCAAGTGCCCGCTGAAACAAATGAATTGATCTTTATCAACGCTCCGTCGTTATTACAACGATAGGGTACTTTTGTTATGTCCATCGAATGTACCACCAAGTCATACCACAAACGCTAACAAAGAAGTACAATCGCGAATTTTCGCACTACTCAACAGATCACATTTAGGCCGTTGCGAATCACCACTCGCCGCTTCCATCACAATCTACGAAAACTTTCGAAGGTAAGCGATAGTCGTCGAATCTGCAGATTATCGTAGCATGGTTATCATTCATCAATTGCACGCGATAGCAATGCATTACAACTCCTTTCCAACCTTGGTTAGCAGACATGCAGGCAAGATTTCGTTTTATTCTGTTGTATCTCGCATGGAAAAACTTTGGAATTGGAGTTGAATAATCATTTTTGTTTGTCTTGCCTCACAATATGGACAAGATTTAGTGGCGACGGAGTCCTCGCTGTTGTTTTCCCCCCGAGAAAAAATGTCCTGAAGGAATCGGTAGACGAGGGTAGAAACTTAGGCTGCGTTTTCTGGTGCCTTGATGGCAATCTTAGCACCGGATCACGTGTGACCTACAAGGGAATGGCCAGACCGGGTTGCCAGAACTACCCATGAAGCCATGTTTTTCGGATAGATGACCTACCGTTTTTGGTTGGCGGTTCATAACAGACAGCCATATTCATTGGCGGTTCATAATAAACTACTGTTTCCACTAAATCCAAACCTGTAGCAAACTAATATGTTGCGAATGTGGCCGCGGCTTGGTTTGCTAAATCAATTTTGATACCCTATTGGTTCGCGGTTTATAACTACTCTGCTTTCTGGTATCGAACTTGTAACAGCGAATGTCTGAGAATGAATATCAGTGGTTACCGACCGGGTGTCGACTAATCGTCCGATTTTTGTAAAAGTGATAGTTATCCATAGTGCGCAACAACCTTTCTTGTCACTGAAGAAAACTGCTCAAATAGGAGTAATGCAAAGGCGATCAAACAGCAGCCTCCATAGCAGCTGGCGCTTAAGATTGGCTGGATTATGTTTGCCTGTACAATGCTGGTCAAACAGGGGGAACGTTTCAAGAAACTTTTTTTCAGAGCTCATCGAGGACTACGACAATTGGGACGGCAACATCCACACGTACACTTCAGGTCATCGCCTTGGTATTCACAACAACGCCGACGGTCGCTTGTATAGGTGAGCAGTAGGAGTGAAGGAAAACTGCCGGTGTCCTCAGTCCCCCCCCGATCAGCTTAGAGGCAGAGTTCGCGATCGAAACGGCTAATGTGGTATCCTCATAGGTAGGTACCCTCTATAAAACGTCGTAATTCACATCATTTGAGGCGCGAGCGGCGCGCGCGATGCCTCAGCCTCCGTTAACCCTCCGCTCTCTCACTGTCTCTAAATTCACTCACAAGTGAATTTTTTAAGTCTCGCCAGCGATTTTTTTATTGTTTGAAACGTTATTCAGCTCGCTAGGCTACAAGATGTCAACAAAAAACTGGAAAGTCGTCGGTGAGACTAGGATAATTCACATGAGATGTCCTTCAATCGCGCGGTGCTGCCCACCCGGCCTACTTTCTGTAAGATACATAGGCTGTAGACCTGGTCATAACAAAAAAATCCACAGTAACAAGTTAGGACGGCGAGATACGAGTGTCCACCGAGGGCCCATTAACGAGATTCTCTTGAATGCTTTCTTTGCTGTCTTTTATCTTGCGATCCAGGCTTAAAATTCTTTAAACACCCGGCCCAAAAAGTCCAACTGGGGGTTATTCAGGGCGCTAAACGCGAATCTTGGATCTGTTTTCCGCTTGGCTTAGGGTTACTGTAGGTCACGCTAGGCGAAATGCCTTTCCGCTGAATAACCTACCCTAGTATTTAGAAAATCGACAAGTGGACCGACAAAATCGACAGTCGTGTACGGCGTACCAAAACACCCACAGAGGAAATTTTAGCCAAATCTTAAACCTCGACGGAAATACCATATAACCATCATCACATATCGTTATCGAACAAAAATCAGCGATTGGATCAAATATTCGTGTTAAGTGGGCCAATAAACTTCATAGTAGAGTTCTACTCAGACGATTCTCGGCCCCGAGCCGCCTAACAGTTCGGCTCGTGTTCCCAATTCGCGAGTCGGATTCTGTTGCTGTCCAGGCCACTGCTGTTGCTTCCCGGGCCACTGCTGTTGCTGTTCGGGCTACTCTGGTTCGCCCGAACAGCGACAGCATCAGCCCGGAGATTGAGAGTACGAGCCGAACTGCCAGGCGGCTCCGATTCCTGTGCGGTGCGGCTCGGGGCCGGCAATCGCTTGAGTATAGCTATTTTATCACACCATTCAGAGAATCGACAAAAGTCGTGCTTTCCCCACTGGGAAGCTCTGAACCAAATCAGTCGATATTTCTAGAAAATTGAAAAGTGGGTCTCGGATTTGTGATCAGCACTTAGAACCGCCCTCAAAAAAAGTTTCAAACTAGATCCGAAACAATTCTGCTGAACAATCTCGAAATTGCCATTCGGGTACCCTTTTTCTCTTCTCAGGACTGTGACAATTTCAAAATTCGGATTATTGTTCACAGGACTATGCCTTCAACATCAACACTTTGAAAAACAATGGTGGTAACCCCAGAAACAGAACAGTGTTGAAAAAACTGATTTGAAAGGATTCCCAGAGGCGAAAAACCGCTTTGAAGATTAACCCAGTGGGCGAGTCCGGCCTCCTTGGGTCTAGTTGTTATTGTCACGTGTCTATCACTACCACGCTTTGACCTGCGATCCAGGCATGTACGAAAAATTTTGAAACCGAAAAATCGAAAAACGAAACATTTTCGGTTTTGATTTCGAACAAATCCGAAAAAAAAACCGAAAATTTCTTTGTTTTGCGGTACGTCTTCTTTTCGTAATTACATTCTTTTGACCGGAAAAAAGGCAACGTAGTCGAAGTGCTTGAAATAATGACACAAATATGTTTTCTAAGTGGAGCAAAAGCATACGCAATCAACGTATTAATATAGGGAATTTCACCCTTGTTGCAATGGCGAATCCTGACAAAATTGTAGCGCTGAACACCTTCTGATATTCTTCTTGTGAGCTTTTTGCTCAAAACTGCAGTAGTTCTCTGAACATTCATGCCCACGTTTTTACGAGTTTTTGACCAGAACTAAAGGCTCATTCATAGCTGGTCTTTTCGACTTGAAGTCGAAGCGACCAACAATACTGTCGCGATCTGAAATTGCTCCATGCCGCGACTTGAAATCGTTTCTTCCAGCGATTTCAAAACTCTCGAGCGGACGTAATTTCGCGTGAAATTGACGGACGATTTTGGATCAAGCCACGGGAATGAAAATGATTTTTTCTTGGCATTCCTACTTTTTTCGATATTATTGCCCTATATTATTGCCCTTAGCTTCTAGATAAAAGAGTTTTGCACAGTTTTCAAACAAAAAAAATGGATCTAAAAGAGGTTGAGATGGAATTTGTTTGAACAGCAACAGAAAACTAAAGCTAAAGTTGCCAGTTTCGTTAATGTCGTTAATGTATGACAAAAACTTCCACCCTTCCACCGCCGAGAGGCGCGGTGAAGTGCAATCCTACGATATCGATCGTGCTGCGCCACATGATCAATATTAAGGGGTCTGCTAAATTGCAGCGACCGGCGAGTGGTCGCCGAGCATCACCTTTGATGCGGCGACAAAAATGTTTTGAAACCTTATCGTCGCGGCGTCGGTTGCCGCTCGCTGGCAGTGATGTAGGGCCGTCGCGGAGTCAATACGCTCTGCGGTGCCCCCTCGTCGCCCTTCACGTCGCGTCTGTCGCCATCGTTGCCGAATGTAATCGATATTGCATCACCCAATGCTGTTCGTCGCTGCGAGTACGCCGCGACTTCCACTCTGGAGACCCCTTTACAGAAATGGTCTCTGCCACGCCGCTCGGCGGCGGAAGTATAAACGGCCCCTTAGATCGCTGCGCCGCGGCTACCCCCCATTTAGTGATCGACGATACTTCCGTGTTTTGATTACCTTATGCTATTACGATCTCGAGTGTTCCTTTCTTCACGTCTAGGGGGTGGAAAGGAGGCATGAGGCGTTTCGGTGACCTCAGAACGCTTGTTTGCTTCCGTTATTTTGCCATTCCTATCTCTTTTTGAACCGCTTATTCGATATTGAGAGCTTAGAAATCTTCTCGGCTGTCATTTTACTGTGAAAAGTCTTCGAGACTAAATATCGTGAACGCTGCCTTTGGATTGCCGATGCAGGTACCGTATTCATAAAAAAAACGGGAGCCTTCCGTTAGGGTCCAAAGTTCGCCGGACGCATACATCGGCTGGTTCTAAAAACCTTCCCGGGAGGCTCCTGTAGTTTCAAGAATACGGCCACAGGTTATCAGCTATGCGGAATCGATTAGCGTTATTAGATTGGTGATTTTTCCGCCCAGCGAATTTTATATTTTTTAGTTCTTTGGAGCATTATTCGTGAGCATTATGACCATGCTCAAATGATGCGCCGTAGTAGTTTCAGTCTGACTAAAAACAGGAAACCCAAGAAATTTTGACCCAATCAATCTATTTTTTGTGAAAATGATGTAGACTCTGTTTCATTTCAAGAAGGCTTTTATTTTCCATTATCACCACGCGGAGTGTGGATTTTTCGTCGGAATCTCCTTATCCCTACATAACTGAATTTTATCGAGGCCCACGCTCCGCTGCTGGTGTTAGTCGAAATAAAAAAGATCACTAGGGGTTCGCAAGAGTCGAGTTGAAGATACCGCTGTGCAAGGGGCAGATCATAGATTTGTTTCTGCGCGAGATTCTGAAATCAAATGAAAGACGAGTGCAAACTTGCTGCAGACGTCTGCAGGCAGCAAAGGATAGATTGCCAGTCGCATCAGAACCGCAAATTTTGGAGCGGAAAAAACCGAAAAAAATTGAACTTCGTTTTTTTTTTCGATATTGATTTTTTTCGCCAAAAAGAGCGAAAAACGAAAAAACCGAAAGAACGAACAACGCACACCCCTGCTGCAATCATCGGCGGTGGTTTTTTCTTGAAAAAAAAACATTAAATTTGAGAAGTGGTTGTCGAAAACATCCGGATATGTTTGTCAGGCAAAAATCTGCCCAATACATTGCCTAAAAATTCAATAAGGACCACTGCTGATGATCGCAGGTCAAAGCGCTTCATTGATAGATCCGTGTCGGTGGTTTCGACAACAACTAGACCCAAGGAGTTCGGCCCTGCCCACTGGGATAATCTTGAAAACCGTTTTTAGCCTCTGGGAGGGCTTTCTACAATACCGCTCGTAGGATTTGGTCAGAAAGCGAGCGTGGTCGGGTTTTCGCGTCTTTTTCCTCTTTTTTGTTACGCTTCAAAGTCAACTTTGAGTGAAACTGGAAAGCTGTTCATGATCCTGGCGTTGAAGGCTACCCATTGATTTAACTTTTAAGGCGGTTTAGTTGCGAACTATGTGAGTTTCGCTCCCTGCCAGTTTTGTGATTACGGTACCGTGGCGGATGGGGCGCTACCGTCTCCGTCTGCGTTTCGCTGTGTCTACCGTATGTAAAGAGCTGGTTGATTGCGAAATTTTCATGGTTCTCAACGAAATGCTGACATTGGTTATACCATTGGATAGCCCTCAACACCAGGATCATGATTATCTCCCTAGTTTCGCTCAAAGTTGACTTTGAAGCAAGTTGTACAAAAAAGACGCGGAAACCCGACCTCGTTCGCTTTCTGACCAAATCCTACGGGCGGTAGTGTAATTCGTTTTTCCAACACTGTTCTGCTCCTGTGGGCCACCACAATTGTTTTTTTTTTCGAAAAAGCAAGGACGAAGTTTATCGTGAACAGTGCCTCTAATGCGAACCCTGCCTGCCTTAAACCTGGATTTCCTTTTCAGGAGAGCGGATCGTTCACAGAGTTTTTCCGGACAACCGATGCGGCGAACATCAACGCTACATGGCACAGCTAAGGATCGTGCGATGGTGAACAGATTGAGCTCATTGGATGATACGACTCCATGCGACAGTACCAATCCTTCACTGACCAATGGCAAGAGAGACCCGGAGTTGTTCAGAGCGGCCCAGGAGTATTACGATAGGCACCCAAATGGGCTGCTGAGTGGTGAGAAACTTATTTAAAGTTCTCAGCAAATGCCGATCAGCAAAACAAGCTTGTTTTCCAAACGTTTTTGGTCACGGCCTGATGCTGATGACATGAAAGTAAGAGCGGAATGAACTTTCTGGAAGGTATTTTATTTGCGAGAATGTGGCCAACTTGGGATGTGTACTGCAAGTACAAGTTTCAAATTGCTACATAAAAGACGACTTGTAGACAAGAATTACGATTCACTCTTTGGGGCTCCCGAATACATTTTGAAACAAACCACGATGTCGGAGAACAATAACAATCTGCAAGATACTGCAACACAGCCGCCAGTGACGACAAGACGTGAGTTACAGTTTTTTTTTCGAAATTCCCTCATAAGCAGGAAACGGAAATAAGTTTTTCAGAATTTCATCGTTCAATTTACTGGATGGTGCATAATCGAAGAAAGTATGGCTTTCGTCATTTGTGTATGCTGTTGTTAGTTATATCATACACGCTTCTTGGAGCCGCCATGTTCTTCAACATAGAGAGCAGACATGAACACGAGGTGTTTTTCAATTTCGAATTTAGATAGTAAGGCAATTTATACCTTAACTTAGGTAGATATAAAAAATATGCATGTAAAATATGACCTGCACCAGGATAAAAGACTGACAATTACACGGGAAGAACATCCAAGTATTCAGTATCATAGGTGACAGAGAATGTTGGGCACAGTCAAAAAGCTTACTTATTAAAAAGGAACCACACTGGCGAAGCCCAACAGCAAAGGTTCAAATTTGAGATTGCCGTAGATTTTCTTCAAGATCCCCCGTTTCCCAGGTGATTAATCGATTGAATTGCATTTCGATAGTTTACACAAATTCACTCGGAATTCTAGACATTTCGCACACAAAATAATTGCAGTTTCTGAGAAGATTGCATGTAAACCTAGTTACACCTGAAGGCTATAAAACCGCGAATTTCCCATGGTTTATACGCGTGCTGGTGCGGAGCGGGGGTTAGAAACAGTGAGAGAGCGCATGACAGACGTAGGGGGCAGAATCGCCCGCGCCGCTCACGCCATGAGTCGTGAGACGACATTTTACAGAGGATAAAAGGCCGTGCAAGAGACCCTTTTTTTCAAATTAAATGGGACGCTGAGTACTTTCTTCAATACTAGTGGCCGCATTCATGAAACGTTAGGAGTCTCACAAGAAGGTGCAAAGTCCACCAGCTATTAGATGAGTTTCCAATGTTGCACCTTCCTGAGTACCCGGCAGGTGGGCAGGAAGGTTCCCGGCTACCTGGCGGGTAGACAGGAGGGTTTCTAGCCACCTGGCTGGTGGACGAAGAGAATTGCCGGCTACGTTGATCTTGCGTTTCAGAACGAGATCAAAATGCTACTGACAGGCGGCGCGCTCTCTGACCATCCACCGGCACAACCCCGGCATGTTGTGCCCGCCCGAGTGCACTGATAGCGGAGCTGAGACCCGGCAGCCTCCTACCCGTCTCTGCGGGTGCCTACTCATGCCTGTCTCTGCTCTCACAGGTGGCGAAGAGGGGGCCGTCACTATTGAAATCTTGACAGAAGAGGCACAAAACTGGTGGCCATACGTCGGGTACGGGGAGGTTACGCCTCCTTCGCCGTTTCATGAATACGGGCACAGGTGAACCACGGGAAGAGCCTTAATAGTTGTTAGAGAATTCAACGGGTAAGGGGACAAGGAGAGTTCCCTTCACAAAAAAAACGACAGCAAGTCTCAAATGATGGTTTCTTTCTTCGAAGGGAGATACGAGTTGCGTGGGCTTGAGCGGAACTACGACATCAATTCGATTTCTATTTACATTAATTTTCGCTTGAATGAATGCTTAAATTTTATCGCCAATGTATACAATAGAGATTAAAAGTAAACTAGTGAAAAGGATTGAAGTGCAGGAAAAGAAGCAACGTAACAATAGAAGGAATGTATCCTCTGTAAAAGTCGTAGTTCTCACGACTCATTGGGCGAGCGGCGCGGGCGATTCTGCTCCCTCCGTTTGTCGTGCGCTCTCTCACTGTCTCTAACAGCCGCTCCGCACCAGCGTGCGTAGAAACCATAAGAATTAAACGATTTTATGACCTTCAAAGAGAGAAAAAAGCGCAATACTTCTGAGCGCGACCCAATGCTGAAATCCAACCGCGCTCGGGCTATAATGGCAATCTGTAGCAAACTATGAAATGAACCGATCTCTTCTGAGTAACCGTCATCATCAGTGATCCGTAATTTGCCTTGTTTCCTTTGGAAATAGCTTTATACACACTTAAAGGCAGTGGTCGCGATAAAATATGCTTGTCTTCTTTTCCTCTCTGAACCCTTTTCTGGGTTTAGAGTAGTGGGACCATTGAGAAAAAATCGCGAAAAAACCGCTGTTTTGGGCCAAATTTGAGGCCTAAACATTCTTGTCTTTTGATGGTGGACGAGCCCACTCCACATCATCGGCATCGATGATCTCTGATATCAAGAACATCAGCTGGCTTAAAATTGGATTTCAATCAATGAACATTATCCTTCGGACTCATCTAGTCAAAAACATTGACTGAGGTGCTTGCTTTTATTGGTAAACTCTTTTCACTACGTAAATTTGCATTTATCTCTACCTCTGAATGTCGATGATTTTTGACTGCTCGGCATGAGGCGACATCGTTTTTGCAGCGCTGTGCACGTGTGCACGAACTGGCTTCTTTGGGCCCTAGAAACTCTAATTCTAGCCCGTTTTTCACCGCACTACCTTCATAGTCTTTCAGCTGTTTTCAATCTAGGCTGATTTTTATAGTTTTGTAGATAACGTTTTTCATCGCGACCACTGCCTTTAGAGGCAGTGTCCACGATAAAAACTATGTCTGATTTTTTGGTGGAGATCGGCAGCTGCGGGGCCTAGCGCAACCCTAACGTTGAAAACACCAAGAAAAATGAGTTGGGAACGGTTCCCTACGGTCCCAGAGTTGGACACCCGTCAGCTCGTCACACCTCAGATGCACTTTCCACGCCCATCGACATGGGCAAATGAATGCTCGAGATTGTAATATGAGCGATGGTTTTCGATCAATAGCCCCGTTCTTCCCTTCATTCCTAATTTCTCTCTCTACTCAAGTCAGCTCGCATACATTGGCTGCACAAGGCGGAAGTTACAAGCCTCGGACAACTCGTCCACCATGCTTCCCTAGCTCAATTTATGAGGGACCATAACTCCTTTCCAAGAAGGTCTTGTACAATTTCAAGAACATCATTGGAATCAGCATGGGACCGTCTTCAAGATTTTCGGAAAATCAGAAAAACGATTCTTATCGTGAACCCTGCATTTAATCCACCGCATGAAGCTGTCGCTAGATATGCGAGGTATGGGTGCCGCGAGGCATCCAAAGTGTCACACAAAAGAAAAATACGAATGAATAAGAAAATCAGCCGTATCAGCTGATGGGGGCAAGTCCAAAGAGGCTCGTAAGAATTCGTGCGTCACGTGTTGTAATAATGTTATTACTGCGTTGCGTCATCCAACCTCATCCAAGCAGTTTTACATGTTCCTACTGTAACAAGTTATCATTGATTCTTCATGTTCAAAGAAATGCTGCAGTTAAGATAGTGGCCGAGCGAAAAATCGCTCTCGACAAGAATATTGGAGTCCTCGCCGAGAGGTTAATGATGCTGCAGAACGGAACAGAGCTCCTTGTGAACAACGTGCTGGCTGAAGAATTTCTGAAGGTGGGCGAATTCACTTTTGTCATTTTTGAATCGAGACGATTGCCGAAACCCTCCTGAACTAATCGAAGATAAACTTAATGCATTTGGAAAAACATGACGAAGAAATCGCTTTTTTAGTTTATTCAGGTTCTCAAATCTAACGAAATGATCATACCATTTCTTCAGTCCGCCTATATCTCGTTGCTGAAAGATGAATCTCTTTACGAGGGCAGCACATACTACAAATCGGAAAGCGCCAACTTCAAATGGACCTACTCCAGCGCAATTTTCTTCTCGATGAATTTGTATACGACAACTGGTTACGGTACGTTTCATGCTTCGAAAACACGAAAAACACGTACTGACTGCCTTCGTTGAGAACTAGACCTCACTGCAGCTACGAGCACTGGTGGAAGCATGCGCATTCAAGTGATCATTAACTGGGTTCAATTACAGATGGCTTTTTCGTTAGCTCCAATTGATCTCGAGAAAGAGCAGATTAGATCCACTGTCGAAACGCGGAATCCATGTTCTGTTTTTCCACCTATCTTGAGAACGGTCCTATGCTGATTCCAATGATGTCTCTGGAATCGTACAAGGTCCCTTGTGAGAGGAGATTTGGCCTCTCAAAAAATGAGCTTTGGTACCATTGTGGACGAGTTGTCCGAGGCTTGCAACTTCCGTTATTTGCAACCGATGTATGCCAGTCGCACTTAATAAAGAGAGAGATTAAGATAGAAAGGGAGAACGTGGTTGAGCTCTCCTATAGCTTCCTGAAGGACGCTTATAGAGCAAACCGAGGTCAGCCTCCTGAGTCGCTCACGTTTTTTCACATTGGATTAAACTCTCTATAAGATTAGAGTGGTAGAATTTCGCTGTTTTGACTGTTTGCTCCTGAAGAATGCTGTCATGAAATCATGTTCGTGTGCGATGAAAAAACGTGCGGAAGGTGGCGTCAAAACTTTGATTCTTCGGGTATATGCGCTATTTATGTACCTGTTTCACTGTGTCACTTTCATTACCAAACTTGATCACAAGAAGACAGCCATACATTGATGGACTTCCAGCATTCACCGACGACTGAAAATGACCTTTACGTGAAGGCGCCCTATGATTCTGATATTTTAGGCTCAATAGCTCCCGAGTCAGTGCTTGGCCGTGTGTGCGTGATATGCTACTCGTTGATCACAATCCCCATTACTCTGGTCGTGATTCGAGACCTCGGTCAGTGGACGCTGGTTCATCTCACGAAGATTTACGCTCGGATACTCGCTATATTTAGGTTGGAGTAGTGTTTCAGAATTGTTGTCGCATGAAAAATTTCAAAAAAAAGTTTTTAGGAGGACTATGGGCTACCTGCAGCCTTCTGAAGATAGTATGGTGTCACTTCCGATAAAGTTCTGCCTCATGTTACTGGCCGGTAAGAGCTTTTTCGGAGTGCAAGATATTTTTCCGAAGCAAGACACGTGGTCTACCAGTTCATTGAAGGTCCCTAGTGTAACATGACGTTTCTTGTGATCAAAAAGACTGTAATCATCCTGCAGGTTATCTACTATTTTCTGCCATATTTATTTACCTGTTCGACGAGTGGATGGGTGATGTTCCGCAGACTGGAATTCCGTTCTTCATTGCTTTCTATTTTTCGTACATATCAATTTCGACCATTGGATTAGGAGATATAATGCCTAATAACGCTACGGTGGGCTTCTAGCCATTTCCTTGGTGTTGCCGCATTTTTATGGTATTTTTGCTCACAGTCGCATCGCTCTCATTTTCTAGTTTCACCCCATCATTTCTGCTCTATTCTTCTTCGGCATGCCGGTGATGAAGGTCGTGAACCGTGCCACATACGTTTGTATTGAGAATGGAGTATTTGGTAAGTTTAAAGGTATCATACAAACTCTCAAACATGGTCGAGATATCAGCATAAATAGGACCGGCTGGCACGTACCATGTCGTCAACGGCGTTTGAAGCGCTGAAAACCATCTAGGATGACAATATTTGACAATATTTGAGCAATCCTGTCTCTCCCGCCCGTGTTTTCCCACCCGTTCGAGTAACAGAATGAGAAGTGAAACATGAGAAACCTCGCAATAACTGAGAGCGATAGCCTTATCAAAAGTGAGTGCACGGAAGAAACAGCTCGATTTACCTGAATATAACATGTTTGTGCGCCGATAGAATCCTCCGTTTTAAATGCCAGCCGGAGTAGAGCGGCGATCTCGAAAGTGGACGAGAATCAGTCGGCATTTAGACGTGTTATATTCAGGTGAATCAAGCTGTTTCTCCCGTGCACTCCTATTTGAAAGTGCTATCACTCTCCATTATCACATGTTTTCTCAAGTATCAATCCTCATTCTGTTACTCGAAGAGGTGGGATAATACGGGCGTGCGAAACAGAATTGCTCAAATATTGCCATCCTGGATGGTTTTCAGTGCTTCAAACGTCGTTGACGATATAGTATGAGCCTTGCGGGCCTACTTATGCTGTTATCTCGATTATTTTTGTGATCGTGTATGCTGCATTTGACCATTTTCTCGAGATGTGTTCTAAGATTTCTAGTTGAACTGCCTGCTTCTAGAGTGCCCATAAGTCTTGGGAGTTTCTGCGGTCGTTTTTTGGAGGGGAAATTCTGTTCCTAATGTGGCTCACAAAACCATGTATTGAATAGACAATTGTAAAACAAGAGCTTGAAAATTGAGTATTCATCTCAGGAAATAGTCACAATGAAAAACTAGAAAGCGTTGGTCGCATCTACGGTGTTTATTTTATTGTTAGTATCTCTTGGGCATCCATAGTAAAACTGCACACCACCCCGTCTGGAGCTGTTTTTTGTATTCAAGACGGTTGTTTTTTGTACTTTTCGTGCCTTCCAAAATGTGCAATAATCTTTCCAGAATCCGGAGAGGACTTCATAATCGTGTTGTGCGCAGAAAGCAACCCCCAAGCAAAGTTTGGGTGAAAGCAAATTTTCCAAACTTTGTACGGACTGGTAGCATTTTCCAAGGTTAGGTGTTTACTTATAGCAACTAGAGAGTTCTAGAAGCGCTTAAGAAAAGTGTTCCAGATTTGACTTCAAACACTCTCAGGGGAGTTACAAGGGTTGCTGATCAAGAAGCTAGGGTCTATTCGCCAATTTTTCAAAGTTTTTGACGTTCAAAGCATCTCAGCAAGGGAAAATGTGACGACAAAACGCGACTTTCGGAAGCAGTTTGGTCAAAAACTATGATCTGGTCCAAGAATTCTTTATGGAGGCTATGGGGGATGGTGAATACGATTTTGATGTACATATGCAGATTTTCGAAAAACCAAGGCAGGTTTTGCTCCCTATGCATCTGGCATGATACCTATAGTAATCTACAGTAAATTTCAGATCTCCGGCAAATAGACCCCAGATTCGTTTTCAACACCGTATATTTCCCTACCCAGACGTCTTGAGCTAAATCCGAATTTTTTCAAAACAGATCGACGAGTGTCTGATGGGTACCCTAACTTTTTCGAGAAGTTTCGCTTTTAAAACTTTTGGGACCTAGCGTTCCGCGGCCAGTCCCCGTAGCGGATCGGCGCGGTCCAGGGCTAATCATTTCATTGAAAGTTGCAAACCGATTTTTTACCGTAAATGATTTTGTCAAGAGGATATATATGGCGCTTAATATTTGCATACTAGCCACATTTGTTTTATGCATGGGTATTACAGCAATCACTAGAAGGAGTCCGTTTCTTCAAAGAGAAACGAAAAGTTGAGTTCAAGGCGTGGGCGAGCAGTGTGAACATGAGTCCGCAGGGGCAGAAGAGGCGTGAGTGCTCAGTGTGGACACGCGGTCTCTAAAGTGTTAACTTTTCGAAACTAGCAGAACTGTACGAAGTACTGCGCAGTACTACTACGGATGCTCGAGAGATACTGACGGGACAGGGGCTCTCTACACACCGAGGGAGGTGTTGCCCCATTTTCGCAGTTCGAAACGTCACGCTACTCAATACAAGCGAAGTGGTCCCGAGTGGAATTAGAGCCGCAAAAGGCGGGACAATTCCCCCCTCGGTGTGTAGAGAGCCCATGTTTCGATACTGACGATACATTTCGTTTTCGCATATGCGACCTTCGCTTTCTGTGCTTTCCTTGTCAAGGAAAATTCAATGTGGTTCTGACCTCCAACAGAACAGTTTGGAAGACATTATTTTTTGTGCGTTAAGGTGCATTCACGCTGCTCGAGAGTTCTATCGATCGCTTCACTTCAAAGATTCAACCGCGTGAGCCTGAGGTCAGTACTAGATTATTATACAAATCTTGACTCTGATTACTTACTATTTTGACAAATTTTGTGCATTATATAGCTGTTCATGAGTTGAGTTTTTATATTAAGCCTGTTTCACGAGCTCAACGAAAAATCAGCCGGTGCAGCTATTGTTCCCACATTGCAGACGATACTCAGGAGGTGAGTGCTATTGGCGCAGTGTTCAGTCATTGAATTGTTCGCGTCATTCTTTATCAGTAAGCCACACTCAGTTATGCAAGCATTCGATCGGCAGCCACTAGTCCTTCTTTCTCTTACGCGCCAATTTTAACGCAGCCGCGTCGCGGCTATCTGATTGAATGACACGGACCATATGCCATTATTTCTTGTGCGCGCACAGTTGACCACGAGTGAAATACGCGTTTACCAAAGCCAATTTCTGCATGTTTTGAATAAGTTCATTAAGCTGAACCAAATAAATCGTTACAGGATCAGGCTACCGAACTGCTCAACGGTCTCACCATACGATCGTTGGCCGCCTTCGCAAGAGCTAACTCCGATGTTTACGGTGGCGGATTCGGACGTGTGAATCTTCGGCAAGGCGATATCGTTCAATCAAGAACCAACGTCAATCAAAACACAACTTCACCTTAGCGTTGTGTATAGGTTTCTCTCTCATCTTCCTCTGATTATGTTGCCGAAAATTGTGAATGGCTTTGTAATTAATATAATTTATATGAATGTATACTCACCTGTACATGAACTAACAACATCACAAATTGCAGACTTCAACGGGAGCAGCAGCTTAGCTTATGGATATGCGAGTTAGAGATGTTCCTTCTAGCTGATTCGCTTTCTTTATTTCCCATTTCTTTTTTTCATTCCTTGCTCCTCCGCTAGTCAACTCTCCTTCTTAGTCAAGCCTTCCCTTATTTTATCGGTGGGTATATGCCCCGACACGATCCGCGATTGTTTGAAGGTGCAGCTATCGTCCAAGAAGAAGGCGATGGAACAGCTGCAACGTTTAGTTCAGGATCATGTGACCAAGAACTCCTGTCGAGATCGGATATCAGGGTCAACAATAGGGAAATGCTTGAAAGATTTGCGAGGAATGAAGAGATGGTGCAGAATAGTTCAGCAAAGGTTGGTAGAGGATGTAAGCAAATAAAGAAACAGAAACGTTTAAGTATCCATCAGAAAAGCAGTACAATGAAAGATGAGCTTCGAAACCTGATCGACCTGGTAGGCATGCTATATTCAAGTAAATCAAACTGTTTCTCTCGTGCACTCCCATTTGATAGTGCTGTCTCTCTCAATTATCACATGATTTCTCTAAGTATTAGTGCTATTCTCTCAATTATCACATGATTTCTCAAAATATCTTGTTTCTTACTCGATGGGGTGGCCAAAATACAGGCGTGCGAGAACGGTTATGCTCGAATACTGACATCCTGGATGGTTTTCAGCGCTTTCAAACACCTGCTCTGGCAACATGAAAAGTGAGCCATGCGGTCTTATTTATGCTGTTATCTCAGACCATGTTCGTGAGCGTGTATGCTGCGCTTTATGGGCGCCATCTAGCCAACCATCGAAGGAGGTGATTTGAGTCTATACGTATAATTAGCGTGCCAGTCGATGTTCAAGGCAGTGTTCCTCATGTTGTCAGACAAGTTTGGTGACCAAAATACCGATTTCGAAAGCGAAATCGCACGCTCGAGTTGGCCTATGGCGACAATAGCCGACCGTGGTGTGGCGGCAGCGGCTTCTGTTGTCAATGCGTTACAAGTTGTCCAGCTGCCTCTGCGTGGCCCAAGCTGAGCCTATACAAAGAAGCAAAATGAGTTTGTGAAATCAGTAGATTGAAAAATTTTGGAAATTTTTACTTTTCCAGATTACGATGATTACGATTTATAACGACATGTAGATATGGTGTCGAAACATATAAAAAACGAAACGAAAATGGTTAGAACGTCGGACTCAGTCGTATGTTGTAACTGGTGCAGAGGATCTGTTTAATGGTAATGTAAGACAAAGAACCGTTACAAAGCTTAAAAACCCTGTTCACGATAAACTTTGTATTTGATATTTCAGTTAAAGGATTTGTGCTATCCCTCACAAGGGAGGGTTGCACACAATAAGATGGAGTTTCGCGAAACCACTTTAATATCTTCTAGGGGGAGGACAGTGCTCTATTATTCCGTACTCAGAATCGGCTAAATGCTTCAGAGATTCACAGGAGATTCCCAAAAGTGGGCATTTCCATCAGCTTTGCCAAGAGAAAGGAGTACACGAATGAGAATTTTTAGGGCGTTCAAAAAAATTGCCTCGGATTGATCTTGAAAAATTGTTTCTAGGGGTTGTTTGCCAGGTGCTAATCATTGAATCTGGAGCCCATTTGCCAACATTATTTGGAAAAATTCTATCTGATTTCATCCGAAGCTTTGAAATGGGAGTAAATGCCAAAGCCGAACGCAAGTTTTGGACGATTTCGAGAATTTACATACGATCAAATCGCTTCCAAAACTTGTACATAGGGGCTACTCAGGTGCCTAATATACTATTCCATCCGGGATGGCCAAAACGCGTATCGGATCGTGATTTTCGGATATTGCCGATTTTAAAAAACCGACTCATTGGATAAAACGGATACTGGCACCAAACGAGAATTTCCGGATAACGGATCTTATCCGAAACGAGAATTTTTGACCGGATCGGTTATCGGATATCCGACCGGATAAAATCGGATCCACCGGACAATTCCCGGATGAAAAGAACGGATAAGAAAAATGTTCAGTAGTACCGAAGATTTTACTCCGTGTATTCAAGCAAATACTATTCTAAAACCAAATGTAATCTTCAGTATTTTTATTCGTGAAAAACAAACGAATCACCGGTTTTGGGATCATTTTAAAGCAATAGTTGACATTAGCAGCTTGTGGACCGGTACTAGCAAACCTTTCAGGGCTGGAATTCACGAAACGATAACCACGTTTAAGCCATCGGGCGGTTTGAGGACGATCGATTTGCACACGATGTGTATTTCAGCCATGGCTACGCGAGCCATGGTTGAAACGTGGTTAGCGTTTTTGTGAATTCCACCAGATTGGAAAAAAATTACAACAAACTATCTTGGTGGCCATAAAACAAGACATATTCGGAGATCTTAGACTGATATGGTTGCTTTAATCGTACAGCGCATCTGAAGACACGCGTTCAGTCGACTATTTTTCCGTCGTCTTTCAACCCGTCCTCCTCTCCGAAAGCAGATTCGCCACTATCCTAGTCAGCTTCATCATAATCGGATTTGACCTTCACTGCGCCTCCATACTCTCAGACGACTACATGTTGGTACAGAGAAAGTTTTAAGGTCTGACTTTTGGAAGGTAATGTAGCGCAGCGAATTCTGGGCCATTAAGTATTTGGGGCCGCATTCCTCGCAACGTGGTCGGCCGCGGCACGCCGATGCTCGCGCAAGAAATCCAAAGAGCGGAAACCAGAAGCTTTTTGAAGTAACCAAAATGAGGCGTAAGCAAAATGCTCTAAATGCAGCAAAATGCTCTTTTGTACACAGCACGAAACATAGAAAAGTTCGAGCGCAAGCCTCAGGAAATATTTCGGCTGCTTTTTTCAATGTTAGCGTAAGGAAAAAAGCTGTTAACTTCACAACACTCAGAGTTTCCCTCCTCTTTCAAAATGCGAATAATCAGTGACCCAGAGGTTTGATATTCTATAAAAAGTTGTTTTTCAAAGTGGTATTATTTGACAGATATGGGACTACCTAATATAGCGGCGGGTAAGAGTGCTCATAGAATCGTGACGAAGGATGACACGCTGCGGTTATTCGCCACTGAATGGAAGACTGGGATTTTGACAAATTCAAGTACAGGTGTAAAAAATTCTTCCTGGTTCCCTCTCTACGTTTCCAAGAGAACACACGTATGCATACTTGGTGCTGCTGCAGCCACTTCACGCATCAACATTCTGCGCGCCCTTGCTGGCACCGCCTGGGGCAACACAAAGGAAGTTCTGCGTACAACGTATATAGAGCCATGGCACTGCATGTTTCGGAACCTCCGAGCACTCGCTTAGAGGACTGCAGATGGCTGAGCATACACGTTTCATGACAGAATAGTTGCCTGCTGCTCAACCTATTCCCGTATATGGCGGTGTGCCCCCTCTAGTCGATGATAGTGAAGCTGACCTGCCCTGGCGTACTCGAACAATCCTAGCAGGTCTTCGATGCAGCCCTGAAGGTTTGCTAGTACCGGTCCAACTGCTAATGTCAACTATTGCTTTAAAATATCCCAAAACCGGTGATTCGTTTGTTTTCACGAATAAAATATGAAGATTACATTTGGTTTTAGAATAGTATTTGCTTGAATACACGGAGTTAAATCTTCGGTATTACTGAACATTTTTCTTATCCGTTTTTTCATCCGAATTGTCCGGTGGATCCGATTTTATCCGGTCGGATATCCGATAACCGATCCGGTCAAAAATTCTCGTTTCGGATAAGATCCGTTATCCGAAATTCTCGTTTGGGCCAGTATCCGTTTTATCCAATGAGTCGGTTTTTTAAAATCGGCAATATCCGAAAATCCGATCCGACGCGATTTTGGCCATCGGATGGAATGTATATTAGGCACCCCGAGTAGCCCCTATGTACAAGTTTTGAAGCGATTTGATCGTATGTAGAATTCTCGAAATCGTCCAAAACTTGCGTTCGGCCGGCATTTACTCCATTTCAAAGCTTCGGATGAAATCAGATAGAATTTTTCCAAATATTGGCAAATGGGCTCAGATTCATGATTAGCACCCAAAACAACCCCTAGAAACAATTTTCAAGATCAATCCGAGGCAATTTTTGAACGCCCTAAAAATTCTCATTCGTGTACTCCTTTTCTCTTGGCAAAGCTATGGAAATGCCCACTTTTGGTAATCTCCTGTGAATCTCTGAAGCATTTAGCCGATTCTGAGTACGGAATAATAGAGCACTGTCCTCCCCCTAGAAGATATTAAAGTGGTTTCGCGAAACTCCATCTTATTGTGTGCAACCCTCCCTTGTGAGGGATAGCACAAATCCTTTAACTGAAATATCAAATACAAAGTTTATCGTGAACAGGGTTTTTAAGCTTTGGAACGGTTCTTTGTCTTACATTACTCGACAGATCCTCTGCACCAGTTACAACATGATCAGTCCGACGTTCTAACCATTTTCGTTCGTTTTTTATATTTTCGACACCATATCTACATGTCGTTATAAATCGTAATCATCGTAATCTGGAAAAGTAAAATTTCCAAAATTTTTCAATCCTGATTTCACAAACTCATTTTGCTTCTTTTGTATAGGCTCCTTGGGCCACGCAGAGGCAGCAGGACACTTGTAACGCATTGACAACAGAAGCCGCTGCCGCCACACACGGTCGGCTGTCGCCATAGGCCAACTGAGCGTGCGATTTCCTTTCGAAATCGGTATTTTGGTACCAAACTTGTCTGACAACATGAGAACACTGCCTTGAACATCGACTGGCACGCTAATTATACGTATAGACTCAATCACCTCCTTCGATGGTTGGCTAGATGGCGCCTAAAGGCAGCATACACGCTCACGAACATGGTCGAGATAACAGCATAAATAAGACCGCATGGCCACTTTCATGTTGCCGACGGTGTTTGAAGCGCTGAAAACCATCCAGGATGTCAGTATTCGAGCATAACCGTCTCGCACGCCTGTATTTTGCCACCCCATCGAGTAAGAAAATGGAAATAGATACTTGAGAAATCATGTGATAATTGAGAGAGACAGCACTATCAAATGGGAGTGCACGAGAGAAACAGTTTGATTTACTTGAATATAGCATGCCTACATACCGATTAACTCTCGTCCACTTTTCAGAATGCCGCTCTACATCGGCTGGCTTTTTGAAATGGAGGATCTCATCGGTGAACAAACACGTAATTAACACGTAATATTCAGGTATACCGAGCAGCTTCTCTCGTAGACTCCGTTTTGATAGTGCTTTCACTCTAAGTTATCACATGTTTTCTCAAGTTTAACTTTTCACTCTGTTCCTCGAAGGGGTGGGCAAATACGGGCGTGCGAGAGAGGATTGCTCAAATATTGCCAAATATTGTCATCCTGGATAGTTCTCAGCGCTTCAAACGTAGTTAGCGACATGATAGGGGCCGTGCGGGTCTTCTTATGCTGTTATCTCGACCATGTTGAACCTAATACACTTCATACAAGGCATACAAGATGGAGAGTTGTTTTTATTCTCACCCAAATCTCTACTAGCTACGAAGCTTGCTTGTCTCTCGGTTGAAACCATGCTACAATCAGATCGCGCTCTTATTCCCAATAACTAATGCGATAATCTCCTTCTGATCTGAAGTTTCTGAACTTTTTGCAAAGCGCGACAACCGTGAGATTAGCGCAATTCGTCTCGTGTGCTTCTTTTAATAGTTCTATTCAAAACTTCTATGATGTATCATGAGGCTTATTGACGTATTTTTCTGTGCGAAGCGAGTTGTGTTTCCATTCGTGGACTCTTTTCGAGGCGTGTTTATTTTTTTTCAAATTATTTTTTGTTGTTGTTTTTAACAATTCCAATCTGTTTAACACTTTATTTGTCGTTTTTAAAATTTTTCTATGAGCCGGTTGTACTGTTTCTATTTCAAGATGCTTAATTATGCGCACCTCTGCGTGCATAAATAAATAAATAAATGTTCGTGGGCGTGTATGCTGCCTTTCAAGGCTGTGTCCACTATAAATCCTGTTTTAGAGGTTTCAGTGTTAAACACTAAGCTGGCAGATGCTGGAGGGGATAGGGCCGAAGAAAACAGCGAAAACCTTCCAGAAACCGATAGAAACAGCTTTGAAAATTATCCCAGTACACCTGCTTGTGGCGCCGCGCACGTTTTCTATGGCAAATTGTCAAGCAAATCTTCCGCATCCTCCCTGATCGATTCGCGCACATTTCGCAATTAGCGCGCGCTTGCGGAAACCAGCAAGGCCCGTGTGTTTCTCCACGCCCTGAACGTCAGAAACAGTTTTTTTAGCCTATTTTGAATATTTTCTTCGGTGTTCCTTCACTATTAGTTACTTCTCAACCAAACAACCCCATTTTTTGAGTCGAACTCGAGTATGATATTCATAGTGAACACTGCCTTTGAGAAGTTTCTCCTAAGACCCCTTATTCCGTCAGTCCAGAAATGCCCTAGTTTAGGGACGAGTTCAAAATTGTGAGTTTCAAGCCTGCAGCTTTGAAGGAGGAGTTCGTGGAGAAGTTATAGAGGACTCTTTGTACTAGTGAAATCAGGTTTTCGAAAAGAGGTGAATGAGAAAATGACTTTAGCTGGTCGCAGCAGACATCGTTTTTCTAGTACTATTATCAGTCTGGACAAGGGTTTTGGCTTGTTTGGGGCAGTGGGGGTTGACTGAAGTCCAGATTTTGCCTATCATTGCTACATTTTGGGTCACGGGTGTGGTTAGCCTATGTTGATGAATCCGGCTCATTTGCTCCCACAAGAAACTGTTACAGAGTATCATGTGATAGTGTTGATCAATTTTTAGCTGATTCGATCGAGATAGTTTGATAGACGCGAGAGCCGGTTCGGGAATGTTTTTTTTTTCATCAGAACCATCTCGAATGTTCACGTGAAAAAGAGGTGGAGAGATGATCGTTCTCAAACGGTGATGTCAAATGACGACAAGTAAACGGGACAATAGGGAACATTCTTGATGGCACCTTTTTTCTTCGATTCACTTCTAACTTTAGCAGAGTTCGCTAGAGAGTGGAAGCTGCCATATAAAGAAGAGCGATTACCGTTCACAGACCCGAACGGTGTCTGGTTGTATAATGCCTGGGCTACTAAAGTTCATACATTTATTTATTTATTTATTTATTTATTTATTTATTTATTTATTTATTTATTTATTTATTCATTTATTTATTCATTTATTTGTTTATCTATTTATTTATTAACATTGCACTCAAGGCGACAGTGATAAAACAGAACAACGAAGCGCATGAGGCACTCGAAGAATGAATTGAAAAAACCATAGAACGCAACAGCAGTATTTTCGAAACAATATAGGGCAGTGAAAACCCTCTGATCTTCTCTGAACGCGGAAAATAGAGTGATGTTTTTAGATTTGTGGTTAGCTTTACCGGGGAATTCGTAGCATATGTTGTATTAGTTCGATTACTAGCGATCCCATCGAAGAAAAAATTTCAACACTTGTCCGGTGGTATGCCATTTTGATATGAAGCTGGGATATATATGGGGAAGGATACGGCCAACCTGAGAGCATGAGAGATCAGAAGTGTTAGGTAGTCCTGTGGAGCCCTTTTCGGACCAAACTTGAAAGGCAGCATACACACTCGAAAGAGTCTATGAGGTAACGGCATTAATGTGGTCGAAAGGCTTTCAAGTCAGGGTTTGAAATAAAAATAAAAACCATTTTTGAGTTCTCTTGATAAGAATGTAGATTCAGTCATCACAAAGGTAAAATTGAGTGGAATAACCCGAGACTTTGCGGGAAAAACGCTCACAAACGAGGTATAACGGCTAACTACCGGTATCGCCCCTCCCCAAAATTAACGAGATTTTCATTAGTGCTTGCTTATATTATGTTGCAAAGGTAGTCAGCAGTCTGCAGAGGTGCTCAGAAAATGCTTTAGAAGCAAAATGAAAGTTGCCGAACAGGCATTTATAGAAATCTCGATAATTGGTGCTAGGCGAAGACCAAGGTATAGCTTGTTCCTGAGCGCTTTTCTACAACTTTTCACCTATTTTCCGATTGATGATAAGCAGATCTACCTTCTTATGAGAACAGCACAACAACCGTTTTTAACCTGCCTTTAACTAGAACGCCAATCGAGGCCCATGATGTGTTTCAGCGAGAACAAGCGAGTCTTGGACCTGCGCGTCGACATATCCACAACTCTGCGGACCATTCATAGGTCCCGGAACCTCGTCCCAGAACGAACGAGAAGTGGCCCACGTCTTACAGACAACTACAGGAAATCGCGACTCCAATGCGCCCGAGTGAACATGCAAAACAATTCGAAGGAGGTGGGTCATCTCGTCAATCTTCATGTTGAACGCCCTCATAAGAAAGCAACTTTGAAGATTGTTTTCCCGGACTAAGAAAAAGCTCAACTTGGACGGACCTGGTGAATTCAATTCGCACTGGAGAGATCTAAGCAAAGATCCACTCGTTTTCGAAGAAGATTTTTGGAGGAGGAAGTTTCATGAGTTGGGCAGCATTCAGCTGGTACGGCAAGCTAGACATTGCCTTCATACCTTGCAATATGAACTCTGCAGATTACCAGAGTAGGCCAAAAGACCACCACCTGCCCTTTTTGAGACGCCATCGCCATGTATTTTAGCAGGACAATGCGCCTCTTCGTGTAAGCAGGTCGACGCTGGATTGATTTCAGGCCAATCATGTGGATTAACTTGAATGGCCCCGCCTGTTCGCCGGACCTCAACCTAATGCAAAACTTGTGTGGTATACTTGCGCAATGGGTACACGCTCACTGCAAGCAGTACGAAACCATAGCTCAACAGAAGGAGGCCGCTATCGCCGAGTGGGTCACAATTGAAGGTGGCGTCCTCAAGTACTTAGTGAACAGTATCCCAAACAGATTATTCGACGTTACCCTGCGCCAGGGTAACTCCACTGACTATTAAATTCATGTTACTGATTGTTATTACTATAAGCGGTTTAGTGCAGGGCTTGTGAAATTGAAGTTTTGGTTGTATCCTCTGCTATGTCATATAGTTTTGAATCGGTCAATTTCGACATTTTCCGGTCCCAGTTTTCCAAAATTCGACGTATTATTATGAAAATTTGTAACAAGGGGTTTTGAAGGGTGCTGCGTCGAACGGCCTTTTCTTTTTTTTTTGCTTAGTTCACGCAAAATCCAGAATTGCGAAAATCGGGGAATGTCATATAGTTTTGCCGCTCAGTGTATAACCAGGACGGGCCTGTTCGAACTGTGGAGGTAGTCACTGTTGTAACCATCGCAAAATCGATGAAAGGCGTGACCAAAGCCGACGTTAGGATCTAAAAACCGCAATCGCAGAATGCGAACCATCCCATGCCATTTTACCATTTTAGTGCAGTAACATTAAAGGTGTTTCGTTTGTCATGGAGAGTGTGTATGATTGTCAAACTACATTATAATGTCATTTGTATAGTTTTCCATGTATTAATAAGGAAATGTCACAGAGTACCGTATGTTTCTCACGTACCGCTAGAAAAAGTCTCATCGAACCTGCTTTCATTTCATTCCACTATCACCAACCGTGAACAACATCTTTTTTTTTCTGGTCGAGCGTTCTTCTCAAGTGTGTCTCTCATTAGATCTGTTCTATTCACACTCCAATAATGATGTTGTGTTTATTGTGTCCATTTTGCTCTTTTCTATCTGGTAATGCGCTATATACCATGACTTCTTGAAAATCGCCTCTTCAAACATTTCGTCAATCTCTAGCTTGTGGGAAGCCACGTCACAGCTACATAGGAGCGTGCGGATTGAATGTATTGAGAGACCCCGTGATGACTGAATAGAAACGACCGATATCCCTCATCGCTGATTTTCCCATAGTCTACACTTACTTCAAATTCTTCTTTCTCAGCTATTTCACCTCATGTCTGACTGATATCCTCGTTGATTGAACCTCTTTGCCGTGATAAAATAAATGGTTGAACATAAAACCACCACACGGACTAACAATAAGAAGAGAGAAAAGAAGTGAGCAAGAACGAAATATGAGAGCTGTGATAAAAGAATCGAAGGAATGTTGGCCGATTGATAAATCTGCGGCGAGCGATCGTTTTTAGGCGGCTCCCCACAATCCATAGATTGAATATACACAGACGATCTCGATTGTAGACAGCAGGTTTATAGAGTACCATATCATGAATTGCTTTCTGTTTGAATCCAGACAAGATTGCGATGAAGTCTTACCCAGGGTCCCAGAGAAACCTACCTGTTGTATATACAGTCGGCACGAAATGCAGTGATATATTGCGTCCCTTATTACAAATTAGCGCAAACTCTGCTAGACGCTCTATAACATACCTCAGTCGAGTTTGCGCCAACGCAAACTAAGGAACGCGAAGCTTCAGTGCGACCCGTGCCGACTGTATGCCCACGTCCTGCTGTCATATTGAATTGGTATTTTCTAGGGATTATCACGAAAACTCTGCAAGAAAAACGACAATGGTAGAGGGACAAGAGGAGAACAAAAATAAAGAGAATGTGAGCTTCTGCATCGATACATTTTCATCAAAGCTACACTTGCCCGGGCATTTTTTTTTGTTTGCAAGTTCAGGCATTCATGATATTAGATGAGTGACATCATTACAGTTTTATAGGAGCTCCAATGAATAGTTCAGAAAGACTAAGTCACACCTAGTCCCCGTCATAGTTGGACCATAGTCCGTTGTCTTATCCGGTCAATACACAAGTATAGCACGCAGAACGAGGACAAGAAATCGTTCTTTGATGATCCCTTCTAGATTGTCTGTAGTCCACTCCTGTCCCACCTCAACTGAAGTTGGATTATTAAGAATATTAATGTGATTGCGGCATACCGTCGAGTGAGGCCCATGCGAGGGCGTGGACGATGTCGGTGAGAATACGGAAGCCCTAGAGAGCAACTATGAAAGGGGCCCTATAGGCACCAAGCGCGATCATTACGATCGTGACGGAGAGAAATCAGAAGCTAAGGTTGAATGCAGAGAGCGCAAGGGTGGCATCCTCTGGTTTGAGGTTGATTTTGGTGTGTTATTGCGGACTGTCGCTGCGGGCACGCAACGCATCGATCGGTGTTGTACGAGCTTCAGCGCTCGCCCCTGATCAGCTGACGATGTGGAGTTTTATTAAAGGCAGTGTTCACAACAAGAATAGTTTTTCTGCTTTTTCGCCTATCTTGAAGACGGTTTCATCTTGATTCCAATGATGTTTTTGGAATCGTACAAGACCTTCTAGGAACGGAGCTATGGTTCCTCGAAAATTGAACTAGGAAAGCATAGTGGGCAAGTTGTCCGAGGCTTGTAACTTCCGTCTTTTGCAGTCGATGTATGCGAGCTGACCTGAGTAAAGAGAGAAGCTGAGAATGAAGGGAAAAACGGGTCTATTGATCGGAAACCATCGCTCATGTCACAATCTCGAACATTCATTTGTTCACGTCGGTGGGCGTGGGAAGTGCATCTGGGGTGTGACGAGCTGACGGGTGCCAACTTTAGGGCCATAGAGGACCGTTCCGAGCTCATTTTTCTTAGTTTTTTCAACGTTAAGGTTGCTCTAGACCCCGCAGCTGCCAATCTCCACCAAAAAATTAGACATGGCTTTTATCGTGGACACTGCCTTTGATTTACACTGGTGTTTCTTATTTCTCACGTTTTTTTTATCAGTTCTTAGTCCATAAATGCCACTTTCTTATGTTACGGCCGACTGCTAAAGTTTTGACTTTAGGAATACCAGGAATCGTCGGCAATGGATAGGAACCGACAATTTTTGGTGTTTTCTTAAATCATCATTTCATGGTATTGCCTCCATATGATTATGTGTTTTAACACGGATGGGAAGAAGAAAAACATGACAGACAACAATGTGCAGGTGTTCAGGCATGAAGACTGTTGTCTACAAAGCCATTATGGGCAATCAACAATGGTTCTTACATCTAGCGATAGAGCACGTGTATTAAATGTGAATGCCATCACTCGTCATTATGTTAGTAGTTTCTTAGGCTGAACACCTGATTCCATCAGTCAACTCTCACAAGACTACCAACCGAGGATCGATCTCAGAAAATCTTATGGAAAACATTCAGGCATGGAAAACACATCAACTTTTTACCCGCTTTGCAAGCTAGGGCCTTTTGCGTTCAAGAACCTGTATAGGCAGATGAGGGGGTTCACGAGTGCTCAGAGGTGACGATAAAGTTGAATGGGTCAGCTGCGCCAATTCAGCATGCAGCGCGTGGGTTTATCTAACATGCAGTTTGAGAATTTCTGAGCATAATGGTTTCTGGAAATAAGAAAAACTGTCACTGAGGAGTTTGAGTTTATATGCCTCATAATAAAGCATATCGCTATGAAGTGAGGCCGAAACTACTCCACTGTCGTCCCCTGAGGAAAAATGGCAAAGACGTAAACATTCCGTATAAATATTTGGATGCAAAAAATGATTGAGATGACTTTTGAACAATCAGATAGGACTGGTTCCGACTGAAAATTAGGTAACGTTTGAGTAATTCTGAAGAGTTTGACGCTGTTTTATCAGTGCAGAAAGGGTTTACATTAGGTCGGTTAGTTTTATCTTAACTCTAATCTAGTAGCGATTTCTTTGTATCCCTTCTTTTTCTATATATCTGGGAAACCTGGGATGATCAGTTATATGAATCAAATATATAGTAACACTATAGTGATTATAACACAGTGAAATTATACTATTTCTTGAAATTATACTATTTCTATCCTAAAAATAGTAGCTAGTTGATCTACTCTATACTCACCATGCACGCTGCTTGGAATCATTTAAAGTTGCAAGTATTTGAGGTGAGATGATTTCTTGTGTTTGTTACAACACCTCAAATGATGGCATGAAACGACAGTATGTGAATGATTACGCATTCGGCTCCCACCCTGACATACAACTAAAGCAGAGGTAAGCGTGCTCTAATTGCGACGCCGCGATGCGACCGCGGCGCGTAGTGAGCCACAGCTCGAGGCCAAGCTCAAGTTCTTCCCTAATCAGATAAAGTCATTGATGGTAGGACTTCGGCGTATTTCGGCTACCGTAATCCGACAATCGCTTCAGGACCCTAAGCCCGATTTCCCTCTACATCGGAACCGCTTTGCAGCTTCATTCATATGAGTTGAGAGCGTTTCCGGTACGATTTCGCTCTGGAGCGTACTAGGTTATCCATAAAGAGGTTGGATCACATCAGAACTTGTCAGCGCAGCGATTTTTTTCAAACTTTCAAGCCTTATGTCCTCGTACTCTAAGCGTGATAGCTTACAAAGGTGCAATCAAACTGAAATTTTTACGTTGTGTTCAATATTGACTTCATAGGCCCCCTGACTCTCCACAAAACGGATTTTGACAGCCGGGATTTTGTGTCACCGTAGCCCCATTCGCCTTGGAGCGCGTTATCGCATCGCCGAGAGCCAGCGTTACACCTAAGTAGTATTTTAGGCTGAGATCAGATACGGAGAGTGTTTTTGTCCTAAATCTGAGTGGATTTATCTTGTACATTGTATGCTTAGGTATTTATAGCGCATTTCAGTGTTTTCTTGCTTATCTCTCTTCACTTAAAAGTCTGTTTTCTTTTGCATTACTGCATATGCCTTTCTCTTATTATTTCTATCCGAATCGTTTCATTTCTTAAATCCACGGTTCAACATCACAATTCTCACATCATTCGAGGTCTTTATATGAGTCGCTCAGATAGAGAAGTCGACCGCAACTTCTCTCCTTCCGTACTATTCGATCACCAGTATTTGCTTATTCAGAGAGATGGCCTAATGCTTCCTTTACGGTATGAAAGTGAAGAGGCTATACGACCATTCATTCAATAAGCACGGATACACTAAAATGGAGGTGCAGAAATTGAAAGAAAGCAGAGCTTGTATTCGAAGGAGAGGCGAAGCTATCTAATCCTACCGACGTGTTTCGATGTAATGGCTTCTCCTTCCTACATTTGCCTACAAATTTCGTGGTCCGTGTGAAGCTTCACTTTAACACCATATTTGAACCTTTATTTGAAAAAAAAAGCTTGGTCTGCAACAGAAACCATGACTGTGAAAGATTTTCGGCAAGCTCATTTTTCCTAGTGTTACACGCATTCACACTTTTGGGAAGGTAATCATCGTTTGAATTAGTCCGAGATCGTGCCTACCATTACTAACGAGATGGACCCCTAGAAAACAAGAAACGGTGGGCCAGCAAGCAATCTATAATAAAAGAACAGATTTGTATGTGAAGAGACACAAGCAAGAAAAACACTGAATTGCGCAATAAATACCTAAACATATAATGTACAAGATAAATCCACTCAGTTTTGTGACAAACACACTCCCCGTGGCTGATCTCAGCCTAAAATACCATTTGGTGTGACGCTGGCGCTCAACGATACGATAACGCCCTCCACGGCGAATGGGGTTACGGTAACACAGAATCCCGGCTACTAAAATCCGTTCTGTTGACTCTCCTGCTCTTGCAAGGGAAGGAAACCCCGGGTTGGTGAGAACGTTGCAGAGTGTGAAAAAGCACGGTGTATATATAGATATCGTTCGTTTCAGAAGTTTATGAGAATTTTTCTTGGGTTGAGCGATAAATGGGATCCTTACAAACAAGAATTCCCACGATTTCTATTTTTGCGGAGAAACCTTCCAAGGGAAATTTTTCAGTGCCTGCTCTACTCATGAGGCGCACGGAAAAAATTTATACAAAATAAACTAGAAGTATTCAAACTACGGAGCGTCGCTGTGAATCACACTGTTAGGGTCCGATTTAGGGAAAAACAAGCATTCGCGGAAAAGCAAAAAAATGCTCAATTCAAAGAAGATTATTCCATTCTCAAATATCGAATAGCCATATTCAAATCAATTGAAGAGCGCTGTACATAGTGTTGACGGCAGTTTAAAAAACTTGAAGTTAATAAAGCTTCTTAGGGAATCTTGGAATGGCAACTCTTCATCTAAAAACTCTTCCAGCCCAGTTCAGAATGCTGTTCATATTCTCCGAGGAACTTCTTCGAAAACCTCCTGCTTCAGTGGTGATGGAGGGGTTAGAAAAGCTAATCGATATAACGAAAGGTGATGAGTGAAACAGTCAATTTAAAGGGAGGAGAGAAATTGGGCTTCAGGTCCTGAAGCGATTGCCGGATTACGGTAGCCGGAATACGCCGAAGTCCTACCATCAATGGCTTTACTAATCAGAGGCTGCATTTAGTGTTTGTTACTGGGTGTTGACTTCTTTAGATAGATTTTTCATTGATCGTGCATCTTTTCACGATTTCTTCTATTGTTCGGCTAATTTGATTCTTTTTTTTAGTTTGAACTGCTTTTATAATGTGTGTTTTTTATTGTTTTACTTTTATTGGAATCTATATCATGCATGTGGATTATGCCCAATTTTTTTCTTGACGCCGACGGTACTCCCGCATATCCTGATATTGGAACATTAGCGAACGATCGTTATATAACAAGTGTAGCATCAAATGACGAAAAACTGTCGAAAATGCCATGAGAGATAGCGGAAACTAAGCAAAGTGCAGAACAAACTCGCATGATCAGCTGACGAGAGCGGGCGCGTAATCTCGTACGAAACCGATGCGTCCGCAGAGCGAGTCTGCAATGGCGCACACTAAATTCAACCCCCGAACCATAGGATGAAAATAGTCGGCGAGGATCCTAGTGATACTTTGCGTTCCCTACTGAAGGTTGGCGCGAACTCGTTGCCACCGAACATTTTTTCGTCACTAGGGACTGTGACTAAGTGGAGCCTATGAGCAATACTAAGCACATGCAGGTGCTACGTCCCCATGTGATTATCCGCTCATTAGGAGCATCACATTTTTTGAATACTCGTCCGTTTTCAGGCAATGATATAATATTGGAGCACAAGAAAATGCCTAATCGTTTCACAGTGTAATCCGAAAATCATTTAGAAACCAAAGTAATTTTTGAAACGTCCAACAGCTGTTTGAATATAAATCTAAGCTTCAAATCTAGTCGATTAGAAAACAGCTCTTCGAGTGCATCCTTTCCCGTGCAGTTGCAGTTTGGGACTACGAAACCCAAAAGAACGAGTTTCATGCTCGACTATCGTGTGATTGCTTTGGGTGACGCGAACATTTTTGATTCGTCTTAATTTTGGAACAGAAAAAAAAAAAAAATTCTGTGGAGCCCTGATAAGGAATCCAATTCCCGTTTTGCGATTGTTGAGTTGGTTTTCGAGTTGCAGAGCAGCAACCATTCAAGGAATTACAAATTCTTTCTGGGAGCGGACATAACGTTCTGATGCGCTTCGTATCCAGAGCTCTATTTAATTCCAACCACCCTTTAGTAACGCACGTTTCTTCGATGAATATTCACAGAGCTTTCCCTGCATGCGGTTTTTCTCCGACACAGGTTAGTGCCACACCTTTGTGCTGGGTAGACGAACCGGGTGTTCTCTGCTACCATTACATCGTAGAATTCCCTGGTTTTTAAAAATCTTCCAGAACTTTCAGGGTTCTTTACATCTCACACAATGTTTGCGATCCTTTTCAGCAATGTTGCTCGTCGACGTTGATGCAAGAACAAACCTTCCACCAAAGTACGCGCATAAGAGAACCCTCATGGAACTGTCCAAGTGGGAGTTCCTTAACACCTTGCATGTGCTGTTCTTTTTGATAAACCTCAATCGTCAAGTGCGCTACACAATTCTGAAGCTTTCTGTAATAGAAAGCGATAGAAACCTAAGAAGTCTCATCTCATCTTAACGATAGCAATCGCCGCGTACTCGGCTTGGGCTGATCCTCCTCCGCCATGTTAATACATATAAAAGCTGCTTCGACGGGGTCAATTTATAACGACTCCGTTATTCAAAACAATGTTCGCTGTAGCTCTCGAATCCTCTCATAATAGAAAACACGAGAGCGTATAATTTTTCGTTTCCCTGGGCCAGTAGCGATCCCCCGAAGGTGGCATCTACCGGCTGTCACTGCGTGGTGACTGTGTCAATCACGTGTCGGATATCAATGTGAACAGGCCGGCATCGAAATGCACAGACGGCGCTCAAGTTAACACTTAACGGACCGCGTATCCACACTGCGCACCCACGCCATAGAACATTCAATAATTTTTGAAGTTTCGAAAGATGGGGTCTTTCTTGATTGATTGATCGATTGATTTACGTCTATTTAAGACAGCCGTGATAGAATGACTTACTTACTTAATCGGTTGGCTTTCGCCTGACGCGGTCATTCCGCATCTTCACCGAGGTGTGCCGTCCTAGTAGTCAGCCGTGTCCATTTTTCACGGTCTTCAGCCACAATTTGAACACATTCCATCCAGCTGTCACTATTCCATTTCCTGCGAAACGAAACATCGCGCCTGAACTGTCTTTCGATGCCGAGTGACTTTAAATCCTCTTTACCCACATCCGTCCAGAACTTTCGCCTACGCCCAGGTGGCCGTTTCCAGACAGGATTTGGAAGCATTCTTAAAGCGTGTTGTACGAGACGATCCGGCGTTCTTCTTAGTATATGCCCGAGCAGTCGAAGTCGACTTTCCATTGCTGCTTCAGATGGCGTTGGGAGATGCTGGTACCTCCCTCGTGTCAAGCGTTGATGTACTGCGTCGATTTCCTTGTAAAGATCTTCGTTATGGTATACACGCGGCCAGAAATATCCAAGAAAACGCCTTAAAAGCTTCCTCTCCGTGCAATCCAACGTTTCCATCTGCATCTTCGGTGCTGCCCACGTCTCCGATCCGTACATCATGATAGGGCGAATAGCGGATAGGTAGGCGCGCAACTTGACTCCCTTCGCGAGGGGGGTAGACCACAAACACTTGGTTAGAGAATTGAATGCGGACGTAGCTTTCGCACATCGTTCTCGAATATCCGCTGTATAACTACCATCGTTCTTCAGCAAACAGCCCAAATAACAGAAATCATCCACCAGTTCGATACGTTGTCCGTCCACACAAACTCCCGTTGAAGGCCTCTGAGAGACCCACATCTGCTTGCATTTGTTCGGACGGAGACGAAGTCCATAGGCTGCGGCATACTTCGAAACGAGGTTCACAATCCTTTGCAGTTTTATGTTGTTTTCAGCGAATAACACAATGTCGTCGGCGTACTCCAGGTCGACAAGGGAGCGTCCTGATGGTGTTAGGATCACATCCGCAGGAAACTGTTCTGCAACTCTACGCATGATGTCATCAACGGCGAAGTTGAAAAGAAAAGGTCCTGCAACGGCTCCTTGCCTTACTCCTGTTTTCACCTCGAAAGCTGACGTAAATCCGACAGGTGTACGAACTGCTGCTGTTGTTCCTTTGTTCATGTCCTCGATTAACCGAACATACTTTTCCGGGACTCCATCTGCTCGCAGAGCATTGAGCAATCGATCACGATGAGGAGAGTCGAACGCGGCTTCAAAGTCCAAAAGCAAGCTGTAATGGCTTCGAAAACCGCTGCCACAATTCAATTACTCTTCTCACGACGAACACTTGGTCGATGGTCGATCTTCCAGGTCGAAAACCGGCTTGCTCATCTCTGGTCCTTCCTTCACGATGTTTGATAAGTCGCTCGAGAATGATACGTTCTAAAACCTTGTACATGACACGAAGTAGAGATTCCTCTGTAGTTCTTAGGATCCGTGACGGATAGCTTCTTGTGAAGAGGTACGATGATCGCATGTCTCCACGAATCGGGTATCCTTTCGCTCATCCATATGGCACGGATGGTGTTGGTCATTTCGCGAATCCCAGACGGAGGAAGAGCTTTCAGCATTTCAGCAGTGATGTTGTCATCTCCACCTGCCTTTCCATTCTTCATTTTCCGGACACAATCCAAAACTTCCAGACTCGGTCGGCGGTTCCCCACTGCCATCGTAATGTCCTCTCTGAACATGCGGGAGCTCAGGTACTGATGGTGCTGGACGATTCAGTAGTGAACTGAAGTAATCCTTCCATATTGGCAGCGTCGCATCACCAACTGCAACTCCATTGGTAGTGTTCAAGACAGGAGAACATCTCTTCATCTTCCCGCTATACTGTCGCAGCAACGTGTAGGCTTTCTTCGGATTCTTCTCCTCCCCAAGCCTTCTCGAACTCCCCTTAGCTCTACACGTCCACTCTCGTTCGCGGTCACTTTGAAGCTGCCGACGCAACTTCCTCCTCAGACGCTTCTCCTCCACGAAGTTTCCTGCAGTTCCGGAGAGCACATACTCTTGTTTGTAAGGTAGATGTTGTTTCTTCTGAGACGTAGGCGGAACTTCTTCTTAGGCTGTACAACCGGGAGTAAGCCTCTTTCGAAGCGTCCTGGATGCACTTTGACAAAAAGAATCCGCGTCGCAAAGTTTCTTCTTAGTCCGTACTCCGATGTGAATAGAAACGCGTTGTCGGAAATTCCTTCTGCACTCTTCATCTCTGGAGGACTTTGTCATGTCAATCTTCTGGAGAGAGGCTGAGCCCCTCGCTTCCTCTTATGAATCCTCGCAGTGAAGTAAAAACAGAACAGGACGGTGATCCGAATCGAATGCGACATCCCACACAGCTCCTAGATCTTCTTGAATGTCCGATACTGGAATATTCCTCGTCAGGACATAGTCAAGCTGTAGTTTCAAAGTTAAGTCATCTTCCGCTTCCGCTGCTCTTTCTGGAGATAGCCGGGTTGGTCCCTGCCACGTAAGCTGATGGCGGCGATGATTCCTCTTGAATGTCGATGCAATAACTCAGTGACCACTGCGTTCACAAAAGTCGACAAGGCGGTAGCCATTGTCCGATTGTTTGCTCCACTGGGTAGAACCATTTACCGAGTACTTCGGATTCCTGATCAAGTCCCATCTTCGCATTTGCGTCAATCCCCACGACAACAGCATGTTGACAAGGTCTCCTGGCCAGCAAGCATTGAGTTCCTCATTAAACGCATCCTTCGAATTGTCCTCGGCGGTTTTAGTGGGCGCATGAGCACTCACTACCCACAGATGAATCCTCTGTGATCCCGCAGTCGTACGAATGCATTCCGGCACGACGTTGAGCCAAACTCCTTGACCTTATCATTGAAATCCTTACAGCTATTGCACAGCCTCCCACTCTCCTATCGTCAGCGTTACCGCAGTAGATGGTGTACTCTCCGACGCTGATGACGGGTCGTGATAGAATAATACAGCAAAACCATCATAGAAACATAAAAACGGAATCGGAACGCTGACAACATGAGTCATTCACGAATTGAAACCTGAGAAACACATTGAATCGCAGCACCATAGAACTTAGAACTCGAGCAGAGACTTTTTTGTCATTCGTTTACTAAGAAGAGAAACTCTGCGTGGTAGGAAGTACGTCAGATTTCAAAGCTAAATAAGCAGATCCAGCTCGGACTGTAAATGAATGTGCCCTGGCGCCTGATCTCGGCTTGGAGTACCATATTTTATAGGGAGTGTCTCTAGTCCTCGAAGGAATGAGCTTATAGAATTTAGACGAGCGCACAGAAACCCGACCAGAATAATATCTTAAAAAAACTCCAGCAAACATCGGTAAACTTCCTTCGCGAATACAGTGAATGGAGACCGAAAAATTTGTTTCTTAGTTTGGGAGTGGGTACCCGTGAATGCAGGAATCCATTGTACCTTATTACAAAGTTTTCTTCGTATAGTTGTTTTGAAATCTCTCAATCAGCTGAATGTCTTTTATTTTATGAGGGTTGAACACGGATGTACCGCTTTCTACTAAGGGTCTGACAAAAGTTATATTAGCGGGTTGGTATTAATGCACTGGAAATTATTTTGAATAAAAATTTTGTTTAAGTATGTCCAGTTTTCAATAGTGTAAAAAGCGGCACAAAAATGCAAAGAAAAACGCGGAAATTAACTTCTAGACCTAATATAAGCTTGCAGTAAAACAGTTCTATTTTTGGTGGAGAGCCCCTTGAATATCCTATACGTTCTAGTTAACGCCTTCTTAGTAATCATTTTCAAGTGATCAGAAAAATCTAGTGCATTGTTATAGTGGAATCCTAAATCGACTATCTTATTCACCGCTGGTATGACAGAGCCATTTAATTCGTATTCGGGTAGGGAGAGGGATTGCCCCACTCTTAAAAGTTTTGTTTTTCCGGGAGCTAGAGGCAGTTGCCAAGTTTTCGACCAATCCTCAAAACCGTCGATGGCCCGCTGAAGGCAAAATGGATCATCTTCCATGAATTCACAGTATATTTTGAGATCATCCGCGAATTGTTTGCAAGCGACCCGCGAGTTTTGGAGGAGGAGGGGAATATCAGCACGTATAAAATGGTAAAAAGAATGGGAGATAAAACGCCACCCTGGGGAATACCACTAATTACATTTTTCTAACCGATGACATAACGTTGTTTACTTTAACCTGGAACGTTCTCCCTGCAACATACTCACCCAGCCATCCCACCAAAAGCGGATGAAGACCAATCTGTTTAACTTTATGCATCAATTTCCTATGACTAACAAGATCAAAAGCTTTTGAGAAATCAAAAAACATGACATCACAGCATTTCTTCTCATCAATTAGGCTAGTCGACAGTCCTCCTAAACACTCCAGCAAATTGGTCTCCACTGATCTTCCTCTCACGAAACCATGCTGAGGCCTCCAGAAATTAAAAAAAGATTTTTTTCAATATGTTCCTGCAATGGTTTTTTTTTGTCTAAATTTTTTCAAAAATTCTGCAAAAAAGTAGAAGTTACACTAACAGGTCTGTAGTTAGACGGCTCATGCGCTGGCTCTTTTTCAGAATAGGGGTCACAAAAGAGTGCTTCCCATTTAGCTGGGAGCTCTAGAAAACATTAGCGATTGATTAGAGTATATATATATATATATATATATATATATATATATATATATATATATATATATATATATATATATATATATATATATATATATATATATATATATATATATATATATACTATATATATATATATATATATATATATATATATATATATATATATATATATATATATATATATATATATATATATATATATATATATATATATATATATATATATATATATATATACTATATATATATATATATATATGCCAAAAACTGCTTGAGTTCCATTAGGTTTTTTTATAATGTAACCTATTTACATTCACCGTGGTGAAGCATTCTAAGCGTTCCTAGTTATTTTACCAGCATCTCTAGAAACGACATTTTCCGAAATTTCGAGCATATTTGTTTGAAAAGAAATTTTCCCAAACTTCGCTGAGAGCTGAGGTTGTAACTGATGTTCATCACGAACTTGGTGTCGATTAATTGATTTTCGAAATAGCAGCTCCAACTAGTTGAGATAACTGTAGCAGGTGAATGTTTAAAATTTCGCGGCCTTGACACCCAAGGGTTATCCGAGTTTCTGCGCAGGAATCTGTTGTTTACTTTTCAATTTCCTATTAAATTACTCTCGAATGCGGTAATCTAGCCATTATTTCAAACTTCCTTTTGGAGAGCTCAAAGCCTGGCGGGAGTTCAATGCTCCAGAATTTACTGAACCTTTGCTACGAGGTATATTTGAAGGTGCTAAACAATGAACGGTGTTTACTCTACAATTTTCAATAATAGTTATCGTTTGCCATTTCTTATGTCAAGGGTGTATCAGCTGAAGAGACGGCTACGGACGATTCAGCAGCCCGCGCGCCTGTCGCGTGCGCCGATCGATCACAACATTCCCCCTGGCCGCACACCACGCGGCGCAGGCTGCTGAGTATACTTGGGCACATTCAATATTCGAATAATCAGATAAATGATTCTTTTGCAGCAATCTCGGAATGTACTCTAACTCTTCCTGCTTCCCCGAGTTGGTCTAGGGTTACCGCTACCACAAGTGTTGAAAGACCAATTTTCTGATCATTCATTAAAATGCAATTAGCAATTATTCGAAATTATCCGAACATTCGATCAATTTCGGAATAACCGATAATTTCAGTTTTATGAAATGGTACAATTCTACTTTCTCATGAATTGAGAGAGGCTTGCCCCCTGAAGAAACGCTTGGAAACAGAAACGGTTCAAACACATTCTGGTATTGAGGCGAAAAACCAAATCATTCGAAATACTCGAATATTCGGTGTGCCCAAGTATACTGCTGAGATGTCCGCAGCAATCGGTTCCGTGGTTACCCCTAATGTATGTGTTGGCAAAACTTCCAGGTTTTGGTGCGACTTTGCCCAGGTGGTCATTTTGGAGGGGCTCGGGTTCTGATCCCGAATCTGGCTCCCATTTTCAGATTTCTCATATAATTTTCGTCTTTTTCAACAGACAACTCTGCAGGCCAAAGTCTCTGGATCCGTCGAGAATTCGCTCTGAGGCTTATTAGAACATCATGTTTACAAAGTCCGTCCATTTTTCTGATTTCCAAAATTTTAGGTCGGTTTCACACGGTATAGTTTTAACCATTTGCTGTAAACTACAGAAAATTCCAGAAGTCGAGAGAATACACTGAATTCTTGGCCAACACGCCCGAATATTGGCGAAAAGTCGTGCTCTGAAGCGCCTTGTGCGTGGAAAGTTGAAATATCTTCCAAATTCAAAACGCAGGACGCCCGTGACAAAGTGAATGATTGTGTCTCCATCATGGCCTTTCTCCCATTGTACTCAAGAGTGGAGTGGAAATGAAACAATGGATGTGTACAATGTAAGAAAGCCTGCTCCAATCTAAGTGGTTCCCAGCGGACCGAGTGTCCACACATGTCACCCACGGAAACAATTAGCCGTGAAGCGCACCGGTCGGCTGTGGAAATTCGCTGTGGAGCAGGCGGTCTCTTAAGTGTTGATGACCACTGCAGTCAGCCACCTTTCAGCAGTGAGCGTTCTCTTGTGAGGTGGCTAACTGCAAGAAACGGGTGGTGGCGTTGCTTACCGCGTTAGAGGAAAGAGAGATAGCGCGCGCACATTAAACAACTCTGCCAGCGCGAAGCTAGATGCCTCACACGGAAACCGGAGATGCCCAGGGTTTCGGAGGCATCTAGTTTAATTTTGACACGAGAATTTACGTAAATTACCGAAAGTTTAGCCTCAAATGGTGAAAATTTAGCTGCAGCGCCCGCATAATCTGCGTGAATTCTCGCTACAGCACCCGCATATTCTACGTAAATTCTCGCTACAGCCCTCGGTCGATCGACCCAATAAGTCCCGATTCGTGCTAGAAAGGCGATCCCCTGTGCGATCGACCCCAACGCCGTTTCTTCCCCACGATATGCACCTTCCCAGAAGCCAAAAATATCCTCGGCAAGGCCTTCCAGAGGGCGACACGGGGTCACCCTCTACGACCAGCCAGTTGACTGGGCCAACACTGTTCGAACGGCATACATGCGTTTCGCGTAGCCAGCGCGAGTTTGAGATTGCATTTCGACACAGGCTGTGACTAAATCCGTAGATTCTCGCTACAAATTTATAGCGAGAATATACGGGTTCAGCGACAGAGAGATCAGTGTAGCGAATTTAGCCTTCGTTTTTACGTAGAATACGCGTAGAATTTGCAACCTTTCACCTTCGACACAAGAATATGCGGGTTCTAGCTATCGTAGCTAAAACACGTAAAATCTCGCTACATGAATGGGGCGGCGTTACAGACCGCGCCCTCTGAGGCATCTAGCTACGCGTTGGCAGAGAAAAGGTTTCTTGATACCGCGGTCATGGGGTCGAGCACGTCCAATTTTGGGCACTTTCTGAAGAAAGTGCGTTCCAATAAAGGGCAGTAGAGCACTGCAAATTCGTTGCGAACCGACCAGTCCGCTGTCCACTTATCACCCCAGCACACCAGGGTGGCCTATTTCGTTGTCTAGGTTGGCAAGGAAGAACTGCACCAGCCGGCTGGTCGCCATCCAGCTCCGCTGCCAGCTGATAGGAATGACAGGCATAACGTGAATGTTCAGTTGATGATTCAGTGGTTCCTGGCGAAGATTAGCGGGAGACTTAAAGGCAGTGGTCACGATGAAAAACGTTATCGAAAAAATTACAAAATTCAGCTTAGATCAAACACAGCTGAAAAACTATGAAGGTAGCGCGGTGAAAAACGAACTAGAATCAGAGATTCTAGGGCCTAAAGAAGTTAGTTCGTGCACGCGTGCACAGAGCCGACGAAAAAGCGCAGTCTCATGCCGAGCAGTCAAAAATCATCGACGTTCAGAGGAGGAAATAAATGCAAATTTGCCTAATTAAAAAAAATGAGCAATGAAAGAAAGCACTCCAGTCAATGTTTTTGACTAGATGTGTACATAAATCCGCAGGTTCATTGATTGAAATTCAATTTCAAGCCAGCCGATGTTCTTGATATAAGAGATCATCGATGCCGATGATGTGGAGTGGGCTCGTCCACCACCAAAACACAAGAAAGTTCAGGCTTCGGATTTGGCCCAAAACAGCGGTTTTTTCGCGATTTTCTCTTATAGGTCCTACTACTCAGACCCAGAAAAGGGTTTAGAGAGAAAAAGACGACAAGCATATTTGATCGCCACCACTGCCTTTGAGTGGAATTGTGCGTAGCTGTCATGAAAACGTCTCCTTTATAGACTTCACGTGCGTTACTCCTATTCTAAACTCAACTTCTACTTCCCAGAAGCTGTTGTGGCCATTGCCAACCATTTTCAGATTTCTTTCCAATAATCGCTCACTACAAGTAACATCAGATTTGCTTACAAAGCCAAATTATGGCTCAAAAATGGTTTCGTTTTCTAGAAAAGGCATCAAACTCACGTGATCCGCGTGTACTAATTACTAAATTTTGTGTGATTGTTCATCTGAGTGCGGTTTTTGTATAAACTTCGATTTCCTCCTTCAGGAACAAGTTAACTTCTTCCTATGTTGACTGGGAAGCGTGAAACAGACCAAGGAAAAAATAGACCATAAATTACAAAAAATTCTTGGATTATTTGGTTCACCTTGTCAAAAAAAACCCGAGGTTGCCTCCTCGACAATCATGCTAAACAGTATAGTGTGTGTAGTAGTCTCAGTGGTAAGAGGTCATCCAACAAGAAATTCTCAAAATCGTTTTCCAAATTTAAAATTGAGTCGCCCTAATGATTTTAGCGGAAAATTTCAAAATCTCATCATCGAAGGTTGGAAAATTGTTATATCTGAAAGATAGGCACATGCGCACGTTCCATAACCCATATTTACAACCGCTAGTTCAATCAAAGTTGCAATGGATACGGGAAACGCTGGCGGGAGTGTATGTAAGAAAACAGGAATTGACTTGTACATGCACCTGTGGCCTAGTGGTCTAACTCACACATTTGGGGGGAAGTTCCCGAGGACAATAGACCTGATTTGGTCGTTATCACTCGGTCGAGGGGAGAGGAGCGAGACGTCCCTCCGGAGGGGGACGTCTCGCCCCTCTCTCCTCGAATTATACACAACGATAAGGCGTTCGAAACAGTCAACTCGGGGGGAGAACAAGGGAAGTTCTCCTCACGGTTGTCCCCTTGGCCTCCCCCCGAACATGATGAACGCGAAAACAAAGCCGCACGGGATACGGTGATGCAGGCGGGCTAGCCGCGAGGAGGTCTCCCACTCCGCAAGTTGAGGGGGTAGATCTGCCATTAAAAGACTAAGTAAGGCATTTCTGTCTGGATTTCAGAGGAGCTAATTAGCTTCTCTACAACCCTTTGTCAGAGGGTAATATTTTTGGACTGATCGCAGTTTATCAGGAACAGGAGACTGTCGAAAACAGCGAGTTCTAGCAAGCTGAATTTTGATCAATCATTGAATAATGGGAAGATCTGCAGTCGGAAGGTCGCGGGAAGACCTGCAGTCGGGAGAACAAGAGAACTCCTGCTGTGGGAACTTCCCCTATTACTCTGCTGTCGAGACGTCCCCTTCGCCTCCCCCCCCAATTCGAGGGAAGTTCCCCAGTTGTTTCGAGGGAAGTTCTGCTGTCGTTCACGGGAACTTCCCCACGAATATCTGAGAAGACGCTGTGTTGGGCATCCGCCGCGTAGATCGGTGTTGGGTGGGTTCAAATGCTTCGATTAGTGAGAATTCTGCATTGAACGTTATACTTCGAGAATAAATCTCGCTCCAAAGTGGCAACCATAGGAGGATCTAGGCGTCACCGACCTCAGGTTGGCTGCCGCTCTGAGGCCAGCATATTGGGAAATTGCTACTAGCTCAGGCGTCGTCGAGGCATCAGGTTTGAAAAATAAGACCTCCCGAAATATATTTTATCAATCTGTATTCATACTAACTTTTATCAAGACTTGACTAAATCGACATTCTATGAGTTCTGTAAAATGTCTATGATGATTCTCTGACTATACAAGTTTATGCGCAGCCTACTCAGTTCTAGCAGCACGGAAATTAAGCATTTTATCAGAATTCAGCCTAGTTAATGGACATGGCTGCGGAGGTAGATCGTCGCACGTAATCGAAACCCCGCTGGCCGATGGTGTCGCGAACTCCTAACTGCCCGCCGCACTGATCGCGCCTCGTCCAATAACTAGACGAAACTTGACAACGAGACCATACATCTCTTGCACTTCAGTGGTGAATTTTCAGTGACGTAGTGGGCCCAATGGATGGCTTTTCGTACCACAACCTAAGAATATCGGAGGAATTATTTCTTATCAATTATATTCGACTACTTGATAGTTTCTTCTTCATGTTACTGAATAAGTTTGATTTAGGCCACGATGAATCGAAGCTCGTCACTCCAATCTCTATCGTCAGTCAGTGTCAAAAGTGAGAAAGGTATGGTATATCGAAACTTTGACATGCACAATGATACAGGATGTCGATACTAAGGCTCCCGAGAAGGTTTTTAAAACCAGCCGAAGTATGCTACGGGGCGCCTTCGGACTCTGCTAGTAGGCTCCCGTAGTTTCATGAATGCGGTCGCGAACTGCCAGAGCTACACACACAGCCACGTTTTTCTGATCGACCACCTACCGGGCACTCGTAGGAACATCCTACTTGCTGCCAAATTATAGTGTAAGAATGTTACGAGCCATTTTTTCAAATGGATTCGAAACCCTTTGGTCACCAGTAAGAAGGCAAGTTTCTGATCAGCCGGTATACTGGATCTCTACTGCCAGAACGGAATCATCCGATTATCCGATCGTCCGTCAGCCTGGCGCGGAGTCACGTCAACACTCGCGCGACCACTCCTGCAACTCGGCCTTACTGGCTCTCTCTTCTATGCTAGGGATGTGTAAGTATGAAGTCGACGGGTTCGGTTCTCTCATTATCTGAGAACGACGAAAATGATGTGAAAATTTTTGCAGCAAAGAGGATGGTACCCCATGATTCTCTGGTTGGAAGTCTATAGAGTCCGCTAGGTAAGTGACATTATACATACCGTACCTTGCCGTAATCGTCCGAAAGACCAGAGAAACCCCATATTCGGGTTTCAGTGCCCCAAAAAACCTCTCAGGCGGTTCATCCGTGCATTACAAGAATATGACCCCGAGAACCCCATGGCCCAATCCCATAATTGCGTGTTCCATGGTCAAAGAAAATGTTTCTGCTAAACCCTTTTCTAGCATGAAATTCGGGGCTCAGAACACGAATCCAAGGTCCGTTTGTTGTTTTTCCGAAAATATGGCAGGTTACAGCAGCTTGAAGGCAGTGTTCACGATAAAAAGTATGTTTCTGTACTCACTAGGAATCGGTAGTGGAGGGGCACACTGTAACTTTGACGTCGGAAGAACGCATGAAAACGATCCAGGAAAAGCTCCAAGAGAGCCCGAAGTTGCCACTTCGAGCGCAAGGCAAACCCCAAAAGCGCAGCACACGCCCACCGACGTGAACAAATGAATGCTCGAGATCGTGAGATGAGCTATGGTTTCCAATCATTAGTCCCTTTCTTCCCTTCATTCTCAGCTTCTCTCTTTACTCAAGTCAGCTCGCATAGATCGGCTGCAAAAGACGGAAGTTACAACCCTCGGACAACTCGCCCACCATGTAGAATGGTGCCGTTTTCAAGATAGGCGGAAAAACAGAAAAGCGATTTTTATCGTGAACACTGCCTTTAGTGGTTCCGTGCCTCTGGATCTCTTCCCTTTTTAGTTCATAACTGTTTTCGCTACTACTTGTGCAGCTAAGGTGGCGTTAATGACTAACTGGGAAGCAGCCAGTCAGGGGAACGTGAGCAGTCCTGGCGACCTAGTCTGATCGTTTCCTTGTTAGTTAGAGCTAGGAAATTCAAGAGCATTATGAATGTGTCATCTCTTACAGATCTTTCACGCAGATCTTTTACCTTCTGTGACTGTGGCTTCAGTCAAACAACTTAGAGTTTTTCTTGAAATCACCATGAGGTATCTCCCAATTTCGAATTCTTGGTCGCGAATGATTCGGAAAAGCAGTCATAAAATGCTTGATATATCCGCCCTTCGAAGGAAGTGTACGGCACAGGAAGTGAAGGAGTTTAGCAAAACCCCACAGAATCTCCTAACCCAGAAACTATCAGTCTGAGCATTGCAAGCTATCTCGGTCAGGCCTAGGTATTTGATTGAACACAAGAAGTCGGATACGGCTTTCAGCGTGTACGATGTTTTCCAGCAGGTTACAGCTCTCTTCAAAACCTTTCAGCATCACACGTGTAACACTGCTTATTCTGCCTAATAACTAAAAACCTTGAAACGAAACAGCCCAGATACATGGGAGACGCCGAAACTGGACACTTCTGCATAGCCCTTATCCGCACCCTTGTTGTAGCTATCGAATAGCGCAATACTTGGTCCTACAATTTTTTTCACCAGTGAGGTTCTCCCGATAATGTGCGTTCCTCCCTTGCATCCCAATAGAACACCTTTATTCATGTCTCAAACTTTGTTTGCCCTCTTATCTCCATAATTATATTCTAGACTTGGCAGACAAAGAAGACTGTGATGGGAACATCCACGCGTTGACAGCAGGACGTCGGATCGGGCTAGGATGCAAAATGGACAATCACAAGTTTAGGTAACCGACTCAGATGACAGCCAGCCGGCTGGCTCTTACCCTTCTGCCCAATCGAGCAGCATAGCAGGAGCTGCTCAAAATTCACGCTAAGGCCTGACCATGCGGCCAACATGCGTGACAGGCGGCCGTCGCGTGCACCGTTCTCGGACGAGAAAGCGAAACGACGACGAGCCTTCCCCGCAGCCATGACTGGGAGCGGGGCCGGCAAAGGCTGGCAGCAAGCTAACTGCACCGATCAATCAGCTCTGCAGTCAATGTGGGTTGGGGTGGCAGCTTTTCGAACACTTGTCGAAGAGCAGCAAACGCGACAGCAGCCTTCCACGCACGCCGGCCGCATGGTTGGCCTGTCTCATTCGGACTTTCAAAGCTGAATTTTGAAGTGCGACTATGCTCTGACGGTTTTTGGTGGCACCGGCTTGCTACGGATTGTGGCCCCATTTTAGTATTTACTGATGAGAGTTTCTAATCGTTATTGTTGAGGAGAGCGCCACAGCGATCCGTGAGTTTCTGCGAGGCTCCGGTGCTCAGAAGGAAAACGTCAGGCCTTGTTGGTCCTTACCGTGAACGCGCTCTAAGAAAGCATTCGATGGAAGACACGGATCTAATTGTAGTGCATCCGTCGCTTGCAGATGGTCAGCGAGAGCTGGACACCTACAAAGCCGTCAACGAGTATTACGACAGACATCCTCACGGCCTGCTGAACGGTAAGGACAACTTGCAGCAAGCTTTGCCTTACTAAACTGGGGATTGTCAATCTTGCTGGGCCACGAATAATGTTATGCAGCCCACCCCCCCCCCCATTCGGCTCTCGTAAACAAATTTGATGATACCGAATTGATAAAGGGTAGGGTATAAGAGAAATGGAGAGGTGTGTCTTCATTCTTGCACCGTCCTCCTCCAGGGGTCAGCAGTTGAAGCTCTGCGCGGATTAGAATATAGGGGAAGAGCACCACCGGTGCTCAAGATATAACAAAATTAGAGTGAAAACTTAGAAAAATTTAGAGCCAATTCGAGGGAGCCGATTGAGGGGGTGGGCTGGATAAGAGCACCCGCTGTGGCCTTGTTCACCACTCAAGTTTGCAAACCAATAAAAGTGCATCGAAATATAGCGCGGTAAACCGCTTTTAACGGGAGTAGGTGTTTAAACAAATTTGACACCATGCGATGCGGAGGAATGCACATAACTGCCTGTGGTCCTAGTCTATGAAAATACCAAGTTTTCAGAAAAAAATTACGACACCCTCATTGGTGCTCCTGATTATGCTTTGAAGCAAACTTCGGCGGACAACACCAGCAAATCAGTGGGACATGCACAAGTGACGACTAGAAGTAAGTCCTCCTCTCGCACACTATTTATAATCCTCCGAAACACATGAGGTCGACTATGAAACTGCTATAGCCGAAACGTGGTACGGTGCGCGAACCATGGCCGTTTACCCTCATTTTTGGCCGGACAAAGTGAGGTTTATCGGGCTTATCATGCGGGAGTTCCTTTGCACCGTAATATTTTGCCATGACCGACAGCTCCGCTGCTTGCTCCGCTCGCTCTCATATGAGCGAAATAGGGCGTACAGCTGACGAAGTGGATCTATAATGTCGCAGAAATTTTAGAACAGGCTGTATTTTACTGTATTCTTGAGTGAGGGGTTGTGGGAGATGTATAGCTCTCCTTAAAGGCAGCACAAACCCTCAGAAATTATTTGAATTTTTTCGGCATGAATCGAGGAGCTGGAGCTGTTAGTACTGAGAGATGACGGAAAAATCCGGATAAAGTCTATTAAATTGAAGAAAAGGTGTTGTTTCTGCATTGGTCCGGAAGTGGACGAGTCACACTGCGTTGGTCGAAATAGCGAAGGTAGTGACAAATTGGTTGGTGTAACGACCCTAATACACTCTTACGTCCTTCACTAGATCGCAAAATTAGCGAAAATCCCCGTATTAAATTTCAATTTAATTGGCATTAAGAGGGTGTTTGTGTAGATAGGCGGAGCCCCTATTGGGAGAGGGACTCCTTTCAGGCGCCTCCAACGACGTGAACGTTTTTATAGGAGACTCCATTAAAGTCGCTATCTCAAACACTTTTGCGAGCGTATATGCTTCCTGTAAGGCACACAATATGTTGTAGAGAGTGAGCTGGTCTTTAAGGGAGCCTTGTTGGGGGTCCAGGAAAAAAATACCCAGAAATAAGGAAGACGTGATAAGGTTATTTTGCTCCGAACAAATAATGACCGCGATAGAGAACATAACACAGCAAAAGATAAGGAACTCCTACTTAGTGGGTCGGATAATCATTCAACCCATCCCGTAGCAGCACCCGAAAGCTTCAGCAACAGCGACATGGCTTCTAGCCGCTACTACATATGCAACCATATCAACCAGCGATAACTCGCTATTAATCGCACAAACTCCAGCAGCATTCGATGACTGTTCTGACTGTTAACGATTTCTTAGCGTGTATTGGCTCCTTTGAATACCTCCGCTTCAGAATTCCACAATTCTATTTACTGGATATCACAGAATCGTCGGAAGTATGGCTTTCGTCACATATGTATGTTGATGCTGGTGCTATCCTATACCCTGCTTGGAGCAGCAATGTTCTTCAGCATTGAGAGCAGATATGAGCAAAAGGTTATCTTATCAAAATCTTGTCGCAGTACGACCTGAAAAGTGTATTCCTGGGCACCGTGCTCGATTACGCGAAAAGCTGGGGCCGAATGCATCGACAGCCCGGTTCGGGGCAGGGAGAGGGCAGTCTGCGCCTTTCAAGACCTCGATAAAAGAAAAAATCAATCGTGCCCCTGCTTCCCCACCTAGGAGGCTGGAGCAGGACTGATCAGATGATCTAGTGCCCTCGCACTGCGATCATCAAAGATGCCGACTGCCGTGCCTCTGCCCCAGCCCGGCGCGTTGATGTAACTGGCCCCTTGAGTCTAGTATCAGTAAAAGAAGCAACTCCCTCCGGTTGCTGGCATCTCGTCCCTGCCGTTCGGGGATTTACTCATGCACTCAAGAAATCGTCACATTCGACGCGAGTCGAATATGCATTCAACTCGAGTACCCACACCCATCGAAAGGCTCTATCGCTGTGGCACGTGCTGCAAAAATGCGTCGCAGGAGCACGTGCTGCAATGAAGTCCAGCGCTGTCGTAGCAGCACGCCGACACGCGACGTGACCGACACACCGACCTGCGGCTCGGACTGCTCGCCGAGCCCCATCTGGGGCCACCAGCGATTGGACGAGGCCTACAGCGACAAGTAGTGCAAACTTGGGTAATTAAACCGACGACTGCTGACATCTGAGTCCCGCTTTGAGAAAGCGTCGTATGCTTTCCTTTTTTAGAAAATCGTTTTGCCTTCGACTTGAATGTGTATCGAGCACGCATTGAACGTCTTATTTGTTGAGGCACGTGCTGTGATTTGAAAGGCACGTGTTCCCCTTGCAGCGCGTACCCTGACTGTGCTCGAAACCGCCTTGTCTTTGATTTGAATGCTTATTCGACGCGCATTGAATGCGGCGATTGTCTGAGCAGCAGCCAGCCGCCGTCTAACCGTCGAGCGTCTGGCACGCTCCTTCTTCTCGTAGGCTCTACCTTCTCTTTTGCTCTCCTCTCCCTCCAGCTTTAGTTTGGTAAGGCTATGAGCCATTGCAAAGATTGGTCGGTGGGGAAGACATACGATAACTTCAGGAATTTCTGAGGAATAACTAATCGGGAGATTTATTTATTCGTAAGTGTTCGGTGGAATAAATCGTATCTGAGTGGGCAGATATAGTTTCTTCGCAGCAGGTAGGGAGACGCATTCCAATGTTTACATTCAAGATGACAATGAATTCTGAGTGAGCAACGATATATTTTTATTACGTCCTATGCCAACGTAATCCTACATCTGAAAATGTTCGCTCTAGAATGGTGACCGGTTCAAATAATTATTTAGGTATTCTGTTCATTCGGCAATATGAAATTATTTTTTTGAATAATTGATCAATTTGAGATTAAAATATTTTTTTGAACAATGCATTCGTTCGACAAAAAACTATTCTTGATTAATCTGCATAATCGATTCATCCGGGAAGCCGCAAACACCAGAAAGATTGTTCATTCTTTTTCTTTCATGTTTCAAAAACTTGTCAAATAATCCAAATACTCAAAAATTGGAGTAAAGTCCATGAGATTCATTCTTATCGGGGGCAGAACCGGTTCTTAAATTTTCCTTCCAATCGAAAACTTTAGGGTGCTATTTTCCAATTTATCCATGCGGTCGAGAACTTTAAAAAAGGCGTTCGAGATAAAAAATAGCTTAAACATAATTTTTGAAAAAACCGTACTCAAAATCATTCATTTATTCTACGTGCAAGTCAAGTTCATAAAAGGCTAACCACAGAATTCATTTATTCGTATATTTTAAGAAGGGTCCATTCGAACTGTTTATCCATTATGTGTTTCTCGTTCGTGACTGCTGAAACCATACAAGTGTGGCAGAGATGCTGGCACGATCACGACCCCCGTTGTTTCACTTTAAAGCCAGTGGTCACGGTGGAAAACGCTATCGAAAAAACTACAGAAATCAGCTGAGGTGGAAAACAGCTGAAAAACTATGAAGGCGGAGCAGTGAAAAACGAGCTAGAATTAGGGTTTCTAAGGCCCAAAAATGCCAGTTCGTGCACACGTGCACTGCGCAGCTCAAAAAGATCGCAGTCTCATGTCGAGCAGTCAAAAATCATCGAAATTCAGAGGACGAAATGAATGCAAATTTATCCAGTAAATACAGTTGAACAAAGAAAGCAAGCACTTCGGTCAATGTTCTTCACTAGATGAGTACATAAATATATTGAAATTCAATTTCAAGCCACCTGATGTTCTTGGTACTAGAGATCATCGATGCCCATGATGTGGAGTGGGCTCGTCCACCATCAAAAGACAAGAAAGTTCAGGCTTGAACCTATAGGCTCTACTACTGTAAACACAGAAAAGGATTTAGAGAGGAAAAGAAGACAAGCACAATTGATCGCGACCACTGCCTCTAACCCGACTCACGTCGACCCGAAAGTGCAGTAACTGATCGGGGACGAGATGCGATGGGATCGAACAATTTTCGTTGTTTCATTAGGAAATTAGTGATGTAAGAAGTAGGGTTTCACTTTGAAGTGTTTAGACTGTAAGTGAACGGAAGCTCGTCCTTGATAAGAAGATTCAATCTCTTGCGGGGCAGATTGTGGTGCTACAGAACGATAGCGACTTTTTGATAAATAATCGGTCTGCGGAAGATTTCTTGAAGGTAAGTATGTTCCAAGCAGATTTCGTGATCCTAGTCTTGATAAATTTATTTTTGAATCTTATTCTGTTTATTGGACGTTTCTCCATAGATCTCAACTAACGCGCGCAGTATAGAGCTTCGACTACTGGTCCCATATCACGAGTGTCACTGGAATGCTCTGATGTTCATGAAAAGCGGTGAAGGTTCTTGGAACTGTGCCTATCTCGAAACAAAGAAATTGTTTTATTGAACATTAAAATTTTTTGCTTATCGAGGTTAGGATCCCAACAAAATTGCAAGCAGTGTGAAAAATAGTCTAGGCTATGCCAATCTCTGGACGGGAAGCCCCGACGCTGCTTAGCGGGAAAAATCGCGCGCGGGAAAACGAAGGGAGGATGGCTATTGATCGAACGATTTTGCGCCTGACTGTTGAGCGAGGCTTCCTACTCGATAGGCACGGACGATGAGTTGTGTGTGATATGCGCAATCATTACGCTGAGGCTGTTTCTTGCGCCCTTTGAAGTTTGTTAATACGCCTTTTCAGAAGCATGTTACGTAAGTCTTCCGTAAGACGTTGCCTTAGCTGTTGTAATCTGTTCTTATGCATGTTCCATAGCTGTGCAGAATGATGAAGGGAGGTTGTTGAGCATGCGCGCTAACCGATAACGGAGCAGACGCCTTTTTTTAAGAAACGCTAGCTGGGTCCTCTCGTAATGTGTTTGAAGCTTGACCGAAGCATGTTCGCTCGCCTCAGTATTGCATTGCTCATCGAATTTCTGGGGAAGCAGCGGTCGAAGCATGATCGTGAGCTATGCAAACCGAGATAACACGTCGGAAACATGTGGAGGGTGTTTTATGTTTTTGTATGGTGTTTCAAAAGTTCTGAATTCTCACACTTGATGCTAATATTTCAGTCCGTTTACGTGTCTTTACTGAAAGACGAATCCCTCTATGTTGGAAGCACCTATGATAAGTCGCAGAACCACGACTTCAAGTGGACATTCTCCAGCTCAATATTCTTTTCAATGAATTTGTTCACGACAACTGGTTATGGTACGCTTTCAGTCATCTTTTTAAACCCTACTGCTTTGCCCTTCAGCAGTCCTTCTTAAACAACCAAATTGCAGAGATACCAGAGATAGGATTCCTTCAGGTTCAATAGCACCTGATTCACTGCTAGGGCAAATATGTGTGATATGGTATTCACTTATCACAATTCCTATAACTCTTGTGGTTATTCGAGACCTTGGTCAAGCACTCCTCGTCCATTTGACCAAAATCTACGCTTTGTTGGTGGTACGCTTCAGGTCAGAGAAATTTACTCGCGATGTGTTGCACCACATTCGCACAAAAAAACTCAACATTCGCTCTTATTCAGGAGGGTAATGAAAAACTCGGAGACATCGGAGAACAGTTTCATATCGTTGCCAATTAAGTTTTGCCTAATCTTGCTGGCCGGTTAGTGAATTCGCTAATCTATTCTTCTACTTCTGTAAAACTCGAACAGTGCTGGGTTTTTGTCCAGGTTACCTTCTGTTCTCCGCCGTGTTCATTTACATTCTGGATGATTGGATGGGCGATATACCGAATTCTGGTTTTTCATTCTTCCTCGCTTTCTATTTCTCGTACATCTCCATTTCAACTATTGGTTTGGGCGATATCATGCCGAACAACGCCACGGTAGGTTTCATAGTTATTACGTTGATACAAATGGCAATAATGGGACGCCTTGAGATCTGCGCATAAAGGGAAACGGCAGAAGTTGCTATTCTCTGAAACATTTTTTGGTGTTATCGTCTAGCTCTTATGAGGAACCAAATATTCCTTCAACCTTGGCAGAATCTGTGCCTCGATAGGACGGCAATAAAAACATTTGGAATATTCAGTCCTGAAATCACCCACTGAACTAAAGCGTAAATTTCGAAATTTATAGAGTTTAACGGAAGGACAATTCACGTTTCCTGAAAATGCACAATTCTTTTTCCAACATGTTAGAACCCTTTTTTGCTTCCATTCGACCCTAGCTTTTTATCAACAGCTACTGTGCTTATCTGGGCCAAATTCCGGTCCGCAGTTGCGTCTCGACACGCTTTGCGGCCGCGCGCGCCCGAGTCAGTCGGGCTTCCGCCGACTCGATGTGGCTTTCGTATACAATTCTCCAATTTTTCTTAGTTTCCAGTTTCCGAAACCCAACTAGAGTCAGCAGATCAGCGGCTGCGGCGCTAGAAGCTCCGCTGACTCGGGAGCGTGCGGCCGCTAAGCGTCTTGAGACGCAACTGCGGACCGGAATTTAGCCCAGGTAAGCACAGTAAATCAGTATAGCCTAAGTTTTTAAAAATCTGCTCCACAATCATTTTGACCTTTGTTTTTGTTTAACCCGTTTGACTTTTCAGTTCCACCCCATCATATCAGCCGTGTTCTTTTTTGGACTGCCAGTGATGAAAGTTGTCAACCGCGCAACCTACTTGTGTTTTGAAAACGGAGTGTTCGGTGAGCCTCGCATTTGTTTCTGAATGTTCGCTCCACTAAAATTTTTTTCACACAGAAGTGTTATATGTAGTATCAGCATAGTCTTCTTGGAACAACTCCTTCACTGACGCGGCCTCACTGAGTGGTCGATTATCTGAAGTGACAATCAATTTACTTTTTATGCCACCTCGACGTGGTCTATAACTTTCCGAAGTTTCAAGTTAACCCTTCTAAATCGATGCCAAATGCACGCTGTTCAGCTGCCCGTATACCACACCGCCATCTATTTGTTCGTTGACGCTAGAAGTGTTGTCGGCACACCATCAAATTACATAAAGCCCTTTGCAGTTTCGATCTGCCAACACCTAGAGTTCGCGCAATGATTTTAGTCTGATGAATGGGCGAGGCTGCGACGGTAGATTACCCCACGCGAATCAAAACCCCATTCGCCAGTGAGGCAGCGTCCATACGTGGCGAGAGCGGGCGTTCCCGCTGTTGTTCGCCTCTCGACGCTCCTCAACGCTAGAGCAGCCCGTGCACGCAACTGAACACAGGCAAACACCCCCTACCTCTAGTTGATTCGATTGCAAACGTTTGATCGGGTGATCAACCGCTCGAGTCGTCGCAACGGCAGATGATTTCGACTTCTGTGGTGGTATTATTGAAAACAAGGGCAGCAGTTTTACGTTGGGTTCAATGCCACCTGCTTAAGTGAGGAAGCGGTAAGCTTGAAACTTGCTGCTTGCTTCGTGGTGCTGGCGTAAGCGCGCAAGAGCGAGCAGGCGAGGGCGCGCGAGAAGGAGCGCCCGTGAGCGGCTAGCGAATCGTGTGTTCACGATGACCATCGATTTTGCGTAATCGCACGCTCTCGCCACGTATGGACGGAGCCTGAGGCCGCCAACTCCGCATGGCCAGCCGCCTGGTCCATGCGTCAGACTAAATCGAAAACGGAAACCATAGATACAAGGGTGCGATGTCCAGCTTCTTTGAAGATGTGCAGCGAAGGGTGTGTTCCGTGGGCTTGTAACTTCCGTATTTTGCAGCCGATGTATGCGAGCTAACCTGACTAAAGAAAAGAGAAGTTAAGAATGAAGTGAAGAACGGGGCTATTGATCGGAAATCATCTCACGATCTCGAGTTTTGATTTGTTCACGTCTGAGGGCGGACATTGCGCTTCTGGGGTTTGCCTTGCGCTCGAAGTGGCAACTTCGGGCTCTTTTGGGGCTCTTCCTGGCTCGCTTTCATGCGTTCTTCCGACGTTAGCGATACAGTGTGCCCCTCCATTACCCATTCCTAGTGCAAGCTGAAACACAATTTTAATCGTGAACACTGCTTTAGTAGGGTCCCAAATACAAAACCCGCGCTAAGTTTTGTGAAAACGAAAAGCATTGGCCAAACTTGGCAAAAAAGCGTCCGATGCCTGTAACTTTTTTGAACAAAGACTTTTTTTGGATTCTGAAAACGCTATCATATTCACATCTCAATTCCCTACCTAATAATGCAAATTGCGGACAGAAGTTCCCTCGAAGCGCTTTGTTTTTGAATGAAATTATTTTTGCGGTTGTTTATCAGAAACGTCGCGCGCGGCGAAACGTTGAGTGGTAGTTGTTCAAGTTATATAAGAGCAATCTCTACGCTTTCTTCATAAAATAAATGCAGGTGGGACAACCTTGAGATTCGTGCAGGTGCAATTTCCCATTCCCTTCATTTAACAATTTGGGGTTTGCGCAACACAAGTCTGACTCTTTAGGAGGTTCCCAAGCATGTTTAGTGCAGGATTTGCAAAATTCTACCTACACGAATCTCGAGATTGTCCCACCTGCATCTAATAAAATAACAAAATGTCTATTACTTTTACATTTACCAATCAAAATTTCGCCGCACCTTGCCGCTCGCGACGTTTTTGAAAAACGACCCCAAAAACGAATTTATTCGAAAACAAAGCATTTTCAGGGAATTTCGGTTCAAAAAGTACATAATTAGAAAGAAATTCGAGCTGTGACGTTTTCAGAATCCGAAAAAGTCTTCGTTCATAAAAGTTACAAGCACCGAATGTTTTTTTTTGGCCAAGTTCGGAAAATGCAACTCGCTTTTACAAAACTAAGCGCGTGTATTGTAGACTCTGGAAAACTCCAAGTGATCTGTGAATTTCGATTATGACCAGCAGCGGAACGGTGGGCCTCGGTGAAGTATAACTAGTGATGAGGAGGCTCCGACGAGAAAGCCACTGCTCCGCGATGTGATAATCAAAAACAGAAGTTCACTTGAAATGAACCAGAGTCTCCTTTCCATCTTCTTCAGGCGCCAACAATGGCCGCCTCGATCATTTCAAGATTTTTCTACCTTGTAATGTTCTGGAGATAGTCCTAGTACTTAGTGTAGGAAAATTGCAGAAGGAAGCTACCTTGCTTATTTGGAGGAAGCACTATGGGCCACAATGAGAGTAGCTCATAATGGCAATCACCACACTACACTTCTTCCACCAAACAAATGAAAAAATGAACATGAAAAACTGACCGCTGCGCCACCGAGACGTGACAACATATATCATCATCAATCGCACAAGCTCCTGTTTACTATTCAACTCATTTCTAAATGGGACTCCAGTTTAGTGGCGGAGCATTCGGAAAGTCTTTCAAGGGAGATGATATTCAGCTTATAGGGAAGATTGTTCACCGTATATTGCACACAGAAATTTGACGTAGAATTGCTCGTCGGCTCGAAGGCATGAGCACATCGTATGACAGCGCGAAAACATAGATAATGCGCTCAGCTGGCACTCATTGACACTCAGATTGCTGGAGAATCCGCGGACGTTTGTTTGTTGGCTACAAATTCATATAGAATATATGTATTAGCAGACAATACTGTATACTAGCAGCAGAGATTTAGGCGCATTTACACTACTGGAAAGCTCCGTCAATCGTCTGACTTCGAAGATCAAGCCTAGTGAACCGGAGGTATGAAACTTCATTCTTATTACAATTTTCCATATGAATCTTATTGGCGGCAACCAAATCCGCATGAACATTACTCCACTATCAACAGCTCTAATAATAGGTGTTAATTCCAGCCTTCATTGAGAGCTGCACGAAAAATAACGAAATGCAGTCATTGTTCTCATATCACGGAGGAACCCGAGGATGTGAGCTAGCATTATGTTTAATGTGCAATCTACAGTCGAAACCAATCGGATTATGCTTATTCCATATACCGTTCAGACAGAGGCATTGGAGATGCTCAATTCCCTCACAATCCGATCGCTAAAGGCCTTCGCGACAGCGAACGCAGATGTGTACGGTGGCGGATTTGGTAGAGTTGCTCTCCGCACACGCGATCTGGTTCAGTCAAAACCGAGTGCGGACGAGAACTCTTCATCACCGTGATTTTGCATACAGATCCTATCGTTCTGTGACCTACATACTGTTTGATTATTTCTCTGTTCATAATTCGTTATCTGGTACCCTTTCGGTATAGACGACCCATTAGAGCATGAAACCATTATTTTGGCGTCTATTTACGCCGATAGAGCCGTCGAATAGGTCAGCCCTTTCCAAAAATTCTGCGCCGGCTAATGTAATGAGTGTTATCGTTCTTTACGCCGATAGTATTGTAATTATCAGGTCACCACGCTCTAGTTGGTCCCTAAACCCGATACAGTATCCTTCATTTCAGTTTCATGATGAACTCTATATTGGCTACACAGCGTCATTCGTGACAAAGAAACCTCAGTTTTCGGTATTAACACTTCTGAACGATGCGGGACCCGTCGACGCGAAGTCGAATCTGGACTACGTTCTCAATCGTCATGGCGATGACGCAGCTCAGCTCAGTTGTGACTTCAATGAAGCTAAAATGTTCTTTTTTTTGTTTCGGGAATATTACGCATTAGAAATGTGGACTGAACTTCAGAGGCCAATTGTGTTTTGCCATATCTGCCTATAGCCGGAATGCACCATCCGATACCTAAGATTATCATTTGTCAGTGCAGAATAATCATCTGCGGTCATTTATATAGAGCATAAGTTGCATGAGAGATTAGACTATATTTTCATCGTCGATAATTCAACTAAGGGCTGATTTATAGACTAGCTCCCTCATTTTGAGCAGGTAAGAGAAAGGCTTATCGGGCTTGTCAAAATCTCTTTATCACTTTTATATTTTGCAATGACCGACAGTTGCGCTGCTTGCTCCGCCTGGACTCAACCGAGCAAGCTAGGCTTTATGCGTCATGCTGTGATTATTGGCTGGTACGTACCCTCATTTTGTAACCATACATTAGTCAGGTCCATCACTTGTGTGTGTGCTTGTATGCTGTTCATTCTTCTACCCAACTCTCGCTGTCTTGTCTCTCGCTTAGCAAACGCATGCGAAGTAACTAAAAAATTCCAATGCGAAATAGAGGGTAGCTCGATTTTTTTTTGTGGAGCTGTATTTAGACGCTGGATAGTGCTCCTCCTGAATTTGTTTTTCATTTTTCTCTTCATGTTGTTTTCATTATTTGGTTTTTCAATAAATCTCTGTACACCGACTTTAAAATGTCCTTATTAGAGAGGAATCGTGGTTCGCATCCACGGACAATCACTGCTGCTGCACGCAGCTAGACGACGATGATCGTGCCAGTACCAGATGGTCCTAGCATGATAACTCAATGCTGCCAGCACGATTTTACGTGACGTGTGTCACGATGTACTTCCCGTCGTGTCGGAAGATTTCGTCTGCTTAGTGGACCGAGCCGCGGAGGTCGAAGACGATTCGCGATCGAAGTTCCGCCAACAGTCAGTACCGAAACCACCCCACGTCTCGTCTCAAATGATTGCGTCCCGTCTATTCTTCGGAATAGACCCTGCGAAAGACTCATACCAAGTACCTAATGTCTAATGAACCTTATATCCTGTGAGTGAACCTCACACTGTATTTTAGTCTTCCTTTTAAACAAGATCGAAGAATTAATCCTCTGCGTCTAGTTAAGCCCCGAATGGAGATCGAGCAGTGGATGTTTTTTAAAAGTGAAGCTGTAACCATTTTTCCTCTTTTTTTTACTGTGAATGAGTCACAGGAAACTGATGACGGTGTCATGGTTCACCAATGCCTTGATATAGTACGCTAAAAAGGCTCCGGAAAGCTTCTAAAGTTTCCCAGAGCCTATCAGACCACGAAACTTCTCAGACAGTAGGTGCGGACTTACCGCTGGCAATCAAGGCCTCTGCGGGCGGTACGCCAGGAAATTGCGGGCGAATCGCTGCACATCGTCGCTTCACCGGGCGGATCGCTGCCTCTTGTCGTCACCGCGGGCGGATCGCTGCGTTTTGACGGGCTGATAGCGGCACCTGGGAAAGTTGATCACGCTAGCGGAAGGATCGCCGGGAAGCTCTAAAGTGGCGATCTGCCAGTAACCTGCCAGCGATCGGCCCGCAAGAGCCTTGATAGCCAGGGATCCGCCTGCTGAGCTATGAGATGCAGCGATCCGCCGGCAACCTGCCAGCGATCCGCCCGCCAGGACTTTGATAGCCAGCAATCCGCCCTTCACTGCTTTGATAGCCAGCGACCCTCCAGCTCGAATTTTGCACGGTGAAACTTGTCAATCATTGACGAGTTCTTTTCTGCTATTAGTACCATGCGTAGAGTAAGCAGACAGAAGGGTATAAAAGGTGCTCCATGGCTTTGAATGCTCACTCAGCATTGCGAGGCCGATCCTGGAAGGTGACTTTAAGTCACCTTTAAAGGCATCGTACACGATGAAAGCCGAATTCCAGCTTTTGCGGTCAGTCGGACTAGTGGGTCAGAACAATGTCACTCAGGAAGTCTGGAGTTTCAGAATCACCTCTGAATGAAGATTTGCTTACTTCAAAAGGGCTTCCCGGGTTTTGGGGGCCGGCCTTGGGGTCGATCCATTGTTACAAGGAACAAAACTCCGTGGTCGCTGCCGGCGATCGTGCGTTGACTCGTCGTAGGGCGCAATGCACACGTCAATTGATTTCACATTCGACGTCGATAGAAAGCAGCTGACATCAATGGACGCAGCAGGTTAGTAACCCCTTTTCATTTCGTTCAAGAAAAAATGATCGCTGGTCTGAATGGCGTCCTCGGTGATTGCTTCCAACGCTGCGTCAAGGAACGAATCGTAAAACTGTTCCTTGCGTTCTTCGCGCAACTATCCCAGGTAGATGTCGGCGGGAACTTCAAATTCGTTTTGAGCCTTCTTGAAATGGGTTTTGTTGAAAAGTTGATGTTTATGAGGGAGCTTTCTTGCAACCTTCAGTCACTATAGGGATATAACAACACGAAAACGTCAAAAACTCAAGTATGATTTTCATCGTGTACGATGCCTTTAAAGATCACTGAGAAGCCGTAGAATAATTTTAGGCAGCTGAGGGGATGGTAACCCCACTCCTCGGCTAGGGGGGGGGGGTGGTCCCTCGCACGGAGACCGTGGTGGCAACCATCGGAATAAGCGAATCGAGGGCGGATCGCTGGCTACTGGCGGGAGAATCGCTGGCTACTGGCGGGCGGATCGCTGGCTACTGGCGGGCGGATGGCGAGGGTGATGCCGATCCTCCCGCCAAACGCCAACGATCCGCCCGTACTGTCTGAGTTCTGTAAAGCGTCCTAACTCCCCTAACATATCTTCTAGTTCCTGGTTAAATTTAGTAAGTGCCAATGCGGACTCGCGGTGCGGACACACGACGCATCTGCGTCGTACGAGCTTCCGCATCTGCCCTCATCAGCTGACCATGAGAGATTTTTTGAGAATTCCTCGGGTCTTCTTATTTCTCACATTTTTTCCAGCAGTTGTCGATCTTCGAAAGCGACTTCGTTATATAAATACCGTTCGCTAAGTTTTTTTTTTTAATTTCAGGGATAGCGAGAATCGTTGGCATTGGAACCATTCACAACAAAATTCGGGCATGATCAGTATATATTAGGGAAAGAGGATTTTGAAGCAGAAAAACAACGAAAGCACACATCATAAAAGCAGTTTCGAACAAAAAAGATTTAAAATAAAAAAAGCCCAGTGAGGGTTTTTCGAAGATTGGGGTTAGCCTAAACAAGAGAAAAATGGTTGCGGTACCATTGACAACCAGGCATACCGCGCCCACTTTCCCTCGCGCTCGCTGCGCTCTCCACTCCACCTCTTGCGCCGGAGACACAAAGAAAAAGACGCTACTACTGTGCCATCGACTGGCATCTCTAGGATGATTGGGGTTTTGATGCATATTCTGGTAAATAGCCACGAACGCTTCGTCTATGTGGATGCTGATGCTGTTCTACCAAACACTCACTTTTCATAGCACTGCGCAATTTCTTCAACTAAATTACTGAATTCTTCGCAAACGCTGCTGATTACACTTGTGATAAAGAAAAAGCAAAGTAAGTTCTATCAGAAAGGGGATCTCCAAGCAAATGTGATTCGGTGCATACAGAAACGTTTCAACAAAACATAAAGAGGAATAGGGAAATGGAGTGGATGATTCCACGAAAAAGTATCAATAGTTCTCGAGAGCCGATTCCCGTGGCTGAAACTTTTAGTAGGAAAACAAGACCGTTTTGTTATCATTTTGCTGTTCAGGAACGTAAACCAGTGAAAAAGCAGTGGCAAGTGCAATTACAACTAACGCATAAACATTTTCAAATAAGTAGAAGTCCTTCTTCTAAAAACCTAGGGCCATTCCATGTGGACTAACACAACGGTTTGTTTCAGGGATTTGAAAATTGTATCCACGGAAATCGTCCTCAAAAAATATGTTCAATTCCTTGTAGACTCCCCCACTCCACTCACCTGATGTTCCTTTTTGTTGAAGGTTTCGGCCACCGTCAAAATGATTTTGCTTGGAGAAACCCATTTATCTAGAAGTGTGACTTTGAGAATGTTTTCACTCTTCTCACAGCTGAATTTTTTTGAAAAACATCCGCTTCGCATCTACGACTGGTATAAAACGACCTTCTGAAATCATTTGGCAATTAGTAAGTAACCAACTTGCTAAGCCATTCTACTGTACCAAACCATGGAAAAAGCACAGCCTACAACGCCTTTCAGCGGCTAAATCCAAAGGCAGTGGTCGCGATCAAATATGCTTGTCGTCTTTTTCTCCCTAAACCCCTTTCTGGGTCTCGAGTGGTAGGACCTATAAGAAAAAATCACGAAAAAACTACTGTTTTGGACCAAATTTGAAGCCTGAACTTTCTTGTCTTTAGATGGTGGACGAGTCCACTCCACATAATCGGCATCGATGACCCCTTATGTCAAGAACATCAGCTGGCTTGAAATTGAATTTTAATCAATGAACCTTTGGATGTATGTACAAATCTAGTCAAAAACTGGAGTGCTTCCTTTCAATGCTCAAATGTTTTTTATTAGGTAAATTTGCATTTATTTCTTCCTCTAAATGTCGATGATTTTTGACTGCTCGGCACGAGACTGCGATCTTTTTGGTCGGTGATGTGCACCTGTGCACGAACTGGCTTCCTTCTGCCCTAAAACTCTAATTCTAGACCGTTTTTCCCCGCGCTACCTTCATAGTTTTTCAGCTGTTCTTGATCTAAGCTGATTTTTGCAGTTTTTTTTGATAAAGTTTTTCAGCGTGACCACTGCCTTTAAGAATCGAATACTCTAGAAATTCAATCCTGGGTGCCAACCTTTTTGAGGGGGCCGCTCGAAATTCATTCACATCAGATAACTGATGGTGTTATCAGACATTATCTTCCTAGAGACTCTATTCTAAGCCTCAGATATCTGAAAGCTGCATCTGTCACTCCTGTTTGGACTGCTGAGTGCCCCCCTCCCCCTCCCAAATTAGGACTGCTCCGATCCTTATACTGTACAGCAAAAGTAAATGATTCCTCTCCGCGGAGACGCGGAGATAGCCTGTTTGCACTTTGGTCGGCCGAGAGAGTGCCAGGCCGGCTGGCAGCGCCTTTCTTTTCGTCCTCTGCGCTCATCATACTGACTCGGACACCCCGCGCGCCGGGTTGTCAATGCTCCGAAGATCGAGAAAAATTCTAAATGAAGTCAAAAGGCGGTAACAGACACTGAGTTCAAGTTCTAATTGGGTAACACCATGAACTATAAAAGCATTAAAAATGGGCGGTTTCTGTTCAATGCCAGCGATTCCCGATATTTCTGAAATTAAAAACTTAAAGGCAATGTTCACAATAAAAGTTGTTTTTCTGGTTTTTTTTCCTCTGAATCTTGAAAACGGTCCCATGTTGATTTCAACGATGTCCTTGGAATCGCACAAGACCCCTGAAAACGGAGTTATGGCCCCTCAAAGTTCAGCTAGGGAAGAAATGTGGACGAGTTGTCCGAGGCTCGTAGTTTCCGTCATTTGCAACCGATCTATGCGAGCCGGCCCGCATAAAAACGTTGATCGTAAACCATCGCTCATTTAACCACGAATTCAGGGGAACTGTTATAGGACGTGGGCGGAGTGGCCCAATGGGTTGGCTGGCCCACGAGATTTTCACCGACTTACCTTCAGTTTTTCGTCGCACTTCCGTTCTTAATCTTCTCAGAGGGACTCAAAGCTTACGTTCTAGCCAAAAAGACGTGCGACTTTTCTTTGTGAACGCTGTCTTTAACAAACGGTTGTGATATAGCCTAGGGTAAAATTCAAAGACCCGAAACTGTTGAGAAAAAAAAACGTGAGACATAACAAAAACTATGAAAAATAAAGAAAATCCCCCACATGATCAGCTGGTGAGGGGCGGGCGCGCAAGCTCGTACGAATACGATGCGTCGTGTGCCCGAAGCGCGAGTCCGCAATGACGCACGATAAAATCTGACACCGAACTAGAGGACAGGCTCCTACAAATTATACATGGTAGTCCCTTCACTGATCCGAACCTGACGTATCCATTACTCCCGGGATACCAGTACTAATAAGAACTTACAATACTGGTGGGCAAAAATTGAGCAACTTAGAGGTCATTTAGACGGGCTAATCCACAACGAAAATCCCAGTTTCGAATCCCACTGAAATTATTGTCATTGGAGCGCGCCGATCTATTCCGAGAACTGGCCGTAGAGAGCGTTCCTTGAGTTTTGAGTTCATTGCCTAAAGGCACTGTTCACGATAGACTTCATCCTCGAATTTTCCATGACAAACGCTTTTCGTGGCTCTCAAAAGCAGGAGAGCGTCGAAGAAACGGGACGAAAAGCTACCAAGGAGCCGCAAAACGGCCTAGAGAAGTGGGCAAACCCCGCCGCTTTGGGCAAGTCCGGCCCCTTTCCGCCCCTCGACGTGAACACTGGAACACTCGAGATCGTGAGATGAGCCATGGTTTCCGATCGAAAGCCCCGTTCTTCCCTTCATTCTCAACTTCTCTCTTCACTCAGGTCAGCTCGCTTACAATGGCTGCAAAAGTCGAAAGCTACAAGCCTCGAACAACTCGCCCACCATGCTTCCCTAGCTTAATTTTGAGAGACCATAACTTCGTTCCCAAAAGCTCTTGTACGATTCCAGAGATATCATTGGAGTCAGAATGAGACCGTTCTCAAGATAGGCTAAAACATGAAAGAGATTTTCATCGTGAAAACTGCCTTCAATTGAGGAGCTAATTTCACATTAGATGCGTGCATCGATTTCTTTGCAAAATTAAGTTAGTTTCTACAAGGATGATAGGGATTTTGAGTCAAAAACAAAAAAACACCTCCGGCACCCCTCGGATGCCTTTTCTGAACCCGCACATCAAGTAGAATTCACGCAATAAATTTAGTCTGATTAATGAACGGGGCTGTGACGGTAGATCGCGCGAATCGAAACCACGTTGGCGAGTGAGGCCGCCAACACCGCACGGCCAGCCGCCTGGTCCATGCGTCAGACTAAACCAAACACGTAGACCATATATGAGCTTGGACTGCACGAGGTATCTTTGCGCATTTCTGTGAGAATGGTAGTGAACGTCGGTCAGCGAAGATGGGCAGTTTCTTTAGAACGGCATGTTGATCGAATCCACACCACGGGTGTGGCTAAGGAGCAGTTCGGCCGGCACATGCACCGCGCGCGACGGAGAAACGCTGTGCGCGCCGTCGTCCTTGGGGCGCGTTAGCCTGGGCTCTCTAAAAAAAACTAGTTGGCCCTCGGTTAACGCGACGCGCGTGGCGTTTTTCCGTCGCGCGCGGCGCGTGTCCCAGCCGAACTGCTCTATAGCCACACCCGCGGTGTGGATTTTATCAACATGCCCTTTAGAACGGGTAGAATCGCAAAGCTACATAGTTACAGTATTTTTTATCACAGAGGCAATCACTAACGAAATGAATTTACAACAATCACAGAGGTATGGCAATATCATATATCTTATCACGGAATGCTTATACTCGACGTCATTTCACAACAGTTATCGATTCGGTTTTACTCGGTAAATGAAATCGGTGGAGGATGTCATGGCAGTAAAAGGCATCGCACTCAAATCGGAGAGTATAAAGGTTGCCGTTTAAAAATAAAATTTGGAGGACATCGCACGGCACCCGTCGCAACCAAGGCGCTACCATCTATTGTGACAAGTCGACTAATAGCCACAAATCAAACAAAGCGAAAAGCTTCAACCGTGAAATTGGGCAACACCTAATTAGTCTGCTCTGTAGGTCCTGGGAGCCAGTATCCCCTCCCTCCTGGTATGGCCTTGATAGTAAATGGCAACAGATAACAATCGCCCAACAGAACTTCCATGAACAGTGACAGCAGCCCATTGAAGGCAGTGTCCGGGCAGAATTTCAAATTTGATGTTTTGCGCTAAATTGAAGCGCGGGTCACAAGCTGTCCAAGGTAATGTGCGAAAACCCTAGCAAAAACGGTCTTCTTTTGGTTCTGTCAGGCACTTCAGCGAGCTTTTGAACCAAAAAAGTGCCCGTCGTCCACGTTTTCAGTCATAATCCGCGCTTTCTTAACACGAGCACATCGCTTGAAAGTGTCTCCTGCGCCTAGCAGTGCCATGCATGCCGCCAGGGCGGCCGTGAGACGACCACACGCGCGCCTTGGAAACGCCGATATCATGTTGTCAATACCGCAATGCCCCACCTATAGGTCCTTCTTTTACAACAATAAGGACTCATAGCTCACCAAAATACAAGTTTGGGCTCGCCCAGTCCAGGTCGACCCATTCAGCCCAGATTTTGGAAAAAGTCGGCACGTGACCAAGGTTTGCCCTCAACCTCTCGCTGCGCTTATACGCAACTATTTGGGTAGTTGGTACTTTGATTTTAGCCGGCACGAGGTTGTATGATGGTTTTTTAGCAGACTAACGTTTCGGCGGTCTCGCCCTCTTCGGAGTCTTCTCAAAGTCTGTAGAGCATCAGGCCATCAGTAGAGCACGACGGGGTACCGAGATGTCAGAAAGCAGCACCCATATCAGAAGGCTAGTCTGATGACATCCCGTGGCTCGACGCTGCACGCATAGGACGCGGAGCGGCTCCCAGACCTTCCTCGCTGCGTTCACGCATGCCGCCCCAGTGGATGGTCAATAGCGGTAACGCGTGAGGCGTTCGCGATAGCGGCCTACAGCAAGGTTTTGAGCGCGTAAGACGATTGACCACCGCAGCTTCGTCCATTCGCTAGACTGGAATTTCTGAGGCGACTATAAACCCTTCACCCGAAGTAAGATCCAAACAGTGCGTTGCGGATCATGGACCGTCCATGCTGCTTTTCCCTCTTATCGCCCATCTTTGTCTATCTGCATTTCCGGCACGCTATGAACTCTCGCTGTTGAGCGAGATTTCATAGCGTGCCGAAGATGCAGATAGACGAACGTGGGCTATATAACGGCATATACTTTGAGCGAACGACGCGCGTCACGACATTGATTGAAACGAAAAGGAGTGTATTGAACTCAACAAAATATGTATCAAACTGACATAGGATTAAGCAAGTGAGCGTTAATGGTCATGCAGGCGTAAGCAGCATGCATATCTATCGTCAGAAACGTTAAAATGTAATTAGCCAATGAATGTAGTCCTGATCCATCCTGACGAACCCATATTAATTTCTAGCGAGCCACCATAAGAAGGCATTGCAAAAAGAATGATACAGACAGCAATGTAATTGCATCGAATTTAATATGAGGAGAGTTTACACGTAAAGCACAGTGATCCCAAAATTGTTTAAAGCCTTTTTGACAAGTTCTACCGAGGTGTCAAATCACCGGGGCGTCCAGGAGTCGACATAGAGCGGGAATTCTCATGATTGTAATTAGGTAAAAGATCGCCTCTTCGCAGATTCACTCGGCCGAAATCGCCTCCATAGACGTCGGACTGCGATTTCATGAATGTCGCTATCGAGCGAATCGTAAAGTTGTTCAGCATTTGGTTAGTTGCGTTTTCCTGTAACACATTTCGGCTTTTTTGTGAGATGAAAAGAAAGGCGGGGATGGGGGATGGCAGCACTGACCTCATCAGATGAATCATCATCCTGCGCTTCTATTCCACTTCGCCGGCTTCGAATTGAGGGACGCGGGGAAACAGGCTGGGCCTGCAAGATAAGCAAAACACTTCTAAATCAGCTAAAATCGATTTCTGACGAGCATGCCACTTACCTCAGAGTCGTTCGGTTGCACGCCTGTCCAGCAGCTTTCAAGTCGATTCTCCAGCACTGTCATTGTACCTTGAAGTAACTTTGTGCAGACGGTCACCTTTTCGGGAAAACTTTCCGGTGAATTCAAAAGGAGAAAGCTTTGGCGAAAAAGCCAGTTTTATGGAAAGGTAGCAAGTCCCTTACCGAACACTCCATTCTCCACGCTGATGTATGTGCTTCTGTTGACAACTTTGAGTATAGGCATACCGAAGAAGAACAACACTGTGATAATGGGAGCGAACTGAAAACACTAGAGTGAGTGCTATGTAACTCAAAATATTTTTTGGAAGGCAAAGCTTCATACAACCATGGATTATCTGGATGGTAGCTCTAGCGGTTGATAGCCCTCAGGGACGAATCGCGGGTGAAGTAGTCATGATTCGAACATGCTTGGTTCCAGTTTCGGCTTTGCCCCTTTGACGAAGCGTAAAAAAAATGCGGTGGGAGCCGACCAGCCGGCAGCCCCGCGAAGCGGCGTGGGTGCGCGTTATGTATCCGATAACGATTTCCAAGGTGTGCGCTGGGGCTGCCGGCTGGGGGCTGGGCGAAGCGGTGTGGGCGCGCATCATGTATCCGATAACGATTTCCAAAGTGTGCACTGGAGCTGCCGGCTGGTCGGCTCTCACACCATTTTTTAGGCGAACTTCTTCTTAGGCTTTTCAACCGGAAGTGCCTCTTTCGAAGCGTCCTGGATGCACTTCACAAAAGGATTGGCGTCGCAAAGTTTCTTCTTCGTCCGTACTCCGATGTGAATAGAAACGCGTTGTCGAAAATTCCTTCTGCATTCTTCATCTCTGAGACTTGTCATGTCAATCCTCTGGAGAGGCTGAGCCCCTCGCTTCCTCTTATGAATCCTCGCAGTGAAGTTCAACAGAACTGGACGGTGACCCGAATCGAATGCGACATCCCACACAGCTCTAGATCTTCAAATGTCCGATACAGGAAAATTCTTCGTCAGAACATAGTCGAGCTGTAGTTTCTAAGTTGTCTTCCGCTTCCGCTGCTCTTCTGAAGATAGCTGGGTTGGTCCCTGCCACGTAAGCTGATGGCGGCGATGATTCCTCTTGAATGTCGATGCAATAATCAGACCACTGCGTTCACAAAAGTCGACAAGGCGGTAGCCATTGTCCGATGTTTGCTCCACTGGGTAGAACCATTTACCGAGTACTTCGGATTCCTGATCAAGTCCCATCTTCGCATTTGCGTCAATCCCCACGACAACAGCATGTTGACAAGGTATCCTGGCCAGCAACGTATTGAGTTTCTCATAGAACGCAACCCTCGAATTGTCTTCGGCGGTTTCGTTGGGCACATGAGCACTCACTATCCACAGATTGAATCCTCTGTGATCCTGCAGTCGCACAAATGCATTCCTACACGACGTTGAGCCAAATTCCTCGATCATACCATTGTAGTCCTTCCTTACAACTATCGCTCAGCCTCCCACTCTCCTATCGTCAGCGTTACCGCAGTAGATAGCGTACTCCCCGACGTTAAAGGCATCGTTCGCGCTGAAAACCAACTTCCATTTTTCAGGCTCAATTTCATGATTGAGCCCGGCGGACCACGTTGGTGAAGTTTTGCGCGTCAAAAACATGAGATTCTGAAGTTGGAGTGGTTCAAAATGTCTATCCGCCACCAGTTTTCACCAACCATATATCACAAGGAACAGAAGCGCCACCACATGCGTGGATGATTCAGTATTTGAAATTTTCAATTCGGGGAATTCTAACATCCAAACTTGAACAATGGACACTTTATTTTTCAGAATAAGTTCCAGTGAACAAGAGGCAACAGGAATTCACCCACCTAATAAGTTTGAAACAAAAAACACATCCGACGTTTGAGAAAAAAACTTCCGACGTATTGCACCAGACACACCGAAATCGACGGAGGGGTGGGAAGTGAAAAATTCGAGACATTTCAAAATGAGTTTTTTCGCAAGAGTCGATGGTTTTGTGGAGCCTTTCCACTCTTATTCTGTATGTCAGAGAGTTGCCTGCGCAAAAACATGAGAAAATGAGATACGGTTTTTTGCGCGTACGATGCCTTTAATGACGGGTCTATCCTTAAGGCGGGTTCCCTGCAAATCAGCAAACGGTGCATGAATAGCTCAGAAGTCTGGATAGCGCAGTTTTTGGATATCACTCGACAGCGATCGGCAGTTCAGGGTGGCGAAACTGTGGCTTGTGACCAAAGACTCCATGAACTCCCTAGGTACGGATCCTAAAGTGTTATGGACCAGAGGCCTTAGTTTGCCGGACGGCGACACCTTTATGCAATGTGCGGGATACTTTCGCGATATAGTTGTGCACGCTATATCGCTCGAACGTTCCCTATGTACACTCAAACGTCTGCTGTGTTCAGTAGAAGCACGGGCCACCAACGACCAGGTACCAACAGACTTGTATACACAACCCCACTGTTGAGGATAAATTTCGTTCTTAAATTTACAATCGCAAACACTCATGGTAGCTCTACAATTAGAAGCAGAATAGCGTTGGAAAAACTAGTCCAACCGCCGTCTTCCAAGAAAACTTATATGAAGCAGCTTGGCCATTCCGGATGAAATGAACTTTTCATAAACTGTTTTTACCTTCGCAGCTGCCTAAAAACATTATGAAGAAGTTACGGGTGTTTTTCGCTAATTTCCTGTACCCAATGTAGCTTCCAAGTGCGCACTAGTCTTTGGAAAATTTCGGAACGGACCTCATAAACGTAATAAGCTGCCTAAACAACCTACCTGAGAAAAGTTTGGGAGCAAGCACAATTTAGAGGCAGCATGCACGCTCGTGAACGTATTTGAGATTACTGCCGAAATAGAATCCTATGGGTCAAAACACAACGCCTATGCATTTTGAAGCGTCAGAAACGGTCCAGAATGCCGTTACAGGAGTAGCAAATTTAGCCCTCGCCCGTATTTTCCAGGCCCTGTATTTGCCCGTTCCATCCAACGCAAGGTTGCTGAGTCATCTTCACCGTCGGTACTGCTGGTGGATTGCCTAAGAATTGAACCACATACGTCACTGACGGCGAAGATGACCCAGCAACCTTTCGTTGGAGGAAAGGTGCAAATACAAGGGGCGTGAAAATACAGGGCGGGGCCAACTTCTAACTCGTGTAACGGCATTGTGGGTTGTTTTTGACGCTTCAAAATGCATAGGCGTTGTGTTCTGAGCCATACCATTCTATTTCCGTTGTAATCTCAAATACGTTTTCGAGCGTGTATGCTGCCTTTAAGAACTTTGCACAGAGCGATAGCGTTCCGGACTCTTACGAATTTTCGGTTTAGTCTTAATTTCTATCAACTAGAGGGCTCTGAAAGCTTTCTGAAAAAAAATAGTCCAGGTCTGATTTAAAATCCTCCCAGATGAGTATTTCGGGTGTTTCACGAATCTGGGATTTATTTATCGATTTTTCGATGTTTTCGAATTTATTCGTTCCAAGATTAGCGGCTGGGAGAATTTTGGTGGCAAAACGCGACATTCGTGATCTTCGAATTTCTCCGATAGATCTAAAAGATATGCCTTCATTGAAAACTACTGAATTTGGCTCGATCGCGCAAAAATTTTTTCTCTCGATTCTCTGAGCTCCACGGTGAGTTTGTGGCGAAGTATATGGCGAAACAAATTCGAAAAAAAATCCCTGTATTGATTTAAATAAAACACATTTTGTGGTAGACGGTTGTATGATGTAGTAGTCAGCCGATTTTCGCCTTTCAGAAAACCAAAGCACAGCCATGGTGGCCGCTTGAAGAGAATGCGTCAACTAATTCTTCTTGCTTTTTTCAATTTTTTCAATCCACCGTAATGCGCTTCGAGAAAACCCAACGTACGGTTATCCTACTCTATCCATCTCTCAAAACTTTTACAAGAACTTATTTTGAAGACCTCTCCTACCCCGGATAATCCTCCCTGCGAAGGCTGTCACAGTTTTTTTATTGCAAATTCAAGAAAGAAGTTCATCGTGAACAGTGCCGTCACACGTTCTCCCTGAACGGCCCATGTATTTTTCCCTAAATATAAGTGACAGATACAGTAGTACGGCGTTTTTAGTTGAACTGGTTTGAATGAGAAAGTGGTTCAACACACCGTCACATTGTTGGGCATGATATCACCGAGACCAATGGTTGTCATCGAGATGAACGAGAAGTAGAATGAGTGAAAAAAGTCCATTCCAGATCCAGGTGGGCCCGACAACGCATCATACTCGTAGATGAACAAACTCGCAAACAGTAAATAGCCTGAAGCGTCCTATGATACGGAAAACGTTTTCGGGATTTTTCTTCGCTAATTCACAAAAACGTCATAGAGGCCAAAACACCACTCTTGAAGACTCACCCAACATAATTCCCATACAGAATTTTATAGGGAGACAGATCAGCTCATCGTCCTTCGTTTCTTCAAAACCTCTGGCTCTCCTGCAAGAAAGTGACTCGAATTTTCGTAATCTCTCTAAGCAGTGCTTTGTGTCGTAGCTACTGAGCAGCAGTCACCTGAACATAATTAACAGTCTGGCGTAGATTTTTGTGGTGTGAACAAGGGCCCATTGACCGAGATCTCGAAGCACGACCAGAGTTAGGGGGACGAACAGGAACCCGTACACCATCACACAGGATTTCCCAGCTATAGATTCTGGAGCGATTGAGCCTAAAGTTAGATAGTTAGACAAATGAAATACGAACTGTGATCTGTGGAATGATGGGTAATGGTCCAGAACGGGTGGTCTGTGACTGCCCACGCAGGCAGCTCAGGTGAGCCTATATAGACTTTAACTTGCAATTTGCTATTCTCTGCCTTGCATCTGCTATAGTGTGTTGGGGTGGATACTGCCACCTTTAGTACAGTCTACAAGGGAGAGAAGCGATTGTGCGGTTGCGTATTTCCACTAAGAATACTGTAGTTTGCACCATACACGAAGGCTAAGCTGTAATTTTCTCCTGAATTTCGGAGATAGAACATCGGGGATGTTGGAAAAGCGGTGAGTTTTTTTCCCACACACTAACATTATCAATATTCCTATTGTCTTCCTCACGGATAAAAAAGGCATGGAAAATAATAAAAACTGACATTTTCTTCATTATTTCCATTTCTTCTGTATTTTTCAATATTTTTCTAGTTATTTCTGCGTGTATCTATGACAAACGCTTTAGTTTTCATTGGCGATGTGTGGTGGGGAGTAAAACACACCGCTTCTAAACGTTTCCGGTGCTTTTTTTAAAATTCATGTGAAAATACAACTTAGTCGTCGAATATGGCGCAACCTACAGCATGCATACACACAGCCGCACGTTGTTGTGAACTGTATGTCCTCTCCACTATTTCTTCGTTATCATTTCTTTCTCTCAGATATTTTCATAGAAGGAACATGATGGATTATTTTTTCTAAAATTTTCAGCTTCACGAAGAAAATATTGCTCTTTTCGTGCAAAAACTTAAGCTTCGGGCCCTTCTCAGTAGAATAATAACAGAAGTGTGTACGACAAGGAACGGCCAGGAAGTGGATGAAAATCTCGTAGACCGGCCGGCTCACTGAATCAACCTGTCAACATCATATAGCAGTTGTCCTGCGTTCATTACACCAGAGGAACAGTTACCGTTTTTCTGATTATTCTTTATCGTGGAAGATTCTAACATACAACCATGTACATTGGTCCCTTTTATTTCTGAGGAGTTTTTGGTACAGAAAACCCATAACAATGTCTATCACCTACGGAATTCGAAGTGCAAAACGCTTCAGACATTTAGATTGTCAAAAGTCCCCAGTGCGCCGAAAACACCAAGCAGGCGTGAGTATAGTTAGGTCAGTGGCTGGTTTCCTCAAGGAGAAACATTTAAACATCACTCGCGGCTGGCGCGGGCGTTTTGAATCTCACCGGCGGCTGACGGTATGGTTAGCTGACCAGCTGCGCTCTTCTCTCGACCTGAATTGATTAGCGGGCCGGCGCAAGCGAGCGGCGCTCCAGTCGCGGGTTAGCTATAAATGTTTTTTCTTGTCGAAACAAGTTCGAATTTTCCCTATTATCCTCTACTTCTAGGACTTACTCAAAAACATCGGAGACTGAAATGCTGTTTTTTTTTATCGTGAACACTGCCTCTAATAACAGACATTTTACTGCAAGTTAATGAGGTATACCTTAATAACTGTGTCATTGGCTCTACCGCTCATTGGTCGCGTTCTTCTTCTTTTCTTTGCAGCCACGTCGAGGGTTTCTGTCATAGAATGAGGAACTGGGCGACCAGTAATGGATTTGTCCATAGATCTATTGTGGTCAGCGTGGTTGGTCTCTCCGGACAATTGAACAAATGTGCCGTATCGTGGCCGTGGCATCCACAGTCCGGGCAAACGGTCGATTCGTTGCTACCCACGGCTATTTGCTACCAGGTTGTTCATTAAGTTTTGTCGTTCGATAAGAAAAACACAATTTTTTGGATCAAAAAACACTTCATTATTCAGTATAATCTCCCTGAACATTAAAACACTTGCTCCAACGATCCTCCAGTCTGTGGATTCCATCCCTGAAGTGAGAATCCGGAGGTCTGCATTTTACATCCAACCATGTACATTGGTCCATATTATTTTTGAGAAGTTCTGCGGTACAGTAAACCCACTACAATGTCTATCACCTAAGAATTTCAAAGTGCAAAACTGTTTCAGACATTTGGATTATCAAAAGTGCTTCATTTGCTGAAAAACGCTTGCCACGCATAAATTTTTCGAGTTCTGGAAACAAATGGAAGACGCTGGGGGCCATATCTGGTGAATACGGTGAATGCTCCAACATTTCGTACTTTAAATCATGGATTTTAGCCATTTTCAAAATGCTCTTGTGACACGGTGCGTTGTCCTGCTGGAAAAAGATTTTTCTCTTTTGCAAACCGGGTCTTTTTTCACCATTTTTTTCCTTCAACTGGTCCAAAAGGTTGCAATAATATTCAGAATAAATTGTTTCACCAGTTTGCAAGTAATCCACTAACAAAATTCCTTTCGCATCCCAAAAAACTGATGCCATAACCTTCCTGGCCGATTTCAGGACACGAACTCGTTTCGAAGCCGAACAGCCAGGTTCACACCACTCTTTAGCCTCTTGTTTTGATTCAGGATCATGTAAAAAAGACATAAGTCTCATCGATAGTGATGAATCGTCGCACAAATTCCACTTTATCCTGTTTAAAACGCTCCAAATGTTGCTGAGAAAGTCGCATCCGAATGTGTTTTTGTTCCATTGTTAGCGAATGCGGCACCCATTGTGCACACAGCTTTCTAAAACCCAAAATTTCACTTAAAATATGGCTCACACTGCCTAATGAGATGTGTAGAGCCTCTACTAAATCTCTCTCAGTCAATCGACGATCTTCCAAAACCATATCCTGTATTTTAGCTATGAATTCTGGTGTTGATGCGCTTTTTGGACGTCCTTCGCGTGGATCGACTTCAAGGCTTGTACGACCACCTTTAAATTCAACAACCCATCTTCCTACTGTTCCATTTCTAGGTGCACAATCATTATACACTTTTTTAGTTTGTTCGTGAATATCTTTTGGTGCTAAACCCTCCACAAATAAGAATTTTATCACTGCACGATATCCAACTTTTACAATTGCTGTGACACGGCGACCCTTAATGGCTTGTACACAAAGAATGCATTGACAGGTTGAAATGAAACTTCACGTACGTTCATATGAAGAGTGTAACAACAAATCAAAAAAAATTGGGCTATTAGCAACATCCTCTCTTATTGAACGACAAAACTTATTGAACAACCTGTTATTGGTCGTGTTACCTACCGTAACCAGTGGTTGTGTAGACATTCATTGAAAAGAAGAAAGCGCTTCCAAATGTCCATTTGTAGTTGTTATCCGGATCTTCCGATTTGTAGAACGTGCTGCCCTTGTATGCTGACTCCTGCTGCAGCAGCGTGACATAAGCGCGCTGGAATCAATTTTCTGCAAGTCCACTACAGAGCAACTAAGCTACCAGGCGTACTTTTATGTAGTCCTCCATCATTGTCACATTGACTGTCTCATCAGGATCATTCACTTTGTTCGTCATTTCAGTAGCAATTCCAAGGATGGTTCTGTCCAGTGCCTCCTTTCTTACCACAACAGTCTAAAAACTTTGCTCTTCACACAGTCTACGACATAGATTGTATGCACTCACGTCGCGCTCGTATTTCGACTCAATGAGGTAGAACAGCAGAGCACCGAGCAAGGTATAGACAAGCACCAACAACATCATACATATGTGGCGAAATCCAATCTTCTTGTGATGCGCTGCCATCCAGTAGAACGATTTGACAAAGTCTGAATATCTTCCAGTCAGTCGATTCTCCCGTCGAGGCAAGTTAGCGTAGTTGAAGTTCAGTAGCTTAGCCGAGGTGTCCATGCACGATTGCTCGCATTTATGCTAGATTTGGATCAGGAGTTAGTCTCGCTGCGTCGGAAAGATGAGGTCTAACGGTTCGAGGCTGTGTTCACGATGAAACTCCTCTTTTTTTCCGTCGAGAATTGATAGGTCGCTGACTCATTGCAACACTAGCAACGGAAAAAGCGGGCAGAGAAAAACCTTTTACGGCCCCAATTCCTCTCGCGCAACGCCTTTCTCGAGCAAAAGGTTTTGAGCGAGCGGGAGTAGGGCTCTATAGGGCTCTTCTGGTACCGTCTCTATTCTTTTCTAGACGCTAATGTGTCAATGAGCTACCGCTCTTCCTACTTCCGACAAGAATAAGAAGACGAGTTTCATCATGGACACTGCCTTTAACGGCCTGTACTACCAGTCAACCGTCAGCTTCAGTAGGAGAAAGAATGGAGAGTTATCTTCAGCAGTTGCTGCAGGGTGTGACTAGCCCAAGTCCCGCCGCAAAACGATACATATATCCCTATATAACATCGAATAAGGCGCATGTGGGGCAGTGGCAAGAGGCGCCACTGTCACGCACATGGTCGGGTGATCGGTCTCCACGCCAAAGGTTAACCAAGCTTTCTCTCCTCCAGGGTCGGTGAATTGGTACCAGACTAGTCTGGATGAATAAGAACCTCGACTTGAGCATCGGCCATGCCCCCCCCCCAAAGTATTTTTAGGCTCAATACACATTCAGAAGCCTCTACGATTCTGAATGGGAAAAGAATGTGTGATGAATTCCCTAGCGCCGCCAAAAACTCAACGCCGAAAACTTCATTCTTTGTAATTACAATAGCAAAAAAAGCTGATTTCAAGCGTTTTCGTACTTTTTCTTTCGCGGATCTTTGGTGATGGCATGACCAATTCTGACTGTCCACTACGCCTTGACGCTAGCGACACCGGATGTCTCGTCTCTCGTGCTCGAAGATTACGACTCTGAAGACCTAAATTACCGATCGATTCTCTCCAAAAAAATTTCATGGGAGCATATTCATGCAAAATTGCCTACTATTAATAGTCAGTTGATTCCTCTGATAATAGCGATCGATGACATCTTGTTGTTCATTCGAAAAGTCCACAGACTGTCGATCCTCTTGTGGTAAATCAAACGACTGCCGTTTCTCCATGATTGGCCGAATCTTCGCCAAATTTGGATTCCGAAGTATTGAACGTTGACTGTCACGATCCTCTTGCGCTTCACATTCGGAGATACTCCGCGGTAATATCCTTGAAAACCGTGTTTTTTGATGAAAATCGAGGCATGAAACCCGGTCCAGAGCAGGGGTGTGCATTTTCCGTTTACCGATTTACCGCTTTTCCGGATTTACCGGTGTTTTTCGGAAAATTTTGATTTACCGAATTTTTCTCGAAATTTACCGAAATTTTTACCGAAAAGAAAAATGGGTGTTTTCGCCGATTCGGCCTACTTCTTGCTCGCATTTCACGTGACTGCCACTGTTATGGCATGCCCTTGGCACGATATCTGTTTTCATCCTTATTTTTGTTACTCTTTTTTTTTGACTGTTTGGCTTACTTTTTGAATATTTAAACGATCTCTTCACTTTTTCTATTAAGTGCTTCTTGTCGAGATATGTACCACTACGAGAAATACATATTTTATTTAGAAATGTGAAAAGGTTCGCAACGCAGCAGAGGCCTGAGGCAGATATTTCAGGAAGTGGAAAAATTCTTCTGAGCCCCCGGACACAACACTGAATCCACTGCGCAGTTTTGGGATGACTGCATTGTGAAATTATCGTATCCACAACTTTCCTCACTGACCAATAAGGTGCTTGTGGGATGAGGGGGGGGGGGCACTGTTGTATAGCACTTGGCCACGCCCATTTTTCCGTGCCGCAACGACTCCCCTAATTTTGGCAGGAGAGGGAAACCCCGGGTAGAGGCTCAAATTTAGTGCGGCACGGTGAAATGAGCGTAGCCACGTGCATCGCGCCACAGTGCCCTTCCCGCGCGCCTCCTGGCACAGTTGAGGCGGAAAGGATGTTTTCCTCAGCTGGCCTAATTTTGAGTCACTAGAAAAAGGCCTTGACGACAGAAAATTTGAAAATGTTACTCTTTCTCAAAATCAACGTCCCGCTGATCGGGTTCAGCCATTGAGCTCAGTATAATATGTAAAACTCGCTCATTATTTGCACTATCCTCATGCACTTTTAAAAATGATGCATAAATATTGTTTATTTGTGCTATAGTATGGGATTTGTACCAAAGTCGAAGTCGGAATTTTTACCGCATTTTCCGTTTTTACCCTATTTACCGAGAAAAAAATTCGGTAAAAACTTTCGGTGAAAAATTTACCGAAAAGAATTTTCCGCACACCCCTGGTCCAGAGTGACAACCGAGCATTGTTGGAAGCAAGTGCTAGCTACACCGTGAGCAATTTTATTTTACACTTGGGAATTAAATTGACAGAAAATTGACAGTAAATCATGCAAAAGAATTGGAATAATCAAAGGCAAGGTTCACACTAGATTCCAGTTTTGAGTTCTCCACAGTATACGAAAATCCTGGTGCCCCCCTATATAGCAAGGCACGTTTAAAGAGAAAGCAAAATCCGTGTTCCAGTGCGAAAGGAGGGCCACCCTGGCTTTCCTAGATTCTTGAAAGTGGAAGAATTGACAACTTTGACTGAATGATACCTATCAATGCAATCGAACATTACAGCTTACTCAAAGGCAGTGTTCACGTTAAAAAAGTTGCCCTGTTTTTTTGGCAAAAACGTAAGCTTCGGGTCCCTCTAAGAGGAACGAATGGAAGTACGGCGAAAAACGGCCAGGGAGTGGGTGAAAATCCCGTGGATCAGCTGACCCATCACACCGCCCCATCATATAACAGTTGTCCCACGTTCGTTTCACCAGAGGGACAGTTACCTAGTTTTAGGATTTTCTTCATCGCAAAAGATTTTAACATCCAAGCATGTGCATTGGCCCATCTTGTCCTTAAAGAGTTTTTGGTACAAGATGCAGAAAACAAATCTAGAGACTTGAGATTTGACGCTTTCTCCGCAGTCCCACGAACCACACCAATCTGGTGTCAATAAATATTTCAGAGGTTTGTTTAAACGGTTTTTTGCGGTAATTGAGTTTTGTCGACACTTTTCCCTACTGACCACTACTTCCTGGACTTACCTTCCCCAAAAACATCGTAAACTAGACTACAGTTTTTCATTGTTAACAATTCCTGATTAATGAACAAATTTAATGCAAAAGTATTCAAAATGAGACTCCAGAATTCCAAACGACTGCAAAAGTTGCCGGTCAGCTTTCGGTGCTTAGCATTTTCGCCAGATCTGAAGACAAGCGTGTTAATTCCAAATTGCTTAAGCAGATATTATGCGATGTGACAAACCAATGTCTGCTTTGGGAGTGTAAGGGTGGTTCGAACCCCCAACAGAGCGACCGAAAGCCGCTGTATCACTATAAATGGTCATTTTCCCACTGTTCATACCCTTAAATAGCCGCAGCTCAATGTGGTGCAAAGATAGGGGTATTACCGTAGTCGTGGAAATGAAACGGTACTGTAGTCATGCAACGAGTTGCAGAGTATCACCCATATCGTCTCTGCTGTTTATCTCAGGTGATGTCCGTCTGATTTCCAGGGCTTCAAAATTTTTCCGCTCTAGTGTGTTTCTTATCGCACGATGAAGAGCAGTGACTGTGAATGGAGGTGAGGCATCATGAGCGTGTTTTCGTGTCCGGTGCTTTGAAAAGCTGCTAAGTGGATACGAAGCCGGACTTCGTAGAGCCCTCCTATGCTCATCCCAACGCGGTCAGAGAGGTCTCAATGTCTCTCCGATGTCCCGTTCTCTGCATCCTTGGCATTCAATAAGGTAGAGCGTGCCCTGAAGTTGACATATCTGGCTAGGAATACAGTAGGTGCACCCTGCTCTGCCACATTTATCCTCATAAAGTCTAGACGACGTTAGCAGTTGCTTGAGGTTAGGTGGTGGGCGAAACACAAGTTTGACAGGGAGCGAAAAATTCTTGACGACAACATTAACTGCTTTGACCACTCTATCATTCACGCATGATAAAATCATTGGTATGCCATCCAGCGAAGGTTGCTGTCTCCACGTCTGAGGATTTTCAGTGGTATGCACTTAGAAGCTTTTCAAAGCACCGGACACGAAGACACGCTCATGATGCCCCACCTCCATTCACAGTCACTGTTCTTCACCGTGCGAAGAGAAACACACTAGAGCGGGAAATTCTTGAAGCCTTGGAAATCATACGGACATCACCCGAGATAAGCAGCGGAGACGATCTGGGTGATACTCTGCAGCTCGTTGCATGACTACAGTACTGCGTCATTTCCATGACTACGATAATATCCCTATCTTTGCACCACATTGAGCTGCGGCTATTTAAAGGCATCATTCACGATGAAATTCGTTTCTGAGTTTTCAAAATATAATGGAAGCTCTAGTACCCTACGCAACAGCCACGTTGAAAGAATCGCTAAAAAGTCTCTGAAAACTGCTTATCCGGACCTCTTTTTCTTCGTTTTCAGACCCCATTCAACCAATCGACGCATGAGAAAGGAAGAGTCGATCGCTACGAATCGCTGGGTTGACCCATGATCTCCCGATCAAATCCCGTTCATCTTTCTTCCAGCTGATTTTTAAGGGAGAAGAGGTTGAACGATATGTGCAGAAAAGATATTCATCACGTAATCATATGATGTATTTCATCAACTTCCACTCATTTCTACTATATCACTTGTTGATCAATTACTTTCTTTTCTCATTTGATGAAAGGATGTAACAGATGATCGACCCAAAGGCCAACCCCGAACCCAGAAAGACGTTTTCAATTGGAAAAAACTCCATTTAATTTCAATTTTAGAACTGCAAACTTCATGATGGCTTCATCGAGGTCCACTTGAATGATATAACACAAAAACAGGAATTTGGTTTTCATCGTGTACGATGCCTTTAAGGGTATAAACAGAAGGGAAAATGACCATTTATAGTGATACAGCGGCTTTCGGTCGCTCTGTTGGTGGTTCAAACCACCCTTACACTCTCAAAGCAGGCATTGGTTTGTCACATCGCATAACATCTGCTTCAGCAATTTGGAATTGACACGCTTGTCTTCAGGTCTGACGAAGGTGCTAAGCACCGAATGGTAACCGACAACTTTTGCAGTCGTTTGGAATTTTGGAGTCGAATTTTAAACACTTTCGCAATAAATTTTTCGTAACACCATGAGTCTTCGGGACAGATCAATTTTGAAATGCCTTTAAATATAAATCCTTCATTTGATTATTTGCTGTTATCACAATCTCGAGTTTTCATTTATTCAGGTCGAGGGGCGGAAAAGGGGCACGAGACGTTTCGAAGATTTCACAAGGCTTGTTTGCAGCCGTTTTTTAACCTTGCTGGCTCGTTTTTTGCCATTTATTCGACACTAGGAGCCGAGATTCCTCATCGCCTATCATTCAACTGTGGAACGTCACCATTAATGGTCATCGTGAACGCTGCATTCAAAGTCACAGTCCAACCTCAGATGTATTTTTTTTTTCTTATTATGATCCCACCGCCGTGTAAAGCCAGCTTGCCAAGCGCCAGAAACTTGATCTGCTCGAATGAGTGAGAAAAAAAAACGAGGAGAAAGTCGACCACGCACCCAGAAAAGAAAAAGTGGGTAGCGCCCATCGACAAGTTCTCGACCTCAATAAGGACATACGCGCGATGAATTTTCATTAAAATCTATGTTCTTCCATTTATTATTGGTCTAGCTCTATATTGCAAACTACTCTATTGCGATGGCTACGAATAATGTGAAATTACAGGACCGGAACAACTCGTCCACGGAATTCTTGGCCTACAAATTCACAATTTTCTAGGGTCCATAGCTCCGTTCATAGTGGGTCCTGAACGAGTTTGGAAACGCCATTGTAATGGGCAAAAAAATTTCTCCGAACTGAGCAGAAAAACTGAAAAAGGATTCTTAGGTTGGACTGTGCCTTCAACGTTGAAGGAAATACAGTATCAAATGAGATTTGAATCAGCGGGTTGGCAAGTCTGGAACGCTCAAGTAGGGTCGTTCTTGCTCAGTACTAGCGTTTTCTGCTACTTTCCCAGGATGAGATAGTAGGTCGTGTTGATGATTAGACATTTAGAGGGCGTTTTCTCCACTTTGTACCATTCAGAAACTCAGTGCTCGCAACTCCTTACCCTGAAGGATACACCTTCATTGCTTCGGCCGCCACCCGCTACGTGCTAGCAGATGGCGAGCACAGTCCAACAGAAAGCGATAGGCGAGATAGGACAGCGAGCGAGGTCTGAAATGAGCGCAGGTGGTGAGCAGTGGCTCTCTGAGTATGTTCACCCCCACATCTCTACGACAGCTATCGCTCGCTTGCTAGCTCCACCCGTACAGGCAGGCGGACAGAATTTTAAAAGCGCAGCACAATAGTTGTGCCCTTTTATAAGTTACCTGAGCGGAGTTTCGTTGCTCTCTGGAATTGTTTCTGATTGTGACTTCGGCGTCTCTCTGGGTGCCTCAATTTCAGTATCGGGTTCTGAAGCAGTCAAATGATTATGATGATAATCGCTTACTTTTTGAGAGCTAGGGCTCACAGCCTTTTATATATGCAGATACTTGCAGAATAACCACTTGCATTCTACCATGTTTCCTGAATAGAGCTTTCATCCTATTACAGCAGGAGAAACAGATCCCTTGATCGTGCCCGCGGTGTGATATTCGGGCTGACGTTCCATATCACTCGCGTACTGGGGTACACGTGGGTTTGTTTTTTTTTCGTAGATTTGAACTTTATTCAGGAAACATGGTACTTCACTCAAATTGCTGTACATCGTTAGTGACTGCCTTTTCCTCATGTTCTAAGCAGCGTACGGACCCCCTCGTCGGGTAAATTTCTCTTCCTTCAAGTTGATTCACGACTAATAGTAATTCTTTACCTATTTGTTGGAAATGAAACGCTTCTTGGGCGGGTCGTGAGTCATACATGCTAGTTGTAAGGAACAATATCTAATCAATACAGCGAGTCAGGTAGGACATCCGACCAGGGGCCGGATTTATAAACGAAGCCGGGAGTAATATTTACCCAAGTGTATGTATAGCACACCACGGCCTTACTCTACTGTTTGCCCGTTCCAGAGGAGTAGCTCATGGCTTGTATGCGCGTACAGTTGCGTAGAGTGTGTATAATCTCCCCACACCCCACTCATTCGACTCCTTTGCCGGCATTGATTAGATTGACAATTTGCCAACATAAGCTGTAACGCAATACCGCACTGGAGCGGGACGTTTTCTGCGCTAGTAACGCGAAGCCCAAGCATTTCTTAAGTTATTTCCCAGCCTATTCTGAGGTGGCATTGATGAACGAGTATAAAGCGGGATAAAGGGGTAAAGAGCAAGATGTTACCCTAAAACTGTGATCCATCATAAACCATACCTCAAAACTGGGGAGTGCAGACTAGGTAAACACATACTTCGGGAAGGACTAGGGTTCTGCGTTACTCACTCAGACACGATCGCGCTTCCGCTTACGTTGGCAATATGGCAATCTAAACAACGCCGGCAAAGGCTCAGAATAAGTGTAGTGTGGTGACGCTGCACACACTCTACGCGACTGTGCGCGCATACCAGCCCTAAGCCAACCCATTTGAATGCCGATCGCGGGCAAAAGGTAGAGTAAGACCATGGTGTGCTATACCCACGGTTAAATATTACTCCGACTTCGTCCATATATTCGGCCTCTGTACTTCCAGTTTCTAGGTATGGTTCATGATGAATCACAAGCTGATGGTAACATTCTACTCCCTAGCCCCTTATATCGCGGTATACTCGTCCATGAATCCGGCCCCGGACTGAAATTCACGAAACGATGTCCAAGTTCCAGCCCTGGTTAAAATAGCCATAGTTAAGTGGGCCCTGTGCACAGTGATTGGTATCCAACCAGAGCCTAAACGTGGTATTTTCTGGTTGATTCCAGTCCTAAAGCGCCTTCAAATTTTTTTTTGGCAATGTTCGCATCATCTCAGAAAGATGAAAACAAGTTCCTTGTAATATAGATGTATGTTATTCGAAAGTCTCCAGTAACTTATATTTATAATACATGTAAGGTTATTACGACAACGATGTGCGAAAGCTACGTCTGCATTGAATTCTCTAACCAAGTGTTTGTGGTCTACCACCATCGCGAAGGAAGTCAAGTTGCGCACATACCTATCCGCTATTCGCCCTATCATGATGTACGGATCGGAGACGTGGGCAGCACCGAAGACGCAGATGGAAAGGCTGGTTTGCACGGAGAGGAAGCTTTTTAGGCGTTTGCTTGGATATTTCTGGCCGCGTGTATGCCATAACGAAGACCTTTACCTTGACACGAGGGAGGTGCCAGCATCTCCTAACGCCTTCTCGAACAGCAATGGAAAGTCGACTTTGACTGCTCGGGCATATACTAAGAAGTACGCCGGATCGTCTCGTACAACACGCTTTAAAAATGCTTCCAAATCCTGTCTGGAAACGGCCACCTGGCCGTAGGCCAAAGTTCTGGACGGATGTGGTTAGAGAGGATTTGAAATCACTCGGCATCGGAAGACAGCTCAGGCGCGATGTTTCGTTTCGCAGGAAATGGAATAGTGACAGGTGGATGGAATGTGTTCAAATTGTGGCTGAAGACCGTGAAAAATGGACACGGTTGACTATTAGGACGGCACACCTCGGTGAAGATGCGGAATGACTGCGTCAGGCGAAAGCCAACCGAATAAGTCAAGTAAGTCAAGTAAGTTATGTTACATGTAACTTATCCTCTGTTTCCGTGCGTGATTTATTTCCGTTTTTCGCGTGCGTCGGCGCGCGTACGCTGCGTCTCCTTTTTTTCCCACACTTTTTCGCTGTCTCTACCTTTGCTCAGCACAAGCGTGCGAGGGAACAGAGTAAATCTGACTCGGAATCAGAGGACACATGTATACATATAACCACCGTGGGTGGCAGTTTCGTCACGCATACGACAAGCGACGCAGGCAGCGCGTCCGCGCGCGACCAAGCAAAATGGAGAACGCTTTGAGGGGCCTTCTCTGCGATTGCAAAGTTCAGTACATCAAACTTGGGTAATTGAACCGACATCAACTCGAAAAAATGAAAACTAGTTACTTGTAACATAAAGGGCCAAAAACAAGTCATTTGTAACATATCTAGGTCGACGTGTGTTCCTTGCAACCTATCTCGGGCCATTTAGGATACATGCAATATATCGAAGGATTACCGCGTACTTTGCTCCTTCGATATGTTGCATGTAAGTTAAACGGCACAAGATTAGTCGCAAGTAACCTAAGTCGACTTAGAAGCATTTTCAAGAGGAGCGCACGTAGCACTCTCGGGGTCAGGCTTAGAACTGGCGCTGCGTTTGGTTCAATTACCCAAGTTGTGGGTATTTCACCACACCCAAAGGGCGAAGGCCCCGCGTAGCGTTTTTCGCTTAGCGTATGGGATGGGTCGCATGCGGACGTGTTTTCTGCGTCGCATGATGGCCACCCATGGTGATTATATGAATGTAATTTACATGTAACGTAAGCTTAACTTGCATGCAAGATAAATTTAAGTTACATGTGATATAAATGTACATTACATGTGACATAAATGTAAGTTACCTGAGACATCCAAGTAACTCACATTTATTTTACAAGTAACTTGTTTTCATTTTTTCTGAGAACGCCTGTTCGAAGGTTGACCTCAGAAGTTTATAAACTGTTGACATATTGCTTCAGTGATCGGCTCAATTGCGTCAATTGTTGTTGTTAACATTCGAAAGTAAGGATTTCTATAGTTTGAGGGAGCCATTTTCTGATTTCCTGAAATTTGCAGATCTTTTCACTATAAAAGTTCCACATTTGAAAAAAAAATTTTCAGGGTGTCTTCATGCATGGAACCTTTTCCCGTCAGGTTCGCACAACAATCTATACCGATCCGCTTTTTTACTGCAAAATGAGGCAAGAAACAGCATCCTCGTATAGTCTACAGCAATGGAAGTAGGACCTGGTGAGGTTGCGGACTCGTCCTAACATACGGTAAATTGTTAGTGGTATCACTCATTTTTCCGAAACAGCTATGATAGATCGGTGAGTTTGTGTTTTCACATCTGTGAAAGCAATGAAAACAGGTAAAATGTGAGAATGGAATCACAAATTCACCGGCCAATCTCAGTTATTTCGAAGAAATGAGTGATAACACAATCAGACTACAGTATGTTAGGAAGAGTCCGCAACCTCACCAGGTCCTACTTCCATTGCTGTAGACTATAGAATGTTTATTGGCACCATGTTGTGTTGCCTAGTTCCCCCATTTTGAGTTGGTCGAAGTAAGGCTTATCGGGCTTATCATGTGAAAATCTCCTTGCCCTTGTTATATTTTGCCATGACCGACCGTTCTACTGCTTCCTCCGCCCGGACTTGGCGAAGCAACCTAGGCTTTACATCAAGCATGTTGTTGCACCTAAGCGGACAGACGAGTTTGTATAGGTCCTCGGAGATAATTTATAATGCCTTAGCAAGGTACACAAGTCGACAGGCTAGATGCACGATGCTTAATGAGTCCCTTTGAACAATGGCTGTACGCCTAATACGTAGTTAGCACTCGTTAAAGTCATCTTCTCGCTTTTGTAAGGTGTTTAGTACTATACGCATATTATACCGCAGTATCCCATCCACTGCTAGACTGTAGGAACGTTGCACGGTAAGGTTATCATATGGCTGCCTAGGCTAGGGTCGGAATTCAGATGTTCGTAACGGTCTGAAGCGACGGTAGGAGCGCGCACGTAAATCATCTGATAATATTCTGAGTGCGACCACAGTACTCTCGCTAACTGTTACTTACAAGGCCATAATGTCATTCTCTGTTGTAGGTAAATCGTGCATAGCAAGGACATGATTTCCAGCGGTAGATAAGGCTAATGCTTCTGGGAGAGATTTATATAATTAGGGTTCAAAAAACAGTGGTAAGATCAAAAACCCACCGTTGGACTTAACCTCACTCACTGGTTCGATATCAGTTCCTGCATCGGAAGTGCTCGGTGTCATCGATTCGCAGGCTCCTTCCGTCATTGATGTCTGCGATGTTGCCCCTTCGCTCTCTTCACTGATGTCTGTAAGAGGGCAGTGTCACTGTTACGAAGATTGTTACACGCTAACGGGTGGTTTTGGCCTAGCCAACTCGCTCTTGGTATTTATCTGTGAAAACATTTTATAAGAAATCGAGTACAAGTAACAAAAAACGCCTAGTATAGACACTCCCAGCTCAGTGGATCTGAGACGAGAGCCGTACTCGCTACAGGCTATTTTGGATCGCATGCTGTCCTTATCGTAGTCAACTTCCAGTCCGACTCACAGACCACTTGAAATCGTGCTCGGTTCATGAGGTTCCAGCACGATAATCATCTAGCTACATACGTGCTGCAACAGCGGTTGGCCGCAAGTGCGGACCGGAATTTCGCTCCTATGAAGACAGCACTGTTCTATACAAGCTTGCAGCGGTCGTCAAGCTAAGATGACCATACTAGAGGCTGCTTTACCCACCCCGCGAATATTTGGAAAACCATGCTGTCGTTGCTGTAGGTCAGTGGCTGCACATGACTGACCCGTGCTTGAAAATCCCTAAATGGCAGCGGGGATCCCACAAAAAGGCATTTTCATTGCTTAACAAAAAGGTAAGGGAATTTTTCGGGTAAACAGAGAAAAATTTCCAGATTCGGCTCAGAGCTTCTAACCTTGGGGTTATTTAGGGCGCTGAACCTAAATCTGGTTTCTATTTGTCGCCAGACTTACGAGGAAAGTATACAAAGCGTAGGTCGGATCTGCCAAAACGACTAGTATCGATAGTATCTCTTCTGGCTCAATAGTAAAAATGCGCAGTATCTCGCCCCGAGCTGCAGGTTCAAAAAAGTTATTAGTATTTTCCAAGCCTCGCGAAAAGGCAAGGCTACCCCATCGGGTGTTTCTGAAAATTTTCTCGGATTTAGCCCAAAACTTGTGTGTAGGAGTAATTTAGGGTGCTTAACAGGGATATGCGGCAAACGATTTTAAAAAATCGGCAAACGGAAATCGACAAAATTTGTCTCAAAATGGCCGGCAAACGGCAATCGGCAATCGACAAAAGGCAAAATAAAAAAAAGCTGGTACGAAAACGATACAAATGTTCTGAAAGTACCTGTAAGAATACTATTTCCCATGCACATTTCGTATTCAAATAGCCAGATAAGAAATTGTTTCTCAGTAATACCACAAGAAGTTGAACCTCTTACGTTGGTACAATACCTGATATAAACAGCACCGGAATTAACATTTCATTGAACACTAGTAAGCGCAATGCTGTGCTGAAAGGATACTAAATTTTCGAGGTTCTCTAATGTCAACCTTTTTTGGAATATGAGTGGTATTTCATTTGCTTCGTGTTCCAAATTCATAGCACAAAATTCAGAATATCGCGCGATCCAAGTTAAGAGGGTGATCACACGAAATTCCTTCAGAGAAGTGATGAGCTTAATGTGGCCTTACTTTATCTGATTAGTTTCTAACGAGCGTGGCAGCCACGCCGCTTCTCTGGTACAAATTGCCGCTGCGGCTCCGCGATAAAGCCACACCGGCTCCTACAGGCACCACAGAGGCACCGTGAATATGCCGCTGCGGCTTCGGTATCGATGGCCGTGCCTTTACAAAAATAGGACCGACTGAGAGTAACTCATATGAAATAATTTATGAGTCATAGTACAACTGTGCGGGGCCTACGAACAAAAATGTGCACTTACGGTTGTTAGGTTCTCTATCTGATAGGGACAGAAGGTATCCTCGTTACCGCGGGCAAGGAGATACGGGACGTGGGTGATCAAAATCGGGTGATTGAACCGACGATGCCACACAGGACGGTGCAACGTAGTCGACGCGGGTTAGCTTATGCATCCTCGCGGAGCTGGTGCGGTCCTAACACGGAACCGCTGCGGTACTATCGAGGCAATGTGCGGCGTTGTCGAGGCTCAAGGCACTGCTACAGAATCATAACGGCAGTGATGATCGTGGAGCCGCTGCGGTACTACCGCGGAACTATCGCGGCACAGTTAAGGGTCGCTTTACTTACCCGGAACTGCGGTGGCAAACCTTCTCAGAGTTCGCGGCATACTCGTTGCCGTGCCTCACGGTGTGTTTGCTGTTTCACCGAAATTATTTAAAAGATAATGACGTGGACAAATACATCTAAAACGGATGTTTTTAGACGGTCTTGTAAGCGTTTTTGAGAAACTGCTTCATTTTCGGCATCTCTCCCCTTACGACTTGTCAAATTTCTTCTAAACTGCTTGCTAACAACTCAGATACAAACAGTTGGCTAGTTTTTCAAGCTTTCCGCTAATACGACTCCTTAAAAACCGCGCATATCTCGAACCACCTCCATTTCAAGCCGTACGCCACCCCTTATTCTCAACTGATCACTCTACACTCCGTGCATCCAGTTTATAGTCGAGCAGCGGATTTAATCAAAACGGATCTTCCCCACGCCGTGTACACAAACTCTCCCACTCTTTCAACTCAGAACCCCAACTTTCAACTTGGTGTCATGTTTTTCAGCGCATTTGTGAGCATAATAGAAGATGGTGAAGTGCATAAGCCCATAAACTGCCAGTCAAGTCCAACGTCCTTAACACGGCGCTTTGAAAATTATCTGGAAGAATATGAGCCTTTCAGCGTTTTTCCTGAATCCTTTGTGCTCTCTCCTAAAAATGATCAAGGTGTTAAATCTTGTCCAGATGAGAATTACGTTAATTTCTCAAGCATCAGCAAGGAGGCGGTGGGGGATTCGGTGATCTTCCAGACAAGTGGACCCACACGAGCATGACACTACAATACTAGTAATTGCTTGGACGTGACCGCACGGTAGGTTACATCAGCTGGCTTGAAGTTTTGAAGTACGTATAGTCTGTTTTTCTACTTTCGAGCCGGTCGCTGCAAGGCTTACAAGGGAAGTGTTTAGAGCGGTAAACGCACCTACGGAAACGGTATGCACTGTCAGTTTCTCTTGGTCCTCCATAGTAACTTTGTGAAATATCCAGCCCCGAGCTGTTGATTCCGAAAAGCTACGAGTCCGCAAAGTTTGGCTCTCTCCGCTCATTAATTTCGGCTGCCTCTACTCAATGATCGTGTCAATCAGGAAGGAAGGTCGTCGTGTGTGGCGGCTTGGTGTAGTGGATAGCGATGTGGACTCTTGAACATGTCGTGCTGGAGGTTTGATTCCGCACCTGTGTGGCTTTTTTTGCAATTGCAATGGGATTTTGTATTCTACGTGAATACACCGCCTTTGATTTTGTTTTTGCGTTTTAAAGCCTTTTTAATCACCCTGATACCACATGGGATCATTCACGAATAGTAGACCACATGAATTTACAATCGATAACAGAGATAACAAACTTATTTATTGTTTCTTTGTTTTTTTTTGTCAATGTGAGCACCAATGATAAACTGGCACATAGTGTTGGAAACATAAAGACTATTCAGAGAATGGGCAGCGTATGAAGGACAACGAAATAAGGATAACGAAATATGGGTGTGTGACAAGGTAAGAGTTTTATTGTTAGTGGTAAAAGCATCTGCGAAAACGACTTGTATTGTTAGTATCTATTGCGGCTCAATAGTAGAAGTGCGCAGTATCTGGCTACGAGCCGCAGGTTCCAAGAAGTTATGAGCGTTTTTCAAGCTTCGCGAAAAGGTAAGGGTACCTACCCATCAGGAATTTTTTTGGGTGTTTCAAAAAATTTTCTCGAATATTGCTCAAAACTTGTATGTAGGGGTAATCTAGGGTGGTGAACACGAATCTGAAGTCCACTTCTCGAAATTCTGAGGTCTACTGTAGGTTACGGTAGGTCTCATGTCATTAAAGGGGCGAGACCCATCTTAATATTGTGAAAATCGACAAACGGACGTTAAATTCGTGTTCACCACCCCGAATAACCCCCGTACACAAATGTTAAGTCAAATCTGAGACTTTCACCAATCTACCTTATACCCACCGTAATCTACCGTAATCTGTCAAAAATTGATAAAGGGACTCCAGATTCTTGTTCAGCACTCCAAACAACCCATAGAGAGATATTCTGAGCCATTTTTATCGTAGCGTTCCGGAAATCGTCAAAAGTCACATTTTGCCCACAAATTTTCCCCCGATCGGAGCTTTTGAACAAATTTAGTCGAAAACTTTGGAAAATCGACAGATAAACTCCAAATTCGTGTTCACCACCCTAGATTACCCCTACATACAAGTTTTGAGCAATATTCGAGAAAAATTTTTTGAAACACCCAAAAAAATTCCTGATGGGGTACCCTTACCTTTTCGGGAAACCTGAAAAACGCTCATAACTTTTTGGAACCTGCGGCTCGGAGCCAGATGGAGCGCAGTGCACTGCTACTATTGAGCCACAAGAGATATTAACAATACTAGTCGTTTTCGCAGATGCTTTTACCACTAACAAGAAAACGCTTACCTTGTCACACATCCATATTTCGTTATCCTTATTTCGTTGTCCTTCATCCGCTGCCCCTTCTGTGAATAGTCTTTATGTTTCCAACACTATGTGCCAGCTTATCATTGGTGCTCAAATTGACAAACAAAAACAAAGAAACAATAAATAAGTTTGTTATCGCTGTTATCGATTATAAATTCATGTGGCCTACTATTCGCGAATGATCCCATGTGATATCAGGGTGATTAAAAAGGCTTTAAAACGCTAAAACAAAATCAAAGGCGGTGTATTCACGTAGAATACAAAATCTCAATGCAATAGCAAAAAAGGCACTTTGGTGCGGAATCGTACCTTCAGCATGACATGTTCAAGAGTCCACATCGCTATCCACTACACCAAGCCGCCACACACGACGACCTTCCTTCCTGATTGACACGATCATTGAGTAGAGGCAGCCGAGATCAATGAAAGGAGAGAGCCAAACTTAGCGGACTCGTAGCTCCTCGGAATCAACAGCTCGGGGCTGAATATTTCACAAAGTTACTATAGAGGACCAAGAAAAACTGACAGTGCATACCGTTTCCGTAGGTGCGTTTACCGCTCCAAACACTTCCCTTGTTAGCAGGTTTTCCATGCTCGTCCTGATCTCGGCGTTTGTTATCTGTTTCGCATTTTTTGCAGAGTTTTGTCGAAAAGTGAGAGGAAAAACGGCAAACGACAATCGAGAAAAATCGTCCGAAAACGACCGGCAAACGGCAATCGGCAACCGGCAAACGGCAACTGCCGCACATCCCTGGTGCTGAACACGAATCTGGGGTCCATTTGTCAAAATTTTGAGGTTTACTGTAGGTTACGGTAGGTAACATGTCATTTAGGGACCAAAACCTACCTTAGTATTTTGAAAATCGACAAAATTAAATTCGTATTCTCCACCCCGAACAACCCCCGTATACAAATTTTGATTAAATCTGAGATTTTGACCAAAGTACCGTATACCCACCGTAATCTACCGTAATCTGCAGAAAATTGATAAACGGACTCCAGATTCGTGTTTAGCTCTCCAACTAACCCTCAGTGAATGATTTTGAGACATATCTATCGTAGAAATCCGAGAGTCTCGAAAGTGATGTTTTTCCCTAGAAATTTTCCCCGGTCAGAAAACTTTGAACGAAATTAGCCGAAACTTTCGGCAAATCGACTAATAAACCTCAGATTCGTGATCAGCGCCCCAAAAAACCACCCTGGGAGAGTTTTAAGTCAATTCTGGGACATTTTTCTAAAACGCTTCCAAAGCCCTCAATTGGGAGAAATAAACGCCCAACCGAAAATCGCTACAAGTGAAAAAGGCTCTCAGTCTGGACAGAGTACGGAAAATGTGCCTTCACCCAAAATTTGTTCAGGGGGGTAGTTTTTGGCGCCGAACACATTTATGAGGTCCGTTTCCGGATTTTCCGAAGACTAACGCGCTTTTTGGAAGGTACAAAAAGCACTAAAAAGAGCTTTTTAAGCTTGTAACTTCTTGGAGCCTGCGGCTCGGGGCGGGATACTGCGCAGTTTTACTATTGAGCCACAATAGATACTGACGACACTAGTCGTTTTGGCAGATCCGACCTACGCTTTGTATACTTTCCTTGTTAGGGCAATTCTAGGTTACGGAAAGCATGATGCCTCGTAACTGGCGTTACTTGTCCTAGAACTCCGAACTCAAATTCGTGATCAGCGTCTCAAATAACACCCACAAAGAAATTTTGAGTCACAGCACCCGGATTAATCCCTAAAAAAAGTCTTGAGCTCAACCCGACACAATTTGTTTGAACGCCTTAAAAATTGCCATTCGTGTACCCCTTTTCTCTTCACAAAGCTATGAAAATGTCCACTTCTAGAAATCTTCGGTAAATCTATGAGGCGTTGACGGTATGCGAAAAGCGGTTCAACCACGCTGTGTCCCCCATGTACCTACAACTGTCAGAACATGGTTTAATAAAAACCCTCGGGAAATGTTAGGCAAACCCTAGTAAGGGTAGGTACCATTGTATGGCAATCTCCCACTTCCAACTTTTTTATTTTTCAAAAGCTTAGTGAACGTTGCTTGTATTGTAGTCTATTGTACACCGTATGGAGAACAGTTCCTGTAATATGATTTGACATCTGAGACGTCAACCTTCTACAAAAACCTGATCGCAAAAAGGTTATAACCACACTGCTCCATCTTCCAAACCGGTTAACTTGAGACGAAAGGCAAGCGAATGGGCCACAATGTTCACAGTCAATATGCGATAAAACTTCAAACAATGGAGAAGAATTTCCTCAGCAGCAAGATAAAGCCAATTAGTTAGCGAAACAGTTCTCAAGCGCTTTAAATGGAGATGAATTTCTTAATAAGAATTTCATGTACCAGTTACAAGTCCTATGACCTCTTTCATTCATTCACTTCTATGCAAGTCTACGGTTTGCCGCAATGTTAAAAGGCTATGGTGCAGTTGCGGTCGACGCAGTAAAACTACGGTAGGAAACTTGGCACTTTGCCAGATTTCGTCATGGATCGACGGCACAGCTGATTTTCTGGGTGATTTACAGCTTTTTTTCTTTTTTACACGATTGTTTCTGCTTTATTTTTGTTCCTGTCTCTGTTGTTATCGCGAAGATCGCGGTTTTTTTTAATTTTAAAGTAGAGTTCGAAAAAAACACTTCAAAACCCGAACGAACGGCTTATTTCCCTCAGGCACCAAGAAAAGCCCATATTTGCAATATTTAAAGAGTCAAAAACAAGGATAATGCAGAAACAAACAAGAAAAAATAGTAAATCCTAATTGAATATGCTGCCCTATTCATTTAATTTTTTCCTCCTAACAGTTTTCATATTTTTTAATAATATCGGATATTCATTCACGCTCTTGGGATTTGTAAGTTTGTGTTTGCTAGTATCCCGACAAACAATATACTGTTAGGTCCATGGCTTGTTTCCTCAAATAGAAACATTTAAATCTCACCCCTGACTGGCGCGGGCGGTTCAAATCTCACCGATGGCTGGCGGTATGATAAGCTGATCAGCTGCGCTCTTCTCTCGGACTGAATCGATTAGAGTGCGCTGGCGCACGCGACTGCCGCGCCAGCCGCGAGTGAGAATTGAATGTTCTTCTTGAGGAAGCAAGTCACGGACCTAATTGTAGAATACGAGTTTAAGGATATTGTGGTGCCCGCGAAGCGCGCACCAGATTTGGTTTTGAATTGGCCACGCGCGCAACCCGTTTTTCGAAATCTAAGTTCAGGCTGAAGGTAGAAATTAGCTCTAAATTGCATTGAAAAGAGCGCAAAAAGTTGGTATATGTGCCCGAAAATGGTTTGGGACGGTTTACTGGTTTTCGAGTAAAAATTGAAAGACCGCGCGTTTTTGTTGTTAATCTCCCATTTTTTCAGACGGCGTTCACGATCTTGCGGGTACACTTAAAATTGAGCTAGTGAGCTCATTTTTGGACAGGAGGCTGGAAATGGATGCAAGTCGCTCCTATTCCAATTTGAACTTGATACCTTAACTTTGAAGGTACCTCAAAATCGTGGGTTTGTATACTAAATTAGCCGTGGAGCACGAAAACTGATTTTCTGCTACTGCTGTGGAGACCGGAGTGTGTGGGTGAATCTGCAGCCAATCAGCACAGGTCGTCGGAGATAAGTACTGAACTTGCCCGAATCCGTACTCATGACACGTCATCGATCGATAATCAACATTATCGATTTTCGCACTACTTGCACAAAATGCGGCTAGGAGTGGTGATTGCTGATGGGATTGGTTTCCTTGGTTGGAGAATTTTGCTCATCAGTCATTATCGATAAATACCAATCAATAATATTGATTTTTTCGCCTGTTGCACAAAATGCCGCAATGATTTTTGATTGTTGATGGCTATAAGTCACTTGTCTGGGAGATTCTTTTCATCATGCAGGATCAAATATTAAATAAGATTTTCTTCAATTATCGATATTATTGAGTTCTCACATAATGCACAAAATGCGGCAATGAGTGGTATTTTTTATGGTTTTGGGTCATAAGTTTCAGAAATAGTACTCATACGACAATATCGTCTGTTGGATGTTTCATCATTTCAAAATGGAAAACGTTGAGCAGAATTGAAGTTAGAAAGGGAACCTCCGGGGAAAATATGTGAAATTTCTGAAAATTTAGCTTCCTGGCTAAAGTAGCGATTTGGCAATGGTGGAATAAGCTTCAAATATATCTTGAAATATCTTAAAAAATGATTTGGCGTAAAATGGCCTGGAAATATAAAAAAGCTAGGAAATGAAGTGAAATAACCAAAAATGCGATTTGGTGGTCGATCATTTCACAAGCTTCTCCGTTAAACTTATCAAAACGAAATCAAGAGCGCAACAGTAAGCCATTTTTGAAAACTGTAATAAGTTAATCAGCAAGGTCAAACTAGGCGAACTCCATTCCATATCGTGCTTGATTTCGTTTTGATAAGTTTAACGGAGAAGCTTGTGAAATGATCGACCACCAAATCGCATTTTTGGTTATCTCACTTCATTTCCCACCTTTTTTATATTTCCAGGCCATTTTACGCCAAATCATTTCTTAAGACATTTCAAGATATTTTTGAAGCTTTTTCCACCATTGCCAAATCGCTACTTTTGTCAGGAAGCTAAATTTTCAGAAATACACCAATAAATTTGGATGAAGGCATTCTAATGTTGCATCTGTATAAACAGCGTTCCATTGAGGCGTCGATCTTTCACTGACTGAAGCATCGAAAACTAAGCGCAGTTAGCGGTGATGGACCACCGACGAAAGTATGAAGCAGATCTTCACAGCGCTACATCTCCATCATCAAAGGCACAAGACAATAAAAAAATATTTTTCATGTTGCATGCTCACCTTTCCGAAAACCACACGCTGATCACGAAAGAATGTATTTTTCAAACTACTCAAGGTCCCCTACAAGCGGAGTCATGGCTCCTTAAAAATGCCTAGGTTTTGGGGCGAAAAATGGTGCACGAGTTGTCTCAGCCCTGTATTTTTATCCATTCGCAACCTTTGCGCAAGAGCGAACCAGGATGAGGAGGCAGACCGGCAAGGGAGTGAAAATCGATAACGCCGTTGAAATTCATCCATCCATGTAATAGCTATGTAGTTCGAAATTAAAGGCACAGGACACCCAAAAAATTAATTTTCAGATTTCATGCTCATCTTGGAGAGAGTCACACGCTGATCACAGTAGTATCTCTGAAATCGTCCAAAACCCCCTCTGAACAGAGTTATGGCTCTTCCAAGATGCCCAGATTTTGAGGGTGAAAAATTGGTGGACGAGTTGTCTCAGGCCTGTATTTCTCTTCATTCGCCATCGTTGCGTGAGAGAAAGCCAGGATAAGGAGACAGTCCGGTGATGGACTGAAGAACGACGACTTGATGAAATTCATCCATCCATCGAGCCGCTATTGAGTTCGAAAATCTGGTAGGGGGTCGGGCCTGTGGTGGTGAGCGAAGGGGGTCGGGCCTGTGGTGGTCGCTTATATCTCGCTTATTTGGAGGGAATGAGATCTGGCATTTGGCACATGTTATACGGGAGGGATCTTCTACACAATTACATGAAAATCTCAAAATTCATATCTGAGGGTGTACTGTGCCTTTAGAAGCAGGGTTCACGATAAAAATCCCTATCCTGTTTTTTCGCCTATCTTGAAAACGGTCCCATTATGATTCCATTGATGTCTCTGGAATCGTACAAAACCTACAGGGAACGGAGTTATGGTCACCCAAAAATTCAGTAAGGGAAGCATGGTGGACGAGTTGTCCGAGGCTTGTAACTTCCGTCTTTTGCAGCCAATGTATGCGCGCTGACCTGAGCAAAGAGAGAAGTTGAGAATGAAGGGAAGAATGGGGCTTTAGATAGGAAACCATCGCTCAACTCACGATTTCGAGTGTTCCTTCGTTCACGTCGAGGGGCGGAAAGGGGCCGGACTTTTCCGAAACGGCGGGGTTTGTCCACCTTTCTAAGCCGTTTTGCGGCTCCGGGGTAGCTTTTCGTCCCGATTCTCCGACGCTGTCCTGCTTCTGAGAGCCACGAGGAACGTTTGTCATGGAAAATTCGAGGATGAAGTTTATCGTGAACAGTGCCTTTAAAGAAAGTGGTGTAGCCTGTGGTCGTTACTCAAGAGGGTCGGTCCCGTGGTGTTCGCTTATATCTCGCTTATTTGGAGTAATTGAGGTTTCGCACATAGCATACCGGTGAAGTCTACTACAAAACTACGCGAAAATCACATATTTCGTATCTCAGGGTCTACTGTACCTCCAAGGTGTTCGATGTCTACACAATAGTTGGGGGTCCAAGGAGATTGATACTATTCCAACATGCCCGAAAAAATCTCTAGTAGAAAACTTGTTGAAGCATGGGGTAGGTCCGGCTGTTGCATGCGGTTTACCCTTTCACTCACTCCAACAGTAAATGTATCCACTGCTATGATCTCAAATGGTCAATAACTGCTCACTGTGAGCAACAATCAAAGATCGGAAAGGCTGTCAAAAGACGAACATCGATCCTCGGCTAGAAGCTGCAAATAGAAACGATGGAAGTGTTCGCGCCTTTCACAGAAATGGAGAAGTGTTGTTGGCCGCTGTACTTAACTATTGAAACAAGGATCAGCCCATTCCATTACCAGTTTTCGTATCAATGCCACTTCCTTCTTGTGCATGGTTCAGTACGCCTGTGCAGAGATACACTATTCTAGTTCGGTTGACAGTGCCGCCTTCCCCACTCTGCATCACCAACTTCAGAGATCTGCTGAATGCATCCTAACCCTAACTAAAAATCAGCTAACTTACTGGTTGAGATAGAAAGTTTCTAATAGAGTTCAGTCCACCCTTAGCCGATTAGGAGGTATTGGATGTACTGTACAGGAAAACACAAGATGTCGCTCTGTGACTGCCTGATGACCAGAGCTTGACGCTGGAATCCCCTTTCATTTTTCGCCTGCTAAACGGAAGAAAATTCAACTATATGGTTAAGGTTACCACCAGGGATGTGCTCTCGGCAAAGCTGTGATGCATTCAAAGGGCGGCTATAGTAAATGACTAGGCGACAGAGCTCAGAATCGTGCAATGCATCATAGAGTGAAAAACCCCCTCACGCTTGCTTTATGCCAATTTTAACGGGTGTTTTACCTTTTTATTTATTTCAAAAGAAATCAAACCGCGCCAAAACTTCATGCCTACCCTTATACTTCTGTTAGTTTTGTGTAAATGCGAGAGCTCTATCCACCTTTTCAAAAAGAGTTTTGGGCCCACGACTTATTCAGCATAACATATTTATGTCGCAATCAAGTCACCGAAATCATTGAGAGAGCCGATTCCACTCCAAGAAATGGTCTGTCTGTAACTGTGAGCGATATGATACAGAAGTTCCCCTACGCAAACTCCGATCACAAGACCGATCCTCTCCGATTTCTACAATTAAGCATGGCAAGGGTATTATTTTTAATTGGTACGCGGTTGAGAGCAGCTTGAACTTGTAATAATTCAGAAGGCGGCGTCCGCGCGAAAAACAGCACCAGGTTTCCTTTTCTCAAACCTATGCTTGAACAGAGTCGAGGTATGTAGTTGGCACAGCTTGAGGCCTACTCACAAAAATGAAAACAAGGCACTCGTAAAATAAAAGGCCGAAAACAAGTTACTTGTAACATATCTGAGCCTATGTAAGTTACTTGCCTCCTATCTCAGGCCGTTTAAGTTACATGAATCATATCGACCGTACGCAGGAAAAAAGTTGCCTGGGACTTTAATAGCTCCACGCAACTTACTTTAAGTTTACAAGTAACTTGAAGCGATGTTGTGAAATGTGTAACTTGACCAGATTTTTGATTAAGGTATCATGTAAATAATTTGAGCTAATAATACACAACATCGCGAGTGACTTGCGCCATTGTTGTATGTTGCCTGACACCGACACGCGACGCAGTCAGCACATCGACACACGGCATGCTCGCCGAGCACGCCGGCGGCTGCCAGCGGCCGGGCGCGGTTAACAGCTGGATTGCGAGTCGAAGTACCTTGAACTCGGGTAAATTAACCGACAAGGCTAAAGACATCTGTGTTCTGCCTTAAAAAAGGGCGTCGTATACCTCCCTAGGGAACAGCCCGTTCCGAATTAGGGTGTGCGATAAAATATCAGAACTTCCTGAGTAGAGCTCTTCCGAAATGTTGCATGTAACTTACTTGGCCAAGATAATTCGCAAGTATCTGAAATCGGCCAAGAAGGCAGTTCTTAGGATAGTAGATATAAGACGCACTCCTGAGGTGACCCTTAAATAGGCGTTGCTATCGGTTCGATTACCCAAGTTTCAGGTACTGAACCCCGCAACTCCAGAGAAGGCCCCACAGAGCGTTTTCCGGTCTGTGTGGCCGCGTGCGGACCCGTTGTTTGCGTTGCGTCTCTTATGTTCACGGCGAATATAAAAGAGCAAGTTACATGTAACATAAATGTTACTTACATATAATATAAATTTGAGTTACATGTGATACAAGTGTTTGTTATATGTAATATAAATGTAAGTTACTTGAGACATTCAAGTGACTTACAAGCAACTTGTTCTCATTTTTCTGACTAAGTGTTGCGCAGCCATGACACTTCAGTCCTGCGCAAACGGCTCGATAGAAGCGAAAGGTTGTGGTCTGGGTCAGCCATTTACTAGCAAAACGAACAGAAGCGCTAAAATTCCAAGACTGAAAATTCTTGAACCCAAAAATTTAAGCGTTGCGGAATGGCCATCGATGGTGACTATAAATAAGCAAGTTACATGTAACATAAATGTGACTCACATACAATATAAATTTAATTTACATGTGATACAAATGTATGTTATATGTGATATAAATGTAAGTTACTTAAAGCCACAGTCCAAGCTCAGAATCGATTTTTCGTTTCCCTGACTATCTTGAAGAAAATTTCAAGCTCACCACAACGGTGTCTTCAGAATCGCTCAGAACTCACTAAGAACTGAGTTACGGCTCCTAAAAAATTTTGAATTTGAACTGGTAGAAGTTCGCGGACGAGTTGTCCCGAGCCTGTATTTTCTCGTTATTCGCAGCCATCATTCTGAAGCAGGTCACAGCATAAAGCCAGACTGAAAACAAAAGCAAGAACATAGATTTTAAATAAAATCATTAGCGCGTCTCTTCCCTATTGAGGTCGGAAACCTGCCTGTGGGCGTTGCCCATTTTTTTCTTTCAAGGGGGCGTGGTCGACTTTTTCCTAGGTTTTTCTCGCCTGTTTGAGCGAATTGAGATTTTGCGCTTGGCAAGGTTGCTATAGACGGCGACCGGACCAAAATATCAAAAACTACCTCTGAGGTTGGAATGAGCCTTTAAGCATGCTTATTAGAAGCTCCTTATTTTCAGAAGCACACAACCGATTCCGACGTTCAAAAACCCGAGATTTGTGTGTTACACCAAACACACAAAACTAAGCGTGAGGGGGCGAGAAGCTGGAGGCTCCAGAGTTTTCCTAAGAATTTTTCTTCAAAAAAAAAAGAGAGTATGGTTTCCGTTTTCAATCTAGTCTGACGCATGGAGCAGGCGGCTGGCCGTGCGGGGTTGGCGGCCTCAATGGAAAATGCAGTTTCGATTAGCGCGGCATGATCTACCGCCGCAGCCTCGTCCATTCATCAGACTAGAATTATTGTGCGCACTCTACAATACTCGCCCTAATTTACTCAAAGAAGTCGCGAAAGTCGCGAAATCGCGACTTTTGCGACTTTTCGCAATAACTCATTTCTTTCTCCATTTTTCCCCATAGTGTGTGGTACCATTCGAATGTACGAGTCGCCCTCTATCCGATTCGATGAAGAAGTTTTGAGAAAGTCCATTTTCATACTGCTCGCCTACTCGAAGTACCTGAGGTGAGCCATAAACGGGCGCGCCCGAGATAATTACTCTCCTCTCGGCGAATGCATGCATGCTCACGAGAAGAGTCAGTCACTAACGTTCTTTTGTAGAAACATTGTAAATAGAGATTGGCGGAGTAGTTGTTTCACGGAATAAACATCACTCGTATTGAGGTTTAAATTTTGGAATGTAATGACTTTGTTTGAATTCAATTGAGGGGCTGCAGACTTGTCACCGCGCACTTTCCGCTAATTCGGAGAATTTTCGCAAACTTCCCATTTCAGGCTCAATGCGAACTTCGTGACCTTTTGAATAGCTATTTACACTTATGTATGCACAATAATTAACCAAATTTAATTGTAGTTTTTTCGTTTTTTTTTTTTGAAAAATTTCAATTTCTTTCAGATTTTGAGAATTCGAGTTCAATTCAAAAACTTTGCATCCGATTCAATTTTCAACATTGCAAATTTATTCAAAATTCGAAAATTCTGAATTTAATTCAAAATAACTGTGATTTGAACTACCCATTTTTTTTCGAATTTTCGATTTGATTTTGTTTTTGTTTTGGGAAACTCTTGCTTATTTAAAGTTTTGGGAGCTCGGTAATATGTTCAACTTTTTAATACTATAAATTCAATCAATTTCGATAATTCAGAATGTGATTCGTTTTTACTTCCGATTTCCGAATTCGATTCTTTTTTTGATTTTCTAGTTCATTTCAGGTTTCGAAACCCGCTCCACGCAGGCAACAACAGTTTGTATCCACTTCACTAGAATCTGCGTAATAATTAACTGAATTTAATAACAAGTTCTTTGGTTTTTTTTTTTAAATTAGCGACTTATCTCAGATTTTGCGAATTTGAATTTATTACGAAAACCGCAATTAATCCGATTTTTTAACATTGGAAACTATTGGAACTTCGGAAATTCTCAATTTAATTCTGATTTTTGAATTCCGATTTGATTTTGAATTTTTCCATTTTTTTCAAGTTCATTTCAAATTCATTTTTAATCTCGAAATCCAAATTTATTTATGATTCAAAAATTCTCTTTATTTTTTTCGGATTTTCAAATTTATTTCAGGTTTTCTGTAGATCTCTTGACTGCTTTAAGTTTTGACAAATCGGCAGTTGATTCAAATTTTTAACACCGCAAATTTATTCAAATCTTAAAATTCAGAATTCAATTCAAATTTAATTCTGTTTTTTTGAATTCTGATGTTTTATTTGCCATATTCTGAATTTATTCCAGCAATCTAAAATCTATATATTTCAAATTTTCATAAACTGAGTTCGATTAAAATTTTGAAACTTGAAATTTAGAGCGAATTTTAAAATTCCGAACTGTCCAAGTTTTTGAATTTAATCAAAATTTCGGATGTAGTTCAAATTCTGAGAGTGAGACAAACTTTTCAGCATAAGTGAACATTGTTGAAAAATAAAAAAGCGAATCCTGTCAAATTCATCATTTTTTATAGCGATATTAATTCATACTAAATGTATTCAAAATTTTGTTTCTTTTATTTCTTTATAATTTCAAAATTTTCAATTTTACCTATTTATTGATTTTATCATTTTTATGTATTGAATACAATTTTCTTGAAGACCTATTTATAACTTTATTGAAGCCACTGATCGATCCAGAATGCATCTAGAATCGGAGAACTTCCAAGATTTCAGAAGTTCTAGGGCTTTTATGAGTGGTGGTGAACAGATTTGGAGCCTTGCCAATGCTAGCCCTTTGCGTGACCCTTCACCCCTCGCATAACGGGTGAGTATTTCGGTATGCTCACGCCTGAGGATTGAGAAATTTCGGCGTAAATCAGTGCCGGCAATAAGTGAAAAAGATGGTCGTGAGCCGTACGAGAACATTTGAGAACTATGAGCAAATAACAACTGGCGGCAAATGAGGTGCATGGTCTTCAACTGTATTTGGAAACAGTCTAACTGACTTAGAATTTCTTTGACTCGAAACAGTCGACTATCGAATTTATTCGACTGTTCGGGTCTATCGAATAATCGAGTCTTCGACTAAGTCGATTATTCAAAATTTCGAATAATCGAGTTTTCGACTGAGTCGATTTTTCGCAATTTCGAATAATCAAGTTTTCGACTAATTCGGGTTTTCAAAATTTCGAATAATCGAGTAGTCGAATGACTCGATGTCGACTGTTTCAGTCGATATCAAGACTCGATGACTCGACTAGACATAAGTATGCTACCTAGGTACTACCAGGTTGTTCGATAAGTTTTGTCGTTCGATAAGAAAACACAATTCTATGGTTCAAAATACACTTCATTATACAGTTTAATCTCCCTGAACATTAATACACTTGCTCCAGCGATCCTTCAGTGTGTGGATGCCATCCCTGAAGTGAGAATCCGGAAGATCTGCAAAATACGCTCCAACAGCCGTTATGATCTCTTCATTTGATGAAAAACGCTTGCCACTCATAAATTTTTTGAGTTCTGGAAACAAATGGAAGTCGCAGGGGGCCAAATCTGGTGTATACGGTGGATGCTCCAACAATGCGAACTTTAATTCATGGATTTTAACCATTGTCAAAATGCTCTTGTGACACGGTGCATTGTCCTGACGAAAAAGGGTTTTTTTCTTCTGCAAACCGGGTCTTTATTTTACCAATTTCTTCCTTCAGCTGGTCCAAAAGTTTGCAATAATATTCAGAACGAATTGTTTCACCAGTTCGCAAATAATACACAAACAAAATTCCCTTCACATCGCAAAAAACTGATGCCCTAACTTTCTTGGTCGATTTCAGGACACGAACTCGCTTCGAAGCCGGACAACCAGGTTCACACCACTCTTTAGCCTCTTGTTTTGATTCAGGATCATAGCGATAGACACAAGTTTCATCCATAGTGATGAATCGACGCACAAAATTCTCTTCATTCTTTTTAAAACGCTCCAAATGTTGCTGAGAAAGTCGCATTCGATTGTGTTTTTGTTCCATTGTTAGCGAATGCGGCACCCATTGTGCACACTGCTTTCTAAAACCCAAAACTTCACTTAAAATATGGCTCACACTGCCTAATGAGATGTGTAGAGTCTCTACTAAATCTCTCTCAGTCAATTGACGATCTTCCAAAACCATATCCTGTATTTTGGCTATGATTTCTGGTGTTGATGCGCTTTTTAGACGGCCTTCACGTGGATCGTCTCCAAGGCTTATACGACCACATTTAAATTCAGCAACCCATCTTTCTACTGTTCTTATTGTAGGTGAACAATCATTATACACTTTCAACATTCGTTCGGCAATTTCTTCTGGTGCTACACCTTCCAAGAATAAGAATTTTATCACTGCACGATATTCAATTTTTTCCATTGCTGTGACACGGCGACACTAAATGGCTTGTAAACTGAGAATGAATAGACAGATTGGAATGAAACTTCACATACGCTCATATGAAGAATGTCCCCACAAAACAAAATAAAAATTGGGCTAGTAGCAACGCCCTTATCGAACGACAAAACCTGTTGAACAAGGTGGTATTGTCGAGTTTTTCTCCTGTATCTGCCCGCCCCCTGTATTTGCCGCGTCTCCTCCAAAATACGGTTCCTCGGCCACTCGCACTGTCGGCGACGTTTGTGGGTGGTAGAATATTTACAAAAAGTAAACCACATACATCGGCGACGGCGGGAATGGCCCAGAACCCCTATTCTGGAGGAGAACGGCAAATATAGAGGCGGAGAATTACAGAGCGGAGCCAACTTCTTAATCGCGTAGTGGCATTGTGAGTCGTTTTTGGCGCTTCAAAATGCGTAGGTATTGTGTTCTGAGCCATACCAGTCTATTTCCGTAGTTATCTCAAACCACTTCTACGAGCATGCATGCTTCCTGGGTTTTCAAACTGGATTTGTAAAGTACTATGTCAAAAAGAGATTTATGACGCCTAATATCTGCATACCAGTCATGCAAATTGTGTGAAGTATGAGTATTTCGGCTCTAGTTGGAAGGAATCCGTTTGCCTTGACGTAAAACGAAAAAATCGAGTCCATGGCATGGGTGCGCCGTGAGGGACACCGGGTCTCTTCAGTGTTGACACTTAAGAGCCCGCGTGTCCACACTGCACACCAACGCCATGAACTCGATTTTTTTGTAAATCAAAAAACCTTTCTGTATGCTCTAAAACTACTTTCCTAGATACTGTGAGCGTCACAGAATTCTAACCAGGCACAGCATGAAATTCGAGTTCCAATGGGCGGCGTTGTGCACAGTGCACGAATAGACATCTTTGCGCCTTAAAAACATTATGTTTAGCACGTTTTCCCGCGCGCAACCTTCGCAACTCTTCAGCTGTTTTTGACCAAGAAAGATTTTCGCAGTATTTTCGTGAACTGCCTTCATTCTCCCCTATAAGACTTTTGAGCAGGGCAAATCTGTTTATTGAAGTCCAAAAAAGCGAGAATTCCACGCAATATCAATGCAAGGGCCGGATTCATCGAGTGCTGGTAGCCCTAACCAGTGGTAGCGCTACCCACGGCGAACTGCTACCCTAACCATTATACATTGGATCCGACAAATTGAAGATAATTGCATAAATTGCTCTTTTCTGCTTTATCCTGAACTGAAAGGTTAACGTTTCGATGTATCTGGACTAAGAAGGCAGAATCATCTCAACTTTTAGGTAACTGGGAGATTCAGTGACAAGAAATTCTAAAATACCCGATTTTTTCGGATATTCGAATAATTTCAAATACCCTTCATTTTACGAACACGAATATGAAGTTGACGACAAAATTGTCCTCGTGTGAATGTTATTACATACCAGTTTCGATTGGAAAACAATCTTTTCTTCAATCATTAGGTTGACTGTGAAGAGAAAAACAGCTTTTCCAGTTTTCCGAAATGAGTCGGATCCAATGTATACTAACCATCACATTGTGATTCAAGAGTGCGATGCTACCGTGGGTAGCGCTACCAAGCCGTTACGCCTGAAAGTGCTATGTCTGTGGCGACGCCGCCGGGTACAGGCTATAAAACAGCGGAATTCACATGGTTCCTACGCGTGCTGGTGCGGAGCGGAGGTTAGAGACAGTGAGAGAGCGGAGAGCAGACAGAGACTGAGGCTGAGGCGTTGCGCGCGCCGCTAGCGCCTCGAATGATGTGAATTACGACGTTTTTTAGAGTACGCCATTGCACTTCGCTCGTAATCGCTTTCCAAAAAATTAAACTTTTGGAAACTCACGGAACTTAAAGCATAAAAAAAGCAGAAAAACCACAAAAAAGTAAATCTATGTTTAAACCACACGAAGAGCCCAGCAGCATGGGAAAGTTGGCTATAGTTTTCGATTTTTTCGGCAGATTTTATTGTTATGTTCTGTGGCATATGTAGTTTGAATATTGAGGAAGAGGATGATGTATATATTATTGAGGAAATTTTTTGGGACGCTCTAATGATTTCGTGTGTCATAGCTGTGTTGCGGCGTCCCGCAAAATTCCCACATGCGATATTTTTACCGAGCAAATGTCAATATGAACAAACAAAACAAAAAATCAGCAAATATCAAAGGCGGTTTTTATGAAATCAAATGTTTTAGCCCAAACGATTTTTTTTGCAAAGTGAAAATCAGCATTCAAAAGCGCATTTCTTAATCTATCCTACGCTACCGAAAATCGAAAAGTAGTCGATAATTAGGAAAGAAAACACTGTGGACAAGGGGATTTCGTGTAGGTTTAAATGTGAAGGTTGGTGTCTCAAAGTCATTGCGTGAAAGAGATACTGAAGGCTGTAAGAATATTCCGTACATAGAGCACAAATCAAATGTAAAGTCACAAAAGATCGAGTTCTATGAGAGGAGAAAAGAAGTATGTATCAGAAAGAGAAGCATCAAAATGCACAAAAAGCTCAACCGTATGAAGGAAAATCCTTTCCCAAAACCCACATGTATCTTTGCACCAACCTAATAATTCAAAATTAATCGAGCCTTGACGATAAATAATGAGTCTTGAGAAGAGAGTGGTGGAAATTGAAGATGAAAGCACAACATTTCAACCAAATAAAGATGAAAATGCTGGAAATCCGCTATACAAGGAGTTTGAAATTAGCTGTTCAAAAGCATCAGAGCGCGAAATCTCACCCGGGTAGGGCGCCGCTGGTATGACCCTACCCTATATTTGCGCAGGGTAGGCTTTGACAGGTTGCCACCGTGGGTAACAAGCTTCGTGAATCGCGTCATTCGAGCGAACTTCGGTTGGAAGCTACCCTTACCGAGCCTCGCGCTAAATATCAATGATGAATCTGGCCCCAGATCTATTCGAAATTAATCGCATCCGAATAAGAATGCTGTTAGGGTAGCGCGTCGAATACATTAGAATTAGGCTGTTTTCTCGCCCTACAAAGATCGAATAAATCCGAATGACCCTATCTTTGATGCTGACAACATTGAACAGTGTTCGGAGAACACAAGTCTGAATCCTGAATTTGAACAATTCTTTTATACGAATGCTATCGAATGTATTCTTGCGAATCTACTCAAATGCATAATAACAGCTCATGATACACAGGGTCACTCTATCTAATGATGTCCTATCAGGAAAGTATTGAATTCTGAACAATAGCCTTTTGATCCCATCTCAACACTTGAAGACTAACCCATTCATCATTTTCATCGCTGCGTTTTCTATCATAAGATACGATATCACGTCATCTCTTTTCATAGAAATGTGCTACGCTCGTCCCACGCTTCTCGTGGCCTGTGGTTCTTGTTTTTAAAGGCCGGCTGCAAAAAAAGTGGCGTTCGCAAGGGTCACTCTGCTCAAAGAACGCTCGTGTCACAGAAGGGCGCAGCGGGAAAGTAAGTGTATGTAAATTTAAAATGAAAAATCGATAGATAATACTATTTCGGTAAACACTAAAATTGAAAACCTGGACTGGAAGGCTACTTACCGATACGGGAGCAAAAGTTATTGCCAAAACCAAAAATTTGGTGAAGATGTTTTTAGTGCAACAAACGTAAGCACTCTCTTTCCGAAACAATTAATCATGAAATCAAAATGCTGAAGCAAACAGGTGTGCCCGTTCTAAGGTACGTACGTATGGCAACGGTGTCCAAAATCAACAGTAGAAATTCAGTCATACACAGCATGTCTCAGGAATGTACAGTAGTTTCCGAACGCGATCGGTTATGTGGCGTCACGGTTACTAGTGACAAAACCTTCGGATCTCATATTTATGCGCGTCGCTGATCACCTCGTACAGTTTTTCCATTCCTACGAACCTCGTTCTCCAAATGCACAAAGTTTCGGAGAGCAAAGTGGCTTTCGAGACAAAGAGCAAACCATTTTCACAGCGTGGCCCGTCACTAAGTCGGCTTCGGTAACTGTTGCTCCTTCCTGCCTGTGACCATTGAGAACTGCTCTAATGGGGTCATCTTGAAACAAAGGGGAAGTACTACAGCAGAAGTTCATGGACTATCTACTTGAAGAACGCAAGGACATATTGCCAGAATCCAATTTGGAGCCAGGTCACTGCTTAAAACAGTGGCACTTCTTTCGTTCCGCTGACGGCGTTCAGACTACAAAGTCGGAGCATGAGAGCCTCTGAAGACTTTCCATCGACCTCGACAAATATTAACAACTTTTCTCAAAAATCTTCATAATCATTCGATTATCGATTTTTTTTAAAAATTGCAAAACCCGCTGAAGAATCTTCAACCACACTTGACCACAATTTTCGCCCCCGGAATTTCTTCAGGGAACGCAAAAATAACGTAAATGAATTTGGCAGAATTCGACAACTTGCTCTAGCGTTCCTCCAGTAGGGGTCTGAGGGCTCCAGCTATGATATGTTTGGAAACAGGCAAGTTCTGCTTCAAAATGACCTCAGCAGTCCTCTACGTTCACATGTCTAAAGTACGAACAATCACCGAAGACAACAACTAAGCTATTCGCTATATTTTTTCTCTTGGAGGTACAGATACTTTTATTTCTCAGGCCTTTTTTTAAGATGTACTACTACTAAAAGAGGTGAACTTCAAATAAAGGGTGTACTTTTACTTTTCAGCCTTGCTTTTCGAAATTCTCATAATGAAAATCTTAATAACAATTCAAGTCCGAATGAGTCTCTCGTTAATATTATGGTCCTTTCCTAGGCAGTAACACTGTTTTAGAGCCGAATTATTTATTCCCCTTCTTATTTAGGAGTGTACTCCCAACAGAGGTCTACTTTTAATACTCAGCCCTCTCTTTTTGATTTCAGATGTGAACTTCAAATAGAGGTGTGCCCTCTATAAAACGTAATAATTCAAATCATTCGAGGCGCGGGCGGCGCCCGCGACGCCTGGGCCTCTGTCTGCCCTTCGCTCTCTCGCTGAATCTAACCTCCGCTCCGCACCAGCACGAGTGGGAACCATGAGAATTCTGCGGTTTTATAACCTGTGCTTCTAATATTTTTTCAAAAACGCTTTTACGCCCGGAAAATTGTTTGAATTGAGAGAGGAGTATACAGATAACAACATATCTTAGAAAGCGATTAGGCACACTCATGTTCAACGGAAAGAGATTTGAAACCTTGTCATATTACAGAAGCACCCCGTAACCCCACATTCAGTGCACCACTTCAAAGAGCTCTATGCGGTATTCTATCGAAAGTCTTGGAGCAATGATCAGGGATTAACTAGTGAACGACAAGCCCTGCTTGCCAGAACTACCCGTGTAACCATAATTTTCTGATCGACAATATTCCGCGTACTCCCAAAAACACTATTTTGGCTGCCCGAGTAATAGTTTTGAGAAAGTTCTATTATAAAAATCGTCAAAGCTTCTCCGAGTTGGTTAAAGGCAGTGTTCACGATAAGAATCGTTTTCCTGTTTTTTCGCCTATCTTGAAGACGGTCACATGCTGATTCCAATGATGTTCTTGGATTCGTAAAAGACCTTCTAGGAACGGAGTTATGGTCACTCAGAAATTGAGCTAGGGAAGCCTGGTGGACGAGTTGTCCGAGGCTTGTAACTTCCGTCTTTTGCAGCCGATGTATGCGAGCTGACCTGAGTAAAGTGAGAATTGGAGAATGAAGGAAAGAACGGGGCTATTGATCGGAAACCATCGCTCATCTCACAATCTCAAGCATTCCTTTGCTCACGTCGGTGGGCGTGGGAAGTGCATCTGGGTGTGACGAGCTGACGAGTGTCCAACTTTGGGGCCGTAGGGGACCGTTCCGAGCTCATTTTTATTAGTTTTTTCAACGTTAGGGTTGCGCTGGGCCCCGCAGCTGCCGATCTTCACCAAAAAATCAGACCTCGTTTCTATCGTGGACACTGCCTTTAAATTGGGGTGCTGAACACGAGTATAAGGCTCGTTTTCACAATTTCGGACGATCACGGCAGTTTACGGATGTAATTTCACCTCCACAGATAGGAACTTTTTAGCTCATAACTTTCTTTTTTACTACCACTCGGACAGCGAAAATAGTGTCTTTATGAGTACCAATAAAGTGGCCGATCGGAGAAACATGTCCACTAGGGCAGTTCTGGCAACCAGGTCTGGTCATTCCCAGCCATTTCCGATTCGCCGATCAGAATCGTTGCAGTAGGCTGGTTCTGCCTCTGAGAGGTTGACCGAATTAATAGCCGCGAATTGGCCGACAAATAACACACTAGGCTCCTCAGCGGCTCCTGGTGGGTTAACTTTCGGTTTCTGACGGAACGGACCAGAAATAGCTGCGAAAAAAAGCCGAGAAATAACGAGAATAAACGAAAAGTAACCAAAAGTAACCTAGACGCAGCCGCCGCCGGCTCACCGAGCCGCCATTCGGGGCCGCCAGCAGTTGGGCGGGACCTGCAGAGGCTGAGCGAGGTCCTGGGACCTCTAACTTAGGTAATTGGCCCAACTTAGGTGTTGACATCCGAATGAAATCTCTGAAGTGCGTCGTATACTTACCCGGAGAGCATTATTTAATATTTTGCAGCTATTACGCGGCAAGCAGGCATTTCGCGGCTACTCATCGGTCAAAACTCTCAAAGGCATAGATTCATCCCTATGGCCCTAGTTATGCACCGGCGAGACGCTGCGGAAATAGCAAGATAACTACCACATATGTGCGCCCCAACTGTGCTGAGGTATACCAAAAGAGACAGCGGTCGCAGAAAAACGCGCCAGAAGCCCGTCTCGAGCAGTTGTTAACGCCGCGATACTGTATAGCGTATCCTGGCGGGATCTACCCTGTTGGAGATTTACCAATTTCACCAGCTGATAATTTTTCAGTTCTTAAAATGTTAAAACATTACCAAAACGACATAACGAGCGCTATTATGACGAGGGGAATTGATGATCAGTGATGTTCTGCAATTAACAAATGATAGAAGCAAAAAAACTGATAAACTACAATCTAAGTGCCTGGATATTTTTAGTCTGAAATATTGCGTCAAAGACGCAACATTGCAGACGAGTCCCTGATTCACGCAGCAAGCGGCGGCATTGTCATCGCGAGACGTTTTCATTCCGCTGGTGTATAACTAGGGCCTATCGCAGGGTGCACTGGTCGCTAAGATTAGAAAAAAAAACAACGGACTCCAACCAGCGACAAGTATGGGCCTCTCTGAAGATTACGATGTTGGGGTCGTTCCCCAAAGCGCATGTTTTTTGTTTTCGGTGGCAACGTAGAATAGCTCATGCCTAACTAGACTACCTACAAATTTGTGCATTCGAGGAAGGTGGTGGGAAGGGAAAAAAGTGAATAACGCTTTTCTCTGCCTGTCACACCTTTGGTGGGATAAACCGGGGGCTGCGTGCCTGTTTTGAGTAGGTTGGAATGGATAAAGTATCAAAGGAAACCAAAAAGAAGTTCGGACAATGAACCAAAATCTCTTGAGCAGCAACACTTGAAAAGAGTCACTAAGAGGAGGGAGACTACTCATTTGATTCCAACCTAACGTCGGCATTGATCCTTAAGAGACTTTGCGTTCACTATTGAAGGTTGGCGCCAATTCGGTGCCTTGTCCTACAACATAGGTGCACCGAGTTTGCGCCAACCTCCAATGTGGAACGCAAAGTCTCTTCAGGATCCATGCCGATGTTAAATGAAATTGAACTCATCACATAACGAATCAATAGATTTTGAAGTGCAACTAATCGACTTGGAAACCGTTTACGTGAGATGGTGTCAGTCATCGTGACCGTGATCAGACCGTAGACGAATGGCTGAGACACATGATACGGCGTGGGCGGCCGGAAAAAACCATAGCTCTCAATTTAGACGAAAAGACATCTACATATCTGCACCACCAATGAAACCGTCGCAATCATTTTGCAGACGGTTTATGAACACCTGCGAACCTTCAACATCGATCCAAAGGCTCTCTACACGGTGCGAGTTAAAGAGCCATACATAGTTTCTGACCATGCACCTCGTATGGTCTGATCCTTTCATTGAGCCTCTTTCGAAAAATATACCGTGAACTAAAACCGGCCGCGTTTATGGTTCAGAACAGCTGCATCAATACCACATTTTTACGTTTCCCTGGCATTGTTAAGGCGCGAGGCTTAACCGCACGTGCTTCCTAACCCCTAAGAGACCGCGTGTCCACACTGCCCGCCCACGCTATGAGATCGATTTTTTGATTAAAAAAACGCCTCCTCTTCATTATAGCTGGACGACTCATAGGAAAACTTATAATACTGGTGGGCAGACACGAGGCACCTTAAAATCCTTCAACAGCATTCAACAAAATGCGAAGTTGGATGAATGGGAGCGCAGCACAAGTTCTGAAAAAGTCAAATGAGGACTGATCGTGAGGTGCTTGCCGGTCATTATTTTCATTGTAGGGAAATCACTGCATGAGACACATTCGGATCCCGTCCAGTTTCACAAAAATTTGGGACAAGTTGTTCGAAAACTCAAATATTCCGAGTCAATCCGGAATACGATTCACCGAAAAACGCCTAGTCTCAATCGATCCGAGTTCCGGATCACCGAGAAATTTTTTTTTCGGATCAGCCGGAAATTCGATAGTCCAAAAATTTACGCCCTGGATCCAAAGCACTGCTTAGCAAACATCGCTCATTTTTTGTATCTTGAAGCTCTAAGGAATGCTGATCAAGCTCTTTCTTCTATATAAATCTGAACTGAAACAGGAATTGCTTAACTCCTTCTGGACATATCTCGTGAACCGGTCCTCTCCATAGATTCGTTGGGGTGGAGACAGCGGTCCGAGAGGTAAAGTTTGTTGGATAGGTTGACGGACAAAAAGATGAAGGTTGCCTTCTCACCCCAATTTGAAGAATGAACATCATTTTTACCACCTTAATTTTTCGGTCTTTACGTCGTTGTTTGTGGCTCAAACTCAATGAAGTAACCTGACCCCTCCCAAAAAATTACAGGCTGTCCGCCTGTAACATTTTTATCTTCAGAGAACGATATAAAGCGAAAGTATTTTTCCCCTAAATTTTCCGTAAAATTCTTCGACGAAAAGTACTTTGAGGATCTACCGCGCTTTAGAACTCCGAACGAAGTTCGGCTTACAAACTGCCAGTTTTCCCCTGATAATATTTTTCTCGTCGGATACAGCTTCGGGGAACCGATCGGCTCCTAACGCTAAAGTATGCCTATCAAAGTGGCAAAACATGTTACCGTATGATTCGTTTAGGAGCAGCACGGTTCCCCGAAGCTCCACACTCGCACTCGTGTCTGCAAATGAGGTCAGAATCTGATCAAGGCCTGAACGGTTCAGCAGAAGTGATTAGAGCCGATTTAACGATTGAATTACCTTTAGATGTGTTCAGAATAGATGTAACAAACTTTGGTACATTGATTCTGTTTAGATAAAGAATTATGCATTGTTGCCTTAACCCTGATCTATTCTGAACATACGTAAAGATAATTCAATCGTTAAATCAGCTCACTTCGCTCAAGCCGTTCTGGCCTTGTTCAATATGGACCTTTTCAGGGACTGCCTGAGGCATTTAGCAGATTCTGAGTGTGGGATATGGGAACACTGTCCTCCCATAGAACATATTAAATGTGTATCCCAAAACTCCATCTGATGTAGAAAACCCTTCCTTGTTAGCCATGTCGTATTTCATGCAATATCTGCCAGTTATTTTACTGTTAGTAGCAAGTAGTAGGCTCAAGGATCTCAATTTCGCTCAATTCAAACAACGATTGAGGTCTTGTTTAATGCAGCGCTCGTGGTAAAAGCAGTCTTTGACTTTTCGAATCAAGAGCTCCGAGGGGCATGTTGATCGAATGCACAGAATCTGGGGCACCTAGGTAAAGACAGTTCAACTGGTATATGCGACGCGCGAGACGGAAAGTCCGCTGCGCCCACTTCGTCGCTGGAGCGCCGCTTGCTGTGCGTTTAGCCTGCTGGACTGCTTTTGATCTCTTCCCTTTCTGTGTATTCGGCCTACGAGCCGTCACGAGGCCAATTACCTCAGACTCTGCGGGGGGGGGGCAAGCGCCGGACAATAGAGCCCGTTTTCCACTTGGGGGAGCGACAGCGCAGGTCTCCCCCGAGGGGGCTTCAGGGGAAGCCCCTGCTCTCCTCCGGCGCTCCCCCCCCCCGAGAGGAAGAGAGGGAAAATATGGGAAGAAGTCGTAAAAGGCAGTTTACGACAATAAAGGCCAGAGAAGGCATAGTAGGCCAAACGCACGCATCGTCATTCACGTCAATAAGTAAATTAAATTTTTTTTCAAAAACTAGTAAGTCGATCTTCTTATAAAATCAATCAGGGTATCTATAAGTTGAGAGCAACGAGTTTACATTGGTTTTGTTCCTACCCTTAGACCAGTGTAAACGACCTACAAGTCTTGTCACGATTTGACGTGGTTTCTCCTGTGATCTATCACGTGCTCAACCGGTATAAAAGGCGCCTCACCTCATAGAGAGCCGCATTCGGCCCAATAGGGCCGGCCCTGAACGGAGACTTCAAGTCCCTGCCAGGAAGGAATATTTTTGAAGGAGAGCGGCGACGATCTCCGGGGGAGGGTGACGTCACTGCTCCGGGGCAGTGACGGGGGGGGAGCTTCAGGGCAGTGACAGGGGGCTTCAAGGCAGTCACAGGGGTTTCAGGGCAGTGACAGGGGGCTTCAAGGCAGTCACGGGGGCTTCAGGGCAGTGACAGGGGGCTTCAAGGCAGTCACAGGGGCTTCAGGGCAGTGACGGGGGCTCGATCAAGCTAAATTGTCACTTCGGCGGTAGCCCCCCCCCCCCCCATTGGAGGGGGGGCAAGCGCCGGTGCCCGGAGGGTTGCCCCCCCTGAAGAGCTGCGCTAGCCCCCTCCAGTGTATAAGACAGCAACAATGTCGGCTAAAAACAACCAACAAGTCGATCTATACTCTCCCAAAACTTGAATGTGATTTACCCGCCCCACTCACTTCCCCTGTGGCAACCGAGGAAGTGGGTGGGGCGAGTGCACCACGTTCAAGTTTCGGGGCCGCATATTGCTATTAGTTGCTCGTTTTGAGCCGGTTTCCCATACCGTTGTTGCAATGGGCCTCGAACCATTCGATTTCTGGCAAAAAAAAGTGTTTGCGGTTATATTCGTTGTCTTAAAAGATTTTTAATTGCTTCATCTTTACACCATTTCTTAATAAACCCTGCTCTGTCATTGAGTCCACCCTTCTTTTCAGCTAATGATCTCGAAATCAATGATATTATTGATTACCGCCTTTAATTACCGCTGTGAATATTAATCAACTTTTTATAAGCCGGACGACATGTTTGCAGAAATGATAAATTTCTTGTCCCAATTATTATCATCAGCCAACCAACCGATGATAGCCAACTATGACGGGGGCTTTAGTAACAAATGCTACCCACGAATTTGTTGTTTGAGGAACAATGGTAAAGCACATACGCTAGTTTTACTGTCATTTATCCACTGTAACCTACGTGGTTCTACCAATGTCGTGCAGTATTCGGATTTATATTCCCTCCCAAAAAAAAACTCCCTATCATGACTTGGTGTGTGATCACGAATTTTTTAGTTTTTCGTTAGATTTTTAATAAAAATATTACTTGTAAAGTAATATTTTTATTCCACTGTTTGTTCTATTTGTTGAACTTGTTTATTTGCTTTTAATTTCGTGTCGATTCACTGTCTTGGAATTTCACAGATCAGATTTTTTTTCGATAATTCACTAATTTTTGCCCTTTTGCTAAGTCAATTTTTCACATCAAAAGTTCAGTTAAATTTTAAACTTGGATCAAACCACCGTGAACTAGCCGTACTCTTAGCGAAAGTCGGAAACAAAACTAAAATTCGTTATCCACTCGCTAATCAATTCAGTCGCTGATCACCTTACCATAACGCCAGCCGCCGGTGAGATTTAAACCACACGCGCCAGCCGCGGATGGGCTTAAGCTGTTTTTTCTTGAGGATGCAAGCCACGGACCTAGCTGTGCGTACAACCCTCGACGAACTTTTTGTAGCAAAAAGGCTGTCGTTGAGATCGCTTACTGGGAAGATAATCCCCGTCTCCTTTCTTGCCGTTGACCAATCATAAAAGAGGTGAGAAAGTGGGCGGAGCATCTACTTCTAGCAAGAGGTCAGAATATCTACCAAAAAAATCATTCTCCTTGAGTCCAACTAGTGGAACAGTATCCTGCAGCAAGCCTTGTGTACAAGAGGTAAATACCATGCAAATGAGTGATTACTAAGTTACATTAGTTCTTATCTACAAGAAAGTTAGGAGCAGATTCGGTGAAACACAAGTAAAAATCAACACTCATAAAATCGAAATCTTATCGAAAAAAAGTACTTTAATATTGAAACTCACGTCCAAACGGTTTCACCCTGGTCGAATGGAATCGCTTTTCTCTCGCTGGCTTGAGTTCATTCTGAAACACTGTTATAAGATCGTAATTGTCGAGAGAGTAAAGGAAATCATTATGTAATGAATAAGAACACTTGTGGCTATAAATAAAATTCTGAACAATTGGTTGCGAAAGCAGTTAGGAAATTAAGTTTACTAGGGTAACTTAAAAAGCAACGTACGCGCCGAGATTGGAAACACCACCTGCGCTGATGAGGCATTGATTTTGTTGAAGTTGAATGACCTACATGAGTGAATAAAATGGGGAGATCAGGAGCGGTCGCAGTCGGAACATTCAGTTGGAAAGCTTAAGTTTTTCAAGGTGTCGTCCGACGGTATCAGATGATTAAGAGATTTTCATAAGGGTTATCCTGAACGTCGTGCGAAATCCCCATGTGAAAACCTTCCTTTTTCATGTTATCTTGGTCAGAGTCCCTCCTGGTATCCTGTCATTCAGGGTGCGTTATAAGTTTGATGAATAGGTTTGAATCTCGTCTCGACGAAAGTCGGTGCAGCGGTTGAGTAATGTCACTAAGCATACTGTTGCCAAGGCTGGCTCGGTTCCAAGCCTGCCATCAATCAATAATGGACAGCAAATAATTTTCTCCCAGGTTATTCTTTTTCCTCTTCGTTCCAGTTTTTTGTGTTTTTCCTCCGTTCTATGAGACGTTCTGTTCACTTTAAAGGTTGGCCCAAGCTCGGTGCCATATGCTAATACATACTCAGGCAAACTGGGGCGTCGACAGCAGGTTGAAAAGTTATCATCTCATTAGGCGCTCCCTGTTGACAAGTCAAATCGCTAGTATTGTCAGCCTGCGACCTGCCCGTTGCCCAGCGACGTCCACCTGTTGTCGAGCTGTTGACAACTCGATGTGTCGCGTTTAGCGGCCTATTTAGCAGCGGTTCACATCCTACAAAACTGTTTCATCTAGCTTGGGTACTACTTTACACCGACACGCGTCGCGGTCGGCACATCGGCACGCGTCGCGGCTGGGTCGCCCAGCCTCCATTGGGGTCACCACCGGATAGGCCCTAGTTATACACCAGCGATTCGCCGCCGCTGGCTTCCGCGGCATGTCTGCTATTGGTCAATTTCGAAATCTGACCAGTGCAGACGTCCCGCAAAAACCAGCGGCACCGAATCGCCGATGTATATCTAGGGCCATAGGCAGGACCTCCAGATGCTGGGCGGGGCCAATGTACCGCAAACTTGGGTAATTGAACCGGCTGCGCTCTCATCATTCACAGCATGCCTGAAAAATGCGTCGTATACTTCCCTTGTATCTAGGGCGTCAGCTGTGCAACAGCTCGACATCGACCAGAGCATAACTCGCGGCCACGGCCCCGCCGAATATCGGCGCGTTGGCCACCGGTGACTCATGGTGGGCGGATCAACCTGTTGTCGACGCCCCAGTTTGCCAGAGTAGGTGCACCGAGTTTGGGCCAACCTTCAATGGGGGAATGCAAAGTTTCACTAGGATCCATGCCGACGGCACTGACCTCTATTCGCTATACCGCAGATTTTGCTTAGCTAGTTTGCGATTGGGACGCGCGGCTGCGCTGTGCATCATCTGTTTCGGCTGACCAATTAGCGTATTCTCTGACTCAGCTAGGTGGTCAGGTCAGTCAAAGGATACGCAGCGCTCCCCTAGTGTAAAAGCACAACACGCTCTGCGGAATCGAGGGTGTATAACCATATCAAATTCTGTTTATGAGGACGTGCTACTTGTATGGCTTGCGTATCGGAATTAGTCTATGTAGTGAATGGGCCAGACGCGACCATTGCAGCTGTCCGTGTAGCATTGGCGGCATCACCGGCCAACGAGGTTTCGATCGCGCGCGTCGATCAACCGCCGTAGCTCCGTCCACCAATTACTAGACCAAAATAAATACGGGAGTTTTAAATGGATGCGTCAATTGATAAAATTCTTTAGTCTAACCCTAAAGTTTCTTGTAACAATACATTACTAACCTTGTTCTCCTTCAGATCCGTCATGTGAATCCGGAATATTTTCAGATAGTTGATTGCGGAATATATCACTGAAAATGTCAATATTGTTTTCATTTGTCCATTCACGACCTTTTCAGAAATGAATGTCTTTCTTATGATGAGGATTGCTTAAAGGCACAGTACACCTTCAGATATGAATTTTGAGATTTTTATGTAATTGTTCAGAGGACCCCTCCTGTATAACACGTGCCAAATGCGAGATCTCAATTCCTCCAAATAAGCTAGATATAGGCGACCACCACAAGCTCGACCCCTTAGCAGATTTCCGAGGTCGATAGCGGCTGAATGGATGGATCCATTCCAACAAGTTGTGGTTCTTCAGTCCATTACCGGACTGTCTCCTTATGCTGGCTCGCTCTCGCGCAACGATTGCGAAAGAAGAGAAATAAAGGTCTGAGACAACTCGTCCACCAATTTTTCACCCTCGAAATCTGGACATCTTTGGAGAGCCATAACTCTGTTCAAAGGGAGTCTTGGACGATTTCAGAGATACCTTTGAGATCAGCGGGTGACTCTCTCCAAGACTAGCACGAATTCTGAAAATTAATTTTTTGGGGGTCCTGTGCCTTTAAAGGCACAGTCCAACCTCAGAGGTAATTTTTGATATTATGGTCCGGTCGCTGCCTATAGCAACCCTGCCAAGCGCGAAATCTCAATTTGCTCAAATAAACGAGAAAAAGCCAGGAAAAAGTCGACCACGCCCCCTTGAAAGAAAAAATGGGAAACGCCCACTGTCAGGTTTCCGACCCCAATAGGGAAGACACGCGCGAATGATTTCGTTCAAAACCTATGCTCTTCGATTCGTTTTCGGTCTGGTTTTCTATTGTGGCCTGCTTAAGACCGGTGGCTACGAATAACGAGAAAATACAGGCTCGAGACAACTCGTCCGCGAACTTCTAGCCGTTCAAAATCAAGATTTTTAAGAAGCCTTAACTCCGTTTGTAGGGAGTTCTGAGCGATTTCGAAAGCACCATTGTGATCAGCGTGATATTTTCTCCAAGATAGGCAGAAAAAACGAAAAATCGATTCTGAGGTTGGACTGTGTCTTTAATGGTAAGGCTCGCGATAAAAACCATTTTTAAGCCCTCCTCATGAGAATGTAGATTTGGTCATCAAAACTTCTGGGTTGTAGGCGCTGGGCACATTAAAGGAGGAGTTGTCCTGTGTTTAGCAGTTCGAGACATGAGGCTATTTCACTCAAGCGAAGCGGTTCCTGGTGAAATTCGAGCTGCACGAAACCGGACAACTCCTCCTTCAATGCGTACTGCCCCTAAAACCCAAAGCCACTCACCATTTCTGGCCTTACTCCTCCCTAATTTGGCCCAGCTTGGCCCAAATGGCAGAGTTTGAAAATACTTAACTCCGAAGATATGGAAGATCCAATGTTAAGCTTTACATCAAATTTCACTATTCATCTATCCCAAATTGTCCGTCCCGACCCAATATTGAACACTTTGCTTAGAATACAGCGCAACTGCTCAGGAAGTGGATATGACGAGAATTCAGTCACCGTTGCCGGCTACTTTCAACTCTGGTTTTTTCCAGGTTTTCGAACGGTTCTTCTGCTTTTTTTGCGGGGTATACGTACACAAAAACATAAAAAAATCGAATATGTTTTTCTCTGTGTACTATGACTTATACTTGCGAAATCTGGCGACGCCTAGTGAGGGGTGGGCAAGACTATAAATATCCGAACGATTATTGATATTGAAATATTGAAATATAGGATAGCGAAAAGGAAGTTCTATAGGAAAATACTGAATGACCCGAGGCATGACTGACATGGTAAGCCTAAAAAACCAGCTCTGTTGACTGTATATTGAATTTGTTGGGTGTGAGGTACATAGATCAGACACGAGCTGGCTGCGTGATTTGCATGTGTGAATAACCTCGGATTAGAGATCGATTTTTTTGTTCCAGCGCATCGGGTTAAAAACGCTATTCTGACATCAGCTGTTGAAAGGGTGTAGAATTGTCATTCGACAGTGACTTTTTCTACTGGAACTATATTTAGTTGAATGCAAATTGGATGGGCTTTAGGTAAATTGAATTCGAATTTATGTAGGATGTTCTTATTTAATCAAAATTATGTCATCTGAGATTTGTGCTCAATTTTAGCACTTCTTAATATTAGGAGTTTATGAAAATTCCAAAATAACCTTATCCCGTTTCTCCGAAGCTTCATTTCAGGTTGAGAGCTCGATAAAAGCCACTTGCGCCAGTGCAAAGAACCCATTCGAGGCTTGCTGTGACGGAGACAAGCTTGCGCCCCGCCCTGAAAATGTGAAACACCGTTTAACATGCTTTACTCTGAGAGTTTTGTCTGAGAAATGGCCGCGAAGTAGCCGAGAAATAGCTCAAAAGGCCCCGCAGCGGCTTACTGTGGGCTATTTTTCGGCTATTTCGCGGTTATTTCATGGCTTCTTACGAAGCCTGCAAGAAATAGCTGAGAATTAGCCAAGATGTATCCGACGAATAACGAGAAGTAACCCAAAGTAACCAAGCCGCAGCCGTCGCCGGCTCGGCGAGACGCCATCCGGGTCCGCCAGCGGTTGGGTGAGGCCTCCAGAGGCTGAGCGAGTTCTTAGTACCTCAAACCATGGGTAATTGAACCGACGAAGGTGTTTTCATCTGAATCATGCCGCTGGAATGCGCCGTATGCCTACACGAAGAGCATAAATTCTCTCCTATTTCGTGGCGAGCATTATTTGGCGGCTATGCTGCGGCTATTACGCGGCAAGCAGGCGTTTCGCGGCTATTTCTCTGTCAAAACTCTGAGAGCATATAGATAGAATAGCCGAGGCATTCCCGCCACACCACACTTTTTTTGCTTGACGCAAGCTCCTCAATTCGCAGCTTGTTTCCCTGTAGCCAATAAGTTCGCGGTCCATCAGATGCAAGTCTGCTCAAACAAGGTAAGTGTTTATGGTGGTAAACGCATCTGCGAAATCGACTTGTATTGTTAGTACCTCTTAAGAAAAAAAAGCTGCGCAGTGTCCCGCCCCCGAGCTGCAGGTTCCAAGAAGTTACAAGCTTAAAAAGGTTGTTTTTGTGCTTTTTGTACCTTCCAAAACATTAATCTCTGGAAAATTCGGAAACTGACCTCAAAATTGTGCTTAGTGCTCAAAACTACCCCTCTGAGCGAAGTTTGGGTGGAGGCACATTTCCCAACTTTACCCAGACTGATAGCATTTGGGACTTGTACAAATTATTTGTTGACTGGTTCTTCTAGCAAATTGAGGGTTCTGAAAGCGTGTAATTTTTTCAGATTTGACTCAAAACTTAATCATGGGGGTTATTTGGTGTGCTTATCACGATTTTGAGGTTTGTCTGTCGTTTTTCCCAAGTTTTCGACTGAATTCGTTCGAGTCCTCCTACTCTGCCAGCGCGTAGCTAGATATCTCACGCAAAAACCGGAGATGCCCAGGGTTTCGGAGGCATCTAGTCTGATTTTGACACGAGAATTCACGTAAATTACGGAAATTCAGCATCAGTTGGTGAAATTTCAGCTTCAGCGGTCTACTCAAATTAGTCTACTCGTCGATAGTCTACTCAAATTCTCGTTACAGCACTGGGTCGATCGAACCAATGATGTCCTGACCCGTACTAGGTAGGCGATCCCAGCTGCGATCGACCGCAAAGCCGTTTCTTCCCCACGGCCTGCGGGCAAAATTATCCTTAACAAGGTCTTCCAGAGGGCGACACGGGGTCACCCTCCACAACCAGCCGCGGTGTCGAGTAATCACTCAGTGAGATGTGTGGGCCAACACTGTTCGAACGGCATCCCAGCGTTTCGCGTAGCCAGCGCGGGTTTGAGGTTGCATTTCAACGCAGGCTGTCGCTTATTCCTCAGATTCTCGCTGAAAAATTATAGCGAGAATATACGGGCTTAGCGTCAAAGAGATCAATGAATCGAATTTAGCCTTCGTTCTAACGTAGAAGATGCGTATGAATTTGCATCTTTGTATCTGCGACACAAGAATATGCGGGTTTTAGCTATCGTAACTAAAACCCGTAACTTCTCGCTACATGGAATGGGGCGGCGTTACAGGATTCGCCCTCGGAGGCATCTAGCTACGCGTTGGCAGAGTATAGGGGAAATCTTGGGCATCAAAACACTACGTTTGACGGATCCCGGAACGCTACGATACAAATGGCTCAAAATGTTTCTCTAGGGGTTAACTGAAGTTCTAAACACGATCAGCTCACGGCAGGGTAGTTCGGTCAAAGTCCCAGAATTGACTCAAAAGTTCTATGCGGGATTCATTTGGGGTGCTGAATGAGAATTGAATGTCAAATAATTTATTTTTGAAATGGTAAGGTAGGTTTCGCCCCCCCCCCAACTGCCAATGTACCTACCGTAACCTACGGTGAACCTAGAATGTTTGGAAACTGGACCCAAATTCGTTTTCAACAGACCACTTAAACCCTAAATAGAAGTTTTGAACAGAATGCGAGAAAAATTTTTAAAACTTCCAAAGAATGCCTGTTGGCTGGCACCCTTGCCTTTTCGCGAAGCTTGAAAAACGCTTATAACTTCTTGTAACCTGCAGCTCGGGGCGGGATACTGCCCAGTTTTACTATCGAGGCACAAGAGATACTAACAATACCAGTCGTTTTCACAGATGCGTCTACCAATGGAAACACTTTCTTTATAGTGTTTTGGCTGGAAAATAGTCGGTAAATAACCACAAAATGTCTACTTTCCGCGTCGTAGCCGGGAAATAACCGGGAAATAGCCGCGAGATGGCTGCTTTCTGCGCCACAGCCGAGAAATAGCCGAGGAATACTGATTTGCAGGGAAGTATACAACGCATTCTTGAGCCATCATTCAGATTACAAAACCGCCGTCGTTTCAATCACCCATGTTTGAGGTTCTTGGACCCCGCTCAGCCCCTGGAGGCCCCACCCAACCGCTTTCGGTGCCGCATGGCGGCTCAACAAAAGAGCGACGGCCCCGTCTCGGTTATCTTTGGTTATTTCCCGTTTGTACCTCGGGAATCGCAAACTCTAAAAAAATGCGATGCTCGCCTGATTGAAGAATCCCCACGTGGATTCACGGCAGCCGACGAACAACATTGGATAGACAGAGAAATGTGCTTCCGAATTTTCTATTACTCTTTGTCAAAACTGCTAAACTGAGCGATGCAAAAATGGTTTCTACAAGAATCGGCCGTTTACATTTTTACAGCCTAATATCTAACTCTTGATGCTTTAGCGTAGATGGGCTCACGAAGCAGAGGAATGTAGCGGATAGGTCCAATCATTGAAAAAAGTCCTTTGCGGAATTCCTAAGAAAGTATTCAATTCCCATATCCTCCTATTTTATGTGTTTTGTGGAACAAAAACAAAAAATCAGCGATCTTTCATTGATTGTGAGTGAAGTCAAGACAAAGAGGGACAGGAAAATAAACACAGGTCTGCTTTCAAAAGCTTTCCAGGGAAAGGTAAATGCGCTTTCATTGAGGTAGGGGCTTCACTTCCCACCTGTCACGAAGGGGGTGAAGCCTTTGAGGGAAAGGCCTAAAAAAAGAGGTGATCAGTTACAGTTGTACTGCTGGAACTCGCAAACTCAGCATTTCTAAAGTGGATACACTCGGAGCATGTTTTCAGAAATTCATATCCCATATTTTGCATCTTGTCAATAATTTTGACAGCCTTAGGTCTCTTTCAGAGTGCGATCGCTGTGCGATGCGACGGCAGGTTTTGAATACAAATCGACGTGCGACGCGACATCGATGCTCATGATTATCATCCCATCGCGTCGCGCGGCGATCGAGCTCTGAAAGAGGCCTAGGCCCCCTTCATAGTCGTCCGAAGGCCGTCCACTCCCGTACCTTAGTGGTCGGCTGCATGCCTATTTATTAGGCTGGCGCACTCGTGCCCTCTGCGTACGGCTCAGTCTGGCCAAACGAGGGGATTTCCCACCTCAATAAGCATACGTATCGACCGTGACGGCCACGGAGGGCATAGGCGAAATCAGTCCGTATACATTAGGGGGGGGGGGGGGGATTTTCGACTTTTGTGCATTGCATACGTATCGACCGGGGTGGCTACAGCCTATCGGCCGACTACGACGGGGCCTTAGAAAAACGAAAACATGTTACATTTCATACATACATATATGTTAATGATAGGATACTTGAATATCTTGAAGGGAGCGTACACGCTCGTGAACGTGGTTGAGATAACTATGGAAATAGAATAGTATGGCTCAGAACACAACGCCTACGCATTTTGGAGGGTCAAAAGTATTTGCTATTTTCCCTCAGATGAGGAGTGCTGGGCCATTTCCACCGTCGGCGACGTTTGTAGGTGGTTTAGTAGGGACAACAAGTAAGCCACATACATCGACGACGGTGGGAATGGCCCAGCACCCATGTTTTGGAGGAGAACACAAATACAGGGGCGGACCCAACTTCTCACTCATGTATATAGTAGCGACATTGTGGGTCGTTTTTGATGCTTTAAAATGCGTAGGCGTTGTGTTCTGAGCAATACCATTCTATTTCCGTAGTTGTCTCAAACACGTTTACGAGCGTGTATGCTGCCTTTAAGTATTCTAGCCTTATACTACAGGTAACCTATATACCATTATATCACACGCATTGCGGGACCGGAATGTGATGCCGTTTTTTTTTCACGCCAAATCCCAGCCCATAATTATTGACGAGTCTTTATTTTTATGCAATAGTATACTCCTCATTAACGTCAATAGAACTGAACGATAAAAAATTATTGGTTTTCCGGCAAAATATCTAGAGATGGCATTTTGGATATCATCGAAATTTGCAAATGTTTTGCCATTTGAAAAGTGGCGCAGCGTTTGTAATTATTGAAAATCCGATGGCGCAATATTGGTAGAATATCAGGCAGCACCTCCCACCCCAATTAATAACTTCTTTTTTCTAGGGTTCGCTTTGTCGTTTTAGAGGATGACGCCTTTTCGGTTGACAATCGCTGCCCACTTTTCAATAAAAAATTGATTGGCTCGCCGCAATTGTTTGCTGTAGAGTTCTGCATGAACAGTTTGTCAAGGTTCCAACAATCCAAAACGAAAAATGCCGCGAATGCTCCATCAAACGCACCAAAGCGCAATCTTTGGGTCTAAACTTGGCTTAAAAGTACTCCGAGGATTTTCATTCAGAGAGAACCGCTGCCTCTTTTCTTTTATGTTATCATACAGGTCCCATTTCTGATCTTCTGTGATCAAGTGATAAAAAACAACGCTTCTGTTTTCTGTCGTTGAAGCAATAAGTTGCGTGTGATTGGCTGGTTAGCCTTGTTCTGTTCGGACAGATTATGCGGGAAACGAACACCTGCTCTTCCTACTTTTTCATTCTGCTTTACTTAATGGCAGTGTTCGCGATAAAAATCGCTTTTCTGTTTTTTTGCCTATCTTGAAACCGGTCCCATCCTGATTCCAGTGGTGTTTTTGTAATCGTACAAGACCTTCTAGAAGCGGAGTTATGGTGTTCCAAAAAATTGAGCTAGGGAAGCAAGGTGGACGAGTGGTCCGAGGCTTGTAACTTCCGTCTTTTGCAGCCGATGTATGCGAGCTGACCTGAGTGAAGAGAGAAGTTGAGAATGGCTCAACTCGATCGTCTGACACGGATTTGCTTCCACTTCCGCCATTAACACCTTTCTACGAGTGCTGCGCAGAAACGACATTACTTTCCGGTCCTCCTAGTAAGATAAGCATGTTTTATACACTCATACTGTGTCTGTAGTCTGTCAAATGCGGTAACTTTAACGCAAAACAGCAAACTCAATATCGACTGCTCATGAAGCGGCGGTCTAAGAGCTTATTTGGCTTCTGTAGATGGTCATCAATAACGTGGCATTGTCAGGTATAGCGGTTTTCTCGTTGGAGGGTGTAACTGTTCTGCTGTGCGTACTCTGAGAGATATGTGTGGGGGAAGTCACGTCATGACCACCCTGGTCTTTCAGAGACATCTTCGAGAACGCGACAACTCGATATCATTTTTATCGATAGGTGGTCTCATCATCATCAGTGATATTTGCTCACAGTTCTATTTAGTGATTCAGGGAGGATCAGACTGGAATATACAGTACTCAATTTTATCTAGACAGAAAACGAACGAAAATATGCTTAATCAAATCTTCTCTAATAATTCATTTGTAAGCAGCAGCACATTGGAAAGTCCAAGTAGTTGCATTGGTAAGGATCCGGCTTAAATTGTGCTGACGAAATGCTTTTCATACCATCGTTTCAGAGAAATTCCCACTTTCACTGGAGTTTTTTTTTTGTGGAGTTTTTTTTGTTTGCTTTTCGAAGCGGATTGGTATATGACCATATTGATTCCGACGCCGAGCCCACGTCTGACACAACAACGACATGAACAAAAGGCAAAACAATGTTGAAGGGGAACGCCTAAATGGAACAACAACAACTTTTTTTGAGGACCCTCGTTTGACGCGCTCCAAGGACGACGGTAGCGCGCAGCGCTCTTTTGTCGCGAGCGTCGCGTGCGCCAGTCGGATTGCTCCATAGCCACACCCGTGGTGTGAATTCGATCCACATGCGAAGTGTGCGGCCTGATCCAATTTCAGCGGTGAGTTAGGAGTCAAGAAGTGCCGCTGCACACAGCCCACTCCACCCTTAGCTTGACCTTGGTCGGTAGGATATTTGCGCGGTGTAGGCCTGGATAGTGAGTCTGACTGGACTGTGAAGCGGTGGCGCGGCAGGCTTGCGAGGGTTACAGCTTCGAAAAATGTTAACGGGAACTATTCGCTATCAACCCTAGTCCCCTGATTCGCAGGGTCCATCCGTGTGGTAGGCTCAAGCTTCCACAACATCATTCGGTGCGATTCTTGAAACTTTGGACGTTGTTCGATCACTTTCTTGTGTAACAAATAGAGCAATAACACCTCTGCGAATGGTTCGATTCACGATGATATAGGCGATAGCAACGATACCTGAAAATGTTGATTCGATGAAAGTGCGTCAAGTCGATTAGTGCGAAATCTTACTAAACACATACCAGAGCTGAATTGCCATGAAGTTTGACCAATCACAATAAGCCACTCGGGGGACGGGAAGTACTGCATGTACACATAAATAAAAGCCGCTGTTAACGTGAATAGACAAATAAAGAACGATTGGACGAAGACCTCAAAAGGTACACTTGCCCAAAACTATACCTCAGAATAAGATGCAATTATCAATCACTTACTTGTTTCTCAGTGCGGTTACCTATGTTGCTCTTAAGTCTCGACTCCAGGTAGATTTTTAAGCACATATATGTTGTAAGCAGGATTACTGAAGCCACGGTTACGAAGTTGTTGACCACATGGTAGGCATTCGTGTAGTTCCCATTCTGAATCATTCACTTCAGTTTTAGCTGACACCTCTACCGGTTTACGTACAAACCTCTTCTCCAACCATTGGATTATAAAACCAGGGGACAAAATTCGAGTTGAATACCGCTGGTGTCGAAAAAAGCGCGATGAACGTTGAATAAATAATGCATGAACAAACGAGAATATACAAGCGGTATCCGTCGAACAGCTGCTTCAGAAGGTGAATTCCCGATAGAGCAGCGCATCTATTCACGGCTATGAGGATGCACAGCATACAACAAGCACACCATCCCCCTGAACTTTCAATTGAAATTTTCTCAACTTGTAATGGTGCTGACTTGGACAAAAATCAACACGAGGAGTCCGCGCTGCTGGCGATGCACTCATCACAAGCATTTCAGCCACGGAACCCTGAATTGCTAAACACTTTCTTGTTGTGCGCGGGATAACGTGTGATGGATTATCTCCCCTGTTTTGAGGCTCTGATAACCAGGAGACAGATAATGCAAAACTAACTGAAGAAAAGATTTGCCAGATGCAATCGCGCCGCAAGTTAACATAGCAGCTGGATTTGTGCAGAAAACAGCTCCTTTCATAGCGAAGTAACCTGTCGCGATAGAGTTGAGTGAGAGCGAGACTAAATCGAAAATTCCCAAACAGAACATTAGTTTATAACATGGTATACGCAGTAACCTTTTTCTGATCATAGCGGCAAGGAACCAAAGTATAACGCCTGGAAAGATTTCATTCCTGAATTCAATGCTGACCTATGGCATGCTGCTGTGACGAAAAAAACATTAAATCAAATGCTTGTCAACGAACAATTTAGGTTACCGCACATTACCGTAATCTTGGAGAAGTCAGTATTATCGCACTTGTTCATTTAATTCGTATTAAATTCGTAACCTTCTCCTAGTGTTCTGCTTTCGCATCAATAAAACAATTGTGATTAAACTTAAAACGATGTGGACTCCTTGAATTATGCTTCCGACCCTCATGCAATTCCGTGCTATGAAAAGCACTCTAAAACTAGAAATTGGATACGCTACCAATGATCTCAAGTCTGGTAGCTCTTCGAAGCAGTTGCTTTGGTGCCCGAGAGAGATCGTGAATGGGAAAGCGGTATGATGTCGGAAACCGCCGATTTCATGATTATGTCGGAGAAAGTCACGGGACCGTATTCTTAAGCGATTCGCCGGCAGAGTAAGAACAAGTGTTACTCTAAATTCCTGCTCGTCTGTGCTCAGCGGCCCCATATGGCTCCTCCGCGGAGTAGCGCGATAGATGTATCGAGCACAGGAAACGCAGAGTTTCAGAGCCAGCTTAAGCTCTATAACTTTTGTAAATCGTCCATGATTGGGGGCGCTGAGTATTGATAGGCGGGTTATGGGTTGGAAACCCTACGCAGCTCTGAAAAGATTAGGTGTGACATAGCATGCGGTGGGGTGTGTATACAAGTCTATTGGTACCAGATTGTTGGAACCCTTGCTTGTACCAGACCCAGCAGACGTTTGAGTATACACAAGAAACGTTCGAGCTTTATAGCGCTCACAGCTATATTTTGGGTTGATGCATAATTATGAAGCTTTTTATTGACGCGTTTTTCTTTAGTGAAAACTAGCGTTTCGTCCTCAATATTTATATAAAAATAAGCCTCAAAATTTAGTTTTAAAAAATGCGTCTCGGAAATCACACTCATATTCACCATATTATGCTCTACCACTATGAGAAAGGATGGACAGTCATTTCGCAATCTCAACGAACTTTTTGGATACAACGACAACTACTGATAGTGCAGTACGGAAGTGATTTATTCGGTCTAAAACAGGTGACACTAGATTGGAGGATAAAGGAGGAAGAGGTCGGCGATCGGATTTCGATGATCAAGTACTTCTGACAGCCGTGGAAGAGGACGAGAGTCTGACAACGCGAATGCTGGCTGAAGTCTTTAATGTCAATCAGCCAACGATCGTTCGACGCCTGAAGAAGCTTGGAACGGTATGAAAATTGGCTGGAGGGGACCCCACGAGCTCTCCAGCAACAACAATGCTGAACGCGTTTGCAATTTTACCGATTAACTTCAGTAAAACGAACAAACACCATTTTTGAAGAATCTTGTCGCTGGGGGTGAGTAATGGCTTTTCTTCGAAAACGTTAAAAGAAAGAAGATCTGCGTTTCGCCATGTGTTTCCCCAAGGAAATACGTAAACACGTGAGCTGTAAGAAGGCTATGCGGTGTGTCTGGCGGGACAGAAGTGGAATCATCTATTGGTAAGTCATTTCAAATGCCATTTGTATAGGTTCAACGACGCAGATGAAAGGCAGCAGTGAAGAATCCCTAAGAAAAATGACAAGCGGTAATCCGACACCAACAGCGACGTCTATCTGGCTCAGCTTGATCGCCTTAAAGTTGCCATCGAGGTGAAGAGACCGCGCGAAAAAAAAACCCACATAGTCTTCCATCATGATAGCGCCTGTCCACATGTTGGGCGCCGTGTAATCGAATCCATTGCCAATAAGGGGTGGGATCTGCTGCCACATCTGCCTTACTCACCGAAAGAAGCACCAACGAACTATCATTTCAATCGCTCTTTGAAAAACTGGCAAACAAAGAATTCTGCGACGACTTGGATGACTTGGTGGGTGATGTCAAAGCGTGGAGTGCCTCCGAAAATCGTCATTTCTTCGCACGTGGAATCGACCGACTGCCAGGCAAATAAGAATCAGTTCTTGGAGTGGATGGTGGCTATGCTCTCGAATGATCATTTAAACACGTTTTGATTGAATATGGTTATTGTTTTTCTTGAATAAAAATATTTTTGAAAAATTCCATAGCTATGCTTCAACTCCATAGTCACATTATTCCCATACATTGTAAAAAGCTGCTGCCGTCCGGCACACTGAGGCCTCTTATCCATAACACCTCAGGTTTCGTACCAAGGGAGTTTATGGAGTCTTTAGCCACAGGCGACAAGTTCGCCACCCTGAACTGCCAATCGCTGTCGAGTGATATCCAACAAACTTGGCTGTCCCGACTTCTGAGCTATTTCCCTGCACCGTTTGCTGCTTTGCAGGAAACTCGCCTCAATTATAGACCCGTCATCAATGTCAGAGATTCTACATCCAATGCGACATCGCTGACTAGACGAGAGTGGGAGGCTGTGCGATAGGTGTAAGGAAGGGCTCCAATGGTATAGTCAAGGAGTATCGCTCAACGTCGTGTCGGAATGCATTAGTAGGAGCGTGGGATCACAGAGGATTTAATCTGTGGATAGTGGGTGCTCATGCGCCCACCGAAATTGCCGAATACCATTACAAGGATGCGTTCTGCGAAGAACTCAACATGTTGCTAGCCAGGGTGCCTTGTCAACATGCTGTTATCGTAGGAATCGACGCAAACGCGAGGATGGGACTTGATCAGGAATCGGAAGTACTAGGTTAACGGTTCTACCCACTGCAGCAAACATCGGACAATGGTTAACGCCCTCTCAATTTGTGTGAACGCAGTGGTCTGATTATTGCATCGACAATCAAGAGGAATAGTCACCACCATCAGCTTACGCAGCAGGGGCCAACCCAGCTATTCAGTGCTTGAAGGAAAGAGCGTACGTGACTCTGCCGCAACCTCGGATTTGCAGAAACCAGCCTTGTATGATTCAGTCGAGCCGACCACAGCCGTCTAAGCAGAAACAGCAGAAATAATTGACTAATGTGGTAGCAAAATATGAGATTACCAAAACTTTTGTTTGAACGTGCAATGAATGCAACTCCGCTGGCCATGAAATAAATTCCAAGAGGCAGGTTGACTGAACCGGTTGAGTACCATTCTTCTGTAGTCTTAGTTGAGCAGTCATATAAAGGAGGATAGGGTTGGCCATGAATTATTGCATAGAAAACGGTCGTTCTCAGATCGATGGACATTAGATCGGAGATCTCTCAAAGTAAAACAGTGACTAAGATATTGTTTTCTCGAATCGTTGAGAATGATTAGATTGCTATAGATGATAGGCCATAGGATATAGTTATAGATTCGCAAAAATCGTTAAAAAAAGTAAAAGCTCAGCATCAAATCCGAAGGAAGATGTCTCGAACTATACAGAAGGTGGAAGACATATTTGCAAGATCAGACTGAGATATAGCAGCGTTTTGATTAGGTGCCTAAGGGAATTGAGGAGGCAGATGCTTTTATAGCTTCTCGCACAACAATGAAACAGACACAGTGAAAAGCAGGTGCTTCAGTTATCTGCTTCATGTAAAAAAAAACGTTGATAAACATGGGATCCTAAAATTGACAAAGATCTTGTTTTCCTATGCATGAAGCTCCTTGGAATGCAAAGCTCCTGAGTAGTCATTACGAACTCAATGGCACTGATTGAAATCTGAAAATTTCCTGATTCCTTAGTAAACATAGAATCTTGGTACCAATATAGAATCAGTACAGGTTGCTAGAGTGAATATCCTACAAAGGTTAAAGGCAGTAATGGCAAAAAAACCATATTCTAGATTTCTATGTTGTTTAGTGGGCAATATCTCCAAGTAGCGGATATTAGCAAAAGGCCCCTATAATTCTCTTGAATATAGAAGACGAAACTGTAAAAAAACCTAATAAATATTTATTTACGCCTGCTAGCGTGTTTCATGCAATGCGGACGCAACGTCAAACCAAGCGTCCCTAATGGTTTTTGAGTATTAGAATTTTTTGTTTAATGACTCCTTTGTTTTCTGTTTTTTATAGCTAAACCTCCTAGAAAAGAGATGGGTCAATGCAAATGCTTGGATGTTAGAATCTTTCGCGGTGAAGAGTATTCCGAAATTCGGCAACTGTCCCTCTGATGAAACAAACGCAGGACAAGTGTTATATAACGTGGGCGGGTTGATCCTATGAGTCAGCTTTATCACTTCCTGGTTATTGTTCACCCTACATACGTTCGAACTCCAGAGAGATACAGAGTGAACGTCCTCGCAAAAAAAAACGGGCAGATTTTCAGTCAAGTGCTCTGCATTTGAAGATCTCTTCGTGATCGACTGAATGTCATGGATAGTGAAGGTGATTTTGAATACCTCCTCGATGAAGAGGAATATTGCGGAAAATTGAGCCTTCACAAGAAGTGTTGTACACGTACCCTCTAGAGCTAGAGACGCACTTCCGAAATTTTTTTAGGAAAAGTGTCTACTTATTTCGTACTCAGAATTAGAGGGGGGCAGCCTCTCTAATGCGTTGTCCAACCTTAGAAACGAGACCCGAGATTTCCACATATTTCCTGTATCGGAAGGAAACAGGCAAGAACTGGGATTTAAAGGCAGCACACACACTCGCAAACGTGATTGAGATAAGTACGGGAATGGAATGGTATGGCACAGAACTTAACGCCTCCGCATTTTGAAGTGTCAGAAACGACCCACAATGCCACTATCCTCTGGTTCCCAGCCAGATTTACTCTGTTCCCTCGCGCGCTTGTGCGGAGCGAAGTTAGAGACAGCAAGAAAGTATGGGGATTAGGAGACGCAGCGTACGTGCGCAGACGCACGCGAGGAACGGTAATAAATCACACTCAGAAACAGAGGATACACGAGTAAAAAGTTGGCACCGCCCTGTATCTGCCCGTCATCTATTTGCGTCCTCCTCCAGAACAGGGATTCTAGGGCATTCCCACCATCAGCGACGTTTTTGGGTGGTACAATAAGTACAATAAGTATTATACAGAAAGTAAACTACATACATCGACGACTTTGAGAATGGCCCAGAAGTCCTGTTTTGGAGGAGGACGCAATTGCAGGGCGGGCAGATGCAGGGGCTGGGCCAACATCTTACTTATGTAGCATCAATGTGGGTCATTTTGAAAGCTTCAAAATGCGTAGGCGTTGCGTTCTGAGCCATACCACTCTATTTCCGTAGTTATTTCAAGCACGTTTACGAGCGTGTATGCTGCCTTCAAAGGCACAGTCCAACCTCTAGGATAATTTCGTTATTATAGTCCAATCGCCATGTTCAGAAACCCTGCCAAGCGCGAAATCTCAGTTCGCTCAAATTACCATAAAAAACGCGAGGAAAAAGTTGACCCTGCCCCCATGAAAAAAAAAATGGGATACGCCCACCGGCAAGCTTTCGATCTCAACATGTAAGAAAAGAGGGATTGATTTTATCAAAAACCTATGTTCTTCCATTTGTTTTCAATCTGGCATTATATTTTGGCCTGGCTCAGAGCGATAGCTGCGAATAACGAGAAGAAACAGGCTCGAGACAACTCGTCCTTCAACTTCTCGCCGTTCAATTTCAAATTCTTTGAGGGGCCATAACTTCGTTCGCAGCTAGTTCTGAGCGATTCTGAAGACACCAATGTGATCTTCTGTTTCTCCCAGCTAAGAAGAAAACCGAAAAATCGATAATGAAGTTGGACTGAGCCTTTGAGGACCGTGATGATGCCACGACTATTTGGTCCTTCGAATCCTTGATGTTACCTTTGACGCAACTGGGAGGAGTCGCAACTTACTAGCAAAACTATCGCTGCCTCCAAGATTGGCCGAATTACACCGAAGTCATGTGATTATGGGTTATATGAAACGTTCAACATTTCCACTGATTGCACATGCTTTTATAAAACTTTAAGTGTGCAGCGGGAACGAACCATGGCCTTGAGCACTGCAACGGCGCGCCATCACACTGCTCTGCACAAACACGGCGTATTACCACGCTCGACTAGATTTCCGATACTGACTTCGAATACGCTGCCAATAATGCCCATATCATACGTTCAGCCGATGTTAGACATGATTCTCCGATAATGCCGCTCGCACATACCCTTATGTAAATCAAATGCGACAGAATCTAAACTTGCTCTTCATTCAAGATCTCAGAAGTGTAATTGAGATCACCGTGGGACCGTTTTCAAGACAAGTAGACAATTGAAAAAACGATTTCGAGGTTGGATCAGAATAGTTTCTGAGTTTTCAGTGAAAGACAGTTTTCACGATAAAAGCCGTTTTTAGTTTCTGATGTCTTTTTTTGTGAGCAAGACCACGGTTTATGGGGAGAAGTTCCTACAAAGCTTTGAAGTGTCAAAAAAATGTTCAAAGAAAGCTTTCAAATATTTGCTACTCATGTTTGGGGGCTGCGAACGAAGCGGCAAACCTAACGTTGGGAAGGGCTTTGCGTTTATAAACGCCAAGCTAAGATGAGTATAATGAGTCAGATAAGTAATATTGTTTTCTGCTTGCTGCACCGAGAGATCTTCGAAAATAATATGGGCCGATGCACATGCTTGCGTGTTAGAACCTTTCGCTAAAAAAACATATTGAAAATTGGGCAACTGTTCTTGGAGTGAAACGAACGCAGGACAACTGTTATATTAGGTGGGAGGGGCGATCTAATGAGCCGGCTTGTCAACAAGATCTTTATCCACTTTCTGGCCGCTTTTTGCAGTACTTCAATTCTAACTCCTTTTAAGTGGACCTAAAGCATAGTTTTTTTTCTTCCAAAAAACGGGTAACTTTTTCGTCGTGAACACTGATTTTAGAGATTCGCGCCAATCACAAAGATGTATTCTGAATCTTTCACCACCCATAACAAAACGGAGCTATGGCCCATCAGAGATTGAGAATAAGAAGAGCGAGAATTTCGTGAACGTGTTGCATCAGGCCTGTATTTTCTTCTTATTCGCAGACATCGCACCGGGGCAGACCCTAATATAAGGCTAGACCGATTACGAATAGAAGAAAATGGATTTTAATTACAATCCATTGCGCGTCTCTTCCTTCTGAGTTCAAAAATTTGTCGGTGGGTGTGGCACATTTCTCGTCTCTGGACTCTGCCAGCGCGTAGCTAGCTGCCTCACACGGAAACCGGAGATGCCCAGGGTTCAGAGGCATCTAGTCTAATTTTGACACGAGAATTTACGTAAATTACGGAAAGTTTAGCCTCAATTGGTGAAAATTTAGCTATAGCGCCCGCATAATTTACGTGAATTCTCGCTACAGCACCCGCATATTCTACGTAACGTCTCGCTACAGCCCTCGGTCGATCGGCACAATAGGTCCCGATTCGTATTAGAAAGGCGATCCCCTGTGCGATCGACCGCAACGCCGTTTCTTCCTCACGGCATGCACCTTCCCAGCAGCCAAAAATATCCTCGACGAGGTCTTCCAGAGAGCGACACGGGGTCGCCCTCCACGACCAGCCACAGAGTGTCAATAAAGCACTCTGTGAGTTGACTGGGCCAACACTGTTCGAACGGCATCCCTGCGTTCCGCGTAGCCAGCGCGAGTTTGAGATTGCATTTAAACACAGGCTGTCGCTAAATCCGTAGATTCTCGCTACAAATTTATAGCGAGAATATTCGGGTTTAGCGACAGAGAGAACAATGTAGCGAATTTAGCCTTAGTTTTCACGTAGAATACTCATAGAATTTGCAACCTTTCACCTTCGACACAAGAATATGCGGGTTCTAGCTATCGTAGCTAAAACCCGTGAAATCTCGCTACATGGAATGGGGCGGCGATACAGGTCGCGCCCTCTGAGGCATCTAGGTACGCGTTGGCAGAGGAGTCAGGTCAACTTTTCCCCGCTTGTTCTAGCTTAATTAAAGGCAGTGCTCACGATAATCTTTGATTTTGAGATTAATCGCTAAATCAATTGTTTGGCCCCCGAGTAGAAATGAAATGACGAAGAAACCGAGAAAAACGCACCAGAAGGGCCCGAAATCCTCCACTCTCACTCTGCTTCCTTACTCTCAGTGGAACTATTTGTTGTTACAATGAAATCTTTTGTGGACCGGTCTTTTGCAATTCTCAATTTTGTGTTGCTCCGTTTTTTCCTTCGGACCCTAAATAATACTGTTGTGCCTAATATTCTTCCATTTTTGATTAGCCCCATTTTTCACCGGTGACAACCACCATGAACGTGTTCATCCAACCGGACAACTAGTCCGAGTCATAGAATGATGTCACTAAAATACACCGTTCTAGTGAATTTCTCGCCGTTTCTCCGTAATTTTGGTATCACTTGGAGGCCAACGCACTGTTTAATGTGAAAAACTCGGGGACGAAAATCATCAGGAACACTGCCTTTAAAGGCAAGGTCCGGTCAAATTTTGACACTACCGCAATTTGGGTTATCTAGATTGGGCTGGCCTAGCTGAACATCGTCTGAACGTTTCACGAACTCTGAGTTCTTAATTCTGGAGAAAACAGCCTCAAAGTCAGGGATTACGGTATTCACAGCATGATAATCATGGCTGGAATGACCGATAATTACGCAATACTTTTGAAGAATGCGTGGACAACCGCTAAAATATGGACGATGGCCACACTTTTCTGACTTTTCCTGATCATCGGCTAACGGAATTGGCTGGAATAACTTGAAAAAGACCGGTTTTTACGCAGTTTTCGCATGTTCCTTGGGACTACCTAAAATCGAAAAACAGCAGAGGTTCAACTGTGCCTCTGACGATTATTCCACAGTCTAGGAACTTTTTTGCCTGTAGTTTTTGTGTCATCCTTCACAGCGACTAAGATAAGTCATCTTGCCCACTCTCGAACCACAACATTGTCCGTTTGAAAACAGAACGTCGTGAGAGTCCACAAGAGAAAAGTTGCAAGACGGTCTCAATGTTTGTACTGAGTTCACAGGCACTGGCTGATCATCAATCGTTTTTCTGATTGGTGTTTTGTATGAAACCATGATGAATCGTTGGGCGAATGTCGTTCGTGATAAGAGGTTCCAATTCAGTCTTCGATGCTCGAAGATCCTAGCCACTGTGCATTTCAAGTGACGCTACTGTCCTTATGCGCCGAATACATTGTATGTATCATTCTGTATGTATGTATCCTTCATCGGTGACTCGCCATAATGTGTGCACACAATGCATCCTCGATTATCATCATTTTTCGAATCGCAGAAGCGATCCTCGTGTTGTACGCTGCCTTACAGATTCCAGCGTATGCTTAAGTTTCAAACACCGAAATGTTTGATGGTGCAATTGCGGTCTCCGCTCAAATCTACTGTGCTTCTCTGGGCCTAATTCCGGTCCGCAATTGCGTCTCGACACGCTCTGCAGCTGCGCGCTTTCGATTCGGAAGAATTTCCAGCGCCGCAGCCGCCGATCTGTTGTCTCTAGTTGAGTTTTGAAAACTGGAGACTAAACAAAATTAGAGAAAAAAAAATAAAAAAAAGACACATCGATTCGGCTTTGGCGCTGGAAACTCGACTGACTCGAGCGCGTGCGGCCGCAAAGCGTGTCGAGACGCAATTGCGGACCGGAATTCGGCCCAGAGAGGTCTTAAATACTGAGCTATGGCAGGCTTTCAGCCCCCCCCCCCCGAGTTATTGTCACCCTCCACACAGAATGAAGTTGACAGATGGCTACGGAGCCTAATGTCTCAGAGAGTCGGGGGGTTCGATTCGGTCACGATAGGCTTTCTAATCGGGTACCTAGTCGAGTTGAAAGGAACCTTGCAGCAGCACGTGCTGCTCCTAGGAGCATATGGCCGGTTCGATAGGACTACGTGGCGCAGAGAGACAAAACCCTTACCGCACCTCAATTCCCCACGCGGCAGCACGTGGCTTGTTCGATAGGACTACGTGGCGCAGCGAGGCAAAACTTTTTCCGCACCCTTTTTCCCACGCTGCAGCTCGCGGTCAGGAGCAGCCCGGAAGGCGGACTTTCTCTGGGATCGGCCCCTTATATACGTCAGGGTTGTGCGTAATTACGACTAACGGCTAACGAATTTTTCTAAAGTGGTGCTGGACCTCTCAGTGGGTGGAGATTCCACTTGGGTGCTATTTTCTTCGGCCTAAACCCCATTATGGGAACAAGCTCGAAATGCCGCGCGCGCTCATTTCGCGACGTTTGAAGAAGAATATTTAGTCAAAGTTGGTGCAGTTTTCCGTACGCCGCTATGGGGTAGAGCTCATATAACATCATATACCGTAGAACGTTAAATTTTGCACAGAAAAAAGCGAAGAGTGCAAGATTTCCTCGGTTTCCCGTATCGCTTATTTTCCCACCGAAAAAAAAGAGCAAAAATCGACAAACAAACACTTTTGAGTACAAGGCTTTTATTCATAATTTTAATTACGTACATGTAGGTTTGCAGTTTGAACTAGGCTCTCTAACGATGCATGTTTTGGAAAACATGCAACTCTTCATGCCTTCCTTCTTTTCTAAACATAGTGGCATTTTTCTGCCTCAACTGCACCTATTTTCAAAGCCTAGATTTTTAACGTCTAACGATTACCGACTAACGACTAACGAGGGTTTTGGTCGGTTGAACGACTAACGACTAACGAATTACAAAATTTCTATAACGCGCATCCCTGATATACGTGCTGTGCGGCTGATATGCGCCGGATCAGTTCTGAAGCGATCGATCAAAGTGTTCAATCATGAGCATTGTGGCTCGTTCGTCGTCCAAACTCATCGTATTCGAATCGAAAGCGTATCGTGGCCGAGTGAAACGGCTATGATTAGCGGCACGTGCTTCTCACTTGGACGACGATTAGGCCATGTCGCGCACGGAAAGTACGTGGCCGTATCGTCGTCCAACCGCTTTGTAGTCGAATCGAAAGCCTATCGTGGCCGAGTAAGACCCCCGACTTTCTGAGGTAGTGGTCCGAATTTACACTGGATATTGTGAAGTAAATACCAGATTTTAGTGCAGCCATTGGAACAACCATCGGAGCTGGTGCAGAAAAGCTTTAAAAGTTAACATACTGCAGTTATTCGAATAGCTGGCGCTGCTATTCTGAGAATCAACTAGTGGACATAAGGTCCGTGAAAGTTCATAACCCGCTATAGTTTATAACTCCCTTTCGCGAAGTTCCGGGCAATTCCTTATAACGTCGGCAAGGATCGTGAAGAGACTTTGCATTCACTGTTGAAGGTTGGCGCAAACTCGGTGCCACATGCTATAACATAGGTGCACCGAGTTTGCGCCAACCTTCAACAGTGAACGCGAAGTCTCTTCACGATCCATGCCGATGTTACATTGGATCCGAGTCAAAAAAATTCGGATACTCGGATTTCGGATAACTCAAAAATCAAAGGTCACGGATATCCGACTGAAACGGATAGATTCAAAATAGCAAGATCGGATAATCCGAGTCAATCGGATAGGGAGGCGAAACGGATAGTCGGATCTCGGATCCATCCGAAAATTACGTTTTTTCGGTGATTCGGATTTTGGATCACTCGGATTTTGACCTTTCTTCGGTGAGTCGGAATCCGAGTATCCGAGTCGGATATCCGGTCGGATACAAGATGGTATAATTCAAAAAGTTTATCGAAAATTGTTAGTCTGGTGAAAATCCTCAGAAAAAAGAGATTTTTCTACCTTACTATGATAAACGAACTCATTGATAATCATCTTTATTGCGAAATATTTGCAAACCAAACAGATGTGATCATCTTTCACAATCTCTTCAAAGTGAGAGTAATGTTAAAGCATTAGTCTAAATGAGTATCAATCCTTCACATCGAATTTGTAAATACCCGTGAGTTACTGTCTAATCCACTTAAAAAGGGATTGCCCGTTCGATCAATACACATGGTTTTTGGTAGGCAATCGAACCCTCAATGCGCCATAAGGGTATGGTATATTTTTGCGACACACTGTCGCGTCAGTCTGCACAGCGACAGCGACCGCCGGTCGCGGAGCTTCTACCCTTTCAACCTGTCGCTATCGCAGTGTGATGCAAGCTTCGGCCGCGACAGGGATAGTGGCAGCGACAGGCTTAAGCCCATTCGCAGTATGTCGGCCCTCCGCGTCACGTCGCTGCGACAGACGCGCGATAATCGTGCCTACGACGACCGATGCCGTTGTTACGATGCAGGTCCCGCAGTGCTAGATTGCATACCTATCCGTCATGACAGCGGCAAAGTATACCATACCCCTAAGAGCCTTTCAGAGTGGCGTCGCAGCAAAATTCGCTGTCGCGGTGACGGTGTGAGTGATGTGGGGTGAGGTGTGCTACGCAGCGCAAGCTGTGCCGTGCGAGGAAGGCGAACGCGTTTTCAGAGTGCGCAAGCTAGCAGCGACGGCAGCAACGTCGCGCGGTGGAAACGACTTAGACCGTTTTTGTCTCTGCCGTCCCGCCTTAGTTTCTTTCTATTTGTTGATGTTACTTTGTTACTACCTGTCCATAAACTCTCTATAAAAATAATCATTTCCCCTATTTCACTGTTTTCTCCAATCGAACAAACGGCGGCGAAGAGGTAAGAGACGCAGAGACAGAAATATGATTCGGCGACCAGTCATGGTCACGCCCACTTTCTCTCGCTCTGAAGAGCGACGTCACAAATTTCGCAGCGGCGCCACTCTGAAAGGCCCTATAGTCGCACAGACAACTCAAACCAAGCGAATCAATGCCAATTATGCGCAAAATCTGGGCTGATGATGCGCAGAAAATGAGGCGTAAAATTCACGATGAGCGCCAATTGGATGTCTGCAGTGTACAGGCTATAAAAGGGCGGAATTTACTTGGTTCCTGCGCGTACTGGTGTGGAGCGGAGGATAAAGACAGTGAGAGAGCGTAGGGCAGACGGAGGCCGAGGCGTCTCGCGCGCCGCTCGCGCCTCGAATGATGTGAATTACGACGTTTTATAGAGGGTAACTACGCACCTGTATGGCTACTGTAGAGTGGAATGTCGAGTCGTGACATAAGATGCGCTTGTTTAAGTCACAGAACGTGCCGAATCTACCAATATCCGACTCATTATCCGATCCGAATCATGACATTTTTCAGATATTCGGTATCCGATTCATTATCCGACTCATGGCACATTTCGGTGATTTAGATTATGAATCAAACGGATTCTGGTGTTTTTTCGGTGAATCGGATTTTGGATCATTCGGATTTTGACGTTTTTTCGATGCATCGGATTCTGGACCATTCGGATTTTGACACTTTTTCGGTGATTCGGATTTTGGATCATTCGGATTTTGACGTTTTTTCGGTGAATCGGATTTTGAATCATGAAAATTTCGGTTCATTCGGATGGATATCCGAAAATGAGTGAGTCAGATCCAATGTATACAATTCCTATCCGACCACAGAAGCTTGAAAATTCGAAAAATGTCATTTATCAAGATGCTGGTAAAATAGCTAAGAACGCGCAAAATGCTTGACCACCCTGGTTGCAATTCGGTTACGATATGAAGCACCTATTCATATTCAAGAAGGATCTCACGCTTCACAAGTTTGAAAAAAATTAAATAATCTATGGCGTGGTTGCGCAGCGTGGACACGCGGTCCGTTAAGTGGTGACAAAGTTCCAAATCTCATCCCGTTGACATGCGTGCGGGCCTGATTGCCTTCTATGGTCTGTTATTTTTGTGGACCTCTATCTCGGAACGTACCAAACTCCGAAGCGTGAAATTGTTTCTCGAATGAGTGGTGATCAAGAGCTTGTGGAGCCCGAATTTGTACGAAATAAATCGCCTCGCACTCTCCTGTGATAGTTCTTACTTTGGGCTTGTCAAAGTAGAAGGCTGCTCCAATGGGGTCTTACTAAAGCAGAGGGCGTCCGCTTCTGAACATATAATAGCTGAAGTCCTAAGACCACTATTAATAGAACGTTAGAGCAAGTTGTCGGGCTCCACACGCAGGCTCTGCCGAATTTAGGGCACACACATTTTCGTTTTTTTTGCATTCCCTGAAGGCATCTATGTAGATAACTTCGTGATAGTGTGCGGTTAAGGATTCTTAGTCGAATTTCGTGATTTTCATTGAGTTTGAAGAAAGTCGATAAACGATCGATTTGACCGCTTTACTCAGGGAAAACTAGTTGTCGAGAATCGGACACAATGTTGCCGAGGTTAGGTCGAGAATCGAGTAGTTGTTCAAACAAGGGATTGAAGTGGTCGAGAATTTCGGAATTCGCGGTATTTGTCGATAATTCCGGCCGATCTGTCTAGAATTCGCGAGGAAGTGAATTCGGGGGAACGAGTGATAGACGAGAATTCAGACAGATTCCTGGACAACTCCACGCGGAATTGAGAATACATACGTCTCCAATTTGTCGGATCATAATTTACTTCACCGAACTCTTGAATATCAAACTCAGTCTCTTTCGAATTTTCATCTTCTGGAAATATCGAATGTTGCAAAACATTGGATTTTCAAGTTACTGAATTTTGAGAAATTTCGAGCTCCCAAGTACTGATCTTTTTTCGATGATCTGTAGTTGGAACAGTCGGATTCAAAACATTATTCATAAGGGTACACAAGAATTATCATAGTAGCGTATGAAATTAAGATTATTCATTCGAATATGTAAACTTGAGTGAATCAGTTTCAACCGAAATATGCAGCTCTGAAGATCCGAACCTTGCCGAATGTTCGGAAATATCCGAATATTTGGGAGAAGTCGGATCAGTGCATAAGATCATTCAGAGAACAGTTCGAATATATCTACTATGCAATACTTGAACACTTGAGGCGAATATTCGGATGAAAAATGGGAGGCTAATTGAGAACTCCACTGCTAATCGATAATTCGTAATTCGTTTTTTGAAGACTACTGCACAGGAAAATGGTCGAAGAATGTGAAAAAAATGGTTTGTTTATGTTTCTGTGGTTCGCAGACGGACACCGATTTCAACATCATATTGATTAAAACGTCTTTTCATCATGAAAAAATGATGCTGTTCACAAAGTATCAATCACTTTCAAAAAACGTCGATCACAAAGGTTTTGCATCTGTTCCGGCATAGTAATTACTATGGATAGACGTGCGATTTTTTATGTTTTCTAGTTTTGAAATATCAGATATACCAGAAAATGGAATTTTCAAGTTACAAAATTCCGAAAATTTTCGCGCTTTCGAGAACTGAACTTTTCTCGATGATCTGCACTTGGAAGAATAGGATTTTAAATATTATGTACAAAGTTGCTCTATGACGTTGCGGGTTGAGACCATTCATGCGAACAAATCCGGATAAATTTCAAAATCTGAACCTTGCAATAATTGTGATGCATTGTCTGTAGTATACCATTCTTGTATAATTAGTATTGTTTAGTATTCTATACGAGATGGGTTGCTAAATAACTGAATGGGTAGGTGTCTTTGAATTTCTGTGTCTTTGAATTTCTAAGTCCCTGTTCATAACGCACTGGTGCTGGGCAAGGCCCATAGCGGCCCATATTGAATGATTTTGTAGACACACAGCATATACGATGCACTGTTTGCCTCTATCAGACGTCGGTAATCGAGTTAAGTTGGGAATTCGCCCAACTAAATGGTGTGACACGTAGGCTTCACCAACCGTAGTATTCAACGGTTGGGCAGAAGCCCTATTTTTGGTAAGTACATATAATTGTGCATGTATATACCTGACAGTTAACTGTCGAGAATCAGGAAAGAAGTTGTCGGGCGTTGGTCGCGAAGTCGTCGAGAATTGGGCGAAAAATTGCCCGGAATTCTCCAGTCTCCGGAAGTTGTCCGGAGTTCGTACGTCTGCGGGACAATTTTTCGTCCTATTTCTGACAACCAGTTTTACCTGAGTGTTAGAATTGTTGGTGGTATGTGTACATATAGATATAAAGTCTTCAGAAGCATCTATGCTCTGCCTCACGTAGAAAGTCTTCAGGAGCACTTATGCTCTGCCTCACGTCCAAACGATGTACTGAGATGAAAAAGCTTGCCAGAAAACAGCTTTTTCGAGCACTGACCTGGCACAAAATTGGATTTTAGCAGTTTGTTTATTTTCATAAGGGAGTAAAAAAATTACAACTGTGGTACGTTTTCGACTAGGCAACCTCGACTACTCTCAGAACTGAATGGTCGGGTGGTGAGGAGTAAGTGGTCGACGTTTTAACACTTAGAGGCAGTGTTCACGATAAAAATCGTTTTTCTGTTTTTCCGCCTTTCTTGAAAACGGCCCCATGCTGATTCCAGTGATGTCTCTGAAATAGTACAAGACCTTCTGGGAACGGAGTTATGGTCCCTCAAAAATTGAGCTAAGGAAACATGGTGGACGAGTTGTCCGAGGCTCGTAACTTCCGTCTTTTGCAGCCGATGTATGCGAGCTGAACTGAGTAAAGAGAGAAGTTGAGACTGAACGGAAGAACGGGGACAAAGACTGCAAATCATCGCTCATCTTACGATCTCGAGCATTCATTTGTTCACGCCGGTGGGCGTGTGTTGCGCATTGGGGTTTGCCTTGCGCTCCAATCGGCAAATTAGGGCTCTTTTGGAGCTTTTCCTGGCTCGTTTTTATGCGTTTTTTCGACTTCAACGTTACAGTGTGCCCGCCACTACCTATTTCTGGTGTAAACTGAATGACAGTTTTCATCATGAACACTGCCTTTAGTGGACCGCGTGTTCACACTGCGCACCCACGGCTGTTTTGCCCCTGGGACCTCGCTTCCACACTGCGCACCCACACCAAAAACTCGATTTTTTCGTTTTACTTCAAAAAAACGGACTCCTTCCAATTATTGCTTTCACATCTATGCCTCATATACAACTTCCATAAATGGTATGCAGATATTTGGCGCCATATATCTCCTTTTGACATAGGCAATTACAACAAAAAATCAGTTTGGGAACTCACTGAAGTGATTGGCCGTGGAGCGCGCCGGCCCGCTACGGGGCTAGCCGTGAAACGCGCGGTCTCCTTAGTGTTAACAAAAGCCGAAACTACAGTACAACCTCTTTTCAAGGTTCGTGTTTACATCTTTTCTCAGGGTTCAAGTCCCCGATCAGGCTTCATATTTAAAGACATCATGGGCTAGAAATTTGACGAGATGGTTGACCACTCAACCTTCTGATGGAGGGTCAGTTGAACCATTCGAGGCGATCCTTTTATGCATAGTAGCTGTCGTATCTTCTGCCTGCTATTTTCGGAATATGCGGATTAGCATGGATATGCAGGACGTTTGGCGTTCACGAAGCTGCTTTAACCAACTCTGAAGATCCTCGTATTTATTAGAGAAATGACGTCGTAATCCAGTATGTGCCGCCACTGTTCTGAAATTTGGTCTCGTCTTTAGCACATATAGCTGCCGAATATTCTACACCCAACTACTAATGTACTGCTTCCGAACTAGCATTTCCAGAATGATCCCTTGTGTGCTATCAAGAGTGTGAGGTTGGCCGAGGAGACTCTTGTTGCGGAACGAGCATTACTCGGGTTGCGGTATACTCCCTGCTCGTAATTGTGCCAGGATTGGTGAAAAGTTTAACCGCGATCCATTTTCTTCTAAAATAGGAAAGCACTGAAGATACCCAATGGGCGCTTTCGAAGCTGGCTTAGGGGCGGGTGAAAGCCGACAATCTGCCACGAGTCTATTAATTTTATTTTGCTCAAGCCAATATATGAAGGACATTACAGCCTACGGCAACGGAAAAAAGACGATTTTGCGGTTGCGTATTTCCACTGAGCACTCTGTAACTTGCACCCTAATCGGCGGCAAATATGTAATTTTTTTCTGAGCTTTGTGGAAAAACATCGGCAACGTTGTGAAACAGCTAGTTTTCCCCACATACAAGCATCATCAACTCAGACGATCTCCGCATTCAATGCGTGTCGAATATGCATTCAACTCGAAGACATGGTGGTTTCGAGCACAGTCAAGGAACGTGCTGCTAGGGAAGCACGTGCCCCAAATTAGCCTTTCAAATTACAGCACGTGCCCCAAATTATAAGCCGTCCAATGCACGCATGATACACATTCAACTTGATGACAAAACGATTTTCCAAAAAAAAAAAGAAAGTATACGATGCACTCCTGAGACGGATCTAAGAGGTCGGCAGCTACGCCGGTTTAATTACCCAAGTTTGCGGTACTTGACCCGCTCGACCGCTGGAGGCCTCGTCCAACCGCTGACGGCCCCAGATGGTGCCCGGCGAGCTGGCCGCGTAGCACGTTGCTGTGTGCTACTACGATGGGCTACCTTGCAGCACGTATTCCTGCGATTGAATTTTATAGCACATGCTCCTGCTATGAAATTTTGCAGCACGTGCTGCTGTCTCGAGCACGTGCCCCTGTGAAAGAGCCTTTTGATGGGTGTGGTCACTCGAGTTGAATGCATATTCGACACGCATTGAATGCGGCGGTTTTCTGAGAATATACCTGAAGTCAGTAAAAAACGAATTTTTGTCTCTCACCTCCATTAATTTTGTAATTTTTCATTTTTTGTTATTTCTGCGCGTATCTATGATTAAGCCTTTAGGTGTATTCATAATGTGTGGTGGGGAAGGGGGGGGGGGGGGGGAGAAGCTTACCGTTTCTCAATGCCTTCTCTTGATGATCCAGAAAAAAATTAGAACTTTGTCGTCGATTATGGTGCAACTTACAGTATGCTTGGTGGAAATACGGAACCGCACAACATGTTTTTTTTCCGTTGCAGTGGACCTGTATCAATAGCAAACAAATCAAGGAACAATTATTGGCCATGCAGTAGTTAAAGGCACTGTTCGCGATAAACTTCATCCTCGAATTTTCCATTATAAACGCTTCTCGTGGCTCTCAGAAGCACAATAGCGTCGGAAAAACGGGAAGAAAAGCTACCCATGAGGCGCAAAACGGCTTAGAAAAGTGGGCAAACCCCGCCACTGTGGGCAAGTCCCGGCTCTTCCCGCCCCTCGACGTGAACAAAGGAACACTCGAAACCGTGAGTAGAGCGATGGTTTCCGATCAAAAGCCCCGTTCTTCCCTTCATTCTCAACTTCTCTCTTCACTCAGGTCAGCTCGCATACATTGGCTGCAAAAGACGGAAGTTACAAGCCTCGGACAGCTCGTCCACCATTTCACCTAGCTCAATTTTTGAGGGACCATAACTCCATTCCCAGAAGGTCTTGTAAGATTCCGGAAGCATCATTGGAATCAGAATGGGACCGGTTTCAAGATAGGCAAAAAAACAGAAAAGCGATTTTCATTGCGAACAATGCCTTTAAAACAAGAATTGTTTACGTAGTTTTGATGCTTGAGCAATTACGCACAAGAACCGTGTCATGAAAAAAATTGGGTCAAGATTACTGTTCACATCATATTGTTGGACCTGTAGCTTCACAGATACTGCAAACTTCTTTACTGTATTGCGGTTTTACTACCTCCAGAGCCGGCAACTGGGTAACCTATCCCTGGCAAGCTCTGTCCTTTAGAAGCCTTTCACTGTGAACCTTAATAATACAATCACTTTTTATATAAGAGAAACCCAACACACTGGAATTGTCGCCGCGCGATTCTTTTTCAAAACAACAAGATAGTAAGCTTTATCCGTCTACTTCGTTGCTACTAGCAACCCTGTTTACACAGAGTTTGTTGTCTTCAGGTGTTCAGATATTTTTTCTCATAATCAGCTGCTTTATTCCATTGCGGAAGATACTACATATGTATGTATTCTGCTGTTTGGAAATACCTCATTTCTCAAGCAGACTGTATCACATAGGATTCGAAAACAGCCATACTCTCTTCAATTGAAGTCTTTGCAAGTCGTGCATTGCCACTTAAAGGCACAGTTCAAGCTCAGGGGCGGAATCTGAGTTTCCGCATAACTGTGAAATATACCTATTCCGCATAACACCGACTAAGGGCAAGTTTTCGAGTTCACCCACTTAGCGAGATATAGGAGGAAACCACACTGGGGCTCCCACATCCGAAAGCCACTTTGGTACGCCCCTTTTACGATCTTTCGAGCAAAACAGTGGCGATATGAGCGATGGTTTACCATCAATAGTCCCGTTCTTCCTTTCCTTCACAGCCTCTCTCTCTCTCTCTCTCTCTTCATTCAGGTCGGGTTGCATAGTACATCGGTTGCAAATGACGGAAGTTACAAGCCTCGGACAACTCGTTCACCATTTTTGAGGAGCCATAACTCCAGCGGTCCTGTACGATTCCAGAGACATCATTGATAGCAGCGTGAGACCGTTTTCAAGACAGGCAGGGAAACAGAAAAACGATTTTAACGTTGGACAGTGCCTTTGACTCGAGTCTTTGTTCCCAAACCATCCTACCAGGTTGTTCCATAAGTTTTGTCGTTCAATAAGAAAAACACGATTTTATGGTTCAAAATACACTTTATTATTCAGTATAATCTCTCTGAACATTAATACACTTGCTCCCGCGGTCCTCCAATCTGTGGATCCCATTCCTAAAGTGAGAATCCGGAAGGTCTGCAAAATACTCTTCAACAGCCGACCTCTTCATTTGATGACCTCTTCATTTGATGAAAAACGCTTGCCTACGCATAAATGTTTTGAGTTCTGGAAACAAATGGAAGTTACTGGGGGCCAAATCTGGGGAATACGGTGGATGCCCCAACAATTCGAACTTTAATTCATGGATTTTAGCTCTTGTGACGGTGCATTGTCCTGATTAAAAAGGATTTTTTTCTTCTGCAGACCGAGCTTTTTTCACAAATTTTGTCCTTCAACTGGTCCGAAAGGTTGCAATAAAATTCAGAATCGATTGTTTTACCAGTTTGCAAGTAATCCACAAACAAAATTCCTTTCGCATCCCAAAAAACTGATGCCATAACCTTGCCCGATTTCCGGACACGAACTCGTTTCGAAGCCGAACAACCGGGTCCACACCACTCTTTAGCCTCTTGTCTTGATTCAGGATTAGGGTGATAGATCCAAGTCTCATCCATAGTGAGTCCTTTTTAAAACGCTCCAAATTTTGCTGAGAAAGTCGCGTTCAAATGTTTTTTTTTCTCCGATGTTAGAGAATGCGGCACCGTTGTGCACACAGCTTTATAAAACCTAAAATTTAACTGAAAATATGGCTCGCATTGCCTAATGAGATGTGTAGAGCCTCTCTTAAGTTTCTCTCAGTCAATCGACGGTCTTCCAAAACCATAGCCTGTATTTTGGCTATGATTCCTGGTGTTGATGCGGTTTTTGGACGTCCTTCACGTGGATCGTCTTCAAGGTTTGTAAGACCACGTTTAAATTCAGCAACCCATCTTTCTACTGTTCTAACTGCAGGTGAACAATCAATATACACTTTCAACATTCGTTCGGCAATTTCTTCTGGTGTTACACCTTCCAAAAATAAGAATTTAATCACTGCACGATATTCAATTTTTTTCCATTGCTGTGAGACGGCGACACTAAATGGCTTGTAAATAAAGAATGAATTGACGGATTGAAATGCAACTTCACATGCATTCATATGAAGATGTACCAACAAAACAAAAAAATTTTGGGCTAGTAGCAGCACCCTCTCTTATCGAACAACAAAACTTATGGAACAACCTGCTATGTACATATTAGCTACAGCCGCGATCAAAAGTAGATGATAATCTACTTTTTTGTGAGAACTGTTTCTCGGCGTACAATGTAAGCCAGTGTTTATTGAAACTCCAATACGGTAAAGGCCATCATATTATGAAAATTCCAAACCCGGGACACTTTTTCCTCATAAGGAGGCTTCCAAAACCGTTGCACGCCAAGCGGAGAACGATTGTTTTTGTCCTTATTTCAAAATTGAATCTGGAATCAGTTCATCAGTTTTGCTCCTGATGGGCATCTCGCTTCAGTGTGAGTGGAGAAAGACGAAAATCATTCGCTAGGTAAACACTGTCAATGCCTATGTAGTGCATTTCTTGAACCGGTTCTTAGCTAGGAACTCTGAAGAGATAAATTTTCAAAGGAAAAAATATTTTGCATGATTTCAGTTTTCGGGAACATGTGCCCAAGGCACAATCATTCAATGGCATACAACTGTTTTGAAGACCTCCTGAAGGCGAGACACTTCACAGCTATGTTTTGAGGAAATAACCCAAGTTCGAGTTGTTTCCGTGAAATGACTATTAAATTATGTATTTGTGGAAATGATTGGTCAAAAACCAAGTGAAAGTGTGCCTTGGTAGTGTTTAATGATGCACTATAACATATTGAATTTTCATCAAGTTTCGCTAAGATTAGGCCGAGATATGTCGAAAAACAGAATTTGCAGAGATGTAAATTGTCATTTACATATTTCTGATTCACTTCACTGCGAATCTACCATTTTTCACCCTAAAGTAATCCTGAGAAGGAAATTCTCATTAGTGAATGCGACCGGTTTCTAAGAATAGTACATTTCTGCTAGCACCAGCGTATTCCTCATACCCGCTTCGCGCCGGCCCTACAGGTGTGTTTCCCGTTACATCAATAATCTGGTGTTTGTAAGAAAATATAAGCTTCTACGTATTTTTGGACTTATTTTGGTCATTACATTTTAGATGCGAAGCCAACTCAACGAACCTATTCCACTTTTGTGCAACACATGTTTGCAAATTCCAACACCAGGAATTTTAAAAAACGACGACCTTTGCAAACACTTTTATTTCTGAGTATACTTCAGAGGTCAGTGATGTTCGTTACATGCATGCACTGTAGTGCGACCTTGTACCGGTGTGTTAGTGAATGGAAAAATCTGTGAGTCGTCGACGGCTTATGCTAAGCAGACAGAATGGAGCAAAAAATCGTACTAATGCGATTGCCTTTCAGGATTACTACGCCTCTGGCGGCTAGTGACTATCAGCACGGGCAGGTTTTCCCAAAATGATTTCTGTTCTATGCCAAATGTGGACTGCACACTGTTCTGTATATACTAGAGAAGTGCGGTCACTTACCAGTGAACTGTTTCGTCTGCTGACATATTTCAACTAGCTTCTCTAGAAATTTCTGTAGTCATGTTCTCGCTGCTTATTTCATTGTACTGGGTGATTTGGTAATCTTCACGTCATTCTTGAAGGCATTGTATGCAAAGAAAGCCCTATTTGATTTCTGCTCTCAGAACGGCAGCTGACGCAGCACACTTTCAAACATGAAATTCGAGATTATCGTGTGGTTGTAAAGTGGACCCCTTCTGTATTACACCTGTCGATTGCGAAACCCCATTCCCTCAACTGAAGTGAGGTACAGAAGGAAGACGGTTGCGTAGCGTTCTTCCTGAAAGGAGCGGTGCGTAGCCACTCTGGAACGCCCAGAAGGAAGCCATTCCGACACTCTCCTTACCTTAGACGAGTTTTCGTTATCATAAGGTACTTGAAGCCATGTGATTTTAAGTCGAAATCAGTGATTTTTCGTTCCTTCTTGGTTTCTCATGTGACCCTGCTTAGCATCAGTCAGTCAGTTACTAATCTTCTTCTTCCGCGTTTGTCCCACACCATCATAGCAGGGTCCGCCTTTCAGACTTATTGGCGCAATACAGGTCGATCTTGCGCCTTATTGGGACGCCAGCAACTTCCATGTCAGAATGCAGCAAGTCGAACTAGCACTGCTTGAAGGCAGTGTTCACAACGAATATCATATTCGAGTTCGACACAGAAATGGGGTTTTTTGATCGTGAGTTAAAGACATCGTTTGCGCTGGGAACCTTTTTTTCATTATTCCATCTCAGTTCCATGAGTGAACCCAATAGAACACACCGGTAAACTTCGGCGCATCAAAATATAGGGTGGAAGGGTTAGAGATGAGGATCCGCAACCAGTTCTCACCAGTCATCTAGCACTTTTTCATAAGATGCTGTTGCGACCGTCACACAACATGGAAAACAGTTACGGCACAAACCCCATATGCAGAAAAACTTCGAAAATGACAATGACGAGATCTCCGAATGCAGAAGAACTTTAAGAACGGCTTTGGCGCAGAATTTGAATTCAACTTTGCAGTGTTTTCGGACTGACTTTTCTTTACAAACGAGGATTTTTCAAGGGCCAATTCGACATTTTTGTTCACTGGAGAGATCAAGCTACACAAAAAACATGAAAAAGTAGTATGCGGTTTTCTGCGCGTACGATGTCTTTATCGAATAGTAAAGAAGCAACGGAGAAAAACGCTCAGAATACGCTAAAAAAGCGGTTTCCAACTTTCGTACAGGTTCAGGACGAAGACGGATTACGCGCCCTGCTTGTTTCCGGGGGCGCGCGCTAATGGCAAAATGTGCACGAAATCTATCGTGAACACTTTCTAACAAAGCAGTGTTCCCGATGAATATCGCACTCGAGATCGACCCAAAAATGGGATTCTTTGGTCGTGAGATAACTAATAGTGAAGAAAGAGCAAAGAAAAACGTCCAGAATAAGCTAAAACAACGGTTTCTAACGTTCAGGGCGTGTACGAGAATCATGGGCCCCGCTGATTTCGGCAAGCGCGCGCTAATCGCGAAATGCGCGCTAATCGATCATGCTGGACGCGTCATAATTGCTTGGCAACTTGCAATCGAAACGTATGCGGCGCCACAGGCTCGTACGAAAGGGGTGAGGGCGGACCGGGATAGGTAGGCGCACTGAGATAACTTTCAAACCCGTTTTTATCGATGTCTGGGCCGTGTTCGCTGCTTTCTTCGACCCTATCCCCTCCAGCATCTGCAAAAGAGATTCATCGTGAACACTGCCTTAAGGCAATCTTTCAGATGCTTTCCTGGAACATCGGGAATGATAGCAATCTTGCAAACGGAATCGCTGCTACCTTGAAGAGTGTTACCATACCATCTCAGGCAAGCTTCACGCAGCTCGTCATTAATCGGAGCTACACCGAGCAATTCTCGAATATCACCATCTCGCAGGCGATCTAGGCGCGTTAGGCCATCAGTCCATCTCAGCATAACCGTTTCCATCACGCTGAGGCGGATCTCTGCCTCCTTGGTTGCGGTTCAGCACTTGGACCGTAGAGCGCCAACGAGTCTGAAGTTCGTTCCTGGATTTCCGATAGATTACTGTGGGTATAAGTAGTACGACGTGAGCCTCAGAATTTTTTCTGAGTAGTATTTTAAGTTTCGCCGATACTGTCCTTACACTCAACATGACCTACCGTAAACCTCCGAAAATCGACAAACGATTTGTGCTCGGCAGCCTACGTAATTGCAAGTTCTGCGCCAAATCTGAGAACTTTCCTCAGAAAACTGATTTTTTTTCTAGCAGTTCCGAGCCCCAGCAAGGATTCCTATCCACAAAGTATTCAATGCGCTTATTCCCTCTATCAGTGCAGTTGTAGCTCTAGTTTGGGTTTTAGAAGTGCACATTTCATGCGAAATGTCACCTTTGTGAAAGCGATTACCTTGGAAGGCCTTCCTCTGAGAGTTCTGCCTTCGATCCCCCTCCAAGAACAATGCAAGTGCTTTGCGAGTTCTACGGCGCGACACCTGCCGCCAGCGAGCCGTTGAAGACACGGAGCAGCTTTCGTCGAGATGTGGGACAATAGCGGCTTTTAGGCTCCGTCCATAGGTGACGAGAGGGTGCGACAACGCAAAATCGATGGTCATGGTGGGCACTAGAGTGTTGCCCGAATATTCGTTTATTCGAATAATATTCGAATATTCGAATATTCGAATAATTCGAATACTCGAATATCAAAAGAAGTGGATTATTCGGGTTATTCGAATAATCGAATATTCAAAGAAGTGGAATATTCGTTTATTCGAATATTCGAAGAAGTGAAATATTCAGTTTATTCGAATATTCAGCACGAATAATTTGAATATTCGACAAGATCGCATTCCATTTTGCCCTGATTTTACATTTCAAACATCTTAGCGTTGTGACTACTAATTTCTCACAATTCTTCAGTATCTCATAAATATAAAGTTACTGTGCTTATCTGGGTTAAATTCCGGTCCGCAATCGCGTCTCGACACGCTTTGCGGCCGCACGCGCTCGAGTCAATCGAGTTTCCAGCTCCAAAGCCGACACGGTATGGCTTTTTTTATACAGTTTTCTTCAATTTTGTTTAGTTTCCAGTTTCTAAAACCCACCTAGGCTGGGATTCATGAACGCAACCGGCTAGGTTTGGGTTTGGTTAGGGCAGCAACCCCAGCGGTAGCCAAACCGCGAACCGGCATTCACAACAGCCCCATCGCGGTTGGGTGGCTAACCATTCCGCGGCCACGTACTTGCCACTCAATTGACGCCGAGAATCTCGATTGGAGAAAATCAATATTGCCTCATTTTTTGCCATCAAAGCCTCATTTTTCACGCAGAGAGCTGGGTCTGAATTTTTGAATAAATAAATAAATAAATAAATAAATAAATATTGGCACTCGGGTCGGAATTCCCCTAACCCTTCACTGTTTTTATTGCACATGATTGCTAATTTTGCTTGCTTTTTCAATTCTTATTCTTGTCTACCTTGTGCTATACCTTCTTCAATGGATCGCAGGCATTTAAAGGAATTTTCCTCAACTTGGAGATGTTTTTTCCATTCTTAAGTTTTTCATTTTTTCCTTTTTTTAACAAATCCTTTTTGGTTTTTTTAAAGTACACACACATTTTAAAGTACATAAGGTGCTTCCTCACGATGAGCCGCAAACCTGCTGGTGAAATTTTAACCCCCAATTTAGCTTTTTTATCGCATTACTAGCCTTTTCAACTTCTTTTTTTTCCGAGACGCCCCTCTAATTTTTTTGTGTTTCACATGGCTTAGGTGTTGCTGCAGGGATCATCATCGTCCTCTCGATGAGTTTTTGGCTTCAAGTTCTCCGTTTTTCGTTTGAGTTCAGAGTTTTTTTCATCTCTTTTTTTTGTCTAAGAATCCCTTTTTTGGTTTTTTTTTCCTCTTTGTCATTCTCACACAAGCTTACTGCCGCTCACAACAGGAGAAAACTAAAACGACTCCTTAGAAAAATCATATGGAAAAAGCTCAAAATGCAAGGGAAGAACAGAAGTTCGAACTTAAAACATCGAGAAAACCCAGGCTGATCAGAGAACCATGTAAAAAAACATTAACATTTGAAGTCGAAGTGGGCGCTTCGGAAAAAAAAGAAGAAGAAAACGTTGTAAATGCGAAAAAACAAAATCATTCATACCAGTACCAAACCAAGTTAGGGTTTTCCAACAGAAAAATAACGAAAACGTGTACGAAAAGCGCTGGGAAAAAATTTCTGAGGGAAAATGAGGGAATTCGGAGCCGAAATGGAGGAGAAACCCCAGCGAATAGCCTGTGGCTGCTCGGTAAATGGTCAGCGCACGGAAGATAAGAATTAGGAACAAAAATTGGAGGCAAAAAGAACAACGATGTGCTATAAAATAAAGAAGAGAGCGAGAGCAGGGAGGACAGGCCTTACAGATGAGGTTGATGATTCTGAGAATTTTCGTTGTTATCGAGAGCAACACATTATGGCTAGCGGGCCTATAATGTGGCAGTTTTTATGCGGATTCGCAAAAGGTGCGTTTCCTCAGTGTTGTGCACTAGTACAACACACCATCAGTTCGACGACTAAGCCGCAAAACCGCTGCTAACCGCGGTTAACCGCAGCTCCATGGTGCGGTTACGCGTAGCCCAATCGTAGCCCAGCCGTAACCAAACCGGATTTTTTGTGAATGCCGGTTTCCTCCGCTAGCCCAGCCGTAACCGTGGTTTGCCTTTCATGAATCCCAGCCCTAGAGTCAACAGATCCGCAGCTGCGGCGCTGGAAACTCTTCCGACTCGAAAGCGCGGGCCGCAAAGCGTGTCGAGACGCAATTGCGGACCGGAGTTTGACCCAGATAAGCGCAGTATAGCAGGTATTTCCAATATATTAAATCTCTCGTAGGATTTTGCCAAAACGCTAGAAATGCCTATTTCACCTTTAGTTATAGAGAAAAGTTTAAATCTCGAGCGGCTCATAAGTATAGCAACACTTGAGCAACATTGAAATTTCTCACGATGATGGCCAGAATGAGCCATTTTCATGTGTATTTTCATGAAACTGGTTCGAGGTGATGCTATTTGTCTACTTTCCCGGTGAACTTCACCGGAATTCTGACGCAAAAGCCCAAGTTCTCTCCTTCCATGATGCTGGACGTGGAATTCGATGGTTTCCAGCCACCTAGGTCGACCAGCTGGATGTAGCCTCAAGTTCGTGCCAGATCCTGAGCCACTCAACGTCTGTTGTCGCCCAGATGTCTCATGGAGCTGGGAAGCGAGATATTACACGGCGAGTTCCCAGTGACATGGTGTCGGTCTCAACGACTAACTACGAATTGTCGCTGAGTTTTTTCGAATTGTCGCTGAGATTCCGGAGTAGGGCACGGCTAAGCAGCACTAGGAAGTTCGCCATCGCATAAACCGCACATAACTCAACTGAACTCAACTAAGCCAAACCAAAGTAGACCGAAGCAGACCACAAATTCGGCGGTAATTTAGCGGTTATTTAGCGGCTATTTCACGGCGAGCATTATTTGGCGAATATTTCGCAGCCAGCATTATTTGGCGGCTATTTCGCGACTATTACTCGGGAAAAAGGCATTTTGCGTCTGTTTCGCGGCTATTTCTCGGCCAAAACTCAGAGTACACGCTCGTAAACGTGTTTGAGATAACTACGGAAATATAATGGTATGGCTCAGAACACAACGCCAACGCATTTTGAAGCGTCAAAAACGACCCACAATGACGCTACACGAGTGAGAATTTGTCCCCGCCCCCGTATCTGCCCGCCCTTGTATTTGCGTCCTCCTCCAAAAAAGGGGTGCTGGGTCATTCCCACCATCGGCGACGCTTGTGGGTGATACAATGAGTACAATAAGTGAGCCATACACATCGACGATGGTGGGAATGGCCCAGCACTTCTGTTTGGGGGCAAATACAGGGGTGGGCTGATACAGGTGCGGGGCCGACTCCTCAATCGTGTAGCGTCACTTTTGGTCGTTTTTGACGCTTCAGAATGCGTAGGCGTTGTGTTCTGAGCCATGCCATTCAACTTCCGTAGTTAGTATCTCAACCACGTTTACGAGCGTGTATGCTGAATTTAAGTGACAAGAGTGCAGCCGGTTCAAATACCCAAGTATGCGGTACATTGGCCCCGCTCAGCATCTGGAAGCCCTGCCCATCCGGTGGCGGCCTCAGTGGAGGTTGGGCGACCCAGCCGCGACGTGTGGGTGTACCGACCACGCTGCGTGTCGGTGTGTCGACCGCGACGCGTGTCGACGTGCCGACCGCTACGCGTGTCGGTTTGCCGACCGCGACGCGTTCCGGTGTGCCGACCGCGATGCGCGTAGGTGTGCTGACCGCGATGCGTGTCGATGCGCCGACCGCGAAGCCGGTCGGTGCAAAGTAGTTCCTAAGCCACATAAAAGTCTTGCAACCGCTGCTAAATAGGCCGCTAAACGCGACAGGTCAAAATGTCAACAGCCCGACAACAGGCTGACGTCGCTGGGCAACGGGCAGTTGTCAGGCTTACAATGCGAGCGATTTGAGTTGTCAAGAGGGTACAGTTCATGAGATGACAACTTCTCAACCCGTTTTCGATGCCGCAGTTTGCCTGAATGGATTGGATGGGATAGTACGCAATAGAGTGTTGCCCAAATATTCGAGTATTCGAATATTCAAATAATTCGAATATTCGAATATTCAAAGAAGTGGATTATTCGGGTTGTTCGAATAATCGAATATTCAAAGAAGTGAAATATTCGTTTATTCGAATAATCGAATATTCGAAGAAGTGGATTATTCGATTTATTCGTTTATTCGAATATTCAAAAAAAATTATTCGTTCCATCACTCTAGTGGGCACACGATTCGCTAGCTGCTCACACGCGCTCCTTCTCGCGCGCCCTCGCTCCCTCCCTCTCGCGCGCCCTCGCTCGCTCGCTCTCGCGCGCTCATGTCAGCACCACAAAGCAAGCAGCAAGTTTCGAACTTACTGCTCCATCACTGAAGCAGGTGGTATTAAACCTGTAGCAAAATTATTGTCCTTGTTTTCCATAATTCCACCACGGAAGTCGAAAACCGTGGGAAATCGTCAGCCGTTGAACTCTAGCGATTGAACACCCGATCAAATATTTTCAATCGAATCAACACGAGGTAGGGGGTGTTTTCCAGTCATAATTTGTGGGCACGGGCTGCCCAGCGTTGAGGAGCGTCGAGAGACGCATGACAGCGGAAACGCCCGCTCTCGCGACGTATGGACGCTGCCTTAGTCAGGCAGAGACACAGGGATTCCCGAAGTGTACGAGGTAGAGCCGTGAGTTCTGCTGATAGTCAAAAACATTTGGAGATAAAACCCCTGGGGTAGCGGGTAATTGCCAAAGGAAGGACTGTAGAAATATCGTGGTATGAAGTGCAAGGCAAGGACGCTCGCTGCCTCTGATTCTATGCCAAAATTCTCTTCAAAGGTCAAAAGAGCGTCAATCAAAATCATGTGTGGCCAAGGCCAGCTGTTCGTCAAGGGTGGGAAGAAACGTTTTCCATTTAACTTTCCTCCTGCCAACGACTCTTCTCCGCTTTTTTCCATTGCTGACTTTTTGTGGGTACATTTTCAAGAATTCATACTTCACTGACCAATACTCGAAGAACTGCATACGCGTGATTAGCCCGTGACTCTCTGCTCCCATACGGGCTGGTCTTTGCCGCTTATCAACTGCACATAAATCATAACTCAATGCTAAATACCGTCGGCGGTTTCCTGCAAACCTATCCACCCTATTTATTATGAGCATACTGACATCACCTGTGTGATTGGTGTGAACCTGCCCCTTTTCACATGCTCATGAGTTCGTATACCCTCACTATTTGTTGTTTTACACATACCACGCGGCTGTAGAAAACCATGTTCTGGTCGTTGTAGGTGTTGTTCTGTATATCAATAATTTGTGTTCGGTATTTCCTGCAGGTCTCAAGGATTCCCAGAAATGGTCCTTTCCATAGCTTTGTGAAGAAAAAAGGTCCATAAGGTAATTGTTACAGTGTTCAGGAGAAAAATTCTCCAGATCCGGCTCAAAACTTCCATTCGGGGGGAATTAAGGGGGCGGAACCCGAATTCGCGATCTGAGGATTACTGTGGGTTACGGTGGGGAAAGTTGCTTTTAAATAGCGTAACCTACATAAATGTTTCGAGAGTCGGCAACTGAACCTCAAATTCGTGTTGTGCGCCCCAACTGGCCACCGCAGATAAATTTTGAGTCCAATCTGAGATTCTGACCCAGGGTCAGGTGGGCGTTGTCCAGCTGGAGTGACGTAAAAATTTTCAAAATTCAGATTTTTCCAGGGAGGACGTGAAAACTTCTAGCCAAAATTTTCAAAATTCGGGGGTGTTTCCAGTAGCGTTTCTCTTTCTGTGAAGAAAACAGGTCGTGGAACAAGGGGTTTGGACGTGGTTGTCCCTTATATTGTAATCGCAGCAAAAAGATCAAAGAGTACATTTGTACAGCACCACAACAGTACATGTGAGGAAAGTATCCTTACATAACGATGTAATAGACATATTTTAGGCAGTATTCAAATTTTCAGCACATGAAACAAATTTTTAGACGAGTTACATTCATTAATCGGGCCTATTACCGTTTAAATTCTTTACTTCGAAAACTGGACAACGTACGGTTTCCGTTTTCATTTTAGTCTGACGCATGGACCAGGCGGTTGGCCTTGCGGGGTTGGCGGCCTCAGTGGAGAATGGGGTTTCGATTCGTGCGGGTTGATCTACCGTCGCAGCCCCGTCCATTCATAAGACTAAAATGATTGCGCGAACTCTACGTCCCCCCCATTAAATTTCAAATTATCGAAATTGTGAATAAAGATTCAGATCCTCCATGAAATTCCCCACAAACTGATACCTAACACCCCTCCCATCACCCTAAAATCACGAAGAAACTCACCAAAAACTTGTCTTACCGTTGTCCAAAACAGTTTTACAAAACCGCGCCTTCGGCCAAAATTGGACAACGGTATTTTTTTTTCAAAAAAATGCAATTTTGACATCCTAAAGGTAAAATTCTCATCTGTGGCCTACCTTCTACTCACTACCACGATTTCGCTCGGTAACTCCTCAATTTAGAGCATTCCGGAGCAAGGGGTTTTACTTACCACTGCGGCGAGCCGCCGCAAAATATCGCGCTCCAATGCCAACCCGCATCTGCCACCTGAGGTGATTATCGGGCACTGCTGCGCAGTACAGTGCCCGGAAAACCGCCGCCGGTGACATCCCCTCTCACACCTGCGCGCGCACCCATTCTGTTTGAACAATACTAGTTGGGAATCGGACTTTTTTGAACCTTTGAAGGTTTACGCACCCACGAAAGAGCTCCACTCACCTGGAGGTTTCGATGCAACCCTAGTTGGAGGTTTCTTATCCGTCAAAATGCTGACTTCTGTCGGTATCTGTTATTTGACAGTGCCATCAGTCATTGTTCTCAAAGACACGTCATCAAAACGCTTAGAGTTTGGATAGTGTATCATTCATTGTTCCCTCGTATCCTGAGGGACCCCATCCAAGTAGGTTTGCACCCGGGTGTCTTGAAGCCTTATAATTAGTGAGCTGTTATCGAAAGTCCAAAACGTCCCCGGATAACTCTCGGCATACGCCAGTAGAGGCCGGATTCATCATTGTGTTAGGCATGGGTTTGTCGATTTGGGTTGGCTTTAGCTGGTGCACACGCGCGCTAATGCTGGCGCGAAACCCAACCCATATCCACAAACCCGCGGCTGATGCAATGATTCAGAGTTTTGCCCACTTGAAAATCCGGGTTGAAATATACTTTTTTTGAATTTTTGACCACAAAAACTGTTACACTTTTTTCAGGACCTGAGGGGGACGTCAAAGTTTCGAAAATGTTTCAAAAAATTCGATCTTCAAGGGGGGGGGGGAAACGTAGCTTCGTCGAGGTCCTGGACAACGATCTGCCTGACCCTGCTCTGACCAAGTTACCGTATACCCACCGCAACATACCGTAAACCATTAAAAATCAGTGAATGGATCACAGTCAGATAGTAATAGATAGCCAAAATAATCACTGTTTGAAATTTGAGGCAAGTTGATCGTAGCGTTCCGTAAACGTCGTGTTCGGCCTTCAAAGTTCTCTCCGGTCGGGAGCTTTGGACTAGATCGGCCGAAATCTTCGGAATTATCAGACGGACCTCAGATTCTGTACCCAGCACCCGAAACAACCCCTAGAAAAAAGCTCTGAGCCGTATAGAAAACGTAGTATTTTTTGAACCTCCTAGAAATTTCCCTCTGCCCTTCGCAGACTATGAAAATGCCATGATAAGAAGTCCCCGAGGAGATTAGGGAATTTCGAGCACGGATTAATCAATGTTTGTTCGAATGAGACTGTACGCTCTCGCAGTTGGCCAGAGTGTCGAGCGGCCGTCACGGGGGCATTTTTCGTGCGAACCTTCTCAAGACTGGGATATTGTCCATTATCCATTTGGTATTCCCGCTAGTCGATTCATAGGTCTCAGAAATGCCTCATCGACGGCCGAGTTACAAGTCCGTCGAACGCGTGGGCAAGCAGTCTCGTTCGAACAAACTTCATGTTCTTTCTCACACCTACAATATCCAAAACACCGTTTCGAGAAAGTGAAATCAATCTGGGTCAGCTCTCGCTCGCCCTCTCTATGGCGCGTTTGTTAGTTCTCGTTTTGGGTACTGTATAGATGAACTTATTAAATTAATTTGCAGGAGCACTGCCAGCCCCCCATCGTAAGAATCATGAAGAAGCCTCAGAGACCGAGCTTCAGGTGAGTGCAGTTCAACAGTTTTGCTAACTTTTTCCATCCCTTCACTCCACTTCTAGTACAGATTTTCGGTTTCCTACTTTCGTAACCCGCAACACGCACTTACCCTCTGTTTCCATCTCCGACTAGCCTCTTGAGCTGATTTGCGTTAGGGAAGCGCAGCCGAGCTGTGTGTGGTCTCGATGAGTAGAATGGCGCCGTTGCCAAAATATGAAACTCGTCATTACGAGACGTTCAACTCTGTACGAGTTTTATACAAATTAGTACTCCGTCGTGACTCGGCTCTATGATGGAACACGTATCAGGGCCGCGCGGCCCTAAAGCAAACCAGCTCACGGTGGGAACAGAGAAATTGTAGGTGAATATTGAGCTTGCATCTTTCGTCCTTACGACAGCATTTTCCTTGCCCCTCATTTATTTATTTGTCCATTTATTTATTTAAGTATTTACTTAATTATTCATTCTTTTATTTATTTTATCATTTATTTATTTATTTGTTATTTATTTATTTATTTATGTATACATGAGATGTATTTCACGCTTAAAGACGTTTTGTTTCTTTCATATCAGTTTCTCTTCCTGCAGTCCTTCCTTCATCCTTCTTTCTCTTCATTTTCTTTTCGTAATCTTTCTTTTCTTTTCCTTTTTTTCCTTTTCTCGTGTTGTCCATCTCTCCTTGCTTAATTCTAATTTCCTCGTCTTTCTAATTGTTTCCTCTTTTTCTTCGTCAAAATTCTCCTCCTTCACCATTATTTTCGTGTTCTTAATTACCTGCTCTTTTCCTGGGCTGTAGATTGGAGATAGATATGTAGGTGAAAAATAAAGAAGTAAATGTTTGAGTAAATAAATAAATAAATAAACAAATAAATTGAGTCGAGAAAAGAATAAATGAACAGGTGAATCCTAGCGTCTGCTGATGTGAGTGGGTACACGCTCGTCAAGAGGGCTGGCGACGCAAGTTCGAGTTATGGTCTCCTCATCAGACTTGGTGTGGTGAATGGGCCAGGAGCAATCTTTGCGGCGCGCCGCGCGTCGTCCGCGACACAACCGGCCAACGGGCAATCATTCGCATGCGTCGATCTACCTTTGCAGTCCCGCTCAATCACTGGACTGAATTCTTTAAAGGAACTCTCTGTCTATGCACAACAGTTTCGGATGCAAACGGGCCACAAACCTTGTAAAATTGTTCAATCATCAAATTGTTCAACAATCAATTAAAAAGAAGTAAATCGATTAATAAAAAAATAAATCGTGAGCGAATAAAAATTATGTAAGTGAGCAGATAAACGAATGAATTTGAATACCCAAGTTGCAAGCTAGCCGACTATTTCTAGTTTTCGAATACCTGAATTCTCGATTATTCTTCTATTTGATGAAGTATACGAATACGAAGAGTGAAAGTAGGTGCAAAGCTCTGAGAGGCATTTTCGGATTCTGCGTCCATGAAAGCACTTCAAATTTGAGCGGCAATAACCACTGAAAAAACTTCCTTGTGTGATACTTCCGTTACCGCGCGGCTTTACATCAGCCGTCGTCTATACTTCTGTCAAAAAGCGGCGAGGCGAAGTGAAGTTCCGTTATATCGATCGTGCCGCGACGTCTCAGCAAAAGGTAGAGAGTATCTGAATAGCAAATGCCCATAGCTTGTCCGCAGATTGTTGCAGGAATATACGAAAAATGTGTAAGGCGCGACTGAGTTTTGCAAGTGGCGCCATTGCGATCGCCCGAAACGCCCTACAATTTTCGGACTTGAGGTTGCCTTTTATTCGGTCGCAAGGCGCTCGAAACGGATATTTTTCAGGGGCAAAACGCGATGCAGTGAGTAAGATAACAGGATAGCACTCTGCCGCCCCGCTCGGCGAGGTATGTATAAACGATGCCTCAGACGTGCATTGAAATGATTTTTTCAACGCGAGGCTTTTTATATCTACGCTTTTTCAGTATTCAATTTAGTCTGTGTTTCTACAATTTTGTTTTATATGTCTTGACCAATGCAATCTTTGATTCTCAAGCATCTACGCAATATAGTTTAATTGCTATTTGTCCAGGAAGTTTTCGTGAGCGACGATCTCGATTACCATAGGAGTCTGCGATGTGAGGCCTCTTTTTTGATTTTTGGACTAACCGTCGCATTCACATATGCATTACGCCATTTTATCCAACTGGTTTTAAATTCTAAAAATGCTCAACCTGACTTCGAAAAAACTGCTTCCAGGCGCAAGACACACCATGTGCATGCCAATGTGTTCATGGTTGCAGAATAACCTTGAAAAACTACAAACTTATCAATCGTATCTGACACCTTCATGAGTATCACGAGTTCACATAAGTGTTTTGACTGTGGAATGTGATGAGAGTATGCAATTCGCGAAAAGGAGAAGGAACTACCGGAAGCCATTTGTGTGGGCCACGGTTGACCAGACATCTGTGTGAGTCATTGTACAGCGAAAGGGACACAAAGAGAAAAGCTTGACGAATTGAGGCGGGTGCGCGACACGAGGTCTCACGTTCAAAGCACCACTTTTCCTCCCTCCTCACGTCATCCTAGCAAGGCACCTCTTTTGACTCCTACGCATGTGTACATATGCAGAGTCATTTACTCGTACATCTGGTGTCGAATTCTGAAAAATGTTGAAGTCATTATGACTCTTTATTATTCTTTCTGTTTACCCTTGCGCATTTTCTTTGAATTTCAACTTCTTCAGACTAGTGCTTTTTCTGGGATTGTTTTCCGTCTCCACAAGAGGCTCATTACATCTTTTCCTTCTACGAATTTTGATCTTGAAGAAAACTTCTCTCAAACACTGCCCAAAGAGTTTCTTAAAGGCAGTGTTCATGATGATTTTTGTTCCCGAGTTTTCCACTCAAAACAATGCGTTGGCCACCAAGTGTTACCAAAATTACGAAGAAATGACTTGAAACGCCCTGAAACTTCTTATTTCAGTGATATTATTCTCTGGCCTGGACTAGTTGTCCGGCTGTGTAATCATGTTCACGGTGGTTGTCATCGGTAAAAATTGGGGTTAATCAAAAATGGAAGATTATTTCGGGCAAAACAGTATTAGTTAGGGTCTGAAGGAAAGGACGGAGCAGTAAAGAGTAGAGAATCGCAAGGGACGGGCCCACAAAAGATTTCATTGTCACAACAAATAGTTCCAGTGAGTAAGAAGGTGGGGTGAGAGTAGAGGATTTGGTGCCTTTCTAGGGCGTTTTTCTTGATTTCTTCGTCATTTCAGTTCTACCCGGGGGTCAAACAACCGTTTTAGCGATTATTCTCAAAATCGAAGATTATCGTGAACACTGCCTTCAAAGGTGCTGACAACGAATGGGTTCTGCAATTGAAGAAGAAGTGGATGTGATGGGGAGACAAGGTTGCGTCTACAGTATGCACAATTCGGATAGGGCCTATTCATACTCCTAACCTCCCGGTCAGCTGCCCGCTCGGCCGAAGAGGTTAGTATGAATGAAATTCCACCCCTTCCGCGCCTCCCGCTCCTCTACTCAGACGTTCGCAGTTGTCGTTCCATCCAGAGCGACTCACCGCTGGCGAACAAGCAGCTCTACGCGGGGCATACCCTGTCTGCTGTTGAGCCGGGGGCTACGAGCTGTTAAACAGCTCATCGACCGGCAATCCCGCCGACTGCTACACTCAGAAAAACAAAACAAGTTACTTGTAACATAAAAGGCCGAAAACAAGTTACTTGTAACATATCTAAGCCGATGTAAGTTTCAGTTACATGTAACATATCTGCTGGATGCTGAGTGCGGTGCGCCTCCGATATGTTACATGTAACTTATGACAGTCTGTCTTTCGAAATTAATATCCTCTCATGTAATATCTGAAGAGCTTGAAAAAAATCATAAAAATCAATAGCCGCAATATGATAGCATTCTCTTGATTTTTCATATAGTTTTGTACTAGTTACCCTCTTAACTGAAGAGTCCCGGGGTAGCTAGGGATATGATTTGTCTGAACACAGGGGCGAAACAATTCATATCCAAAAAAATAAGAAGAAAAAGAAGAAGAAGAAAAAGGTATTAAATAAGAGTTCTATGCTTTTCACTTATAAAACGTAAAAATACTGTTTCAAATTAAATGACTTGAGATAACTCTCAAGTAACCTACATCAGCTGAGATATGTTACAAGTAACTTGTTTTCGACTTCTGAGAAAATCCTGCGTGCAGTGCGCCTCCGATATCTTACATGTAACTTGAGTGGCTAAATATAGGTCGCAGATAGCTTGAATTGATATAGAAGATTTTTTCAAGGTTGATGTGCGACGAACTCGCGGGGTCAAGCTTACAACCCGCGTTATTTTTGGTTGAATTACCAAATTTTGAGGTACTTGACGCCACACCAGCAAATACGCGTCCCGGCGAGTTTTCTGACCAAATCGTACGAGCTGGGGTAGAGTACTATGAAGTCACTAATTAAATTCAGTCCGCCACGTTGGTTTGTGTTGATGAAACCAAAGCAAATACTTACAGACGTATGAATGACACTTTTTCTCCAAAACGATGATCTCTAAAGGTTTAATGCAGCACGTCGACAACGCCCGTCCGGTTTTCTCCGCCATCTCCTCGTTCGCCAAACAGTCAAATGACTATTCTTTGCGCATGCCGCCGCTCAACACCTCGTTAAACCCTTAATAGGCCAATCAAAAGATCAAAAAAATTCCCGTCTCGGTTACCATCAGCATATATGTATTTGCTTTTTCCATCAGCTTTTTCGAATGGAGTTGTAAGTTTTGAAAAATAGTGAATCTGTTGGGTAACAGTTCGAAAACATAATTTCAAATATCTATGTAATGAGCGGTCACAGAATCCAAAAACAACTTTTGCAAGCACAGCAATAATATTGAACTCGGCCTCTCTTCCTGCACGTAAACAACAACATACCAAACCGACCGCATTTTCCACCCTGTCTTGTTTGACCGAGACAACGATGCATCACAAAGTGATCTGTGGTGTCAAATCGAGGGCTTGCTTGGCCTTTTCGCCCACCACAGCCATTTTCTATCTTTGGGCTGATCACTGCGGATCTTCTGTTCTTTATAGGAACATCTCTCCTTATCCACGCCAGGCCTAGGATCATTTAACCATCATTTGAAAATGTCTTCAACTTAACTTTACCCAACATCCTTTTCAAAGCATTCGTGGAAATTATTTTTTGTACTTCAAGCAGAAACTTTGCTAGAATTCTGATCTTTTGTGTATCAACTTTTTGTCATTAACTGTCGTAAACCAAAATTGTGGAGATGATCAGCGGAAGTGGTCATGCTCATGATAGGTGAAGAAAACCTGCTTTGCCCATGTGATTCGCTACCCTACGCAGATAGGTATGTTTTTATTCGATAATTCTTCCGAATTCAGCGAGTTCCTACGTCCATAGAGTTCATTATAAATGATACCACCTGAGATTGCTGTCTACTGTTTAAATTGCTGGTGTTAAAATATTGCTTGGACATTCGTAAAGTCTGTCCTCCCACGCGGTCGGCGTGCGTGTCGAGCGGTGGTCGCGATGGCATTTTTGGACGAGCTTTTCCACGGCTTTGAACGGCTATTTGCATATTATTCACTACTCGACTACTAATATTCCTACTAATCGACTTAGAAGTCTGGAAAACGCCTTCGCAACGACCGCTTGATACACAGGCCGACCGAGTGGGTCGACAATATCATTTGAAACGACTCTACCTTCGTCGACATCTAACTCTATGCTTTGCATTTATATCCTCTGGTTCCAAGCCAAATTTACTCTTTTCCCTCTCGCGCTTGTGCGGAGCGAGGGTAGAGACAGCGAGAAAGTGTGAAGAGAAGGAGACGCAGCGTACGCACACAGACGCACGCGATGAACGGAAATAAATTTTGCTCGGAAACAGAGGATAGATTCGCCTTCATCGCTCAAATCTACAAGTAAGACAAGCGCTCAAAGGCAGTGTCCATGATGACTATCGCACTCGAGTTCGACTCAAAGTGGGATTGTTTGATCATGAGGTAACTAATAGTGAAGAAACAGCGAAGACAGACGTTCAGAATAAACTAAAATAACGGTTTCTTACGTTCAGGGCGTGGACGAGAATCACCATCCCGGCTGATTTCGGCGAGCGCGCGCTAATCGCGAGTTGTGCGCGAATCGATGAGAATGGACGCGGGAGAGTTGCCTGGCATTTCGCCATAGAAACGTGTGCGGCGCCACAAGCTCGTCCGAACGGGGGGCGGACCGGGATAGGTACGCACACTGGGATAACTTTCAAAGCCGTTTTATCGATTGCCGGTCCGCTTTTGATGCTTTCTTCAACCCTATCCTCTCCAGCATCTGCCGACCTACTGTTTCACACTGAAGTCTCCAGAACGAGATTTATGGTGGACACTTTTTCCAGAGATATGAGGGGTTCTTTTGAGAAGAGTAAGAAAGAAAGAACGACGAAAAACGGCCAGAAGGTGGGTAAAAATCTTCTGGACCAGCTCACTGTATCAGCCCGCTCAAGTCGCAAAGTCGATGCGAATGAGACTGTCCGCCAACGCGGTCGGCGTGCGTATCTACCAGTGGTCGCAAAGCCATTTTTTTGATTTTGTGAATCGAATAGCATGAAAATTTGACGATTAATGATTGATGTCTCTGTAAGCTGTCTGTAGTCGTAGAAGAGTTAGTACGAAAAAATGCTTTTGTGACGAAGGCTTGACACGCACGCCGACGGCGTGGGCGGACAGTCTCATTCTGACAGAATATCAGTCGTCACCCAACAGTTGCCGAAATCTCGGATCCTCTTTGTTTCGAAAGATTCTGACATCCAAGCACGTGGGTTGATACCATCTATTTTTCAAACAAGTTCCGGTTGAAGTAACAGAAAACAGAGTGGTTTACCTAAGATGTTTCACGGCAAAACCGCTTCCGACGTCTGGGTTTTCGAAATTTAGCAGTGTGCCAAACACACCAAACAAGCGTAATTGAATATTGTAAAGGTTTTTAACAACTGTTTCTTCTACAAAATTCTAAAATTTTCTAAGCACCTTCTCCTATTATCCTCTGCTTTGTGGACTTATGCAAAAACATCAAGACCTAGGGTACGGCTTTTTATTGTGGACCCTGTCTTTAAGGCCGGGATCATACTTCCCGCCACTGGCGACGCGACGCAGCGCTTTTTATCAATATCGACGGAAAATCGATTTTAATGATGTTCTGTGGCAATCGCGCATCGCGGTAAGTATGATCCCGGTTTGATACGACTTATCCCGGCCAAGAGGTGTACTGAACGCGTCATGCTAGAGCTGTCCTATTAATTCGATTAAAAGCAGTGCTCACGATAAAAATTCGTATTCTAGGTCCCGATATTTTTGGGTAGGTAAGCCCACTGAGTAGAGGTTAGTCGGGAAAACTTCTCACAGAACACCCATGTACCGGAGAAAAAAATGTTCAAAGAAAACTCTTAACATTCATTTATGCCTGTTGGTGTGTTTCGGGAGACTGCAGACGAAGCGTTAAACATGACGTCGGGAATTGTTCCCTCCGCTTCAAAAATCTTAGGTAGGTGATTTAATTTTCTGTTTCTTCTACTGAAAACTCTTCAAAAATAAGATGCACACGCTGGGATGCTAGAACTTTTTGCGATAAAGAATATTCAAACATTCGGTGTCTGTTACTCTTATGAAACGAAAGCAGGAAGATTGTTATATGACGCGGGTGGGGTGATACAATCAGTTGGCCGGTTCACGAGATTTTCACCCACTTCCTGGCCGTTTTCCGTCATACTTTCAGTCCTACTCTTCTGAGAGGGACCCAAAGATTACGTTTTTGTCAATAAACAAGCATTTTTTCGTTGTTAACACTGCCTCTGAATGTCACTAAAACTGGACCGCAAAGTTATAGGATCACAGTCATTTTGAAGGCTCTCTCGTAGTTGACAAAGTTTGGAATAGGTGCATGTATCGCCCTCGGTACTTCATTGACTCCATGTTGAACCGTTAACACATGCATTATCAAATGAAGCGTGTAATGTTCCAGCGTGACAACAGGTTGTTGATTTATGAAAACAATTTGTTGTTGAAGACTTTCCCCAAGCGATTATATCTATGTACATATGCATGTCCACTAAACGCGTTTCTCAGCTAATAGTGTTGTCCTTCAATCCTAAACTGGCTATCAGGGGACGTTTACGGAAGAAATGCCAAGCTTTATTCCTTGTGATTAACGGTGAATAGAAGTTTAAAGGTCAGGATATACGCAGAACAGATTCAGTTTCTGTAGTAATTGATGTTTACTCATGTACTCAGAGAGTCGGGGGTCCTATTCGGCCACGATAGGCTTTCGATTCGACTACTAAGCGGTTGGACGACGATACAGCCGCGTACATTCCTTGCGCCACTTGGCCTAATCGTCGTCCAGGTGAGAAGCACGAACCGCCACTCATAGCCGTTCCACTCGGCCACGACACGCTTTCGATTCGACTACGATGTGGTTTCGACGACGAACGAGCCATGATGCCCATGATTGAACAAGTTGATCGATCACTTCACAATTGGCCTGGCCAGGCGCATATCAGCCCCACAGCATGTATAAAAGGGGCATCCTCCCACGGAGAGCGCAGTAGGCTTTCGGAGCCGCTCTTGGAAGGAGAGTAAGAGTCACTTTCTGGACGATTTTTGACCGCTGAGAGAGTCTTCTCCACGATCCTCGGCGAGGGAAGCTCCCCCGCTGTCGACCGCGGCGAGGATGACGCCCTTGTCGCGGACTGCGGTGGGGGTGACCCCTTGCTGCAGGCCGTGCCATGGACCGTACCCTTGTTGGGGGAGACCCGCTCCTATCGAAAAAGAGGGACCCCGCCCCCAGCACCACGTGCTTCTATTATAGGGAGATGTGCTTCAGCGTGGGAAATAGGGTGCGGCGAAAGTTTTGCCTCGCTGCGTCACGTTGTCTTATCGAACAGGCAACATGCTTATCGGAGCAGCACGTGCTGCTGCGAAAGTTCATTTCAACTCGACTTAGTACCCGATTAGAAAGCCTATCGTGGTCGATTCGGATCCCCGACTCTCTGAGTAATAAGGGCTGTCAATTGAGCAGACAATAAGGTTGATTCAAAAGTTTCCGGACTTTTTACGACTTTGAATAAGAACATTTATTTCAAAAACAAACAAGGCTCACCCAACAAAATAGTTTTCATCACATTCAAAGATGCTTCGCCACCGATTGGGCAGATCTTAAATTCCCGACGCGTAGAACTCTGGCTGGTTTGAGTCGAAGTATTCTTCTAAGGCCATTTTGGCTCCGTCATCGTTAGTGGACTGTTTCCCATTCATGAAGTGCTGCATCGAGCGGAACAGATGGTAGTCGGATGGGGCAAGATCTGTGCTGTATGGGGGATGAAGAAGAACTTTCCAGCCCGGGCCCAGTAGTTTCTGTTCGCCTTCTTCACGGCAATGCTTGGCCATACGTATCTCGGATAACCAAACAGAGACTGCTGGACCTGGGCTGGGATGTTCTTTCTCAAAACCACATAGCCCACATCTTGCCCTTTCCGACTACCATCTGTTCCGCTCGATGCAGCACTTCATTAATGGAAAACAGTTCCCTAACGATGACGAAGTCAAAATGGCCTCAGAACAATACTTCGACTTGAAACTCCCTGAGTTCTACTCTTCCGGCATTTATGATCTGCCCAATCGGTGGCGAAGGATCATTGACTGTGATGAAAATTATTTTGCTGAGTGAGCCTTGTTTGTTTTTGAAATAAATGTTTTTTATTCAAAGTTGTGAGAAGTCCGGAAACTTCTGCGTCAACCTAATATTACTTTCAAGGGAGGTTTCCGGACTCTCGAAATTCCACCCACCTTTCTGTCATGTTATCGATTCTATCGTAACAAATCAACCTTGGGTTCCGATTCATTTCCTTGTGAATTATCTTCCTATCACATTAACTTCGAATATCTGAACATTCTTCCAGGCTCATGTCAACAACGGAAAAAGAGTACAGCACGGTACCGGTGGACGAGGGTAAAGATGAACCAGTCAGCAACATTCCGATGAAGACCGTCGACGACTTTTTGAAAATGGGCAACTACTGCTATCTGATTCTGCTCATTTCTGAGTTTTTTCTTCTCGTTGGCGCAGGCAACATGATCTTCATGATTTTTGCTGGTAGGCAATTTTTCCGTCACGAAGGTGTTATTTTTGGCATTTTGAGTTTGTGCGATAATAAGGTACATATTTCGCTCCGACAAGTAACACTTGAGAAGTACTCTCTCTTTATAGAATTCACATGGTCCCAAACTTCGTGGCTGCATTCATTTCCACTCATTAACAATTATGTTTTTGATATTAGGTGTATTTTACCCATTTGGTGTCAGGTAGCGCTCCACGGGTATCCTGCTACGGCACGAATGTCACCATTGAAGACGTATGCAAGCGTCATCTCAATCCGGCTAAACTAACCGACTGTGATCTTGAGGTGAAGTACGAGTTCAAGTCGCTCAATGTTGAGGTGAGTGGGTGTAAATCAGACTTTCATTTTTAAGTGCTGTTGCAGTGGGTCAAGTGACATCTTCTAGCATCAATTTTTTTCAGTTTGGTTATTTATGTGCGGAAGGTCGATGGGTGAAGAGCAGTATATCAGTGCAAATGATCGGAGTTCTGATAGGGACAATATTTTTCGGCACAATGAGTGATCGTTATGGTAGGAAATCGGTCAGTTTTGATGCACTCTCAGACACTTTTCAGTGATAATTTAGTCTTCTTGGTTTCTCATTCTTTGCGTGTAGGTTGAAGGAGAAAACTACACGTGATAGAGATTCCGAATGAAGGCTGTACTCGGACATAAAGGTTGTTTGAATGAGACTGTCCGCCCACGCAGTCGGCGCGCATGTCGAGCGTACGTCGTAAAGGCCTTTTTTCAGACGAGCCTTCCCACGACTGCGAACAGCTGACTTTGCAAACATTCACTATACGTCTAACACTCCTGTTTATCGATTTTCCTGTCTGAAAAAATCCTTTGCTACTGCCACACGACGCGCACGCCAACCGCGTGGGCGACAGTCTCATTTGAACAGATTCCAAGTGGGCTTTCCTTTGTCAAATTTCGAATTTTAACAGCAGCATTTTACATGACCGGCTTCCTTGAATCAAGGCTTACATCTTGATCCTGTGCTCGACTGGGAATGAGTTAGATGCATCGTTCGCGCTAGAAACCACTCACCTATTTTCAAGGCTGAATGGCATGAATGAGCCCGGTAGACCACACTGAAAACTTCGGCATGTCAAAAACGTAGGGGTATGAGGTTGGAAGGGGTTAAAGATGAGGATCCGCCAACGGTTATCACCATTCATCCACCAGTTTTTAACAGACCTTCGGTTCCAATTTTAAGTTTCAATTTTCCAGGGTGTTCAGACTGACTTTCCTCTACAAATAGGTCCGTGCCTTGTTCCCTCAAGAAAACACATTGAAATCTCATTCGCGGCTAACGCGGTGGTCGCTTGGCTAGCCCGATAGTCATTTCAGGCTGAGGAAAGAGCGCAGCTGATCAGCCTACCATACCGCCAGCCGTCGGTGAGATTTGAACCGCCGGATGAGTTTTTTTTTTCGAGGAAACAAGCCACCGATCTAGCTGTAGATGCGACATTCAAACAACAAGAAGAACCGTTACGGCACAATTTCACATGCAGAAAAACTTGACAGTGACGAGGTCTACAGATGCAGAAAAACTTCCAAAACGAATTGAACGCGACATTCGAATTCAATTTTACGGTGTGTTCAAACTGACTTTCTTCTACAAATGAAGGTTTTTCATGGGCCCCGTTCGTAATTTTCGTTCATCAGAGAGGCCAAGCTACACAAAAACAGGAGGGAATGATACACGGTTTTTTCAAGCTCTGGGGGATGCCTTTAAGCTCTGGACATTTCTAGTGAGGTCCTGGTGTCGATTATTACAGCAAAGAGCGGTTGCTTCCTTGTCGGAATATCCTAGTCACCAATTATATTTGACCGAGGCATATCGCTCCGCTGCTGGTGATAATCGGAATCACAAGCTCATTAAAGGCAGTGTTCACGATTAGAATCGTTTTCCTGCTTTTTTCGCCTGTCTTGAAGACGGTCACATGCAGCATACGCTTCGATTCAGCGGGAAATCTCGAAATCGAAAATCTGTCAGGACCCTGCCTTCGAAGCAATAGGACACCTTTATATTAGTTCTGCAGTGACGACTGCGACAAGCCGCGCGGCTTTCGCGACAGCGCCGGCCAATTTTGTTTTGATCGGGCACGACAATCTATGTACTTGCGCAACCTCCTCCATTCACTAGAACAACCTGTATGTGGAGATTCTACATACTCAGAACGTTGCTTTCAGAGCCTATTCGTGTCGTATATCATGACATCGGTGTTCAGTATCGCAGCGTCATTCTCAACATCTCTTGTCATGTTCACAGTTCTGCGAACCATTCTTGGCTTCTTCAGTGGTGGACTTCTAGGGTGAATTTTGCACTGGATGATTTGATCAATTATATGAAAATATGATCAACGCAAGTGCGGTTTTTCAGTACCTACGGTGTGTACAAAATGGAGCACATCCCGAAGAAACATCGTTTCTGGGTGGCCACTGTGATAGCATGGGCGCCCAATTTTATACTTCTCAATGTGATAGCCTATTTCTCGCATGACTGGCGCACATTCCAACGTGTTCTTTTTGTTGTCAGCTCACCGGCATTGCTGTTGTACTTGTAAGTTCATTTTCAGAACAACTTTTTTGAGCTCCCGTTGTGATCGTAAGTTATTGTTTGCATAGTTTGAAACCGTAAAGGAGTCATCCTGAGCTCTTTGTCTTGAGTACAAAGCACGTTATTACGATTGCCTAGAGTTTGCTGAGGTTGAAGTTAAGTATTTTCAAAAAAACAGTGAATTGATAGAACCCTTGGTGGAAACTAAACTGTGATCAGATGATGACAAATGCGATTTATGGTCGCGTTTGTTAAAAAATGGGAATAATTATTTCTGACAAGGAACTGAAACTTGAGGTTGATCGATGTTCTGATGCAGGCGCGGAATTTTACAATAGGGTAGTTAGGAAGGAGCCTACATGATGATCCGTATTTCACTTATAGTGAGATTACACTTCAAAAGAATCAATTAGCGCGCAACGTCGCATTGACTGCATACGTCACCCACTTGACGTCAGCTTTACTAATCAACGTTTATGAACTGGGATGAAAGTTAGGGTTGGCCAGTTTCACGTTAAGAATGAGTTGATCAAGCCATATATCAATGAGATTAGAATGAAGACAATCAAAGGTAATCGTTTGCACCACCAAAATGGAATGTATAGTCGATACGGATCGCACTGATACTTCTGGTTCCCTATTGACAGTTGGCGCAAATTCTGCGCACTTATGTAATAAAATATGCGGCGGAGTGTGAGTCAGCCGTCAGGAGAAAGCTTAAAGTCTTATTGCGTGCCGTGCCGAAAGTATAAGGGGTTGAGCGAAGGAGCTGCGGCGCGATTATGAACGCGCGACCATAATTTCACGTCGCGTTGACGTTCCACTGTATACGCTGAGCGATCAGCTAAACGTTGCCGACATTCTATTGTGAAAAGTCGTTCAAGACACTACGGTTTGGGGACCATCCCCTCAGCTGCCAAAAATTATTCTCCGGCTTCTAAGTCATCCTTCAAAGGTGACTTTAAGTCGCCTTCCAGGATCGGCCTTGAAATGCCGAGTGAGCATTCGGTGCGATGGAGAGTGTTTTATACCCTTCGGTTTGCTTACTCTGCGCATGGTACTGATACCAGAAAATAACTCGTCAATGATTGACAAGTTTCACCGTGTAAAATTTGAGCGGGCGGATCGCTGGCTATCAAAGCTCTGGCGGGCGGATCGCTGCATCTCGCAGCTCAGCGGGCTGATCGCTGGCTATCAAAGCCATAGCGGGCGGATCGCTGGCAGGTTGCGGGCGGATCGCTGCTTTAGAGCTTGCGGGCGATCGGCCCGCTAGCGTGATCTACTTTTCCAGGTGCCGCTATGCGCCCGCCAAGACGCAGCAAGCCGCCCGCAGAGACAACGAGAGGCAGCGATCCGCCCGCATCTTTCTGGCGTACCGCCCGCAGAGGCCTTGATTGCCGGCGGTCAATCCGCACCTATTGTCTGAGAGGTTCTTAAAATCAGTGCGGTGCGGTGAAACTGGCGTGGACAAGTGCGTCGCGCCATAGTGCCCCCCTCCCCCCGCTAGGATAGAATTGCAAGTTATCCGATTTATCGGCGGCTGAGTAACTAGTAAACTGCTGGAAGGCAAGAAACGAGAATAAAACGTCCAATAACAATGCCGCGAGTCATTCTCAAAGCAGTCACCTCACCGTCTTGGCCTGCTGACAGTGGATGGTGGAGCGGTACCGCCACGATTGTCTGAAACGTTGGACGGTGACGCCTGTGAAAGTCCCGGCTTCAACGTCTTGTCAATCCGCGAGATTCGGTGTATCCAACACATTTGATATTTTGGCTAGTTTAGAAATATTGTGACAAGGTAGAATCATACAAAAATTTGTGTGTGTCAATCCCATTCCGGAGTTTCCAAAATTTTGGTACGCTTTCCAAGTGGTGACAATGGTTACTTAAAGGCAACTTTCGCGATGATTTTCGTCCTCAATTTTTTCACATAAAACAGTCTTGGCGTCTAAGTGTCACCAAAAGCACGAAGAAACAGCGGGAAACGCATAAAACGTCGTAGTTAAAGGCAGCAGACACGCTGAAAAATTTTATCAATTTTATGGATTAAACTGAAGGTCTGAAGCTGTTAGTATTCAGAAATAACGAAAGAGACGAAAACAAATCGACGGAAATTAAAGGCAGTGTTCACGATAAAAATCGTTTTTCTGTTTTCCCGCCTATCTTGAAAACGGCCCCATGCTGATTCCAATGATGTCTCTTAAATCGTACAAGACTCTCTGGGAACAGAGTGATGGTCCCTCAAAAATTAAGCTAAGGAAACATGGTGGACGAGTTGTCCCAGGCTTGTAATTTCCGTCTTTTGCAGCCGGTGTATGCGAGCTGACCTGAGTAAAGAGAGAAGTTGAGAATGAAGGGAAGAACGGAGCCAATGATTGGAAATCATCGCTCACCTCACGATCTCGAGCATTCATTTGTTTACGTCTGTGAGCGTGTGCTACGCTTTTGGGGTTAGCCTTGCGCTCGAAGTGGCAACTTCGGGCTCTTTTGGAGCTTTTCCTAGCTCGTTTTCATGCGTTCTTTCGACGTCAACGTTACAGTGTGCCCCTCCACTACCCATTCCTAGTGGAAACTCAAACACATTTTTTATCGTGAACACTGCCTTTAAGATATAACGGTACGTTCTATATTGGCCCAGAAATGAACGAGTTGTACGGCACTGGCTCAAATAGCGGAGCTAGCAACAAATTTGTTGGGTAAACGACACTCATGTACTCGTACGGCCCTTTCTGGAACGCTTACGTCGTCAGAAGCCTAAAAAGTAATCTAAAGGGGCCGCAATCGAGCATTGAATACCTGTATGGAGGGGCGGAGCCTGTATCGACCGGAGGAGCAAGGATGATTTCGTGACTGACTATGGCTCAAATACGGTCATTTGGACTCGTTTTTAACGCTTGCAACTTCGTGAAGGCTCTTCTAGGGTCTGCAAGACCCCACTAATGTAGTTATCTCAACAACTTTTTCGAGCGTGTCTGCTGCCTTTAAGTGACACTATTTTTATAACATGGACTAGTTGTCCGATTGGATGAACATGTTTATGGTGGTTGTCACCGTTAGGAAATTCGGTCAATCGAAAGTAGAAGAATAATTCATGCGAAACAGGATTATTTAGGGCCCTAAGGAAAAATCGGAGCAATAGAGAGTAAAGAATGGCAAAGGACGGGTCCGCAAAAGATTTTTCCTTGACACAACAAACACTTTCTCTGATACTTAAGAGGCGGGGTGATACTTGAGGATTTTGTGTACTTCTGGTGCGTGTTTCTCAATTTCTCCGTCATTTTGGTTCTACCCGGGGGCACTTAATCAATATAGCGAATAATCTCAAAATTGAAGACTATCGTGTACACTGCCTTTAAAGGCAGTGTTCGCGATAAAAAGTGTGTTTCAGTTTCCACTAAGAATGGGTAGTGAAGGGGCCAATTCTAACGTTGACGTCGAAAGAACGCATGAAAACGAGCTAGGAAAAGCTCCAAAAGAGCCCGAAGTTGCTATTTCGAGCGCAAGGCAAACCCCAAAAGTGCAGCACACGCCCACCGACGTAAACAAATGAATGCTTGATATCGTGCGATGAGCGATGGTTTTCGATTAATAGCCCCGTTCTTCCCTTCATTCTCAACTTCTCTCTCTACTCAGGTCGGCTCGCATACACTGGCTGCAAAAGACGGAAGTTACAAGTCTCGGACAAATCGTCCACCATGCTTCCCTAGCTCAATTCTTTAGGGACCATAACTCTGTTCCCAGAAGGTCTTGTACGTTTCCAGAGACATCATTGGAATCAGCATGGGACCGTTTTCAAGATAGGCGGTGTAGCAGAAAAACGATTTTCATCGTGAACACTGCCTTTAAAGAAGAAGAGCGTGTATGAAAAGAACAATAATGACAGCCGGTAACTAATAACTGAGAAAACTCGCCCGCAACAGGATTCAAAGAGAAAATCCCATCAAGGAGAACAGACCGAAGAACACTCCAATGCCGGAAGTCAGCTACCTGCTCGCGTGGTGTCGGTAGCGCCGCGCCGCACTGCAACGCGGTGCGATCGATGCCAGACCGCCTGGCGACGCGATCGATTTTCGGAAATCATGGCCGCCCCATTCTGGCCGGCACGCGATTGTCGTGTCGCGGCGCGATCAATCGATATGGGTGTTCGCCATGAGGTCGCCATGTGATGCCACTCTGCTCAGCCTCTAAGGCCTAGTATACTTCCCACGACGGGCGACGCGACATCGTGTTTGGGAATGATATCGACAGAAAATCGATATGGTTTATTTGCCTGTTGCTGTCGCGGCTAGTATGAACTAGGCCTAGGGAGCTGTTTATACTTCGCCGCTGAGCAGCGCGAAGATGTGCAATCCTATGATATCGATCGTGACGCACAGCGTGGTCAATATTGCAGAAATGCGGGGGCGCGGCGTCGGAAGTATAAACGACCTTTAAAACTTTTTTCGGAGAGATGATAAATGAAGTGTGGTCTGTGAAATCAGCCAAATGCTGCTCATTAGTTGACGCCTGCAGAAACATCCAATATTTCTCCATTTGTTAGGTTAACAATCGAATTGATCATCAGTTGAACAAACTTTTCGTTGCAGCTTTGTCCATGAATCTCCTCGATGGCTGATCCAGAAAGGTAAAATAAAAGAAGCACGTCACGTTCTGCAGCGGATTCAACACATGGACCGGCAAAAAGAGTCTAAGAAAGAGGAAATGGAGAAAATGCTCGACGTAGCTTACCAGGTGGGTATACACATGCACCCTTTCTCTGTACTTTTCTGTATGAGCGTCTTCAATTTGAACGGTTTGAACATCAAAAAATACGTTCAACGACTTTGTGCTCTGTTTCAGAAAATACAAGCGCGTCAGGAGAAAATGAAGAACTATAATGTACGACACTTATTCTGGAACAGAGAAATGACTATCGCCACCATTGTGTTCTGTGTTGGAGTGTGAGTTCCTTCTCTCGCATGTGAAAAAGTTGGTCCTGCACTAACTCAGAAATGATAATATTGGGTCTGCAAATATGTTCTGAGTTTTGTTCAAGGTTTGATCTTAGGCTCATTTGCATCGATTGTTTTTATAGTTTTTTATTTATTGTTTTTGAATTTTTTTACAAAAAAGAATAAAAGGAAAGAAAATTATTCAAAACTTCCATATCGATAGAACATGTTTTTCGTTTGCTTTACACAACAATCGATGTAACATCGGCATGGATCCTAAAGAGACTTTGCGTTCCCCATTGGAGGTTGGCGCAAACTCGGTGCACGTATGTTATGTTATGTGGCACCGAGTTTGCGCTAACCTTCAATAGTGAACGCAAAGTCCCTTTAGGATCCATGCCGAAGTTACATTACCTTCTATGTTTTCTCAATTGAGGCAAGAAGCAGCTTTTATCGAGGCATGTTTTTGATTTGAAGGTTGACATTGTCGAAGCACAAAGAATGTACTGCTCTCTTTATCGGAGCGGAATCCCGGTCCCAACCATGAAGTCATGCTGCAGTCGCGGTTGTCCGCAAATGCGGACACCGATCTCATTCCGATAAGGACAGTATGTTGTTAACAATTTGAAAAAGATGTCAAAAAAGTCTAGAAAATCAATAGGGCTCGCAAAGCATCTCTAGCTGAGGTGCTATGCAAGACAGCATGCAAGTTCCACCGCACTTTGTCCTCAAAAACTTACTTGTAGTTACACCTATTAGTCGATCTCTGAAACCAACTGCAGTTCTCAGTATTGTCGTTGAAGCTACAAATTTTAAACGGCATTCTAGCGTTTTGATCGAGTGGAGAAGATCATACTATATGGACCTTCAAACAAATTAAGCTATTTTTCAACGTCGCGTCAATTCTGCCCGGATTAGAATGAACTTTCCAGCACCTGAGATAACACGAACGAACCATCTCACTAATTTGACACCATTCCAGGTTCATGTCCAGTATGGTCAACTATGGTCTCATTTTTAATATCGAAGCGCTATCCGGTTCATTCTTCATTAATTCCATCCTCATGGGTACCATACGATGGGCAATCAATATTGCCTTTGGAATTATGGACTACAAGTGAGCACCTTACACTTAGCAATACATCTAACGGTGGCATCGATTCTGAAGAGACTGCGCGTTCACTGTTGAAGTTTGACGCAAACACGGTGCCGTATGCTATTACATAGGTGCACCGAGTTTACGCCAATCTCCAATGGGGAACGCGATGTCTCTCCAGGATCCATGCCGCTGTTATATGTTTTATGCTTGTGAAATGGCGAGCTGCAGTCAACCGCCCGCAACTTCGTAAAACCTGTCGAAGTGTTGGATAATGACTATTATTCACATTATTTCGCGCCATACAGCTGAAAAATGCTTATAACATTGTGAAAAGTTGTTGTAGGCAACCGTGATGGGCATATTCGGATTACTCATCTGGAAACAGTTCTAAAGATGCACACATTAAGAATGGTCACTTTGGCTGATAGTGGTTCCCTTGTTAGAATGACACGGACGATACGCGGGCACAAAGCACTTTGCCTAGTGTGGGGCTGCCCATTAAGGGTATCGGAGGAAGTCGTGAGCCGCCAAGTCCTTGCTCAAGTTTTCGAATGGCGCAGTAGCAAAGAGTGATGGTCGTAATGTATTTCAGCCGCAAGAGATGTGGGGAAACGGAAATGAGCGGAGCGCGCGATTGGACGGATGGGTGAGGAGCGACGGGCGTAATTGGACTAAACACGAAGTTTCCCCGCCTCTCCTGCGGCTGCAAGACACTACGACCTTTACATGGTAGCGGAAGGCGATGGAACAGGGAGGGGGTCAGTAGAGTCGATCAAATGCTCTTATCGTCATCACTCGGTTCACGTCTGAGCAAATGCGTGTGCATGTTTCAAGGTTACGACGTCATGGCTACTTTTAACATAAACCATGGTCAGTACATTAGGCCTCCAACCAAATGCTTATTCCAGAATAAGTTTCATCGGTCGCAAAGCCGTGCATTTGATCTCTCAGGCAACTATCGCTGTCTCATTAGGAGCCATCGCCATTACTTATATTTTGAGTCAGTATAATTTTTGTTTTCACAGATTTGCTCACCCTGGTTCATTCAATCAGATACACATTTCAGATCTCGATATGGTTCATACGGGTGTTATTCGGGTATCCACTATAATTGCCGCTGCGGTCACTTCTCAGGTGAGCTGCAACTTCTCGCTTATACCTATAGTCGTTCTAGGAGTTTTCCGATCATCCACCTTCAGATTTTCATTACAAAAACTATATCAGCCATGGAATACTATCCAACTGTGGTGAGGAATTCTGGCTTGGCTTTCAAGTCAACATGCAGCCGTCTTGGCACAATTCTTGCTCCACAGTTGTTCATTGTGGTCAGTTGTTTTCACTTGCTCTCTGTCGTTGGCCTTAGCTGTTGGTAATGGTAGCTTGTTGACCTGTCGACACACCTATTTGGTGACCGAGTACGGGTCTCGATGAATCGCGCGAGCACTAGGGTAGCACATTTCTTGAGTTATTGTAGGAAAGTTCTGATCAGTTGACCTACTCAATCCAACCCGCTAGAATACAAATGCTCTTATTCTATTCGTTACAAGAATATAGATGGCAGTCATCAGGACATGTCAGGCGTTTAGGCAGTACAGGAGAAAGAGTTGGACGGTATACCCGTTGGACAAATGGAGCCATTAATGCGTGATGCTTTCAGAGCTCCTGGGACGCGCTTCCGTACGTGGTTCTAACCCTGATGGCCGCAGTGGATACCATCTTCTACCAGCTGGTGATTCCGGAAACAAAAGGCAAACCTCTACCAGAGAACCTGCCGCCAAAGTCGGGCAAAGGCGGCGCTAACGACACTGTGCCACAGGATCTTTCGTTAACAAAAGTTTGATCTCTCTAGGAAAAAAGGGGCTGAACGAAGTTCGGCTTCACTACCTAGAAGCACTTCTGTGCTCTTTTTTATGGCTTTAGAAGTGTTCGTGGGTATGATGTTAGACATTTTGGGCTATCCGACCTGGCTCTACGTCCACATCAAGATGAATGCGTGTAAAATATTAGCCTGCTTGAACATATCAAATTCACTTCACTGAAATCCGGTATTATGTAATATTTTGAACTTTGTCAATAGTTTGTAAGGCGAGAACCGTTCCGCCACTGTCTCATGTATCATGCCGTCTTTCATCTACAGCTAAGTACTCGCAGGTGTGGGTCGTGCCATTTGATTTGTGAACCGCGCTGAGCCTGCCCCACACTCTCACGTTCCCAAGTTATTCCTTGAGGACCCTTAATCGTATGTAAACTAGGGGCTCGGGAAGTTCTTGGCCCCGAGCCGACTGACCTGACAGCTCGGCTCGCTCTCCCAATCTGCGCATTGGCTTCTGTTGCTGTCCGGGCAACTGCTGGTGCTGTCGAGCCAAACTGTTAGTAGGCCCCGATCCCCTTTCGGTGCGGCTCGGGGACGAGATTCGCCTGAGGGTGCCTCGAGTTTGAATAATGAACTAAAAGAGGGGCACGGCTATTTTCGTTGGCTATCAGTGTTATGCGCACATTGTGCACGTGCGTACGAAAAACAGAACAAAACAATAACTCCATCGAAGAAAGGCGCCGGAAGCGCTCTCGAATGCTAAAACAAAAAAAAACGTGTTCATTTGGATGGCATGAGGAAGGCTACACAGTTTATCTACAGAACTCATTTCGATTCACTCTTGAGTGGTACATATAACACCTATTGTACACCTTAGTATCATATGTATCTTGCAAGGCTCGTACATGTCGCAAGTCGTATAGTTTAATGGTGTAGGAAATGTAATTTTCATTGTGATAAAGCATAAAAATCAACGTCAATGATATGTCATGAAACGCCAGCAGTTTATACAATTCGATATCACTGAGAAAAGAGAAGGATATGCTTTTATGTACAGAAAAACATGATAGAGTATGATCAATTCCAAAGCTTAAAACGTGAGGTGAATACATGAGACTGCTAAAAAAAGAAGTGATGCAACGATTGAAAGGCTAACACATGAGTTGCAAAGATCCGTGCTGCAGCAGCATGTCAAACCACTGTTCTGATTGTCGTAGCAGCCATTTGTCTGAATTGGAACTATCAACTTGTTAATTTGATCTATGACTTTGTGCGTTGAGTCGCTGCTAATATTTAACAATTCTCAAGATGGTTCGAGATTCATTGTTTCGTCACTCAAGAGGGACAAAATTTTTGGTTCAGTAGCGCCTACAACCCCTCTTCTACACGCCTCTCTGATCACACCTAGGTAACGTTCTTTGTCGCCTGTGTGAACATCCCTACTTTTGAAACGAGTATTCAATTTTTATTGATGGAAAATTAAACACAAAACATAGTCCTTGTCATTGGACTAGAAAGCCGCACTCCTCAGACAACAGGTGCGGACTGACCGCTGGCAACCAAGGCCTCTCCGGGCGGTACGCCGGCAAGTTGCGGGCGGATCGCTGCTCATCGTGGCCTCGGCGGGCGGATCGCTGGCTATCAAAGCCTTTGCGGGCGGATCGCTGCGTTTTGGCGGGCGGATAGCGGCGCCTGGGAAACTTGAACACCCTAGCGGGCGGATCGCCGGCGAGCTCTAAAGCGGCGATCCGCCCGCAACCTGCCAGCGATCCGCCCGCAAGGGATTTGAAAGCCAGCGATCTGCCCGCTGAGCTATGAGATGCAGCGATCCGCCCGCAACATGCCGGCGATCCGCCCGCCAGGGCTTCGATAGCCAGCGATCCGCCCGCTCAAATTGTACACGGTGAAACTGGTCAATCAATGATGAGTGGATTGGAGTTCATTTATTGATCCACTGCTACGCCATAAATCCCCATCCGCCATCTCTACTTCAGTGTCATAGTTGTTTCACTTCTATATGTCGCTTTTTTCTTGATGTTGCTTAATTGTTGAAAGATCTTATAATGCTTACCTTGTACTTAGCTCATTAGAGTACGTGTTCTTTAATTCTCCCAGTTTATCGCTAGTATCCTAATTCGAGGAAGCGGTTGTCTTTGAAAAAAAAAACATATGGTGTATGCTAGAAATGGAGAGAAAAACGCTTCGCTCAAAAGATGGCGGAATAACATATACGCCGCGGTTATTTAGAGATATGATAGAAACCATACAATATCGTTAAATTCTTGGCACAGATGGTGCTATGTACTATACTTCGGCGACTCGAAAATTTTTTCGAATAATCGAGTTTTCGACTAACTCGATTTTTCAAAATTTCGAATAATCGAGTAGTCGAATTGACTCGATTTTTCGAATAATCGAATGGTCATGTTTTTGACTAACTCAATTTTTCCAGTTTTCAACAATTGAGTTTCTGAAGCACCTTATCTCGACTATTTTGAGCATACCACTTTCTACTGCTTCAAGACATTGATTAAAAGTATATCTGGCAATGAAAAACGCCATCTTCACACAGTAAGACGGCCGGAACCAATACTCATGTATTAATGTCGATGAGCAATATCCATCGACCAAATTCCAGAAGCTTCAAAAAACCAAACAAACTTCACTATAGGAGAGAAATACGGTTCAACGAAACGAGATCATTTAATGGATGAACAATCAGAATTCATCTTTGGAGACGATATTCATGGAAAAAGCCGGAGCTGAGTGTAACAATAATTAGCCAGGGCAAATCGTAGTCTACTTCTAGATCATCCAAACTCATAGTGGACTCTCCGTCATGATATTCAGCCTCTTCGACTAGACTTTAGCCGTTTTCCTCGTCTTTTTGGCCTTCATGGCCTTTTTCGTCTTCTTGCCCGGTTTTTTCGACGGAGAGTGCAGCTTCTCCTCCGTACCTGCGAAGCTGTGATTCTGTGGCCACAATAGAAGCTGTTAGTTTTCTGGATCTCCCACCTTTTTTCTAAGAGAAAGGAGGATAAAGCCAAGCATCAAAAACAAATTTGAAAACCAAAAGTTTCGGTTGCTTTGCGACGTTCCGCTGGTCCCAATGGATTCTAGCCTCTTGCATGCCTTTTTTTCTCGAGCAAGGTGAAATAATTGACCGTCATGTATTAATTTCCAGGCTATCGCGCGACCGTCTTGTTATCTCTAATGAGTTTATCGGTATGCTCACACGTGAGGATTGAGGAATTTTGGCGTAAATCAATACCGGCTTTAAGTGAAAAAGATGGTCGTGAGCCGTACGAGAACATTCGACAACTATGAGCAAATAACAACTGGCGGCAAATTAGGTGCATGGTCTTCAACTGCATTTTGAAACAGTTTACTGAAGGAGAACTTCTTTGACTCGAAACAGTCGACTGTCGAATTTATTCGACTGTTCGGGTCTATCTAATAATCGAGTCTGCGACTAAGTCGATTTTTGAAAATTTCGAATAATCGAGTTTTCGACTAAGTCGATTTCTAAAAATTTCGAATAATCGAGTTTTCGACTAACTCGATTTTCAGGAATTTCGAATAATCGAGTTTTCGACTAATTCGGTTTTTCAAACTTTCGAATAATCGAGTAGTCGAATGACTCGATGTCGACTGTTTCAGTCGATACCAAGACTCGATGACTCGACACGACATAAGTATACTATGTACTCATCCACGTTTTACAAGAGAAAGCTCAGGTCGCATCAGCGAAAACGACTTGTGTTGTCAGTATTCCTTGGGCAACTAAGGTGGTGGTCGTAATGTATTCCGATTACGAAAGGGACGGGCAGAGGGGGATGATCGGAGCGCATGAGTGGACGAACGGGGGAGAAGAGAAGCGAAGCGCGTGAATGGAAGAGTCACCGAATTTTCCCCGCCTCTCCTGCGCTTGGAGTAATTTACGATCATCCACTGACGGCTCACTTGGCTTGTTTTCAGTTTTTCGCTTTGAAATTATTCGAAAAATTATTCGAATATATTCGAGTCGATTTCATTCGAAACTATTCAAAATTCGGACCTCGAAAAAAAAAAACGCCATTCGAATATATTCAAAAATCGGACGTTAAAAAAGGGAGTCATTCGAATTCGATATTCGGTCTTTTCTTCCAGGGCACAACTTAAGTAAACTGGTGTCAACCTTGTTTTTAGAGGAAGCGAGCCTCCTTCGAGGAAAGTAGATATATGACGCATTTTTCAGGCGCAGGAGTCAGATGGCAGCTGCGTCCTCGGTTCAGTTACTAAAGTTTGCGGTGCTTGAACCCTATCTGGAGGTCCCTCTCACCCGGTGAAGGCCCCAATAGAGGTTGGGAGGAGTCGTCGCGCCGCGTGTCGGGGTGCCGGCCGCATCGTGTGTCGCTGTGCCGCCCGCTTCGCGTGTCGGCGTGCAGGCAGTGTCCCGGTTTAGCGTGCAGGCTAGCTGTGTGGGCGCAGGGTTGAATTCGAGTGATGAGGTTCCCCAATTTGGATGTGTGGACCGTGACTGCCCACATTTTGAGGATTTTCTATGGGAGGATACGAAAGGTAAGAATTTGAAAATCTGAATATACCCGAAAGTCCGAGTTTCAAAGAAGTCGAATTACGACATTTGAAATGTACGGTCGGCATGGATGCTAGTGAGACGTTCTGTTCCCTAGTAAACGTTGGCGCAAGCTCGGTGCCATATGCTAATACATAGGTGCACCAAGTTTGTGAAAACCTTCAGTCAGAAACGCATGGTAAATAGAACTTCATTATTCCGAGACCCACAATGCAGATTTTTCTGGAACTTAGGCAATGTAGGGGGCCCTCACTAACTTTGTGAAAGTGCCGAGTGAGCCAAATTATCCGCTCTAGCACGATGTGATTTTACTTCATTTGCCAAAAGATGAAAATGCGACTAGTTTTGGCTAGCAACACGTTTTGGCGCAATTTAGGCAGTTGGCCGTATTCATGAAACAAAGGTAGCCTCCCGGGAAGGTCCAAAGTTCGCCCAACGCATACACTGGCTGCTTATAGGAACCCTTCCGGGAGGCTCCCGTAGTTTCATGGATATGGCCACAGAACTGTTCAGGGTGATTGTGAACTGGCGCCCTGAAAGGATGGTCGCGTGAATGATTCCATAAAATCCAACCTGCGCCCCATATTGGAGCACAATCGAACCGCAAAGTACACTACTAGCGCAGCTTATAAGCTTCGAATCTCTACTGCCCTAATCGGTGTTAACTTTGGGTCCGCAGCTGCAAACAACCGTAGTTGCAGCGAGCAGCTCGGATACACTAGAGCTGGGTCTACGGGGCCACGGCGCTATCATTTAGGTCCTAGCAAGATTGTTTGTAAGCTGCGTGCTGCAACAGACCTTATCTGCAAATGCGGAGCGCTATTTCACTCCTGTTCGGACACTGCGGGGTGGGCTGGACGTAATTCTTTTGACAGACTGGGGCATTGCATTCAATTTTTGAAGAGCTTGACCAACTGCCGTGTATGGTGTTCGAAGAGCCCTATCGTACACCGGTGGGTCAATCTGTCGTGAACCAACGTCTAAGAAAAATTGTAAAGTTTTCAAACATTAAAGGGTAGAATATGAGACACGGGACGGAGTAAACGAATTGATTCATTATAATGTGGGTACAAGGCAGTAGATGAGCAGTACTCAGGTGTGCAGAAGTACGGCCGGCACCGGTTGCCCACATACCTTGCGTTCCTTATTGTGACTTGGCGCAAGCTCGGTGCACGCAAGTTATGTATAACATAGGCACATCGGCTTTGCTCCAAGAAACAATAAGGAAAGCAAAATATCAAAGCGATCTGTCGTCGACTATACGCCGGTTGGGGTCTAGGGTGCAGCACAAACTTCAGGGCTTCAGTTTCTTGGGCAGTAAAAAGTTTTTGCCCGGATTTTTTGGCCCAGGTTTTCCTCAACATGTTTAGGTGGTCAACTCTTTGGGTTGATTAACCCTGCGTCATAGGCGCTTAAAGGCACAGTCCAAGCTCAGGGGCCAAATCTAAGATTTCCACATAATTTTGAAGTAGACCCACCCCGTATAAGACCTGCCAAGTGAGAGCTCCCGATTCCACAGAATAAGCAAGATATAGGAGGAAGCCAATCTGGGGCGCCCACACCAGGAAGCCACTTTGGCACGCCCCTTTACGATCTTTCGAGCTAAACAGTGGCGAGATAAATGATGATTTCCGATCAATAGCCCCGTTCTTCCCTACATTCTCTGCCTCCCTTTTTATTCAGGTCGGCTCGCATCCGTAGGTTGCAAATGACGGAAGTTACACGCCTCGGACAACTCGTCCACCATGCTTCCGCAGCTGAATTTTTGAGGGGCCACAACTCCGTTCCCAGGGGGCCTTGTACGACTAGAGAGACATCATTCGAATCAGCGTGAGACCATTTTCAAGATAAGAAGAGAAACAGAAAATCAATTTAGAGGTTGGACTGTGCCTTTAAGAACTGGTCCCCGACCAGAGGGATCAAAAGGAGAATGGGTTCAAATTACGGGTACATCGCTGACAACTGGCGGGTAGATCGCTGATAACTGGCGGGTGGATCGATGATAACTGCCGGGCGGATCGCTGGTTACTGGCGGGCGACTGGCTACTGCCGGGCGGATCGCTGGCTACTGGCGGGTGGATCGCTGGCTACTGCCGGGCGGATCGCTGGCTACTGCCGGGCGGATCGCTGGCTACTGGCGGGCGGATCGCTGGCTACTGGCGGGCGGATGGCGGGGGGGATGTCGATCCACCCGCCAATTGCCAGCGATCCGCCCGCACCTACTGTCTGAGTCAGCAGTTGGGAACGAAATCATTCTAGCGTTTGCGGCCTTAGCGCAAGAAAATTTTCTGCAGAGCTGCGTTGCGGCTTACTACTTAATATACACTGACCACACCTACAGTCGTCACGGATTGCTCAGGCATGAGAGGAGTCCGTCGTACCGCATTCCGAAACCCGCAGTTTCGCGCAATTTTGGCATTCCGCATTCCGAAAACCGCAGAAAACGCCGCAAAATGCGAAAGTATCGGGTCATCTAGGACGAAAGCAAACACTAGATGATCTCTGAATTTTTCCCCGTTTCGCGTTCCAAAAACCACATTTCCGCGCACTTTTAGGCGTTTCGCGCCCGATTCCCGAAACTCGAGAAAAAATGTTTTGTTCCGAAACCCGAAAACCGATTTCCGAAATTTCATATTTTTATTCCGCTCATCCCTGATTGCACTGATACTTCGCGTTCCTTATTGGGTGCTGGCGCAAATTCAGTGCGCATATGTTCTAACACACGTTCACCAAGTGTGCTCCAGCGCATAACAAGACACGCAAAATATCAGTGCGATCCGTGCTGACTGTATAGTTAGGTCCGTGTCTTGCTTGCTCAAGGAAAAGTCTGCCGACCCGCTATTCGATTCAGGCCGAGAGAAGAGCGCGGCTGATCAGCTTTCCATGCCGTCAGCCGCTGGTGAGATTTAAACCGCCTGCGTATGACGCAAGTGAGATTTAAAGTTTTATTTTCTTGAGGAAGCAAGCCACGGACCCAACTGTAGAGTTTGTGCACTAGTTTTAGTCTGATGAATAGACGGTGCTGCGACGGTAGATCACCCGCGCGAATCGAAACCTCATTCTCCAGTGAGGCCGCCAACCCCGCGCGGCCAGCTGCCTGGTCCATGCCTCAGACTAAATCGGGAACGGAAACCATATTCTGTTCACACTTCAGCGAAATGACAGATATCGATTTCTGAGAAAAATTGTCGACTTGTTGACATACAGTGCGTTCAGAGAGTATAGGGACACCCCCGAAAATCGAGGTTTCCAATAAAACTTTGTGCTTGGTGATCAATACTGTTCATCAATGATATTAGCATCATGGAAAACCTATGTTTGATTATTTATATAACAATTGTGAAATTTTGTAAGATTTCATCTCAACTTTCAGAATTTTTAGCCGTTCAGAAAGTATAGGGACACCCTTCGAAAATTCAGATTTTTTAATCCAAACAAAATTTCCTGTTGCAAGTTCGCTACATAAATTCAAGATGAGTACATGTGATATCTTTATTCCTAAAATGGCTCGTGGTACTGCTCTAACTGCTGCTGAACAAACTCAAATTCGTGAGCTCAGCGTTGCCGGTTTGAGCCAACGTCGAACTGCTACCCAGCTCGGAAGATCTGTCAACTGTATCAACCAGTTCCTGCGAGATCCAGATTCCTACGGTGCCGCAAAACGTACTGGACGGCCGAAGAAGATCAGCAATCAAGATTCGCGGAGAATTATTCGGCTCTGCTCCAACAGCACACTGTCGTTGAACCAGATTAGGTCTGAATTATCGCTCAGTGTTTCGAAAACGACAGTCTGGATCACCATAAATGGCGATAAAAACATTGTCCGACAAGTGACGAAGAACGCCCCGTCGTTATCTGCAAACCATAAAGAGGCTCGACTTGAATTTGCAAAGAGGAGCATGGCAACTGATTGGACAAAGGTAAGGCAGTTTCGTAAAATCCGGAAAAGATCGAGAAATGGCGCAAAAAAATTTTAGGTAATCTTTTCCGACGAGAAGAAATTTAATCTTGACGGACCGGATGGTGCTCGATCCTACTGGCGAGATCGGCACAAGGATCCATCGATTTTCAGCAGACGGAATTTCGGCGGTGGCTCGCTGATGTGTTGGGGAGCATTCAGAAGCGACGGTGTTTTGGAATTGGCCTTCACTTCTTGTCGCATGAACTCGGAGGAATATCAAGAAACTCTTCGCGCACATCTACTGCCATTTTTGTCCTGAACACGACGTCAGCGTTTTTATTTCCAGCAAGACAGCGCGGCGGTACACGTGTCCAGGTCTACAAAAACCTGCTTTCTACGTCATCGAATGCGTTTGTTGGATTGGCCCGCGTGTAGTCCAGATTTTAGTCCGACAGAGAATATCTGGGGCATACTTGTGCGCCAGGTTTATGCCAACAATAAGCAGTACAAAACGGTAGATGAGCTAAAGGTCGCTATCCTCGAAGCGTGGGCCAATCTGGATGAAAACGTCATCGCCAATTTGATCAATTCTAAGCCAAAGAGAATTTTTGAGATCATTGCTAATGGTGGTGCGGCTATTTCATTTTAGATTGTATGTTTAATTCTTTCTTTGTTCAATAATTTTTGTTTTTAAGTTGTGTCCCTATACTTTCTGAACGTCGAAAAAATCTGAAATTTGAAATTAATTCTTGTAAAATTGCTCAGCTGTTATAGAAATGAACAAATAGAGGTTTTTCACCTAGTTGAATTCATTTATGAACAGTACTGATAGCCAAATATAACATGATTTTGAAAACCTTGATTTTCGAGGGTGTCCCTATACTTTCTGAACGAACTGTATTATGCTACTGAACACGCTAGTTACGCCATCTTTCTTTGAAATTTTCGACATCTTGTAGACCCAATACCTGAAAGGCTTTGGCTATTGAAATTTTAGAAGAAAATGAAAATGGCATCGCTCTGTTGGGCAGTAACTTGTTCAAAACAAGACAGCCGTCAGGTAGATCCACTCGGAGACATTTCTGCGACTGGGGGGCTGTTTCGTTGATGTCATCACTGCGAAGGGATGACTGCCAAAAAGAATTACGATTGGATTGTTCTATGTTTAGCTCTTCCTAGATTTTACCCTTTTGTGTATTCGAGCACGTTGCCCTTAAATACGGATTAAACTTTAGGGAAATGGCGAGTAGTGCGCTCACATAGGGTAAAAAGGATCGAAAATGGTAGAGCTGGCAACAAAGCGTATTTTGCCTGTACCTTGCTTGAAGTGCTGCAATCTAAAATCTGAGAAATTCATCCCGTCTGAAGCGACCTGATGGTTCCAGACAAACCAAGAAAGTGAGAAAAGAGGTAACCGCTCATTTGGGCGAAGTTGTTCCATCATAAAATAGCGTTCAAATTCTCGCCACAGCGGTATCTTGCGCGCGAGTTCACACGCTATCACATAAGATGACAACTCTGCCCAAGAACGGGTTACCTTGTGAGGTTTCCCGAAGTTCTTTGATTTGGCTGGAGCACTAAAAAGGATGATTTTCGCAACATTAGAATGAAGCTCTTCAAAGCAAGTCATAGTCAAAAGACGCGTTTGCTGCCAACTTCGCCCATTTGGCCTTTATTCCCTATGCTAGCAGTGGTACTGTAGTCAGGCTGAAAGACTAACGCGGTTCCCGTTCGTTTTAGGAAATAGTACTTTTTTCCTAGCTTTTTTTTTTGGAAAACATCTAAGGTTTGGAGCACTCGTTGAAAGAGCTCTGCATTTTTGACTCTGAAGGTTGAAAGCGGTCATGCTCCATGATCCGATCAAAACACATTCGTGTTAGTTCAATGGTATACATTGTCGCTATCATGAGCGAGCGACAGTCCTGACGGTGGCGGGACCAGCGTCGGGGGAATGGCACTGGCCGTCGTAGGAACAGTTGTCGCGTGTACGTAGCAGCGACGTGTCGCGGAGGGCTGACATGCTGCAAATGTGCCTATGCCTGTCGTTGCCACTGTCGCTATCACTGTCACTGCGACAGCGACAGATTTAAAGGGCGGAAGGCGGTCGCTGTTGCTGGGAAGAGCGACACGACCTCGTGCATTGACCTTAAAGAGCTTCGAGGCAGCTATAAAATGCTAGCGGGAGGACCGCTCGCCACTAGCAAAATTAGGAGTGCAAAGCTGTTTGCGAATGCCCAGGCTCCATGTTCATACCGACCTGAGGCTCGATTATAGCATTTAATGAGTTACAATAATAATGCGATGGTAATGGTCCGCAGCCACTGGAATAGCTCTATGTGTTCCGGCGATGCGGGAATCTGGCATACTGGCGCCACTAGCGAATCATGATTTACGCGGGAGCTTCAAAAAAAAACCTACGATTTGGGCCTGAACTGCACATTGTGCGAGACTTCTCAAGGAACGTTTCATGGTTCGAATATCAACTTTAGATTTTTCTAAGGATGTCGCTACAATGCTGTTTAAAAATAGGAGTCAAAGGCAGTGGTCGCGACGAAAAAATTTATTGAGAAAACCATAAAAATTGGTTTGGTTCGCAAGCGGTTGAAAGACCATGAAGGTTACGGGGCAAGAAATACGCTAAAATTGGAGATATTAAGATCCTGAGCTGCCAATTCGTGCACACGTGCACAGCTCCACCTAAAAAGGTAGGAGTTTATTAAATTGCAGTTTCAAACCAGCTAATGTTCTTGATACTAGAGATCATCTATGCCAATGATATGGAGTACGTAGGCTCGTCCGCCATCAAAAGATCGGGAACTTGACGCCGAAATTCTATTGCTATTTTTCCCAATTTTTTTTTTCTATAGGGCCTACTACTCCGAATCCAGAGAAATTCTTAGAGAACAAAAGAAGACAAGCATATTTTGTCGCAACCACTGCCTTCAAGATGCAAATGAGACCTGTTTACAACCATCCCAGACGCTTCAACACCTTCACACTAGACCACGAATTTTGACACGTATAAACCACCGTTAAAGGAATTTGAATGATGCAAACATCTCAAAACGTGCAGTGTAGGGCTAACTTGGTGAAGGGCCTCTATATCTATCCCTCTATAATGTTGCTGTGCTATTTCATGAAACTTGCTACAGTCTGTGTCAGACCGATTTGTCCTCTTATCGCTGCTCACACAGCGATTACCACTGCGGTTGTTTTCTTAGTGGCAGTGTCCTTACCTTGCATAACGAGGCTGACTGATCACAACCATATGAAGCTAGACTAACAGGAATATTTGCGGTTATTCTGAAAGAGCCAATTTTTTTTACAAGGGCTTGTTGATCGAAATTCAACACTGGCTATGAGTGAATAAATTTGCACCCACTTTGTGCAGTAGGTGATCAGTGGGCATTGCAGTTGAGCCGTTGGGGCAGTTGTGCTGTTGTATACGGCTCCTGAAAAATTGAGATTTTCCATGCAACGTTCCTCTCCCTTCATCTCTTTAACGATCCCTACTGCGTTTCTATGACTTGCAAGGCAACATGCCAGTCACGTTGCTTGAAGTATTGCTTGGCTTATAATTACAGCCCATGTGATCTTACCTTGGTAGCAGTTTATTGCCCTGCTGACTGGAACGAGCCATAGTAAAACAGCTATCAACCGCAATACCATATTTGTAGCAGCGCTCCTGGAAAAACGGAAATAGATTTAAGAAATTGTAGTTGTTTCTCGCTTAGTGTACGACAAACATTGGAACAGAGGTTCGCTGGTGTACACAAGGACCGGAGAAGTCGCCGTGTTCACTCAAAAAGCCCTAATTAATTAATATTGTGGTGAGGTATCTAACCTACACAAAAAGGTTTATGCATTCATCAAGCCGTGGCTGGCCAAACTTGTTAAGCGGAGTTTGCGCATCACTCATGCGATTTTCGGCCCCGAGCCGCCCTGAACAGGGACCGAAGCCCCTTGGCAGTTCGGCTCATTTTTCCAGTCTCTGGGACACTATGCTCCGGAAAGCGATTGTAGCCCTGACAGCAACAGCAGATTGAGAGAGCGAGCCGAACTGTTCGGCGGCTTAGGCCGAGAATCGAATGTGCCTGAATGAAGACCTTTACATTGATGTCGACGCGATATTCGAGGGATTGACAACAGCCAACATCTCCCAGCAGCTCCTCAAGTCTCAGTGGAAAGTAAACTGAATATTTTGGCTCTTATCGGAAGAACACTGGATCATCTAGTTTCACAAGCCTGCAGGACGCTTCCAAGTCCTTTGTGAAAACGGCAGCCCGGGCGTAGGCCAAAAATATAACACGATTGTGAAAATGAAGGATTCAAAGTCACTCTGCACTGACAGCCAATTCAGACGCCGTGTTTCAATCCGCAGGAAGTAGAAGCGGACTGTTCAAACCAGCTGATAAAGTCATATGTTTATGTAAAGCCGCAAACGGATTGAACGGTACGATTATGGCGTCCGATGAAGGCCCCCTCAGTTTTGCTGCAAGTTTATTAAGCAACTACTCAGCATCTTTTCCGGGCGAGATTCATAAAAAAAGAACGACTGACGAGCCAACCAAGCCGTTCTGAACATTTCAACGTGAGCCTGGCTGTTCGTCTACAGAGGGGCGTTTCGAAAATTGGGCGATCGACAATCTGAGTTGCGGGACTCAATCCTGATAACTCGACTGATATAATTGGACATCAAATGATAGGTCTATCCCAGACGGGAGGGGGGGGGATGCACCCAAGATTTACTCGTAGAAATGATAAAAATTTCGTAGGAATACGTCGATTGATAGCGTTATCAATCAGTGGTTCATTTCATCTCTGACTTGAGTCTTGAGTGCCCCACTCCCGTCTAGGATAGTGCCCAAATGATTTCGAATCACCAGGTAACCTAATTTTCATTCAAAGTCAAAACGATTTGAGCAGCCTTTGGTTTCCAGACATCGAGGTGGGAGAAATCTTCTTATAATTCATTCACTATTCATTATTACACGTCATAGGCGATGCACTAATTCGGCAGAAAAGAGCTATAGAACTCGGCATAGAACGGGTCATTATATGAGAAGTGGCAGGTAATCGTGAAATCTCTACGGAATAACAATGGCACATGATGATGAAGGCGGTGATCACAAGGTCATTGGTGAAGATGGGAGGCTCAGCTACTCAGGCAAACTGGGGCGTCGACAACAGGTTGATAAGTTGTCATCTCATAAACCGCTCCCTGTTGACAAGTCAAATCGCGCGTATTGTCAGCCTGAGATCTGCCCGTTGCCCAGCGACGTCCGCCTGTTGTCGGGCTGTTGACAACTCGATGTGTCGCGTTTAGCGGCCTATACAGCAGCAGTTCACATTCTAAGAGACTGTTTAAACTAGCTTAGGAACTACTTTACACCGACACGCGTCGCGGCAAATCGCCCAACCTCCACTGGGCTCACCGCAGAATAGGCAGGACCTCCAGATGCTGGGCGGGGCCGAAATACCGCAAACTTGGGTAATTGAACCGGCTGCGCTATCATCATTCGCAGAATGCATGAGAAATGCGTCGTATACTTCCCTAGTATCTAGAGCGATAGCTGTGCAACAGCTTTACATCGACGAGATCATAACTCACTGCCAGGGACCCGCCGAATATCGGCGCGTTGGCTCATGGTGGGCGGATCAACCTGTTGTCGACGCCCCAGTTCGCCTGAGTATAAATGTTTGAAAAAATCGGCGCTGGTTTGGTAAGAGCTATGAGGGGGAGGACTGGATAATAGCGAGCATCGCTCTCATGGTGAAGTTCAAAATGAAGACTATAGAAGCAGTTGCATCGACACTGACAGTTAAAAACCGTGGAGTACCTTACAGAAAAATCCAAATTTTGATTGTTTTGTGAAAAGTAGTCGACTACATAGTAGTCGAAGTTGACTAATTTTCCTTCGGTCAATTGATTATTGTGGTTTTGAGGCAGCATACACGCTCGTAAACGTTGTTGGGATAGCCATCTGAATCGAACCTCATGGCTTGCAACATAATACCTGCGCATTTTGAAGCGTCAAGAACGACCCACAATGCCGTTACAGGAGTAGCTGGTTTGGCCCCGCCCGTATTTTCACGCCCAGTATTTGCCCTTTTCCTCCGACGCAAGGTTACTGGGTCATCTTCGCCGTCAGTGACGTATGTGGTTCACTTCTTAGGCAATCCACCAGCAGTACCGACGGTGAATATGACCCAGCAACCTTGCGTTGCAGGAGAAGGGCAATCACAGGTGGGCGTGAAAATACGGGCGGGGCCAAACTTGCTACTCCTCTAACGGCATTGTGGGTCGTTTTTTGACGCTTCAAAATGTGTAGGCGTTGTAATCTGAGCTATACGATTCTATTTCCGTAGTTATCTCAATATGTTTATGAGCGTGTATGCTGCCTTTGATGAATACGAGGACATCTACTCCAACCTGACTTATGAGAAATTTCGCCCATACTTGTTGTCTGAGAATCAAAAACAGACTGAAGAACTGCAGTTCTCAGCGAAATTCGAACGCATCGGGGTTTCTCGCGACAATGATAGCGAAAGAACGGCTAAAAACGAGCCACAGCTACTTCTATAAGGCCCCCAGAATTGTTGATTGCGGTATGCCCGCCCCGCCCACTTGCCCCATGATCAACAAGAAAATGGGGGGGGGGGTAGGATATAGCGCTTGCAAGTGTGAGGGCCGTATATGGCTAAGCTATTTTTCGTCAACTTGCCAGCATTTGAATACATTGAGAAGTCGGGAAAAAACATTAAAACAAAATAATCCTATTTGCGATTTAGCTGCGATACGTCAGTTTTGATGGTTCCAAGGCGAACCGCTTACCCTACTGAACCTTGCTAGCCTGCCGATTTGCGCTCCAAATGACAACTACACAACAATGATCTCAAAATCGTCCAAGTCACCACCGGAGCTTGCTTGAAAAGGAAGTTCGAGCCACGCGAAGTCGCGTTAAAAACCAAGGCCCCACAGAAGCCAACCGCAACGGAAAATTCTTGCAAGTTTTTAATTTCGGACCTTCATTTCGACACTAATCAAGATTTTTTCAGTCCTCTATAGAGAAATGACCTTACCTGGGACATATCTAAAATTTGAACTTTTCACGATTTTTGGTGACTAAGCCTGGGCGGTGATCCTCAGCCCACCGCATCGATGAGATTCGCACCTCTCGAAATGCTGTTTCGTTGCCGAGAATCACAGGAAATTCGAAGCAAGTTAAAAACATTCCACCCAATGAGTGGAGCGTGGAGCCGAAAAAGTGAAAAAAAATTAAATTCCTGATGAACCTAAGACGAGATGATCTCTCGGCAAGGGACCAAAAACGACTCCAGTCAGAGTCCGGATTTCAACAGTGAATGTTCTTGTGCACACTTCTACAAATACGCGAACTGGTTCCTTTTCCAGCTTCTGATAGGAACAAGAAGAACCGGCCAGCTATCACCGATAAACCTCGTCATGACAAAATTTTCTAATTCTCCCCACCGAAACTCGTTCTATGGAATCTCATGGAAAATTGCGATATCATAAGAGAACCATTATTACTCAGCCTAGCCAATTGAGGATGAAATGTAATTTTCTTAAAGGCAGTGGTCGCGATCAAATATGCTTGTCGTCTTTTTCCCTCTAAACCCTTTTCTAGGTATAGAGTAGTTGAACCTATAAGAAAAAATCGCAAAAAAATAGCTGTTCTGGGCCAAATTTGAAGCCTGAAGTTTCTTGTCTTTTGATGGTGGACGAGCCCACTCCACAGTCTTTTGATGGTGGACGAGCCCACTCCACATCTTCGGCATCGATGACCTCATACATCAAAAACATCACCTGGCTTGAAATTGAATTTCAATCAATGAACCTTCGAATTTATGTACACATCTAGTTGCAAACATTGACTGAAGTGCTTTCTTTCATTGCTCAACTGTTTTCAGTGGGTAAATTTGCATTTATTTCTCCCTCTGAATGTCGATGATTTTTGACTGCTCGGCGTGAGACTGATCTTTCTGTGCACGTGTGCACGAACTGAAAATTTAGGGTCTTGATAACTCTAATTCTAGCCCGTTTTTCACCGCGCTACCTTCACAGTTTTTGAGCTGTTTTATATCTAAGCTGATTTCTGTAGTTTTTTCGATAACGTTTTTCATCGTGACCACTGCCTTTAAAATGGCGAAATTCACATGGTTCCTACGCGTACTGGCGCGGAGCGCAGGTTAGAGACACTGAGAGAGCGGAGGGCAGACGGGGCTGCAGCAACGCCCACGCCGCTCGCGTCTTGAATGATGTGAATTACGACGTTTTATAGAGGGTAGAGTCCGAATATGACCTTTTCAGCTGCGTGAAACGACTCTAAAGAATGTTACAGACCTTTTTTCTCCAATCTTGTTTTTTTTTAAGCACCTTTCAAAACACGCAGAAATCTTCCGAAAATCTTATGACAGACCTAATAATTTTGTTCAATCTACTATCTGGTCAGCTTAGTTTTTAAGGCAGTGTCCACGATATAAATTATTTTTGAGTTTTGACCAGAAAACGGAGGTATAGTGCCTGACTGTGTCATCAGTGAAGAAAGAATCATGAAAAACACTGCGAAACAGCTAAAAATTGTTCTTCTTCCTGAAAGCATCATTTTAGCCGTAGACGAGTTGCGCGGGCATAGGCCTGAAATAGACACTAAAGGTTACCTTAGGCGTCTATGTTAGGCCTTAGTGTGCCGGACGGTGACACCTTTATGCAATGTGCGGGATACTTTCGCGATATAGTTGTGCACGCTATATCGCTCGAACGTTCCCTGTGTACACTCAAACGTCTGCTGGGTTCAGTAGAAGCAGGGGCACCAACGAGCAGGTACCAACAGACTTGTATACACACCCCCAAACAACACGCTTTAAAAATGCTTCCAAATCCTGTCAGGAAACGGCCACCTGGGCGTAGGCGAAAGTTCTGGACGGATGTGGTTAAAGAGGATTTGAAGTCACTCGGCATCGAAAGACAGTTCAGGCGCGATGTTTCGTTTCGCAGGAAATGGAATAGTGACAGCTGGATGGAATGTGTTCAAATTGTGGCTGAAGACCGTGAAAAATGGACACGGCTGACTACTAGGACGGCACACCTCGGTGAAGATGCGGAATGACCGCGTCAGGCGAAAGCCAACCGATTAAGTCAAGTAAGTAAGTCTATGTTAGGCCACGAACTTTCAATGCGACTTGAATATCGAATTAAGCGAGACAGCCGGAAGAAAGATGAAACAATGACGCAAAGTAGCTACACAAAAACAAGCAAATTTGTAAATGTATTCGAGCAGAACAGCTTGCACGGAGGGTGTACTGCAGTTCTCCCGCCGCAACGCGGCGAGTCCTTCGCGCGCGGTGAGTGGGCGCGGAAAGCGATGTCCAACAGTACTCAGAGCGCCACAATCGAAGTGCGTAAGCGTGCACCTGAAGAATTTGACAATTACGAGATCATTACCGGGAGAAGCACTGACCTCCCAAAAAGTTGCTAACGTTTCTGAAAATCCTTCTCGTTGTTCCTTATGAACTCCTACAAGTTTTTTCGTAATCAGTTCCGCCTGAATCGAGTAATACGTACGTTTTATATGAAGATCTTCTCCGCTATGATAATTATTCCTGCACGGGGGTACATTACTACTATGCGTAAACAGTGGGTGAACAAACAGTGAGTAGAAGAAATTACGAACACAACAATGAGTAGGAAGGGTCATCAAATTGATTGAAGAATGCAGTGCGCTATAACATGCTCCAATTCTAATCCTCTCGATGAGGGCAACTCGTCCGAATCTCGCCGCGACGCGACGAGCTTATCTCTAATCGAGAAAATTGCTGGTCTCCCGCGGTCACTTTCTAAAACTACGGTGGAAGACGCCAGATTTCATTATCGATCGACAGCACAGCTGATTTTCTTAGTGTTACGGTTTTCCTTTGTTTTCATGTTTGTTTCGGCATTATTTTTGTTTTTGACTCTCATAATATTACGAATAGGGACTTTTATCAGTGTGCTACTGAAGTTAGCCTTTTCTTCGAGCTTGGAGGTGTTTCTTTTTTCAAAATTCTGTTTTGAAATCGAAAAAACCGACAGATTCCTCTCGCATACTAAGAAAAACAACTATACGTATTATTATAGAGTCAGAAGCAAAAAATAATGCAACAAAAAAAGAAAACGGTAACTCACCCAGAAAATCAGCTGTGTTCCCGATCGATAACGAAATCTGGCGTCTTCCACCGTAGTTTTAGTGTGTGACCGCAACCGCACCATGTCCTTTTAACTTTTTTTTAGTTTTAGACTCATTTTATCAAAAGCTTTCCTTCGGGGGAAATTTTCAGTACAACACGCTGCTTTCTACGATTTCCGGAAAGAAAAAAAATCATTCTCTGGTATTCGGAGTGCTCAACACGAATCTGAGGTCCTCAGGGAGTCGGGGGGTTCTATTCGGCCACGATTGGCTTTGGACTCGAGTACAAAGCGGTTGGACGACGATATGGCCACGTAATTTCCTTGCGCCACGTGGCCTAATCGTCGTCCAAGTGAGAAGCCCGCGGCGCCAATCATAGCCGTTCCACTCGGCCACGATACGCTTTCGATTCGACTACGATGAGCTTGGACGACGAACGAGCCACAATGCCCATGATTGAACTCGTTGATCGATCGCTTCAGAACTGACCCGGCGCATGTCAGCCGCACAGCACGTATATAAGGGGCTCGATCCCCAAGAGAGCGCAGTCCGCCTTTCAAGACCGCTCCTGGAAGGTGACTACGAGTCACTTTCTGGACGATTTTTGAACCGCTAAGTGGTCTCCCCCACGGTCCTCAACGCGGGGAGCTCCCTCGCTGTCGACCGTGGCTAAGGTGATGTCCCTGTCGCGGACTGCTGTGGGGGTGATCCCCTACAGCGGTCCGTGACTTGGACCGTATCCTTGTTGGGTGAGACCCGCTCCCATCGAAGGTGCGGGAGCCCGCCCCCAGCGCCACGTGCTCATATCAAACAGGCCACGTGCTGCTGCGTGGGAAACCGGGGTTCGGAGAAGGTTCTGCATGTCTGGGCCACGTGCTCCTATTGAACAGGCCACGTGCTTTAGCGTGGGAAACGGGGGTTCGGAGAAGGTTCTGCATGTCTGGGCCACGTGCTTTAGCGTGGGAAACAGGGTGCGGCAAAAGTTTTGCCTCGCTGCGCCACGTAGTGCTATCGAACAGGCCACGTGCTGCCGCGTGGGAAATGGGGGTGCAGCAAGGGTTTTGTCTCTCTGCGCCACGTAGTCTTATCGAACAGGCCACGTGCTCCTCGGAGCAGCACGTGCTGCTGCAGAATATCCTTTCAACTCGACTAGGTACCCGAATAGAAAGCCTATCGTGGCCGAATACGACCCCCCGGCTCTCTGAGTCCGTTTCTCGATTCCTTACAAATTACGATGGCTATATGGTAGTTTGGACAAAGTATCAGATTTGACTCTAAATTTATATGCAGGGGTCATTCGGGGTGCTGAATACGAATTTCATGTTCGTTTGCCAATTTTGAATTACGAGGGTAGGCTTTGTCCCCTAAATGGCATGGCACCTACCGTAACCTACAGTAGACCTCATAATTTCGACAAGCGGCCAGCATCCTAGATTATACCAGTTTTCAGCACGATCCGAGAAAAAATCAAAATACCCGAGAAATCCCCGCATGTAGTTACCTTACCTTACCGCGAGGCTTTGAAACACGCCTGTAACTTTTCGCAGAGTGGTTTTAGGCAGCTGCGAAGATCATTCTTGAATTCTACGTCCAAAGTAGTTTTAGAAAAATTACATTCCGTACAGGATGGCCAGGCTAATTATGAGTAGTCCCTTTTGGTAGTTGGCCCAAACTCGGTGCACGTATGTCATAAAATATGTGATCTGAGTTTGCGCCAACCGTCAAATAGGAACTAAAGATATCAGTGACAGCTTCACACCCCCTCCCAACCCAATTCGTGTCAGTAGGTCTCTAACGACGTCACTCTTCGAATTTTCGTCATTTTTGCTGATCCCTGCCCCGCAGTCACAAAGCAAAAGTAGTCGGTTTACTACAGTACAAAAATTACATTTTGACAAATATAAGAAATAATCTCAAATTTTCTATTCCCAAACTAGGCTCCAAACAAACAGTGTTTAACACATTGAATTATTAAATGTCACCATGATTTCTGTCTTCTGCAGGTCACACTCACGACCTTATTGGGGGCCGCAGGAAATTCCAAGCTTCCGTGAGAGGGATTGTATGGCTGACGGAAGCTTCGAACTTTGTGTCACATCGTCACGCCCCAACTTGTATCGACTACTGCAATAGTGTTGATCGGAGTCAGCTCCAAACAGAGATGTTCTGTCCGAAAACTTCATTTAATACGCCTACAAGATTACGCTTTAGTGAACCAGCATAACGACCGTTACTGGTGGCCAATTCTGTTGACAAGAAGTGGTTTAGAAACAGAAACAAGGAAGTGAATTGGGTGTAGTCTGGACAAAGGGTAACACTCTGGCGTGGCTCCAATGAGACGTCATGATATTGGACGAACTTCGTCACAGAATAAATAAACATGATCATAAGGGCAAACACATTGTGTATGAACGTTCGACCATGTATGGGACGAAAAGTTCGTCAAATGAAAATGTGACTCTTTTTTGATAATGTGCAAAATGCCTACATGCCTGTTTAACTCATGTAGCGCTGTTGAAAAAAAAATCCAAAAAAGCTACATATTCGTCGCGCCATGTATTACTTCGTTCACTAAGGGGACAATCAGGTTCTAAGCCGTCTATTTCTGGTGTAAACTGGGGAACAATTTTGATTGTGCACACTGCCTTGAATGCAGTGTACGCGATGATCTTTTGAGATGAATCGCTAAATCGATTGTTTGGCCTCCGAGTAGAATTGAAATGACGTAGAATTACTCTCACCCCGCCTCTTAAGTATCACAGGAAGTGTTGGTTCTGGCAATACAAAAATTCTTTGGACCCGTCCTTAGCAATTCTCTACTCTCTATCGCTCCGTTCTTTCCTTAGAGCCCTAACTAATCCGGTTTTGCATGAACTATTCTTCTATCTTCGAATGACCCAATTTTCCACCGGTGATAACCACAAAGAATATGTCCATCCAGCCGGACAACTGGTCTATGTCATAGAATAATGTCACTAAAATAAGACGTTTCGATGCATTTCTCGCAGTTTCTTCGTAATTTTGTTAACACTTGGAGGCCAACGCATTGTTTTGAGTGAAAAACTCGGGAATGAAAATCATCGTTAACACTGCCTTTAAAGGCAGTGTTCACGATGAAAATCGTTATTCTGTTTTTCCTCCTATCTTGAAAACGGCCCCATGCTGATTCCAATGATGTTTCCGAAATCGTACAAGACCATCTGGGAACGCAGTTCTGGTCCCTCAAAAATTTAGCTTAGGAAACATGGTGGACGAGTTGTCCGAGGCTTGTAATTTCCGTCTTTTGCTTGCGATGTATGCGAGCTCACCTGAGTACAGAGAGAAGTTGAGAATGAAGGGAAGAACGGGGCTAATGAGTGAAAATCACCGCTCATCTCACGATCTCGAGCATTCATTTGTTTACGTCGGTGGGCGTGTGTTGCGCTTTTGGGGTTTTCCTTGCGCTCGAAAAGGCAACTTTGGGCTCTTTTGGGGCCCTTCCTGGCCCGTTTTCATGCGTTCTTTCGACGTCATCGTTACAGTGTGCCCCTCCACTACCCATTCCTAGTGGAAACTGAAACACATTTTTTCGTCGTGAACACTGCCTTTAAGTGTTAAACACCGCTAGTCGCTATACCGTTGTATATGCAGTTCTCACCACTAATCATCTAAATCTGTTTTGAGGTTAGAAATAAGATTTGAAGCGAGTTATCGAAACTGGGGGCTAAAAACACGAGAAACCGGCGCCGCATGCGTTCTGACCAAGATACACGAACGCTTCAAGATTAAACCATGTGTCACTAAAAGAAACGAGAAAGCTCTGGAGAGAGAGTCCAAATATCTCTTTAGATTCCCGAATGAGCCAGTCAGAGACTTTCTGATTACTATCTGCGTAACTGTGGATATAGAAAAGCAACTGCTGTATAGCCTTATTTATTTATTTGATATGCGTCGCATAAGGCAAGCGTTGTATAAAAAATGATGCATATTAGTCTTCACGCTAAATTACGATATTTGTGAGAAAAAAGTTCTTCGAACAAGGTGGGGCTCAGGTTCAGCTGAAAACAACGGCAGGCTAGCATGACAACTATAGGCAGGGGAGGGATTTGTAGTCGCGAAAACGGAGAAAATGGCATGGAGCAGCTGGTAATTGCCATGAATATGGATCATAGCCGTCTCCAATTAACAGATAAACTTCGATTTAGACTCGCACACACCAAAGTTACATATATATGTATACCTTTAGAACATTGATCCCTTCTGCTTGAAGTTCTCTTTCACCCGTTACCATAGGAACATAGGAAACTTTAGGATGGCTCTGTTTCGTGTACCTACTATGATGGAGTGATCAACTTTCCAGAGATCAAACTTAGTACACTTATGAACGTATCAAAAGGTATGTTGCATAGAAATACAGTTCACACATAATTGTAACCTAACTTAATGTACTTTCCCACAGACATAGATTGCTGGCGCAAACTTGCGTTTCACTCTAATTTTGTGGTAGCTGTATCTGTATGTCTGCGGGGGAACCACCAAAGGGCAAAGAGGAATGCTGCCTGGACTGCACTCTGATTTTCGATGAATAAAAGGGCATGAGTAGGAAATAGTACCATCACATTGTAAGAAATCAATTGCATGCATGTCTAAATAACACAACTGCCAGCTGACGCGCGTGACAAGTATGTAGATGAAATTGATGATGGATGATGGAGAAGAACTGTGTTAGACTCCCAAAGTTTTTGATAAAAGTTGACCAGGAAGCCAAATGCTTTATTGGTCTGTATCTGACAACGTCAAACAGAGAAAAAATCTGTTGATTATTAGCTCGGTACTCGAAAATGTCTACAAAGAGCTAAATCAGTTTTCGACGTAGATGGTCAATTTTCACACTGCAGCTGCGGAACGTTTCTCTGAACGGAGTTATATGCGTTTTTAGCGCTTCACTCGAGATGCATCATAAAGTGTAATCCATGGGTCTTCGTCGCCTCCTGAGATACATCGATCTGATTTTCTCACCAAGGATGATGATTCTACTCCAGATGACTATGGGATGGTTCCTGGTGTAGAAACCACATCGGTGTATCTCAGAAGGCGACGAAGACATGGATTACACGTTATGATGCGTCTACGAGTGAAGCGCTAAAAACGCCTATAACTCCTTTCAGACAAGCGACTCGCAGCTGCAATGTGAAAATTCGAATTCTACGTCGAAAATTTATCCTAACAAGGCATATTTCATTTGGAATGGCCTCGGAGTCCTAACATACGGTAGTTTTTAATGGTATTAATCATTTTTCTGAAACAGCTGTGATAGATCGGTAAGTCTGGCATGACAACTGTGGAATCAATGGAAGCAGGTAAAAATGCGAGAGTGGAAACAAAAACTCACCGACCAATCTCAGTTATCTCGAAAAAAGTGAGTGATAACACAATCAGGCTACAGTATGTTAGGAAGAGTCCGCAACCTCACCAGGTCCTACTTCCATTGCTGTATTTGCTTCCAATATACGTCTTTAAAAGTTTCTGCTTGAACTGCCCAACATTCAGCGCCAATCACAAGGACTTCTCATGAGTTGCTCAGAACCAGGGCTGTGCGGGAATCTTTTTCAAGATTTTCAAAAACGGAAACGGAAGAAAAATGGCCAAAAAACGCCGGAGACGGAAAATCGGAAACGGAAACGGAAGAGACTAAAAAATCATGAGTTGTCCCATTCTCATGTTTCGTCGCTGCTCATTCCTTACAAGGGGCCACTTCGAACATAAAATGGAGTTTTGAGAAACGGTCTCCTGAGGGTTGTAGAGGAGTTAAAAAGAAACAATTTGAGATTTTAAAATTTCACTCAGTAATCACGGGTAGATCAACAACGATCAAAAAGGAAAGAAACCAGAACGTTGGATTGGGAGGACGTAGCACAAATGTGAGCTATACAGTGGCCTTGAAATCATCTGAAAAGGTTCTCCTAAAAGCTTGAAGATGAAATCTAGCTAGGTTCTCGAGTTATGACTTGTTCATTGATCTCCTGAACAATGCTCGTTGCATTCAAACCACCGATCACTGCAATGTGATAGTCGAGGTGAGCTAGCAGCTGGTAGTAATGACATTTCTAGGAGTTCACCTTACCTGTTTTGAGTTTTAAAAGTGTCTCTTGTTTTTTATACCTCTTCTTATATCGCAGAGGTAACGTGATATAAACGGAGAACGGTTCACATCAATGTTAGAAACTATAGAAATTCCGAGGTTTCGACAATTGCTAGAATATCAAGAATACCCTTACCCTTCTCCCCCACATATGTTACAGAAAAACCGTCCTTAATTCGGAAAAACACTTTAGGGGACTTATTTTGATATATGATGCTGGAAAAAAGTTCGGACAAAATGAAACTTCGTGGACTTGTTTCTTGATCAATGACCAATCTTTTTTCCAACAGAAATAATTATTGTAAACAGAAGTGGGTTTACCTAAACTACAAAATCCATTGAAGCAACCTAATACTTAAGCGCATGGATCGAAATCTCAAGAAAAGTGTTTCGTTATCAATTCCAAAATTTTCAGTAGAACAGATCCTTTTAAAAACGCATTTCACAAGAAGACTACTTTTGGTCAGCCTGGCCATTTTGGATTAAATGTAGTTTTTTGGAGCCATTTTGACGTAGAATCCGAGTATGCCCTTCGCAGCTTCTCGAAAAAAAAGAAACCACTCTGGAGAAAGTTACAGGCGTGTTTCCAAGCCTAGCGGCAAGGCAAGGGTACAACCCATCAGGGAATTTTCAGGTGGTTTGGAAAAAATCTTCGGATTCGGCTCAAAACTTGTATGTAGGGGGTAATCTAGGGTGCTGTACACGACTTTAGAGGTCGTTTGCCAAAATTCTGAGGTTTACGGTAGTTTACGGTAGTTGTCATGACGTAGAAGGCCTAAACCTACCTTAATAATTTGAAAATTGACAAGTGAACATCAAATTCGTATTCAGCACCCCGAATAACCCCCGTTCAGAAATTTTGAGTCAAGTCTGAGACTTTGACCCCACTACCGTATACCGTAATCTGTCGAAAATCGATAAACTGACCTCAGATTCGTCATGAGCACTTCAAATAACCTCCGAGAGCAAAGTTTGGGTCATAAATTTTTTTTTCGACCTTTGGAGCGCCGTGAGGTAAGAAGCTCAAAGCCATTTTTGGGGGTTCAGAAGTCGAAATTTTTTTTGCCCAAACTCCGCCCCAGGGGGTAATTTGGGGCGCTGAACACGAACCTTAGGTCCGTTTCCTGTTTTTTAGGGGCTTTCGTCAGGTTAGGGTGCATTGAATGGCATTTTACCTACCGCAACCCACTGTTTTGGTGGTTTTTGAACTACCCGTGAGGACTGAGTGAAATTTTAAAATTTTAAAGTGTATTTTTACGCCCTCTACAACTTTCAAAAGACCGTTTTTCGAAACTCCATTTTATGTTCAAAGTGGTCCCTTGTTAGCTCAGGCCGGAGCATTACGGGAAAATTCTGACAGATTACGGGAAAATTCTGCCAGATTACGGAACGATTTTGCCCTCCTCTGGTGGTAATTTTACCGTTTTCTGGCAGATTTTTCCCGTTTTCTGGCAGATTTTTTCCGAAATCTGTCAGAATTTTCCCGTAATCTGGTCGGGATAGTACGGAAAATTCTGCCAGATTACGCTGTCCGCCGCAGTCTGCGGTGAAGAACCACCCTCCTGCAGATCGCGGCGAAAGCCGCCCTCCCCCCAGCCTTGGGGATACCCCTATCCCTCAGCAGTCAAAAATGTGCTGGCCTCCGGAGAGTGATTCGAAGTCACCTTCCAGGGCCGGCATCAGAATGCCGAATGAGTACTCTAGTGAGATGAGGCACCTTTTATACCGGCTGTGCACGTGATAAGCACGTTACGACGTGATCAATCGTGATCATTATCAATTGTCTTTCCAACCGGCCGAATTGAAGATGGCGTGGCGTGTTTTGTGGTCAATATTCGCGCTGCGTGTGCGTCGCATGCAGCATGGTTCGCCGCTGGCCGGCACTCTCGAAATGTGGGGCCCTGAGTACCTGAGCCCCCTGAATTCATGGGGTGAGCAACCAAGATTCATCTATTGAATTCATCTACCAAGATTCAGCAATGGATCTAGTGGTTATCTGGGCCTATGAGTGACAGCTGACCATGGATCCTAAAAGGTGTTGCTTGTGCGAATGCATCTCAATTCAGCCATCAGATATCACTCCTATAGGTGCGACGATGTATACCTGGGTTGACACTTTCAATAGGGTGCGACGCGATCATTTGATATTACTGAGTATCAATCACTATTACGTCGCGCGTCGATTCAATGTCAGTGTAAGCCGCAGCGTTGCTCCGCGGTGGAAGTATAAACCCGGCCTAAGGCTGAATATTGAATTCGGGTCCGTAATAATCTATTATTTCACGAATAAAGACATTAGGAAAAATCTACAATAGTTCGTGTAAAAGGGGCGTGGTCCGTGGCGGTGACTGAAGAGAATTGGGCCCGGGTCGCTTATATCTCGCTCATTTGGAGGAATTGAGATCTTATATCTATTTTGCATGTATTACACAGGAGGGTTCCACCACACAATTACTTCAAAATCTCAACAAAAAATCATGTATGAAGGATTACTGTGCCTTTAAGTCGGGCGCAATGCGCGCCACATGGATCACATCCGCGTTCCGGCGTAATCCTCGACCGTTTTGCTATGAAGTTTCCTGGAGTATAAACCACGCCTCACCACTCTTTCTGAGTCCCGAAAAGGTTTTGATCTTAAAACCTCATTCTTACTGACCTCAAAACCGCCGATTCGGATGCCGAAGCCGTATTTCGTAGTCTGTCAGAAATCATCATTTTTCTGACGGATTACGGGAGGAGTCCGAAAAATTAAGGAGAAATTTAGTGGTAACTCTCTCGTAATCTGGCAGAATTTGTCAACACCAGAGATTAGGGTAAATTCTCTGGTAAAATGTCCGTAATCGGGTGGTAATTGCACATTTACCACTGATCACTGGGAAATTTCTGGTAATTTTCTGGTACTACACCGGCCTGAGAGGGGTCTGATTCGATAACCTATGGTTTCAGTTAATAACCTGATAATTATTGAAACTACATGGATTCTCTACAAGGCATTCCACGATTTCGAATCCTCGCCCCTGAAAAATCGTCAAGGCAGTTTCAAAATTACTCAGTACACGTCGCTGCCCCTTTCGAAGCAGTTTACAGCCTGTCCCACAGCAAGGAGTCCAGGCTGTAGCAGGTGAAGATGAAGCGGGCGTCCGCGTTGCGTGTCATCGCTGATCAGAAGTCAATCTTCAGATTCTCACTGACGCTTTTTGGGTTTTATTTTGAACCATAATTGCTTAGCGTAGCGAATGCCGCACGATTGAAATTTTAAAAAAAGCTTTTCAGCGAGAATAAGAAAATTCAATCGTGATGTGCATAAAACGAGCAGTGCCTGTGGCAACCTTCAGCTGTCTTCGCCAGACTCCTTCCCGAAGGACAGACTGTACGTGCAAAAAAGGTGTCCCAAAACTCATTGCTTTTGTTGAAGTAGACAAAAAAATAACAGAACATAAGCGGAAAGCTGCACGAAAACCATTCATTTTCGAAGGAAAAGCTGTAAAAAAAGTCTCCAAAGAGCGATTAGATTCCTGCCACACCTATTTTGCGTCATCATTCTAGGGGGCACAATCTTAAAACCCCGAGCTTTGTCGAGGATCTCAGCCAGGCTCAGATATTCGATTGAAGACAAGAGGTTGAAAGTGTTTCAGCTCTCTCCTTAAGCCGTCGAACACCCTTTCCTAGACCCCTTACCATGAACTGTGTAGCCATATTTTCTTCCGTTTCCGTGCCCAAAAATTCAGAAACGGAAGCGGAACGGAACAGCCCAAAAAACACCGGAAATACGGAAACGGAGTCGGAAACGGAACAGTTCCGCACAGACCTGCTCAGAACCCACTACGAACGGATATATTCTAAAAAATCAATTGCATGAACGGACTGTGAAAATTTAATGGCAAGACTGTCGCGCACAAGTTGTATCGGTTCTGTTTTTTTTCCTCGTTATTCGCAGCTATCCTACTGGAAAAGATACTAAACGCTAGACGCATACCAAATGGAAGAACAAAAGTATTGAATACAGTGTTCGCGATAAATCTCGCTTTCGAGTTTTCAGTGCAAAACACTACGCTGGCAGATGCTGGAGAGGACAGGGTCGAAGAAAGCAGCAAAAACAGGCCAGAAACCGCTAAAAACGGCCGCGAAGTGAAGATGCAGCCAATTGACACAGGTCGTCGGAAGTAAGTACTGAACTTCTCAGAATTTGTATTTATGACACGTCATCAATCGATAATCAATATTGTTGATTTTCGCGCTTTTTGCTCAAAATGCGACGAGGAGTGGTGGTTGCTGATGGGACTGGTTTTCTTGGTCGGGGAATTTCGCTCGTCAGTCGTTATCGATAATTACCAATCAATGCTATTGATTTTTCGCCTGTTGCACAGAATGCCGCAATAATTTTTGATCGTTGATGGCTCTAAACACATGTTTGGGAAATTCTTCTCATCATGCAAGATCAAATATTAATGACCAATAATATCGAGTTCCCACATGTTGCACAAAATGCGGCAATAGTGTTATTTTTTATGATTGTGGGTCATAAGTTTCGAAAATTGACTCTTACGACAATATCGTCTGTTAGATGTTCCATCATTCCAAAATGGAAGTCGTTGAGCGAAATTTAATTCAGCAAGGGAACCTTCGGAAAAAATATGTGAAACTTCTGAAAATTTAGCTTCCTGGCAAAAGTAACGATTTGGTAATGCCATTCATAAGTCAAAAAAATTTTCAAAATTATCTTGAAGTATCCTACGAAATGATCTGGCGTAAAATAGCCTGGAGTAATAAAAGAGCAAGGAAATGAAGTGAAATAACCAAAAATACGATTTGGTAGTCGATCATTTCACAAGATTCTCCGTTAAACTTACCAAAACGAGATCAAGCACGATATGGAATGGAGCCTTGTGTTCACCTAGCTTGCTGATTCCCTTATTACAGCTTCAAAAAAAAAAGCTTAAAGTTGCCGTTGCGCTCTTGATTTCGTTTTGATAAGTTTAACGGAGAAGCTTGTGAAATGATCGACCTTCGAATCGTATTTTCGGTTATTTCACTTCATTTCCTAGCTTTTTTAATACTCCAGGCTATTTTCCGCCTAATCATTTTTTAAAGATATTTCGAGATATTTTTGAAAGTTTTTTTTAAACTTAGAAATGGCATAACCAAATCATTGCTTTTACCGGGAATTTTCAGAAATAAACCCACTGAAATGAGGCGTTGTACAGGCTATAAAACGGCGAAACTCACTTGGTTCCTACGCATGCTGGTGCGGAGCGGAGGTTAGAGGCAGTGAGAGAGCGCTGGGCAGACGGAGGCCGATTCGTCGCGCGCGCCGCTTGCGCCTCGAACGACGTGAATTCCGACGTTTTATAGAGGGTAGTGCGTTTTTCGCCGTTTCTTCGTGATTATGGTAACAGTCGATAGCTACCGCATTGACTCGAGGACGAAAATCATCGCAAACACTGCCTTTGAAAGATGCAATGAACAATACATAATACATATAGAAATACATATAGAATCTAAATGAGAACCTTGAATGAGTTAGTCATGTACGCCCGCAGATTTATTTGTATGTCTATCAATGACGCAAGCATACGCTTGGACAACTCGTGTGAATAACAATATTCTCACTAGATTATAAAGCGATAATTGGTGATTGAATCTGTTGGGCAATGCGGAAGAGTTTTGTTGAGCAAACTAAAGTTGTCAAGTAGATTGGTTAAGTCACATGATATCTTGAAAGAAAGGATGAACCTTTGAAGTGCAATGTCTTGAAGGAGCTTCTGTCATTATCCTTTTCCGAGCGATGCACTTTCATTCAGATTTCGAAAAAAGACTGATCAGATTAGGAATGGTTGGGTTTGATTTGGTTTGGTTCGAGAACTCATTGGTAACTAAACTACTGGCTTGTGCTAACCATCATTTCATAAAACTATTTAGGGCTTGGTTTGCGGACCGGTTGCCAAATCGGGGTCAAATTATAAATCGGTGCCTACTGACAAACTATGTTGGATCCGTTGTTTTGCTTTTTAAATTCTTGATGTTTTTCTTTTTTTTTTGTTTCGGGAGGGTAGGGGTGGGTGATACTGCATTTCACACAATTTTCTCGGTCCTCCAGCGGGATTATTTTAAAAATGTTGTTCCATTTATGTATATCGCCGCATCGGAGACAACTTTGAATGACTTAATTTTTACGAACATTTCGGACTCCGAAATAATAGTTTTTTTCTTCGCATATTCGATTCACTTGCGACGAAAAATCTTACTTCTTATTCTTCTAAAAAAATTCGCATTTTCGAATAATCGATTTGACTGGAAAATCAAAATTATTGGTTTTTTGTTATACTTGGCCGCCGAAAATTACAAATTTATTCCCTAATTTGAATACTAAAGGGCCCTACTCGATTTCGTGTGGTGGGTGAAACGAAAGCTTCAAGACGGTCATAATTGAATTCACTCAATCATTCGATTTTTCAAAAAAGAGGTCGTGCTCGAAAACTTTATTCATTAAAAGATTGCGAGAGGGAGCTATGGAATTATTCATTCATCTGAGGTATTCTAGAAACGCTATATTCGAGCTCTTTCTGCTTTCGAACGTCGTGTCACTTGTTCTCATTTATTTTGCCGTCTTTCGAAAAATCTTGTGTATTTGCAGGAAGCGCACTAAATTGTGCGCCTGGCTGCCAAACCCGCTCCGACACTTGTAGCGGACTCCTGCGGGGTCCGCTGGGAGTCCTAGTCTCCCCTTCGAAAGGATTCTTGGTTTTCTCCTGTAGGAGTCCTATTATTCTTCTATAGGAGAACGAACCCTGCACGGTAGTTGAACGGAGTCTTGGAGGAAATTTCAAATAACTTTTGCAAGAACCTAGCCAAAATCGCCTAGTTTTCGTATTGTTTAATATCGAAGCATGAATTTCACACTTTCCCGTTGACAATAGGGCCTTTCAGAGTGGCGTCGCAGCGAAATTCGCGACATCGCTCCTTAGAGCGATGTGAAAAAAGCGTGACCTATTGGCTTGCCGCCGCTTCATATTTCTGTCTCAGCGTCTCTTATTTCTTAGCTGTCCTTTAAGCTCGATTAGAACGCATAAACATATTGGCGTGCCATCCCTTGCGTGTTCTGCAATCTCAGACATTCCGGAAATCCTCACAGCTAAATTTGTTGTTATCAGATTTTATTGCTATGCTAATGCAATTGTTTTCAACTGAACAGAAACAACATCTTCAACTGAAAAGATTTGCATAACAATAAACATGCCGACAACAAAAATTTATCAGATGGCTAACGAGATAAATCCTGGATGACAAATCAATTGCCATGACGAAATAAATCCTGGATGGCAAATAGTGAAATAGGCAAGAAATGATTCCACAGAGGGTTGTTGGGCAGATAGTAACGAAGGAACACTAACTAATGCGAAGAAACAACAGCGATAAATAGCGACAGCGAAAAAAATGGTCGAGACTATTTCCTTCGCAAAACGTCGCAGAACGTCGCTCCCAGCTCGCGCAGTCGCCCCACTCTGGAAGCGCGACGTTCGCTTCCGTCGAGCGGCACGGTTTGCGCTGCGTAGCACCCCCATCTCACACCACATCGCCGCGAGAGCGAATTTTTCTGCGACGCCACTCTGAAAGGGCCAATTACTGTAGGGGATCAAGCCCCAATAGCATTCCTCCCTCACTTTTTATCAAGGATAAAATCCAGCTCCAAAGCGCCCAAATCAATCAATGAAGGTGCGCCTCTGTGAACCTGGACGTGCGGATCGGCTCGTATCGTATACCGCGCTGGTTTGATCAATCGTTCAACGTCAGCATCCCAAGTCAAGTACTGAAGCTTCTTTGTCCTGCTGGAGACAGAATGGAAGCTATGCGGCAGCGTGTCCTAGACCGCTTCGCTATAGTTCGGTCTCCCACAGGACAAAACAGCTCCTGCAGTAGACCTAGACCATCGTTTCCTCCTGTAGGAGTCCGCTTCCAGTGTCGGAGCTCAGCAACCCAGCGGTGAATAGGGTGCGGTTGGACCTCGGCCTCTCGCGAGAGCCAAACCCGCTGTTCATGAGTCGCTGTGTTATTAAAACCTGACGCCAACCCAAACCAAATCAGAGCAAACACGTTCGTGAATGTCTCCCCAGACCGCCGAGGGGCTCTGCTAAATGCACGTAACGAACTCTACCGAATTCCCCTTCGTCCAAAAAAACGAGTAAGGTGATGAACATCAATTTCTATGGAGACGGTAGATTTTCTCTCATCTGTTTTATGAGCGACAGCAAGTATAGGCTGTAAAGAGGCGAAAGTCACGTGTTTTCTACAGGTGTTTGTGCGGAGCGTAGGTTAGAGACAGCTAGAGAGCGGAGTTTCCTTGTTAGTAACCAAAGTCGGAAACTTTGTGGGAGGTGGGAAGCTCGGAATCGAAATTTGGGGTGAACTCTGCTTCTAATACATCGGTCCAAGCTCAGGGACGATATCTGAAATTTCCACATTTTTGTTAGGTTTATACACCTTATATAACACCGAAAGCAAGCTCTCAATTTCTCCGAATCAGCGAAATATAGGAGGAAGCCATCCCGGGGCGCACACTATACTTATTCCGAATCGGATAATCGGATGAGTATCCTACTGTTTCAGTCGGATAAAAAAGTCGAGTTTTTATTCGAAGAGTCGGATATTCGAAAAAAGCAATATCCGACTATAGTCGAAAAGTCGAATATTCGAAAAAGTGCGATATCCGACTATAGTCGAAAAGTCGAATAATTGAAAAAGTGCGATATCAGACTATAGTCGAAAAGTCGTATATTCGAAAAAGTGCTATATACGACTATGGTCGAAAAGTCGGATATTCGGAATGAATTTCATTTGGAACAAGTATAGCGCACGCATCAGGAAGCCACTCTGGCACGCCCCTTTTGCGATTCTAAGAGCTCAACAGTGGCGAGATGAGCTAGGATTTCCGATCAGTAGCCCTGTTCTTCCCTTCATTATCAGCCTCTCTTTTTACTCAGGGCAGTTCGCATATGTAGGTTGCAAATGATGGAAGTTACAAACCTCGGACAACTCGTCCATCATGCTTTTCTCCGCTCCATTTTAGGCTTTTTTGAGGGGCCATAACACCGTTCCCATGGAGTGCAGTGAGTCTCGAACATTCCCAAATACACCACTAGAATCAGGGCGGGGCCGTTTTCAAGATAGACAGAGAAGCAGAAAAACGAATTTGAAGTAGAGGATTACGCATGAAACGTTGTATCTATCTTCACAGAAATTATCAAAGTACAATGGGGCACGTCCACAGGTACTCCGCAAAGCATCTATGATGTTCACACGACTAAATTCAGGTTCTCGAGTCGATTCAAAAAGTGATTCATCCATTACGTTCACAATTTCAGTGTTGAGTATTAAGGAATTTTCTAATTTTGGCTCACAAAGGGATGACCACACATGGTCGCCAGAACTACCCCTGAAACTATGTTCTTCTGATTGACAACCTCCCGGGTAGTCATAAAAACCATATCCTAGCTGCCCGAGTAATAGTAAAAGAGAAACTTATGTATGAGCGTATAAATTGCGATCCCTGCTCAGAAAAATGAAAACAAGTTACTTGTAACATAAATGAGCCGATGTAAGTTACTTGCGTCTTATCTCAGGTCATACATGTAACATATCGGCGGGATACTGCTTGCGGTGCGCCTTCGATATGTTACCTGTAACTTGAATGACTTGAGATAAGTGGCAAGTAACTTACATCAGCTTTGATATGTTAGAAGTAACTTGTTTTCGATTTCTGAGAGGATCCTGCGTGCAGAGCGCCTCCGATAGGTTACATGTAACTCAAATGGCACAATATAATTCGCAAGTAACCTAAATTGGCCAAGAAGATATTTCCAAGGTTGATATACGACGCACTCGCGCGGTCAGGCTTACGACTGGCGTTGCTGTTGGCTCAATCACCAAAGTTTGAGGTACTTGACGCCACACCAGCATAGAAGGCCCAGCAGAACATTTTTTGCATAGTGTGTGGTCTGGAACACGCAATCTGCGCGCGTGTTGTCTGCGTCACGTGATGGCCACCCATAGTGGAGATTCAAATGTAAGTTACATGTAACATAAGTGTAACTTGCATTTAATATAAATTCTAGCAACTTGAAACATTCAAGTATGTTACGTTTATATTAAAAGTAACTAGTTTTGATTTTTCTGAGTGTTAGCAAAATGAAATTTATCTGCCGTAAACTGTATTCATCTATGAAATTATCGGAAACCTGTCTCATATTCGTGTTTAGCACCTCAAGTAACCCCTCTGAGAGGAATTTGGACAGAAATTCAAATAAGAAAAGTTCTGGCAGCCAGGTCTTGTCACTCCCTAGTCAGGTCTAGCAATCACCGGGGTTCAGAATAGAATGAAAAATTTGAAGGCAGAGGGTGAGTAATAGACAAAAAAATAGGCCTTCGATCAGCATTTGCTGCTTTTGTCTCTGACTATGCTCAGGTGTTTGTATACTTATTCTGTAAATTCAGAGGTTTTTAACGAAATCGGATCGTTTCCTTACAGCTTTCTTCTTTCCTTTTTTTCTACTGTTGGCTGCTCGCACTTCTCGGAACTTTTTCCTCAAGTTGAGAACTAATTCAAACGCTATCAACAAGTTTAAAACAACTTTTTTAGGTACGCCCAACTATAAAGTCACTTATATAAGTCAAACATTTATTGCTTGCGGTGGTTTATTTTATGGTCAACTAACGTGAAAACAAAGGGGTAACGGACACGTTATCACCAATACACATACCTGAGGTACGAATAAGTATTCACGAACAACTCCAAACAAGTAATGTAAGCCATTCGTTACTCGTCCAATTCGTAGTTTTCAACTTGAGTAAAAAGTTCTGAGTTCTTGCTTGGTTTCTTGGTTACAATTTCTCATGATTCATGCTAATAATTTTTATAATGTGGGTGTAATAATCTGGGTCAATAAAGAAAGAAAGAAAGAGTGAAAACAGAAGGTTTAGCTAGTCAGGTCTGATAAAAGGTAGGTTTTGCTGAAACTAGCTCTCTAACCGACACCTGAGCGCTGTTATCGAGTGCTGCAATATGATACTTGTTCTCTGCATTCACTTGGAACTCTGCTGCCTTTATGTGCATTTTGCAATATCAAAGATTTAGCCAAAATCGACTTGTAATTTTCTCAGCCTGAGACTGAGTTTTATTGTCTTCACATTATACTTAGTATCCGAATCACTCCATTGCGGATAATCCGATATCCGAAAGTTCGAAAAAACGCATCATCTGAATCAAACCAATATCCGGAAAATTTAAAATCGGCATTATCTGAATCGAACCGTTATCCGAAGGGCCAATAACTCGGATAATTTTTGGATGAATTCGGTTAAAATTGCACTCGAACTCGCCCCTTTCCCCGTACTGCCTTCTATTAAGTTCATCAACCCAGGGTTTTCTTCCTCCTTCGGCAATCGGAAGAGTCGTTGCGGCGCGGGAAAGTGGACGTGGTCAGGTGAGATGATAAAAGTGGCTAGGTACTCAGTGTAGAATTTTTCTTGTATAGTTCCTTTGCATGCTTTTTACTTGCTAGTTGTCCTGAATCAAACCTGCGTATAGATAGTACTGTGCCTCCCAATTACGATAGAGAAATTGAAGACTTGTTTTCATGTTTGATAATATGCATATATGAAGCTTGGGGCGAGTGTGGGGCAGTGGCAAGAGGCGCCACTGTCACGCACACGGTCGAGTGATCGATCTTAGCGCAAGCTATTCCAGGCCTTCTATCCCTCCTGGGCCAATAAAGCGTTACCAAACTTGTCTCATAGGATAAGGACACGGATTTCAACATCGGCTGGCCCTCGCAAATCATTGTATAGGCACAATACACATTCAAAAATTTTTACGATTCTGAATGAAAGTCGAATGTATGGCGCATCCCCAGAGGATTGATATACGCCGAGAACTTCATTCTTTTTATGCTTTATATGAAGCTTGAAGTGTATGTTAACATGCTGCAACATCAATGAAGTACTACTGTTTGTCCAATTATGAATGTTTTCAAAGGCTCGCCTTTTAAGTACCTGGTCTGTTTTTACCGTTTTGCCTCAACTTTGTTCCGCAACTATCGAAATTATTCGACCGGATATCCGTATACGAATCATTGAAAAAATGGCATTATCTGAATCATACCCAGTATCCGGGGAATTTGAAATCGGTATTATCCGAATCGATCCATTATCCGAAGAAATATCTTCGGAAAACAAGTAAACTTCACATCGATTTGTACTAACAATAGCATCTTGGAGTATGAGAGAGGTTGGAACGCTGTTGCGAGAATGAAACTTCGGAACATGTTCGAAGAGAGAAGAGCAGTAGGACTGTAAGGCATCATTCATTAAATACCAAGCGTAAACAGTACAAAGAAGTGGCAGAGTTGAGATTTGTGGCCCAATGCAGTTCTTCCTGGCTTAGATTACGAAAGGAAATGTGGTCATAAAAGGATTTCGAAGCTATTAACAGGGTCGTTTGTTGGCGCCAAATGAAAGCACTTTCGTGTTGTAGTGGGACTGGAATGAGTGTCTGCTTACATACGTGTGGAGCGATGTGAAGCCAGCTGATAATGACCGCTTCATCTCGAGAAAGTCGCTGATAATGACATGTTGTAGGCAAGATATCACTATTTTCCCAACTGGACAGATAATGCGGGCTTCTGAGTTTAGGCCCTGAAGCCCACCTTATTTGTCAAGTCAGGATAACAGTGATAGGAAGCAAAGTTTACGTTGCTACAAGAGATGGAGAATTTTTCTCATGAACACTGTCTTCAACCGTTTCAATGAGTCGGACGAACGGACTTGGACATCCATCATTCATTATTCATCCATTGCTCCTTTAGAGTATTAACCCGTAAGCTAAGTTCAAGTATATGTATAACTTCACTCAACGTTAACAGTGAACAGGACTTTTCAAACGATGGAGGAACTAGCTCAAAGGAGTAACACATTGGGCAGCAAGAGCAATCATTTAGACCAAGAATCAAACGACAATGTTGTCAAGCGAAACCTGCCACGGCAATAATCATGCTCTCGTGAGAAAACTGACAAGGTTCAATTGATGCCTTCTTAGCTGATAATACTTCCATCAGACCTGTTGACTTTGCCGCAAAATAGTGGATTGATGGTGAGGCGTCTCCTCGCCTCATCGAGGTCATTCGTCACTTTTTACTTCCCTCTCGCTCATTGGAGATGAATGGCTGCGTTTTTTACGTTGGGTTGCTTCCTCCATATCACCAGCGCAAGTATGTTTTCGCCCAAATCCCGAGCTCGTAGGCTAGAATGTCGCTTGTTAAATTTAGTCCGACAGAAGAAGTGCGTTTTCGCGCCTTTAGCGTCCTTCACAATATCTTACTTCAAACTAGACTTGTTCAAGTCTCAAAACTTACTCAGGATTCAGACAGATGAGGAGAGAGAGGTTTTAAAAGATATATTGCCTGCAAGGATTCAGATAAAAATGATTTTCGGAATACGATTTCCTGATCGCCATACAGTAGGCATAACGCTACGCGGCCCATACTGCATGGTACACAAAACAATTCATTCCAAACTTTTTTGTTAAAGCTCAAATCCTACAAATCATTTTATCCTAAAGCATCTTTCACGGCATGTGGATTGAATCCACATCACGATTGTGGCTAAGGAACAGTTCGGCTAGCACACGCGACGGAAAAAGCCTGCGTCGTCCTTAGGGCGCGTTAACCGAGGGCCTCAAAAAAGTAATTGTTGTTTCGAATTAGCCGTTTCCCTTCATCGTTTTTTTTGCATTTTGTTCATGTTGTTCTTGTGTAAGACGTAAGGCCGGCATCGGAATCAATGTCGTCATCTCCCATTTCGCTCCGAAAAGCAAACAAAAAAAACTCAAAAAAAAACTTGATTAAAAGTGTAAATTCCACTGAAACGATGGTATGAGAAGCATTGCGTCTAAAAAAGTACATTATAAACAAAGAAACATGAACAAAGTGCAAAAAATGATAAAGGGGACGGCTAAAATGTAACAACAACAACTTTTTCAAGGGCCCTCGGTTCACGCGCCCCAAGGTGCCAGCCGAACTGCTCCTTACAATTAGCTACACCTGCGGTGTGGATTCGATCCACATGCCATCTTTCACAGTCCTGACCAGGGATGAGCGGAGTAAAAATATGAAATTTCGAAAATCGGTTTTCGGGTTTCGGAACAGAAAATTATTTCTCGGGTTTCGGAAATCGGGCGCGAAACGCCTGAAAATGCGCGGAAATGCGGTTTTCGGAACGCGAAACGCGGAAAAATTCAGAAATTATCTTATGTTTTCTTACGTCCCAGAAGACCCGATATTTTCGCATTCCGCGGCGTTTTCTGCGGTTTTCGGAACGCGGAATGCCAAAAATGCGCGAAACTGCGGGTTTCGGAACGCGAAACGCGGAACTCCGCTCATCCCTGGTCCTCACCACGAGTGCGGCACGCGGGACGAGCGGTGAATTATGAAATGTTTCTAGAGTTTACTACAATGTTAAAAGACTGTGGTGCGGTTGCGGTGGACACACTAAAACTACGGTGGAAAACCTGGCACTTTGCCAGATTTCATCATCGGTCGACAGCACAGCTGATTTTCTGGGTGATTACCGTCTTTCTTTTTATTTTTTCCTGATTGTTTCTGCTTTACTTTGGTTTTTGACTTTTTAAATATTGCAAATAGGGGTTTTTATTAGTGCGTGAGGAGAATGAGCCGTTTGTTCAGGCTTCGAAGTGTTTTTTTTTCAGAATTCTACTTTCAACTTGGAAAAAAACGGCGAGTTTCCCTCACACACTATGAAAAACCCCTATTCGTGACATTAAAAGGGCAACAAAACAAAAATGTAGCAGAAACAAACGTGAAAAAAAAACCGTAACTCATTCAGAAAATCGACTGCGCTGTCGATCGATGACGAAATCTGGCAAAGTGCCAGATTTTCTACCGCAGCTTTAGTGTGTCGACCGCAACCGCACCATAAACTTTCAACATTGCGGTAAGCTGCACCGCGCGTTTCGCGCGGGAGGCGACTACAAAAACCTCCGGCGGTACCGCCATGGAGGAGCGTGTGAAGTCGGCTTCAACGGGGCCAAGCACACAAGTTGCAGGAGTTTTTAAATCGGTAAGGTTGGATAGTACTGAAATTGTGGTGCGCGCGAAGCGCTTCTGAGTTGGTTTTAAACTGCACGTGCGCAGAGCCGCGATTCCCAAATCAACGTTCTGAGAAGATTTGAGGAAGTGGGTTTTTCTATCGAAAATAGAGTAAAAAGTTGAATTAAACACCCGAAAATGGTTTCAAATGGTTTGCTGATAAAATTGGGCCAGGTAGCTCATTTTCGGACAGGAGGCTGGAAATGGATGCAGGTCGCTCTATTCCGATTCAAACTCGATGCCTTTACTTTGAAGGGTACCTCAAAATCGTGGGTCTACATACCAAATAAGCCGTGGAGCACGATATTTGCATTGGCATGCTACGGATGTGGAGAACAGGGTGAGCGGGTGCTTCTGCAATCAATTAACACATGTCGTTCGGGTAATTACTAAACTTATCAGAATTCGTACTCATGACACGTCGTCGATCGATAATCAACATTATTGATTTTCGCGCTTACTGCACCAAATGCGGCCGGGAGTGGTGATTGTTGATGGGTGTAGGTCTCTAAGTTGTAGAATTTCACTAATCAGACATTATCGATTATTACCAATCAATAATATCGGCACCTACAAAAAAGGCACTTACAAAACTAGACGATTGGGTGAAGGAGGCATCTAGAAAGAAACTGCTATGGGCCCAACGGATATGAGGAATGAGCGAGGCCGAATGGGCAAGAATATTAACAACATGGATTCCATACGAAAGCGTCAACCGAAGAAGACCTGGTCACCCTCAAACTCGATGGCGCGTCGAACTGACAAAGAAGGCCGGGAGAAACTGGTGGAGCATTACAAAAGAAGAGTTCAGCGAAGCCATCAGGCGGCATTAGAATATGGATTGATCCCGCAATAAATTTGTAAGCTTGTAATATAGATTTTTTGGCCTGCTGCTCAAAATGAGACAATTAGGGGCGTTCTGGGGAACAAGATTTAAAAATTGTACCCATTCGATACTATTGTCTGTTGGAGGTCTCACTTCTCCAAAACTGAAAGAGTGGAGCAAAATCAAATCAAAAAGAGAAAAATATATAATAGGGGTGATTTTTGAGCTGTCGGCAAATTATGGAAATAAAAGACCGAGAAATCAAAAGCGACCGAATATTTGCAATTGCAATTCTTTAGACGGAAACAAATCGGGTCCAAACTCCGTCTAGGCATGTTATTTGGGGCGCTGGACAGGATTATTGAGTTCGTTTTCAAGTTTTCAGTAAACCAAGGAAAATAAGGACCAGAAAATAAAAAAAACGAACAAATGTCCGCAATTGCGGATTTTTAAAGTGGGTGCAATCTGTGCCCAAACTTCGGCGAGGCTCGTTATTTGGGGTGGTGAACACGATTATGAAGTCCGTTCGCCGCTCGTGCCTGATTGCAAAGCCATTCAAACCGCCATCTCGGTTCAACCATTTGTGTGATCACTCAATTATTACTTTGATTCCCTTTCCATCACGTTTAGTTGTAACTTTTGTGCTTCGCTACAAAAAGTTTATGATTTGGCATTGAAGAAATTGTGAGAATCTCTGTAAAAAAGTGAAATATTTCGTGCGTATTATTTGGCATGCAACTTGGAGGAGAAGCTAAAAATTCAATGAAATGATGGATCATTGATTTGGCCGTGCTTGGTTTGATAAATAGCAAAAACACGATGCAGCATTGAAAAACATAAATCACGCCCAGGCGTCAGGATAATTTTTCAAGCTTAAGTTTGCAAAGCTAAGAACCATGTTTTGGCTTACACGCAAATAATCAGAAACATCGACTCTGAGAAGAATTATTTAATTACAAAAGAGAAAACAACATCAAACAACGTGTTTATACAAATGCCGTCGACTAAAATCAAGCGGCCACACGACTATAAATGGGTGCTCAGTAGCACGCGCGTGATTTGGTTGTCCTATGCTACACTTAATTTTTGCTATTTATTAAACAAGTGCACAGCCAAATCAATGGTGCATCGTTTCACTGAATTTTTGGCGTTTCCTCCAAGTTCCATGCCGAATCATGCACATGAAATATTTAAATTTTTTAATCGAGATTCTCACAATTTCTACTCTGCCAATGCGTAGCTAGATGCCTCCGAGGGCGCGGCCTGTAACGCCGCCCCATTCCATGTGGCAAAAATTTACGGGTTCTTGCTACGATAGCTAAAACCCGCATATTCTTGTGTCGACGGTACAAGGGTGCAAATTCTACGCGTATTCTACGTAAAAACGAAGGCTAAATTCAGTACATTGATCTCTCTGTCGCTAAACCCGTATATTCTCGCTATAATTTTGTAGCGAAAATCTACGGATTTCGCGACAGCCTGTGTTGAAGTGCAATCTCAAACCCGCGCTGGCTACGCGGAACGCAGGGATGCCGTTCAAACAGTGTTGGCACAGTCATCTCATTGAGTGATTACTTGACGCTTTGTGGCTGGCCGTGGAGGGTATCTCCGTGTCGCTCTCTGGGTCACCATGGTGAGGACAATTTTGACCATTGGGGTGCGGCAGGCCGGGGCGGAAGAAACGGCGAAGCAGTCGATCGCAGCTGAGATTGCCTTTCCAGTACGAATCAAGACGGGGTGGGTCAATCGACCGAGTGCAGTAAAGAAAATAAGCGTAGAATATGCGGGTGCCGAAGCGAGAATTTGCGTAGAATATGCGGGCGCTGTAGCTAAAATTTCACCAACTGAGGCTAAACTTTCCGTAATTTACGTAGAATCTCGGGTCAAATTTAGACTAGATGCCTCCGAAACCCTGGGCATCTCCGCTTTCCGTGTGAGGCATCTAGCTACGCGCTGGCAGAGTATAATGCCAAATCATAAACCTCTGCAGCAAAGCACAAAAGTTACAACTAGTCGTGATGGAAAGGGGATTAAAGTGATAATCGAGTGATCACATAAATCGTTGAACCGAGATGGGTGGTTTGAACGGCTTCGCAACCAGGCACGAGGATGTTCATGGTAGATAATACAAAATTTCCATAGACTTCAGTGTTATTCATTTCACCCACATTATTACTTCAACTGGAAGTTGCGTAAGGTTAGGCACAGCATTTATGCGACTTCGTGTCGGTCGCGCGACTTTAAGGTAGGCTCACTGAACCAGTTCCGACACTGACCGGCTCCAGCGGAGATTTTTACTGAGGGCACTATCAGAGGGAATAGTACGGGGCGATGCCTGCACGCCACAACTGCGCACCAACGGGAACTTTATCCGATGATTGGATTGTGAAGTGCACCGTCCTCCGATTTTCAATCACAAATTCGAGATATGGGATTTCTATAAAAAGATGCTGGGACCTCTCAGTGGGTGAATATTTATTTCTCACCACCTTCCCCCCCATTATGAGACCAAGCTCGAAACGACGCTCGCGCTCGAGTCGAGATGGTGGGGAAGAAACAATTAGAGCAAAGCTGGTGCAGTTCTCCATGTTGTCACCATGGGATAGCTCTCATATCACGCAGAATCACAAATTTTGCACTGAAAAAATTGTCAGTGACCAATTTCACTCTATCACGAACTAGTTTATCTGCCGGCTGCTTCATGCTCGTCAGCTTTGCGCCGGTTATGATTATAGGCAGCGATCTTCTATAGGGAGCTCTTGGTTTCGTTTCCGGAGTGGTGTGCACGGTTAGGCTTTTGGGGTATTGTGGGCGGGGCCAACTTTTTCTCTGTACCTTTTCGCTAATTGAAATTTGAGATAAACCCAAGCCGAGTTCATTTTGGACTGACAAGCGACGACCCTCGGGGGAGGAGACGTCATGAAACAAGTTCTTCTGGAAGTTGTGGGAATGGATATAGTAACATTACTGTTTGTTGTGTTTCACCTAAGGACCATCCGGTAGAGCAAAAATTGCAAAAACATGAAAAATTAGCGGGCGCATTCTGTTCAACCGTCCACCATGTCTGTGCTTTCGATTCTCACAAGCGAAAATTGACTAGCTACTATATCTAGCAGACATCTACCTCAATCTGCTTTATTTGTATCAATATGGAGAGAAGTTTTTTTTTCGACTTTTCTCGCCATGTTTTTCGCCATCGCCACTCACTCACCCTCGAACTCCAGATAATCTAAAAAAAAATTCTGCGTGATCGAGCCAACTTTAGAAGTTTTCGATGAAGGGTAAGCAGATGTATTGGCAACCGATTGTCGCTTTCTAAAAATGGAAACTGCGCCCATGATGATGATTTTTAGGAAAGAGCTCATCGCTTTGCTTCTTACAATGGCAATGCTTTTTTCTCCGATGATTCGCAAACGACTTTGATGTGTTCAAGAAAGGTGTTCTTCTTCACTCAAGCAAAGTAATACGAAGTTACAAGATGCTCACATTACAATATTTCTCAATGAACCCGAAATGCTAGCACAAGAAGGTGAGAAGAATAATTTTTTGAATAAGGTGAGGAAATGCTTATATACTACGGGAATTTACGCGATAGAAATTGTGAATCCAGTAAGATTGGAAAAAGTAAGTTGAAATGTGAATGAGAAACCTCGTGGATAAACAATCGAATAAATGCAAAACAATTTCTCCCGAACATGCATTGCCGGACTCGAACCCGCAACCCAGCATCCCTTCGTACATAGTTTAGCGTTCACCATCGTTATCCTCTCGACCATCCCTGCACGTTGCTTTGAGCAACTTTAATCAAGTGATAGGAGGAATGAAATGCACAGTGAGCTCGGAAACGGCTAATATCTCACGAATGGGCCAAAATCAAACCGTCAAACATTGTATAGGGCAATTTTCTTGTAACTAAATGTGTGCCGAGCCTATGAACTCACTCCAGCTGCTCCGAGTAGGAGGCTACAAGTAGTTTCAAACGGTTTTTTCTTTTTTTTGGAAATTCGGAAGGCGTTTAGGAGTAACCGAACATAGATTATGTATTGTTACTCTATCCATTCCCCACAACTCCAAGAACAACTTTTTTGAGGACGTCTCTTCCTTCGGGGGTCGTCCCTAATGACGACAGAAAAAAACTTCTCTGGATATCGGCACTAGTTGGAGGGTAACTAAAGTGGTATACGGGGTTCAGAAGCTACCATATGCAGGTTTGAGGTGTTTGGCGGCCACTGGCCCTCTGTCCCAAGTTCTCCACTTACCAGTGGAGAGCTTGTTAGCTTATTCGACCTCCTAGGTTTGTCGTCGTTATTCCATTTTTTACGCGATCCGCATTCAAGAATGAAAAGGGAAGAATGAATCATTTATTGCAGTTCGAATAGTCATACACAGTTAGAAGCTCAAACAAATCTCAGCTTTTTGTACGTCTGTTGTACGAACTATTCAGTGGCTGAGCAGTTCCAAGATAATATTCATGCTGTAGACGCGTCTGGATTGCTCTACAAGTATTTTACCTCTATCTAGTTGGCAAAACAGACTAATTTGCTTCCGCTGCTATTATAGGCAGGCTCCTGTTGCGATCGCTTCCCTTGCTCATCAGTCATTTAGTTCCGGTTCTCCTGTAAATCATTCTTTTCGATTCTGTATACCTGCAAGAGACGTTATCAAAAAATTATACAGCGATTCTTCTGAGCGCGCTGAGAGGTTGTTGAAAAAAAAGAACTTCTCAAGGGAGCTCTCTAAATCAGGCTTATATTCTTGCCTTTTACCAGAGTAAAAAAAAAACTCCATGCTGAGCGATCCAATGGGAAGGATGAGTTTAACACTCTTCGAACTCTGGTTGTCTTTCTTTGTGATCGAGAACGAATAATAATCCATGACAGAAATCTATCTCACCTGCGACACACAGCCCATCTTCGCATTGCAAACTGGGATGTGTCGTGCAGTCGGAAGCTTTAGAACAAGCCTTGCCAGTCGTCCACATTGGCGTATTTGTGTTGGACCCCCTGAATTGCAGTGTATCAATATTTTCTAGCCCTGATGCTTTGATTTACAACACAAACTGCCGATCAAACAACGCCGTAACAAAGAAGATGAGTGGGCAGAAGTATAAAAACTTTGCAGCAAGTTTCAAATTTGTTTTTGTTTTAGCACCCACCAATGATAGGACATTTAAGTGCCCGCCCATCCTGGTTCCTTTCAATTTGTGCCCCTCAAGTGAAGAGCTCAAGGTTTTACAAAAAACGCTCGGAAACACTCGCCACTTGCAAACTGCTCATGAAATTATAAGTTTTGCCAGAAACTGAGTTGGATTTTTGTGTCGCTATTCATTAGCTCTTTCTTCACAATGAGGTATGCTAAAGTTATGGCACTATTTTGCTAATCTTAAGTTGCATATTACTCCGACCCAAAGTAATTTTCTAGTTTACCTGGTCCCATTGATTTGATCTGATGAAACAACAAGTATGCATTCACTCACTTAGCGTTATAGAAGCATACTAGGAAACTGCTTCCATCATCGCACTCTTTATGAGAACAGCCAATTTCCGTCGTTGCGGAGAACACCATCTGAACTGGGCCCGATTTAAGCTGATATTATCTTCATCGTTTCATATCTATCTGTTTAATTTTTGCTGATTTGCCAGCTGTTTCGAGGAAAAACTATCCGCTATGGCACACTTACATTTGAGAAGGAGGTAAGCTCCCTGCCGGGATATTTGTTGTCTGCGCCGGGTACACCATGCTGCTTGGCTTGTCCCCACCACTGTGTAAGTGTATAAGCGGCTTGTTTGGTAGGTGTAGGATAGCGGTTGGATTCAGCAAGTCTTAAAACACAGGTATTTGACGCTGGTTTATTTCAAGGTTCCTGCAGGGGCTACGGAGCTGAGCCGGCAGAAAACTCGAGGAAACAGGGCGAACGCGTCGGTGATTGCGTCTCACCTCTGTAGTATTAAAAATAAAATGTAGACTCAGCAGCGAAGACGATTGATTGGCCTTACCGGCCCTATCGCCTGACCCTTTGTGGAGACAAAATGTTTCGATTATCTGAAAGCTGTGGTACCTCTTTAGGTTTGTCCCATATCCCGGATACTGTTCCGAGCTGAGTTCGCAATTCCCAAGATGCTCCTGAGCGTGTTTTTCCATAGTACAATTCCACTGCTGAAAAGATGCTCTTCTTATCTTAGGCAAATCGCGGCCCAGAGCCGCCTGACAGTTCGGCTCGTGTTTTCCCATTTTTCGGGCCACTGCTGTTTTTAACCGAGCCACTGCTGTTGCCGTGCGGCGAGCTGGAAGAGCCCGTACAGCAACAGCTGTGGCGCGGTCAGCAACAGCTGTGACGCGGTCAGCAACAGCAGTGGCCCGGAGATTAAGAAAACACGAGCCGAACTGTCAGGCGGCTCGGGGCTCAGAATTGCTTGAGATTCTACATGAGTTTCGCAAAGGAAAAGGCGCAATTTTTGTGTGTTCGGGTATATTCATACACAGTTGAATATGATCAGGTCACCAGCCACTAGAGGTTTTGATGAAGACGAAATTTCTGACAAAAGTCATGCACAGAATAAAGAAGTATGTAAAGCCCGGAAATTGAGGGCGAATGCATTCGAGAGTCGCCTCAAGATTTGCGAAGCGATATTGTAATGAATGACCCACCAGCTTGTACATGTTCTGAGCTGGATTGAGTTTGCCTCTTTTATTCGGTTCTTCTCCCTTGGCGACTCGTCGACGTGCATCATTATGAAATTTGACGATCTGCTGCCGAAGAGCTTCTGTCTTGTCGTCGCTAGAGCAGCCTAAAACCCCATCACAAGTAATCTTTAGTCTCTAATGTATATTTTTTGTTTAGGTGTCAGTTTGCGATAGCAGCGGTGCGACATTAGGGTGCGCTCTGCACGAACTGGTTGAAAGATCAGCACAACTCCAGTGCAGTTTTGCTTGCAAAATCATTGATGCAAGAATTACACCTCATAGTTGTAGATCAACTTAAGTCCATTAACAATGTTAAACAACCGAAAAAAAGCTGATGTGAGACACTAAGGACTGTTGCTCACCCGTCTGTGCTTGGCAAAATGCTGGAAGCAGAGCGGCGAACACTATGAGCTGGAAGAATAAATTAGAGGGCGTGTCATCCAATTGATGGGTAATCATTAAGAGAGTTGTGCAGCAACACCCATGCATTCGGATAGTTTTGGTTTCGCTATTAATACGGAAACTCACCAGTAATAGCGTGAGTCGTGAACACGGCATTTTGGTCTGGATTTCACAATGTATGCAGAACGGTTGTATGTCGGATCCTTATAAAGGCAGCGCGGTAGCATCAAAAACCTTCAGAAGGCATATCAGTTGTTTTGTCCAAAAAATATTCAATCGCTTTCTTCGTACCGTCAGAAAAACAGAAAAAGCTGATAGTGTTTTCTGTTTTTGCGTTTGTGTCGAAGATCAGGTGCGTGTTGATGTTTTGAGGAAGCTGGAACCACATATGCACAAGAGCATATATAGACAAGAAAATTACACAGTTCACTAAGAAAAGGCGTTTAGTGTGTTTTTCAACGTTTCTTTTTATTTTTTTAAACACTTGGTGCCCAACGCATTGTTTTGAATCAGAAAAAATCAAAATCATCGTGGAAGCTTGGTAAGTAGCAAACACCCCGGAAGCTGGCAGCTACCGGCTGTAACTGCTTTGTGTCTGTGTCAATCACATCTCGGCTATCAATGTGAACAGGCCGGAATAGAAATGCAAAAGCGACGCTTAAAGGCAGGGTTCGCGATCAAAACGACTTTTGAGCTCTCTTCATGAGAATGTAGATTTGGTCAGCACAAAAGCGAAAGTAAGTGAAAAAACCCGGAGATTTGCCGGCAAACGCCCAAAAACAAGGCATAACGGCTAATTACCGGTGTCAGCCGGCTCCCTAATTAACGAGATTTTCATTAATGCTTGCTGAGCCGCCTTTCATTTTGCTGCCAAAGTGGCCAGTAGTCTCCTCAATTGCTCAGAAATTACCTAAAAACAAAAATAAAAGTTCACAAGCCAGGCTTTTAAACAAATTTCGGTGATTGGCGGCGGAAGAACATTAAGGAATAACTTGTTCCTTAGCGTTTTTTTCTCCAATTTTTCACTTATTGTCACTTTTGTGATGGCCAGATCTACCATTCTGTGCAAATATCACAACAACCAATTCTATAGAGAACCCTGCCTTTGAGTTAATGACCGTTGTGGTCAGTCACCTGGGCCAGTAGCAATCCCCGATTGTGGTGACTTTAAATAGGCAGCCAACCTGAGGTCGGTGACGCCTAGATGCCTCCTATGGTTGACACCCTGGCACGAGATTTATCTGGAAGGGTGGTGTTGAATGCAAAACTCTCAATCGTAGAGATGTTTGAACCAACACATCCCGAGCCTAGACGACGGATGCCCATTACAGCGCCTTAGACCACTAGGCCACACTACACATATGAGTAGATGTTTCATGTTCGCTTAAATACACTCCCTCCACAGTTCTTCGTATCCATTGCAACTTTGATCGAGCTAGCGGTCGTATATATGGGTTTCGAAAACGTGTCCATGTGTATCTTTCAAGTATAAAAATTCTTCAGCATTGAATGATGGGATTCTAGAGTCTTCCACGAAATCCTCGAACTGACAGAATTTCAGGTTTAGAAAGCGATTTTGAGATTATTTTGTTAGTTGGCAATTTATCACCGATATCGCGAAACGCAATACTTTGCAATTTCGTTGTGGAAAACACAAGGTTGCGATGTCATTGCAACCTTGTGTTTTCCTTCACAAGCTAAACCAAAGTGTTCCAAGGATTTTTTTTTAATAAGGACTAATTTTTTACCTGGGTCTGTTTCACGCTTCCCGGTCCACATAGAAAGTAGTGAAATTGTTCCTAGAGAAGTAAAAGACAAAAACCGCATTCAGATGAACAATTATACAGAGTTTAGTAACTAGAACACGCGGATCACGTAAACTTCATGCCTTTTCTCGAGAACGAAACAATTTTGCAGCCATCAATTTTAGATGGCTATCTTGGCGAATCTGTGTTTACTTGCAGTGAGCGACCATTCAAAAAAACCAAAATTGGTCGAATATGGCCAAAACAACTTCTAGGAAGTTCAAATTTAGCTCAGAATAGTAGTAAAGCATGTGAAATCTATGAAGGAGGCTTCTTCATGACAGCTGTGTTAAATTCGAAGTGAATCTCCCACCAATCTTTGCCAGGAATCTTTGAATCATCAATTGAACTTTCGAACGTTTCGCCTGTCTTTCCTTTCAGCTGGCAGCGGAGCTGGATGGCTGCCAGCCTGCGGGTGCAATTATTCCTTGGCCCACTAAACAGCGAGAATGGCCGCCCTGCTGTGATGGGGTGATAAGTGGACAGCGGAGTGGTCGGTTCGCAAGTGCTCCACTGCCTTCTCTCGGGGCGCACTTTCTTCAAAAAGTCGTCACCATTGGACGTGCACGACCCCACGTCCGCGGTATCGACGAAAATTCTCTTCGCATCGCGCGCTATTTCTGTTTTCTCTGCGGCTGTCAGCGAAGTCACCACCCGTTTCTTGCAGTCAGCCACCTCGCAAAAGAACGCTCACTGCTGCCAGGTGGCTGACTACAACGGTCGTTAACTTAGGCGCCGCCTGTGCAATTCTATGCCGGCGTGTTCACATCGATTGCCAATCACTGATTGACACTGTCACCACGCAGTGACAGCCGGTAGCTGCCACCTCCCGGGGGGATTGCTACTGGCCCTGGCCGAAGAAGAGATTGCCCGATACCATGGGGTCGTGAACGTCCAAGGAAGACGACTTTTTGAGAAAAGTGCGTTCCGAAAAAAAAGGCACTGGAGCGCTGCAAATCCCTTGCGTACCCACCAGTGTCCGCTGTACACTTATCACCCAAGGTGGCCATTCTATATTGTTTCTATATTCTATGCTATATAAACTTGACTTACTTGACTTAATCGGTTGGCTTTCGCCTGACGCGGTCATTCCGCATCTTCACCGAGGTGTGCCGTCCTAGTAGTCAGCCGTGTCCATTTTTCACGGTCTTCAGCCACAATTTGAACACATTCCATCCAGCTGTCACTATTCCATTTCCTGCGAAACGAAACATCGCGCCTGAACTGTCTTTCGATGCCGAGTGACTTTAAATCCTCTTTAACCACATCCGTCCAGAACTTTCGCCTACGCCCAGGTGGCCGTTTCCAGACAGGATTTGGAAGCATTTTTAAAGCGTGTTGTACGAGACGATCCGGCGTTCTTCTTAGTATATGCCCGAGCAGTCGAAGTCGACTTTCCATTGCTGCTTGAGATGGCGTTAGGAGATGCTGGCACCTCCTCGTGTCAAGCGTTGATGTACTGCGTCGATTTCCTTGTAAAGGTCTTCGTTATGGCATACACGCGGCCAGAAATATCCAAGCAAACGCCTAAAAGCTTCCTCTCCGTGCAATCCAACCTTTCCATCTGCGTTTTCGGTGCTGCCCACGTCTCCGATCCGTACATCATGATAGGGCGAATAGCGGATAGGTAGACGCGCAACTTGACTTCCTTCGCGATGGTGGTAGACCACAAACACTTGGTTAGAGAATTGAATGCAGACGTAGCTTTCGCACATCGTTGTCGAATATCCGCTGCATAACTACCATCGTTCTTCAGCAAACAGCCCAAATAACAGAAATCGTCCACCAGTTCGATACGTTGTCCGTCCACACAAACTCCAGTTGAAGGCCTCCTGAGAGACCCACATCTGCTTGCATTTGTCGGGACGAAGACGAAGTCCATAGGCTGCGGCATACTTCGAAACGAGGTTCACAATCCTTTGCAGTTTTGCGTTGTTTTCAGCGAATAACACAATGTCGTCGGCGTACTCCAGGTCGACAAGGAGCGTCCTGATGGTGTTAGGATCACATCCGCAGGAAACTGTTCTGCAACTCTACGCATGATGTCATCAACGGCGAAGTTGAAAAGAAAAGGTCCTGCAACGGCTCCTTGCCTTACTCCTGTTTTCACCTCGAAAGCTGACGTAAATCCGACAGGTGTACGAACTGCTGCTGTTGTTCCTTTGTTCATGTCCTCGATTAACCGAACATACTTTTCCGGGACTCCATCTGCTCGCAGAGCATTGAGCAATCGATCACGATGAGGAGAGTCGAACGCGGCTTCAAAGTCCAAAAAAGCAAGCTGTAATGGCTTCGAAAACCGCTGCCACGATTCAATTACTCTTCTCACGACGAACACTTGGTCGATGGTCGATCTTCCAGGTCGAAAACCGGCTTGCTCATCTCTGGTCGTTCCTTCACGATGTTTGATAAGTCGCTCGAGAATGATACGTTCTAAAACCTTGTACATGACACGAAGTAGAGAGATTCCTCTGTAGTTCTTAGGATCCGTGACGGATAGCTTCTTGTGAAGAGGTACGATGATCGCATGTCTCCACGAATCGGGTATCCTTTCGCTCATCCATATGGCACGGATGGTGTTGGTCATTTCACGAATCCCAGACGGAGGAAGAGCTTTCAGCATTTCAGCAGTGATGTTGTCATCTCCACCTGCCTTTCCATTCTTCATTTTCCGGACACAATCCAAAACTTCAGACTCAGTCGGCGGTTCCTCACTGACATCGTAATGTGCTCTCTGAACATGCGGGAGCTCAGGTACTGATGGCGCTGGACGATTCAGTAGTGAACTGAAGTAATCCTTCCATATTGGCAGCGTCGCATCACCAACTGCAACTCCATTGGTAGTGTTCAAGACAGGAGAACATCTCTTCATCTTCCCGCTATACTGTCGCAGCAACGTGTAGGCTTTCCTCGGATTCTTCTCCTCCCAAGCCTTCTCGAACTCCTTAGCTCTACACGTCCACTCGTTCGCGGTCACTTTGAAGCTGCCGACGCAACTTCCTCCTCAGACGCTTCTCCTCCACGAAGTTTCCTGCAGTTCGGAGAGCACATACTCTGTTGTAGGTAGATGTTGTTTCTTCTGAGACGTAGGCGAACTTCTTCTTAGGCTGTACAACCGGGAGTGCCTCTTTCGAAGCGTCCTGGATGCATTTGACAAAAGAATCCGCGTCGCAAAGTTTCTTCTTAGTCCGTACTCCGATGTGAATAGAAACGCGTTGTCGGAAATTCCTTCTGCACTCTTCATCTCTGAGACTTGTCATGTCAATCCTCTGGAGAGGCTGAGCCCTCGCTTCCTCTTATGAATCCTCGCAGTGAAGTTCAACAGAACAGGACGGTGATCCGAATCGAATGCGACATCCCACACAGCTCTAGATCTTCGAATGTCCGATACTGGAATATTCCTCGTCAGGACATAGTCAAGCTGTAGTTTCAAAGTTGTCATCTTCCGCTTCCGCTGCTCTTCTGGAGATAGCCGGGTTGGTCCCTGCCACGTAAGCTGATGGCGGCGATGATTCCTCTTGAATGTCGATGCAATAATCAGACCACTGCGTTCACAAAAGTCGACAAGGCGGTAGCCATTGTCCGATGTTTGCTCCACTGGGTAGAACCATTTACCGAGTACTTCGGATTCCTGATCAAGTCCCATCTTCGCATTTGCGTCAATCCCCACGACAACAGCATGTTGACAAGGTATCCTGGCCAGCAACGTATTGAGTTCCTCATAAAACGCATCCTTCGAATTGTCTTCGGCGGTTTCAGTGGGCGCATGAGCTATATAAACAAATTAATGAATTCCTGTTGTCTTTGGGGAGGGACAAGAAAGGATTGCTACGGCCGGCAGGCAGCCATCCAGCTCCGCTGCCAGCTGATAGGAATGACAGGCGAAATGTTTGAAGATTCAATTCATGAATCAATAATTCCTGGCAATAACCCTCCATTGAACTATTTAGCCAATTTCATCCAAGAGCACCTTCAGCTCGCTCAGCAGCAGGAAGCACGAGTTTTGACAGGCTATAACTTTTTTTCGCACGCGTCCGCAGCGAAATCCGAGTTCAGATTGAGAGAGAGCGTGCCAGAGATCACTACTAAACAACATTCATCAGCTTTCTGAACCGGGGGAGTACCCTGCGAGGTTCCCTACTCTGAGAGAATCCCCCGCGGTCATTCACGGACAGAATCCCCTCGGTTTCTGGTAGGGGCCGAGAGGATACTAGCATGGGGCTATCGCGTAACGATAGCGAGATTCTGCCAGTCTCAAACCGAGAGCGTACCGCGTTCGTTCATCGATGCTCCCACGATGCTCTATAGCGGAACCGCGAAGAATCGAGCTTGGGCCTATCACGGAACGATCGCGAGATTCTACCAGCTTCAAACTGAGGGCAAATCACGCCTATACATCGATCAATTCGGGGTGTTACGTCGCCGAACCGAGATGAACCGAGCCCGGAACTATCGCGGGACGGACGCGAGATCCTGCCAGTCTCCACCACTGATCGTACCGCATCCATGCCCTCTCCATGTTTCACCCGAGCGAGTGTTACCTTTCAGGTCTTCACGAAGCTATAAGGTATTGCCATTGCCATATTCCGTGCTGCTTTACACATCTGCTCATCATGAGAGCGCGGAACCTGGGGGAAACGATCACGGTACCATCGCGGATCGCGAGTGCACCACGGTACTAGCACGGTAAACCTCTCAACGATCGCGGTACCATCACGGTACGAGAACGAGAATGTCAACGGATGAGTCAAATGGGTAACTATCGCGGAACGAACGCGGATCGCGCGACTAGAGGGAGAAGAACACGGTACTATCGCGGATTGCGGGAGCATCACGGTGCTAGCACGGAAGATTCTCTCAGAGTAGTAAGTGTGTTATGAATTTCAAGAGCGCGGGTTCCCCTTGATTTACGCCGTGTTCGGGCTCTTGGCGAAACTTGGTGTTTCAAAATTTCAAGCTGGATTCCGACGGAAATTCAAAGTATTGGGCGAGTTTTTTTCTAAACGTCTCTCGCTTTTTCATAATAACACAAGAAACATGTGAAAACTAAGAGAGCACTCAGACCTTTCATGGTCTAAATGACCAAAATCGCGGGAACCCACAATCGGGGGGAGGGAGGGGGGGGGGCTTCTATGGCTGTCAACGACGGTTATATTCGATTGTCTTCTATTTTATTTTACTGAAATTGATCCGGTAAAATAAACAGTTTTGGATAGAAACTTGTTAATATAATATGACACCCTAGTTTAAATGTCTTCTCTGCAATTGATCAAGAACACGGACCACATCAGTTATCAGCTATCGGTTGAGCCCGATCACAAAAATATTTGCCTAGAAGCAATTATTAGTAACAATATTGGTGTGTGAACGGTGGATTCTTCATGTTTATTGACTCTTGGTGATTCATCAGGCAATCTACTGATTACCAAGGTGAAAACATGAAAAGTGAAAGAATAACATCTCAAAATGTAATGGGAAAAAAAGCAGAAGATCATCGTGACGACTTCTCGAGTTGTTTCCGATGTAACCAGAGCGGGCTTGTTCTCCATACAAGTACAACTATTAGGGTTCCTGCAAAGCAGCTTCAGACTTCTATTTCAGGTATTTGATAGTTTATTTTCAGTCCGTCCTCTTCCGTCCCACATGATACAGCTACGAGTCGCTATCCGGAGGCCAGCTTATTTTTGACCCCTAGGGGATAGGGGTATCCTCTAGGCTGGGGGGGGGGGGCGGTTCTCGCCGCGGTTCTCGCCGCGGTTCTCGGGGAGGGGGGGTCCCCGTCGCAGACCTTGGCGAAGATTAGGCCCTTGTAGTGGACACAGGCGAGGTTGTCTCTGCCGTGGACTGCGACAATGACGCACCTTGTATACTAGAAGTAAGTTACTTGTGACATAAAAGTAAGTTACTTGCGACATTAAATTAGTTATGTACTTGTGGCATAGAATTAGGTTACATGAAGACTTCACCAAACTTACTCAAAAGTAACATTAAACTTGATTTAAAACTTCTGAGTAGGCTATTCCTCTATGCTAAAACCGATGAATGTTCTTCCCCCAGAACTTTGCCCGGGAGGTTATTTTGAGCGCTGAAAACGATTGTCAGTTTCGTTCACAGACTTTCGAAAGAATTTCGGTGTTAGGAAGGTGTAATCCTTACGGAAATCAGGGTAAGAACGTCTATCGCCTATAACTTTTTTCAGAGTGATTTGAGCTGCGAAAGGTATTTTCGGATTCCACGTTAAAAAATATCACATCTCTAGGAATGTACATTCCATTTGGAAAGTTCACTTCGGCTAATAAGAGTTTCGTTGCCAGATAAGTAACTATCCTAGTTCATTTCTGTAAAATCACAGCTCCATTCATAATATAGCGCCTTTATTCAAAAGTGCACAGGTTCCCCTTTTCATCCGCACTCGCTGCTAACGTAGTGCAATACGGCGGCGCGGTCTGTGGCGGCCCTCTCTCATCCGTTCTTTCCCACCATACTGTGCTTATCTGGGCCAAATTCCGGTCCGCAATTGCGCCTCGACACGCTTTGCAGCCGCACGCGCTCGAGTCAGTCGGGTTTTCAGCGTCAAAGCCGACTCGATGTGGTTTTTATACAGTTTTCTCCAATTTTCTTCAGTTTCCAGTTTCCAAAACCAACCTAGAGTCAGCAGATCGGCGGCTGCGGCGCTGGAAGCTCTTCTGACTCTGGAGCGTGCGGCTGCAAAGCGTGTCGTGACGCAATTGTGGACCGGAATTTGGCTCAGATAAGCACAGAATGTGCCAGCCATCGAATTTCACAGAACCACCGTCCATTCGTCGTATGGCAGCGTCCATACGTCGCGAGAGCGCGCGCTCCCGCTGTTTTGCTCCTCTCTACGCTCCTCAACGCTGCCCGCAAATTAACACAGGCAAGCACCCTCCCCCCCCCCCACCTCGTCTTGATTAAATTGAAAACGTTTGATCAGGTGATCAATCGCTCGAGTCGACGCAACGGCTGAAGATTTCCCATGGTTTTCAACTTTCGTGGAGGGATTGCGAAAAACAAGTAGGGTAGTTTTGCTGCAGGTTTAGTGCCACCTGCTTTAGTGATCGAGCAGTAAGCTTGAAACTTGCTGCTTGCTCCGTGGTGCTGGCGTAAGCGTGCGGGAGCGAGCGAGCGAGGGCGCGCGAGAAGGAGCGTCTGTGAGCGGCTAGCGAATCGTGTGCCCACGATGACCATCGATTTTGCGCTCTCGCCACGCATGGACGGAGCCTATTATGACCGATGATCATCCTCAGAGACAGTGAATTTTCAGAACTTTGACCACCATCTTCATTTATTTGGAAGATAATTCAGTTGCCATTGTAGTGGATAGTGGGTGAACGGTCTGTTGATTCGAAACAGAAGATGAATGTTCGAAAAGGTTGATTTCTGTTGGAAAAAAGAGAAAAGACCTTTTCTAAATTTTTTTCGGTGGCGCAAAAGGTTGTGCTAAGATTAATATACCTTCTAACCTTTATCCAGTACATTGACACTCAAATTGACATCGAAACAGTTGAAAAGGGCAAAAAACGTTGAAAAACTCAACGTGACTGAGCATGATCACCAGTAAGAAGGCCAAAGGGGCCCGTGCCCGTGCGGAAAGTGCTTATGTGAAAGTCGATGGCTAGCATTGGATTCGCCTCGTTTCGGAAAACTGCAAAAACTATTTTTCACTCCGCCGTCCACCTAATGCTTGAAGGAAAAATTGTTTTCCAATCGAAACTCATTATAACACTCACGCGAGGACAAAATTGTCGTCGACTTCGTATTGAGTGTTCGTAAAATGAAGGTTATTTGAAGTGATTTGGATATCCGAACAAAATCGGATATTTTAGAATTTCTTGTCACAGAATCGCCTAGTTACTTGAATGTTGCAATAATTCCGCCTTTTAATGTCCAGATACACCTAAACGTAAACCTTCCAGCTCAGGGTAAAGTGGGAAAAAGCGTTTTTGACAATTTTCTTCAATGAGTCGGATCCAATGTATAATGGCTAGCACATGAGGTGTGAGAGAACGAAAGGGAGAGAGCAGCCACAGATTGTGTCGCAGTGGTGGATTAGAAGTCGTTTATACTCCCTCCGCCGAGAGGGGCGACACAGTGCATTCCTGTAAGGGGACGTTTATACTTCCGTTGCCGAGCGGCGCGGTGAAGTGCAATCCCACAATATCGATCGTGCCGAACCGCGTGATCAGTATTATAGAAATTCACTGTGCCGCGTCGCTCGGCGGCGGAAGCATAAACGACGCCTAGTATTGGTCACGCGGCGCGGCATGATCGATACTGTAGAATTGCACTTCGCAGCGTCGGCGAAAGTATGAACGACGCCTTACGGTAGCAGCGCGTGCGGGTGAAAGGGGGACATGCGCAGTCCCTAATGAAGGCACTAGATCGCTGGTTATGATTCGACACTAATTTCTTGTAAAAATCTTGCCTTCATCAAGGACCCGCACGTTTTTTTCCAAACGAAAACACCTGAAATTGCGGACAAGAATGTTTTACGAATCGTGCAGCAGTTTCAAAGAACAAGTTCAACATAAGTTCACCGGAACTGTTTTTCCGATTTTAATGAAGCTTTTTGAATTAACTGAAGCGGATTAGATTTTTTTCGGGTGTAGAGAATCATTCGAGATCTTGGGGTGTTTAACGGCTAAGCGATTGCTAAAGGTTCGGTTGATCGAAAAATATTGAGGTGGAAATTTTGGTGTGTTGTACAGTATACAATTGCGTAATTCGGCTGCAGCATTGGCACAGGAAGAGAAGCAGTTCACTAATTGAATTTCGCTGAGCGTTTAATCCTCTCAGTAAAGAAGACTGTAGACTCTGGAAAACCTTAAGTGACCTGTTGATTTCGACTATCACCAGGGCTGGTAGAAAACGCCCTCGCGTTGTCACAACAAAACGAGAAATAGTTCGTGATGTTTCGTGTTTGTCACGAAGGGTCGCATCCTTTGGCATCAAAACCTTGATTTTATATAGGCTATGAACTCGGGACACTCGTCCAATCACGACGCTCACACCTAATGCTCCATTTTGGCCTTGGCAACTTTGCCACTCGACACCATGAAGTGATGGAACACGAGCAGCTGCTTGCAAGAACCACAGTCTTACGCGAGAACGGTTCCCCGGACACACGTCTTATAGCGGTGCGCACACCAACTGCTCCACCAGTGCACTGAGCTGGTCACCTAATCGGGTGCCATGATGGTCGGCCACGTCGATCACTGTGTTATACCTACCAGGGGTGTGCGTTAATGAGAAATTTTTTTTTCGTTAACCGTTAATCGTTAATTTTTGAAAAAAACCGCGTTAATCCGTTAATGCGTTAACTCGTTAATTTTGCATTTCGTTAACAATTTTGATAACATTACCTGACTACCACGAAAATCGATAACTAATCAGACGTCCCAAAAAAAGATGAAACACGTTCCATACCAAACACCGCAGTCAGTACACTCCAAACTTGCAAATCATCTTCATGGATTATTAATACTATCAGCCAGAACAATAAACGAATACTCTTCAAGAATAGGAATCCTGACATGCAAAAAAGCATAGATGGATGGAACATTAACGAAACAAAAATTAACGTGATTCCGGGACTTTTTCGTTAACCGTTAATCGTTAATTTTTGAAAAAAAAAACCGCGTTAACCCGTTAATGCGTTAACACTATAACGTTATTAACGCACAGCCCTGATACCTACCATAAATCCCAATGATTGGAGGCCATTGATCGATCCACAAAAAGGCGGTATCAACATTTGAAGCAGTTTCCATTATTATAATGCACTGCTTTGAGAACTTTTCTTGTTATTTAACCGCACATACTTTCTATAGCTTTTGTACTTTACCATGAATGCTTTTATTCAGCTTTTTTTACTTCTATCAAATCACTATTCCGCCCATGTGAGTGGCTTGTTTATTTCGGTTGTCTTTTCCATATTCTCATTCCTGAAAGTTTAGGTTCCTGGCAAAAGTAAAGATTTGGCATGGTCATAAAAATATACTCAGTTAAAAAGGGAAGATAAAGAAAAATGAAAAAAAAAAGGTTTTGAATTATTCCTAAGAACGATTTGGCGTAGAATCATTTGTTTTTCGAGAAATGAAGTGAAATAGTTGAAAGTATGATTTGGCAGTCGAGTTTGAACCAACTATTGATAAGAGTTGTGAAAAACGAGAGATCGCCTTGTCTGTGCTTATCCGTAGAACATATCAAAGCGAAATCACGCGTGTTGATTTTACTTCTCCTAATACGTGAAGACCGCCGCATTACAGCTCCCGAAAAAGTTTCGATGCTTCCCATTTCACGCGTGATTTCGCTTTGATATGTTCTACGGATAATCACAGACAAGGCGATCTCTCGTTTTGCACAACTCTAATCAATAGTTGGTTCAAACTCGACTGCCAAATCATACTTTCAACTACTTCACTTCATTTCTCGAAAAACAAATGATTCTACGCCAAATCGTTCTCAGGAATAATTCAAAACCTTTTTTTTCATTTTTCTTTATCTTCCCTTTTCAACTGAGTATATTTTTATGACCATGCCAAATCTTTACTTTTGCCAGGAACCTAAACTTTCAGGAATTTCATTTATTTTTCCTAAAGGTTTCCTTTCTAACATGATTTATGCCTGGTGGTGTTAGATGAAAGTAAATCCACTGATGTCCTGCCCCCCCCCCTTCTATGACGTCCTGCGCACTCCAACTGATAGCCTGCGCACTTTCTATGACGTCCTGCACACGCCCACTGATGTCCTGCACCCTTCCACTGATGTCCTACACACTTTCTATAAGGTGCTGCACACTCCCACCAATGTCCTGCGCACATTCTGTTACATCTTGCACACTCCCACGGATGTCCTGCACACTTTCTAGGGCGTTCTGCACACACCCATTTGGGTCCCGCACACTTTCTACGGCGTCCGGCGCTCTCCCACATGGGTCCCGCCAACTTTCTACGGCGTCCTGCACACTCTCATTTGGGTCCCACACGCTTTCTAGGGCGTTCTGCGCACACCCATTTGGGTCCCGCGCACTCTCTACGGCGTCCGGCGCACTACCACTTGGGTGCCGCACACTTTCTACGGCGTTCTGTGGCGCACTTCTGAGTCACACCGTGCGGCGCTTCAAAAAGTACTTCCGAGATCCCGCCGTATTGATTGAAGCGTTGCCCCGTCAAATCCTGAGCAAAAGCCTATCAGTAACGGTGTTTATTTCACTAGTTCATTTTTACGAATAAGCAAACGTCGGTTGGTTTTTAATAACATGTTTTCGTGTTTTTGTCTTTCTTTACCCTCAATTTTGAGGTTCCGCAAAAATTGAGCTACCAACTTCAAAATTTGACAAGAGCTAGGTGCAAGCAAAACCAGCTTTCTGGCCAAAAATGAGCTCTCTAGCTCAACGATAAGTGTTCCAACAAGATCGTGAACCACACCAACTGAAAAAAAAGGAGATGAACATTTTCTCGACCAAAATGACGTGGTTATGACACTTTTTCTCGAATCTCAGGTAACCATTCCGGACCATTTTTTGAACAATTATTCACCTTTCTAAAGTGTATTAAATGCAAAAAGAACGGTCTTCCTACGTTTACTCTGGACCCTGATACTGAGATCAGGGGGTTGCGCGATGGCGAATCAAAGCCAAATCTGGTGAGCGCTTCGCGCTCACCACAATTGGTAAATGTTCTGACATTCTCACTTATTGTGGTTTTAAAGATTACAGTATATTCATGCAGGTTAGTGACATTTTGATGTCGCCTCAGAATTTGACTTCTAGTTCTGAATATGAGTTTTCAATAAGAACTTTTGGTGCAAAACTAGTTGGAGGGGGCCACTCAAAATTCAAGTGATGAGCGAATGATATCGCTTACAGAAATCGATCCAATGCCATGGAATTCCTCAGAAATTACGAGTGATAACGTTGTCACAGATGTGATAACGAAAGAAAATTCCAATTTTATGGCCGAATGTTTTCATTTTTATGGGTAAATCTTGAGTGGCCCTCACCAACTAGTTTTGCACCGAACTTTTTTTCTTCTCTTCGTAAATTTAATTTTTCCTAGTTTTATTTTGGATTCACTTTCTGAGACAGATTTTCTCGCAAAACTTCGAAGGAAGACGGAGACTGCTGACTGTAGCTGTATTTATTCGCTATAATAATCTCAATTATTACCGTCCTGCATGAAAAACCTCTTCTCATGAAAAATGGTTTTAATAATAATTGTGAGATTTTGGCAGTAATGGGCAGGGATCAACCCGGTTTCAAAAAAGGTTCTATTTTTGTTCTCGTTTTGAAGTTTTTTTTTGGTTTTTAGACTGCCGGATGGGTAACTCAAAAAGACTTTAATCCCAGAACGCAAAACATATGTAGAGCAAAAAAGTTGCAAACGAAAAAAATATATGAATCAATCAAAAAAAACCCTCTCGGAATTTATTAAATCTCATCCACGTATAATAATCTTATGAGTATTGACACCATTTTCATTGAAAGAACCCTTATTAGTTATGGCAAAAGGAGTAATAAACAAATAAATCGGAGGAATACCGTTGCAGTCAGCTGTTTTTGCCATATAAAAATTATGAAACTGAAAAAAATGCGCACAGTCTCATAAAAATCAATCTCACAAACTGGAATCAGAAATAAACTATTATTTTTTTCCCAAAAAAAAGTATTATGGAAGAACGGAGAATTGGAATCAACGGCAAAAATGTTCATTTGCCATCAGAATGTTCTAAATGCATGTAAAATACTGTATTATTTAGAACCTTCATAAGTGGCTAAAATAGAACATTTACCCACAAAAATATAAAGAAGAAAATAAAAATAAAAAAGCTTTTTACCTCACATTTGTCAGCAGAAGGCGACGGGATGAGATGTGTTTCTCGGGAAACTCGATCGATGCCGAACAATGAAATGTTTCGCATTGTTATCATTGCCACACAAAGGGCGAAAAACATAGCGAAAGGCGCGTAATTTGCATTGTATTGACAGGCGCCGCACACCCTGCTCCCAATTCTTCGCCTAAATGTTGTCATGACATTGCTGTACACGAGCGCGCGACACTCGCAGCAATCTGCGCACTCCCTCAACCGCGCACTATTTTGTGTCACGCTGTCTGTCGCGCTGTCGTGATGTTATGACCACGCGACACTTGTGACAGTTCGTGACCGTAACTGTTGTGACAACAAGCTCGTGACAGTCACGAGCCATGTGTTGTAGGATACGAGACGAACCCATAGCTCGCGCCTTTTGGTCGCGACATGTCGTGACATGGCATGACAATTGTCGTCACGACAATGGGGGGTTTACTACCAGCCCTGATAAGGGTGTTTCGACGAAAAAGCCACCGCTCCGCGATGTGAAAGCCGAAAACATGAAATCACTTAGAATGAAACAGAGTCTACCTATTCAAATCTGGAAAAAGTTCTTTTTGATGAAGGCTTTCGGGGTGGGGGTTTTAATGTTTCCCAAACGCAGGAGAGATGAGGAAAGGGAGAGGACCGGAGAGCCGGATTCGACGGTACATAGCGCCCAATCAAACGCCTCGCTCCTCTACAGGGCACCCCACTTTTTTAGAGGTTGAGAAAAATTACGACCACCCCCCAGGGGCCGGATGCATCAACGCGCCGGGTTGGAGCAGGGGCAGGGCAGTCGGCATCATTGAAGATCGCGGTGCAAGGGCAGTGTTTTTAACTGCTCCAGCTGCCCCAGCCTCCCAGCTGGGGCAGCTTGGACACGACTGATTCTGGGATTTATAGAGTTTTTCGAGGGCACAGGCTGCCCTGCCCTGCCTCAACCCGGTCCAATGATGCATTCGGCCCCAGGTTGTTGAGAAAGCAAAACCTCGTCTCTGCGCGCCTTCTGGCCAAATCCTCAGGGCTCCAGTAAACCTATACATTTTTATGTTGAGAAAAAATACTGAGAAAAAATGGCATCTTATTATGAAAAACTGTGAGACAAAAAAAACATTTTTTCAGAAAATTTACATCGAAAAACTCGTAATCAGGCAAACAAATATGTCATATAACTGCAAGCTTTTATTTATAGGAGAACAATAAAGAGCTTATCATCAAACCAAGCAGAAAATCAAATAGGAAATATTAATTTTCGGATCCTTTCTAGGCGGGTGGGGGGGACCACCCAAGATTTATCCATTAAAAATGATGAGAAACTGGGATAAAAGATGCCCAATAGTGCTCTCAGCTTCATTGTTTTTTATGAAAGCTCTGAAAAAATACTTCATTTGGTAGACTAACCACTCTGCAGTTTCTTTCATTACTGTCTTGAATCGTGGGTGCCCCCCCCCCTCATCTAGGAGAGTGCTTAAATTTCGATTCCCGCACTATCAGCCGCAGTTTTCCGTCAATACACAAGATCTTGATATGACAAGAAAATTTTAGCAAGCACACGTCCTTCGATTATCGGAATGCTGAGCGATCGCAACGAAGAAGGTAACGTGATGATTTCAAAGCGCAACGAATCTCCCCCGCGGCGTCCGGCTGTGTAATGGGCATTACTTTCCCTCCAAACAGACCACAAACAAGTGGTTTTGTTTTTGGTAGAGATAATCAAATGTGATATGCGGCATATTTGCGTTTATGATAAGGAAGCACTAGAGCGGAGATGTCCATATCTTCCGAAAAAGTGCTCGGTAGTGTTCCATTCTTACTCGATTGCTTTCCCCGGTTGGCCGGCTCCCGCCCCGCCTATGGGATATACTAACTCTGCCGACGTTCTCGCATTAAGAATTGAAGACGAGCGTGAGGCAAGTTAGCTTTTCTCAATTTGCTAATCGTGTTTCAGAATGTGGCAGACCTAGCTGGTAACAAGGTCTTTCGAAGCGATTCTTGGTCCCACTGATTTCCACTCATTGTTGCTAGATATCTATTTGCGAGTATTCATCGTTTGGAAGGATCAATTATTCACAGCACGGGCAGATCTGAGCACTATCCTAGACGAGGGAGGGGCATTCAAGATTCAAGAGTGAAATCAAATGAACCACCGACTGAAAAGTTAGCAATAGAAGTATTTCTATACTGTTTGCATAACAACAGCGATTGATAGCAGTGTCAAGCATCTTCCATTAGAGTTATGCTTCATTTCTAACAGTAAATCCTGGGTCCCCCCCCCCGTCTAGTATAGAGCCCAGATCTGCCCGTAGGTCGAACTTTCGTTAAGCGTGTACGGAGCTGATGGAACTATGCCACTATTCTCCTCCCTGCGGTTTTTTCTCTCGACATTTGCCTACCTCGCGGGCCCATTCCAGGTTACTGAGGTTCTCAGAAAGCGGTATGCGCACTTTTAGGTCTCGTGGACCTGCAGTCTAGGGGGTGAGGAGCTTGATGATCGCGCACAGGAATACTGGCGCACATCCTCTGAACCAAAAACGAATTTTAGAAATGAAAATACCTTGCAATTAGACGTTTTTATATCACTATCAATCACTGTTGTTGTGTCTATAGAATTAGTTAAATTTATGAGAGCTCACAGCGTTATCGACCAGTCCTTGGTGCACATCTAGTTGGGGAATCAAAAATAATAGTCTACTGGGTATCTAGATATTACGATAGCGTATTAATTCGAAAACACGATATCGTGGGCTTATCAGTAAGAGAACGATGACGAAAGAGTGCAGAGCTATTTGGTGGGGGAAGTACTCAGAATTAATCCCCAAAAATCTAAACTTCTTCAGATATAATATACCTATAACACAGCGTTATCACTCCTTGTTTTCTACTGACCTCATAAAATTTCTTTGATCTTTTATAGTGGTATCATAGATTCTTTACTTTTTTTTATTGTCTCTTGTCTATATTCTAAGCATAATTCTCATATGTTGTCACATCTTTATGAAAAAAAAACACAGCACAACATTCAAGTAAAAATTTTGGCACTATCCTAGACGGGGGTCACCAAGGGTTCAGGTCAGAAATAAAATAAACCACCGATCGGTAATGCAATCAATCGAAATACTTCAATAGAGTTTCACTAAAAATAATGATTGATAACACCATCAAGCATCTTTTATCAGATTTTTTGTTCATTTTTATGAATAAATCTTGTGTGCCTCCCTCCCCGTCTAGGATAGACCCAAAATTTTCTGACCAAGTAGGTCATCTAATCTGAAAGAGTACCATTTTAATATTGTACTCTTTTGAATTAGAAGACCCAGTAGAGAATATTTTGAAATTAACAATTGTTTCGGCCGCATGGGTTGTCAAACGAACCAGTTCGTTTTGTCCCTTCAATCAGATTTGCTACGCTGGGGTGTCCTTGCAGACCTTATATCACAATTTAAAGACAAGTGAGCAATCGTATGGTAATCAGAACTGTGATTTCAGGTATCCCTAAAACTATGGAATCTGCATTTGTTCTCATCCGGGGCATTCAGTAATGTGTATCGTGGATTTGCCGAATCAGACACTAATATTCCCAGGGAGATAGTGATCAAAAAGACGTGGTCCGGAGCGCGGGAAGGTACACATCTATTCTCATTTGTGGAGTGAAATTTATTTTCGGCGATCGCGTGCGTGCGCGAGCGTATGCTTCTAGGCCAGACTTTCACGCTGTCTCTCGCCTCGCTCCGCACAAGCACGCGAAGGAACAGAGTTAATTTGGCTGCGAAATAGGGGATATTCTCCACGGTCTCGGCGAAAGCGATGGTGCGATTCTGGAAATTCTGGAGCTTTGCCAATCCTTATACTTAAAACAGTTATGTCCCGATGTTTGTATGTATGTTTGTGTGTGTATGTGTGTGTGTGTAATTGCGTTTCTCTGCGGATCTCCGGAATGGCCGATCGAAACAGGGATGAAATGGTACCAACATTTGGGTGGGAGGGACATCCATCGATTACCAAAAAATTAGCCTGAATCTTGCGCGCCTCGGGGCAACCGAGTTTGTCCGTGGGGCGCACTTTTGGCCTTGGGTAATGAAAACTTCTGTGAGTCGTGTAGCTCTAGAAAGGCTAAGCTCTAATCAAGGCGACAGGTATTTAGTAGTGGTGGATGGGACGCCGTTCAGAACCGCCAGGGTTTGAGGAGTGTGCAGTACGTTATCGATAGTGTGCAGGACCTCAGTGGGAGAGTGCAGGACCCAAACAGGAGTGTACAGGACGTCACAAAAAGTGTGCAGGACCCAAGCGGGAGTGCGCAGAACGTCGTAGAAAGTGTGCAGGACCCCAGTGGGAGTGTGCAGGACCCAAATGAGAGTGTGCAGGACGTCATAGAAAATGTGCAGGACCCCAGTAGGAGTGTTTAGGACCCAAATGGGAGTGTGCAGGACGCCGTAAAAAGTGTGCAGAACCCCAGTGAGAGTGTGCAGGACGTCATAGAAAGTGTCTAGGACCCCTGTGGGAGTGTGCAGAACTTCATAGAAAGTGTGCAGGACCCAAACAGGAGTGTACAGGACGTCATAAAAAGTCTGCAGGACCCAAGTGGGAGTGCGCAGAACGTCGTAGAAAGTGTGCAGGACCACAGCAAGAGTGGGCAGAACGTTGTAGAAAGTGTGCAGGACCCCAGTGGAAGTGTGCAGGACCCAAACAGGAGTGTGCGGGACGTCATAGAAAATGTGCAGGACCCCAGTAGGAGTGTTCAGGACCCAAATGGGAGTGTGCAGGACGCCGTAAAAAGTGTGCAGGACCACAGCGGGAGTGTGCAGAACGTCGTAGAAAGTGCGCAGGACCCCGATGGGAGTGTGCAGGACCAAAATGGGAGTATGCAGGAGATCATAGAAAGTGTGCAGGACCCCAGTGGAAGGACGCAGGACCCCAGTGGGAGTGTGCAGGACCCCAGTGGGAGTGCGCGGGATCCAAATGGGAGTCTGCAGAACGTCGTATCAAGTGTGCAGGACCTTAGTGGGAGTGTGCAGGACGTCATAGAAAGTGTGCAGGTCCCCAGTAAGAATGTGCAGGACGTCATGGAATGGGTGCAGTACCCCAGTAGGGGTGTGCAGTACGTCGTGAAATGTGTTCAGGACCCAGGTGGAAATGGGCAGGACGTCATAGAAAGTTAGCAGGGCCGCAGTGGAAGTGTGCAGTACGTCATGAAGAAAGTAGAATTGAAACAGCAAGATTTTGTCAATTTTCCATGCGAAATCTTAGCCTTTGTGTAGCGAAGAAAGCAGATAGGAAATCATGTATCTTGAGAAGCGTGCAACGCGTTTTGAGGAGTACGCGAAACTCTGGAGACGCTTCCTCGCCAGTCTGACGAAACAAGCAGCAGCGCCACTTCCGGTTCTTCTCTGTTCGTCACAAATTACAACCGCTCAGTCACTTCGATAAACCAGTTTTATATATGTTGAAAGTCTGAGCTTATCTAAAACTGCTTCACAAAAACATAAACATCCACGGGCATATTTCATTTATTGAGAACAAAGGCATGGTGTTGGTCAACAAGGGAAACCACATCTAGATTGCGAACGCTTTTTTCTTAACATGACAGGGATGGTAAAGCGAGAATAATAGCTTGGGTACATTACAGACGGAAGGGGTCGTAAATAAGATGCAGGTTGCCACCGACGATTTACCGCTGGCTTCTTATGTTTTGCTTTTTGATCCCACATTTTCATACCCGACATCCTGCTGTGAATGTGCGGCAGCCTGCTCTGCTCAGGAGAGTTCATACGGACAGCAACTTTCGAATATACGGAAGGCAGTCAATACCGTTTTGTCAGAATAATCTGCCTCAGGAAGCTAGCGCACGTGAAAGTTTTTTTGAGCGAAAACTTCGCTAGGTCTCGCTAGTAGTATTTATTCAGTCTTCTGATTTGCTTATGGGCAACCGGGCTTCCGCTTTGCGTTTTCTGACTTTTTCTCGTTTATAATTCTTTTTTATGTTGAGTGTTGCCGGCACGGGCTTCAATTCGTACGCAAGGTGGATTCGCAACTTTTTGTGTCTGCAGATGAATTTATTTTCTGATTTTCACATTCAAAATTATCAATACTTTCAGCTTCTTCTTGTGAAATTCCAACAAAGTTGTATTTAGAAGTATTCAAAACTATTTCGAAATTATTCAGTGATTGACACAGGTTTTGTGTTATTCTAGCATGAATGTAATAGTGTCTTTGATGGAATTCGGGGAAAACCAATCCCCGACTTCGACTATTCCGTGAAGTTGCTCACCGTATTGATCGTTTAATCACGGTTTTACCAACTAAGATTTCAGGAAAACATATCTTGGAACCCCGAGGACTTGCGAATTCCCCTCGCACACAGAGGAAAGCACCCGCCTGCAACACTAAAAATATTCAAAAAACGAATTAAACCAAGAAAACCCATGAAATAGCGAAAGCAAAAACTTCCTCTGAGCACCAGCTGATAGATGACGAATCTTGGCAAAGCGCCAAGAGTTTATGTACCAACATCTATTTACATACAAGGTAAGGATACTAGGACAAACAAGGTCACTCTAACCACTTTTTTACGCAGAATTCGATTTTCCGCCCGTAGGTGAGGAATAGTTCTCTGAGCGGCGCTATAGGCGTCTTACTCTACTTTCCTTCATTGGTTGGGCCGGCACTTTTTATCGATTAGCTCGTTCTAGAAGCGCTTTCAGCTTTTTCTACAGTTTCATCACCGAATGTGAATGTGTTTGGGATGCTGATGATGATGTTGAAGGACATTTGTCAATTTTCCAATGTCGTCAGCTGATTCCGCTCAAAGCATCTCGACGTGAGAAAACTTTGAGGGCCGAACGCTACTTCTGATGATTTCCGAAAAGCTTGTTGACACTAGGCTCTATTTTTTGAGGTGGTAGTTTTAGGTGGTGGACCCAAGTTTGACTTCCAATTACCGATTTTCGGTAGACTACCATGGGTTACACGAAGTATAGGGTACTCCGGTCAAAGTCTCATATGTATCTAAAATATCTCTGTAGGAGGTCCTTCAGGGTGGTAAACACGAATTTGTCGAGCATTTGTAGTTTTTCAATATATTTAAACAGTTTACACCAGCTAAATGGCATTAGAGACAAAGTAGATCACAGTGAACCTTAGGCTCTGTCCATACGTGGCGAGAGCGTGCGATTACGCAAAATCGATGGTCATCGTGGGCACACAATTCGCTAGCCGCTCACAGGCGCTCCCTCTCGCGCGCCCTCGCCCGCTCGCTCTCGCGCGCTTGCGCCAGCACCACGACGCAAGCCGCAAGTGCCTTAGGCAGCGTCCATACGTGGCGAGAGCGGTCGCTCCCGCTGTTGTGCGCCTCTCGACGCTCCTCACCGCTGCCTGCAAATCTATTCAGGCAAACACCCCTGCCTCGTGTTGATTCGATTGAAAACGTTTGATCGGGTGATCAATCGCTGAAATGGTCGCAACGGCTGATGATTTCCCACGGAAAAATCAACGGCCGTGGTGGGATTATGAAAAACAAGGGGAGTGGTTTTGAAACAGGTTTAATACCACCTGTTTTAGTGATGGGGCAGTAAGCTTGAAACTTGCTGCTTGCTTCGTGGCGCTGGCGCAAGCGCGCGAGAGCGAGCGGGCGAGGGCACGCGAGAAGGAGCGCCTGTGAGCGGCTAGCGAATCGTGTGCCCACGATAACCATCGACTTTGCGTAATCGCAGGCTCTCGCCACGTATGGACGGAGCCTTAAAGGCAGTGTCCACGATGAAATCAGTCTCCGAGGTTTCACCGGAAATCAAGAGGTTCGAGCCCTACTTAGCCAGGAAGGTTGGAAGGCCGGCTAAGAACCAGCACGAACGAGCCCTATACGGCCCTGATTTGAGTGATCCGCTCAGGCAACGCCCACTCCCTCATCGGGTATCGATAAGGTTACTCCAACTCAAATTTTGAGTTTGAGAAGGTAATCGATCATCAAGGGGGGAATGTTTAGTTAAAGGCATCGTTCGCGCTGGAAATCAGTTATCATTTTTCAGGCTCAACTTCATGATTGAGCCCGGTAGACCACACTGGTAAACTTTGGCGCGTCAAAAACGTTGCGCATTGAGGTTGGAAGGCGTCAAAGATGAAGATTCGCCCCCAATTCTCACCAGTCATCTAGCACTTTTTCCTAGAATGTTGGTGCGATCGTAAAACAACATGAAAAATAGTTACGGCACGAACTCCACATGCAGAAAAACTCTGAAAATGACACTGACGAGGCCTCCAAAAACAGAAAAACTTCAAAAAGGCTTTTGGCGCAAAATTTAAATTCGTATTTACAATGTGTTCCGATTGACTTTTCTTTACAAATGAAGGTTTTTCATGGCCCCCTTCGACATTTTCGTTCACTAGAGAGGCCAAGCTACACAAAAACGTGTAAAAATAATATACGGTTCTCTGCGCGTACGATGCCTTTAAAGGCATTGTTTGCGATGAAATTCGTTTCCGAGTTTTCAATGTATAATGGGAGCTCTAGTACCCTACACAACACCCACGTTGAAAGAACCGCGATAAAGTTACTGAAAACTGTTTTTCCGGACCCCTTTTTCTTCGTTTCCAGACCCATCCATCTAATCGACGCATGAGAAAGGAAGAGTCGATCGTTAAGAATCGCTGTGTTGACCCATGATCTCCCGATCAAATCCCATTCATCTTTCTTTCAGCTGATTTTCAATGGAGAAAAGGTTGACCGAAATGAGCAGAAAAGGCATTCATGACGTAGTCACTTCATATATTTCATCAACTTCCACTCATTTGTACTATATTACTTATTGATCAATTACATTCGCTTCTCATTTGATGAACGGACGTAACAGATGATCGACCCAAAGGCCAACCCCCGAACCCAGAAAGACGTTTTCAACTGGAAATAACTTCATTTCGGTTCATTTTTGAGACTTCAGACGTCGTGAATGGCCTTATCAAGGCCCATTCGAAAGATATAACACAAAAACAGGAATTTGGTTTTCATCGCGCACGCTGCCTTTAAGTGGAGTGAACAATAGCCCCCTGAATGTGTCATATTTCCTTAAAATGAGTTTTCCGGCTATTCTCGGATCAGAGACAGTTGAAAAAAGTGGGCGTTGCGTGAACGGAACACTTGGATTTAGGGCCGTATAGCACTCTTCTGTGCTTGTTCTAAGCCAATTTTTCAGCATTACTGGTGAAGTTGGACTCGAACCTCTTGATTTCCGGTGAAAACTCGGAGACTGATTTTGTCGTGGACACTGCCTTTAATATATTAAAAAACGGACCGCTGTATCGTCTTCAGCCCGTTAAATAACCACCACACCAGTCTTAAACCGAATCCGATTCCTTCCTCGGTAGCCGCGAACAAGTAAACCTGTGTTGTGAGAACAGCTCAGCACCTAGAGAGATGAATTCGAATTCTTCGTCAGAAAATGGTACTGGAAACATATATGGTGAGTGCTTCATGTGAAAGCCACGGAAATGAAAGAGAATGACCATCGATCAAATGATCTCGCTCCCGATTTGTAGTACTGGTGGTTGTGTTGGTTTGTTGGCCGCAACCGCTCTATCGCCGCTTTCTGAGGCTGTGGACTATAATCTCATTAGATCATTGAAGACTCACTTAGCTTGTGATTTTCAATGCAAAAAAACTTTCGTTAAATATTTTTGTCGGCTGCTCAAAAGGTTTTCAGCGACCTCACTAACAACCTTCGAAATCAATGTTTTAAAGAAGCTAAATCGGCTTAATCACCCGAACGTCGTCCGCTTGCTATACAGCTATCGAACAAAATATACAGACAACGCAAGTTTTCCTTCCTGTTAATCCTTATGGCTTCGTCATCCGCTGTCATTAGTCAATCTTTCAGACGTGCTTCTCACTAATATTCGAATTTTTTCCGTTGAATCTTTACCAATACCTGAAGAAACACAATCGTAGAATTCATATAATAGAGACAAAGATGTTCGCATGGCAGTTGTTCCGTGGCCAGTATCATTTACTGAGAGTCAGTGGACTTTTTTAGCTTCTAACTCACCAGGTATGTACGTATTCAACGAAGGTAAATAACTGATTTCTAGGCTGGCATCTGCCATAGAGACATTAAACCGCAGAACTTGCTCGTTGATGAAGAAACTGGCCTGTTGAAGATAGGTGACTTTGGATCGTCTGCGCAGGAGCCAAGAAAGACTCCACAACCCAGTTACCATGTGACGAGGTGAGCTTCGGAGTTGAAACAGTGCGCGAACGTCGTTGGTAGTTGCTCTACTTAGTTCAAGTGTGGTGTGAATGTGTCTGTAGCTGAACATCCGACCAGAATATTACGAAAGAGCTCAGAAGCCCTTGGTTCGCTCGAAACTTTTTCGTGAATATGAAGAGTGGCTATGCTGGTGATGGCGCCAAAATTCGAGGTGAAAGGTGGGGCGGTAGAGTAGGCGTGTTTTTATAGAATGCCCTGCTAGGAACACCCAATGGGAAACTCACGAAACAGCTGAGGAAGGGTTCTAATGATTTCAAAGGTGTGAAATAGGGGCTCGGGTTGAAAGTTGAGATAAGAAGCTCGAGGTTCCTGAGGGAGCGTAAATGGTAAACAACACAAGCAAAAACCGTCGCTAAGGAAGGTATGGTTGAAAATGAAATACTGACATGCATAATTTCCTCCACTGATAATTCAAAGACTCAGTACAATCTCAGAATTGCTTTCCAGCTCAACTGCTTGCACTGGAGAGATTTTTACGCTGATCACAATGGTGCTTCCGAAATTGCTCAGAACCCACAACAAGCGAAATTACAGTCCCTCAAAAATTCGTATATGGATTACAATTCATCACTCCCCTTGTTCCTACTGATAGTGAGATTGAAAACTCTAGAAATGTTTCATGTTTTTTCGCTCATCCTGAGAAGCTGAGACTCAGCAATTGGCAGCGTCGCTACACACAGCGGCCGGACCATAACATGAACTTTCACTCACCAGCTTGGACTGTGCCTTTGATGCCACGAATAAACTAGGGCTATCACTGTTTGACGGTCAGCCTCCGGGAGGTGAAGAGTACAGAAATACTCGGGACAAAGCGTGTCTATCCATCACTCAGGGAAATCGATGTAACTTATGCTGCGGAGCTCAGTGGATGTTCACGTTTATGGTCGCATATAAGGGTTTCGACCGTGATGGCTTGCGCCGTTCAAGCAGTGGATGCCATGGTCAGATGCGCTGTTGAGACATAGTGGTAGACTCTCTCAATCACTTACCTAGAGGAGCTGTCCTTTACTTCCTGAAGTCATTTTTAAAGCAGATAGCTCGGGCTAGTCGAGGCATTGCCAAGAGTCAGTCCCTATATATACATCTATCAAAAAAGGGTCTTCCAAGCGAAAGAGGTTTGGTTGGCGTCAGAAACGTTTCAACAAAAAGGGAACAATAGGCAAGTAGGATGATGAGAGTCTACAAAAAGTGGACAATGTTTTCTGAGACTGATTTTCTTGGCCGACACTTCTTAACAGTGGAAACAAACCGTTGTGGTGTTCCACACGGAAGCGCTTCGGGGTTCGAATAGTCTCCGATTATGCGAGCAGCGATAAAAATGCATATTTATGTGAACCTATTAGTTATCATTAGAAGAGAAAATGATGTCAACTTTACCTACACTGACGGCTAGCTCCAGCTGCTACGAGAAGCGAACTCAAAGTGCAGCATCAAAAAAGAGTATTTTCTTATATTCTCGTCAAGAATAGAAGTCCATTCTTGGAAGCCATTAAACTCTTCCTCGTGGAATGCAACAACGGTTTGTTTCCGCTGTTAAGAAGTGTCGGCCAAGAAAATCAGTCTCAGAAAATATTGTTCACTTTTTGTAGACTCTCATAATCCTACTTGCCTATTGTTCCCTTTTTGTTGAACCGTTTCTAACGCCAGCCAAACCTCTTTCGCTTGTAAGACATTTTTTTGGTAGAATTGTTCACTTTTTCCTGATATTACGAAGTAATATCCCTGAGAAATTTTCTTTTTCATAGGATGGATTGATATGATAATCAGTAAGTAATCGACTTGCTCCGCACGCTACAAGTGACGCGCGACTCACTTTACGACGTCCTGATGACGTCATAAGATGGTCTATGTACTTTAAATGACATCCTGATGACATCATCAGATGCCCTGTCTACTTTACACGACATCCTGATGATGTCATCAGATGCCGTGTGTAGTTTACACGACATCCTGATGGCATCATCAAATGTAGATGCCCTGTGTACTTGGCACGACCTTGGTACGACGTCCTGATGACGTCACCAGACGCACTATGTACTTGGCACGACCTCCTGATGACGTCACCAGATGCACTATGTACTTGGCACGACCTCCTGATGACGTCATCAGATGCCCTATGCACTTGGCACGACCTGGGCACGACGTCCTGATGATGTCAGCAGATGCCCTATGTACTTGGCACGATGTCCTAATGACGTCAGCAGATGCCCTATGTACTTGGCACGACGTCCTGATGACGTCATCAGATGCCCCATGCACTTTGATGACTTCATCAGAAAGCAACAAACTTGTTAGTCACTTCCCCTGTCCCTTTTCTACAAAAAAGTACAGCCTACAACGTGTTTTAGCGATTTGATGTACAAAAGGATAATATCACTTGATATGATAAGCAGTAATAAGTGAAGTATTTAATGTTAAACAGTAAACTAACAAACTTGTTAGTCACTCTCCTTGTCCGTTCCCATCAAAAAGTACAGCCTACAACGTGTTTTAGCGATTCGATCTACCAACTGATAATATCACTTGATATGATAAGCAGTAATAAGTGAAGTAGTTAATGTTAAACAGTAAGTAACACATTTGTTAGTCACTTTCCTTGTCCCTTCCCATCGAAAAGTACAGCCTACAACGTGTTTTAGCGATTTGGTCTACCAACTGATAATATCACTTGATATGATAAGCAGTAATAAGTGAAGTAGTTAATGTTAAACAGTAAGTACTCATTGTCTACCCACTCACCAGCCTGCTTATCTATCCACATACCAACTTACCAGCCTGTCCAACTGATCGCCTGCGACCATTAGCAGTGGCCACTACTAAGGGTGCGTAACGCACGAGGAAGCAGGAAGCAGGAAGCAGGAAGCAGGAAGCAGGAAGCAGGAAGCAGGAAGCAGGAAGCAGGAAGCAGGAAGCGCGAAGCAGTAACAGCGCACAACAAGAATTTTGGTAAGGACTCGCCGATCTAACTTTGTTAGTTTTGAACCGATTTGGCTCAAATTTGTCAGCATGTGCCTCCTGGACCCTCTCACCTATATCCCGATGGAAATCTCTGGAGAACAGGTTTTATTAACTACTTTACAGAATTCTAAGTGATCATAAGTCCGGGGCAGAACCAAACCTCTCCAGCCGCTTCGCGGCTGGAGCGATAGTTGGTTCTGTATCGCTTGCTTCCGCTGCAGGTCTGCTGATAATTAAATTCTGAATCTCAACAATTGCAGACGTCATGGAAAAACAGCGGCAGCGAAACGCCAATGTATAACTAGGCCCTTACAAATACCCTTCTCGGCCACAGATTCCTTATTGAAGGATGACGGGTTGTTACACTTGGCAGCTTTGGTCGCGGTCGCCGAGCTACTCACGTGGTTCTCCATGCGTCAGACTAAATCGAATACGGAAGCCATTTATTATGTAAAATCACATATGTTCCTTAAGGTAACAAACAAACGAAACTTGAAAGACAAAAACAAACAATTGAAATATACTACTGATGAAGATGCGAGAAAATGTAGAAAACATTCCGAAAAATGATATCGCCTACAGAGCTACAGAAAACAAAACAAACAAAACAAAGCTTTCAGTGATTTTATACTAACCTAGTCTGTATAGCAACCCAGCCAGAAAACAATAACGACGAATTCGTGATTAACTTCTTCCATTCCCTTGGCGTCGTCCACAATTGTACGCCATTTTTTTGTCCACCTCAGCGATTCCAAGTTGCAACTCCAAATCGTATTCAGGGAACGATTCCATTGCGCCCGTGTAGCGCTGGTCGCTCCGACTACGTTCGAACAAGGCTCGAATCACCACTGGGCAAATTCCCGAACCAGAATTTTTTGCCTTTTTTTCGGAACAAGAGCAGCTACAATACCGCTCATGGGATTTGGCCAGAAGGCGCGCGAGATCGAATTTCAGCGTCTTTTTCGTATTTTTTGTATAACTCGCTATAAAGTCAACTTTGAGGGAAACTGCAGCGATATTCGTGATCCTGGTGCCAAGGGCTACCAAACGGTATAGCCCTTGTTGGGGTTTCGTTTTGAACTCACCAAGTTTGACAGGCAGGGTATACTGTATATTACCATTTGATGGAGGGGGGGGGCTCGGCGTCCTGTCTCTGCGTCCTCCTGGCTTCCACCACAGCCTCTACAACGCGCCCCCCGTCTGTGGCCTCACTGACTCGTGTGCTGCCTCTCCTCACCACACCTTCGACCAGCAGCGCTGATTTTCGGCGGTCCCTCAACCGGCAATCCATTTGGTGTGGGTGCGTCCATTAACCAATGTCCCAGGAGTTATGCCTATCACACACCAAATCGAGGACACTTCAAATATTGGGTAAATAGAAGATATACGAATAGAAGATATAAAAGAAGGGAAACTCGGGTTTCAGAATGCAGCAAACAGCATGGTTCAAATTATGCTTTTACATATTCAGATCTTTTTACGAATATTCGACTTTTCGAAAAATTCGGGATTTTGAAGCTCTCGAATATTCGTTTTTCCGAATAATTCGGAAAATTGCCTCTCCCGAATAATTTGAAGGCGACTTTTTCAGTCGAATGATTTTTTGAATCATTCGATTCGGTCAAAGTATAATTCAGACAGGACACTGGTCTCAGATGTGGTGTTTCAAGTAACTTCGCAGGAGCCAGAATACTAGTTTAACTTCACAAAATGTGGATTTCTTAACAGATAAATCTCATTGAATGTACATAAGGTCTTGTGAAAAAACGAGATATTTTTGTCGACCGTTCTTATGACCATTGCGCTAAATGAATGTAAACAAAACACGCATCCTACAACACTTCAAAGACGTGTGTGAAAAAAGAGAAACAAAATGCTCTTGAAAAATCAAGCAAAAGGCGGAGAAACAGTTGAGCAACATTGCCGTGGAATAATACCAAAAGCCATATTTCATCGTGACCACCGCCTTTAGATGTGCAGAAAGACTACTTCGGGCCGAATTGTATTATTTACAAAATATTCGAATGATACATATATACATAAATAAATTACGAATCAATCGAATTCGAAAATTTTCTTTCTTAAGACATATTCGAAATTCGAATACTTCGTAAGAAGCGGCACAGAATAATATTCAAAAGTCTAATATTCCAAAAACAGGCTTTCAAAAATTATTCAGATTTCGTTCAGAAATCCACCTTTTGTTGAGCTTAGCTAGTATTCTGGCTCCTGCGCAGGGTTGAAGCAGCCCGTTACACCAGTTTTCGACTGAGCAACGATTCCCTTCCGTGTTGACCATATTTTTTTTGGAATTTCCGAAATTTTTAGGATCCCCCCCAGAATGAAAAAATCTTTTTGAGAGCGGTAAAGATGGAGAAGGATGAAATTTGTGGTGAACTTTGGTCAAATCGTACAATCACCTGTTTTCATTTTTTTTCAAGAATTTTCCAATTATTTCACGACCCCCCTTTCGCCGAGTCGCAGCCCTGCTCAACTCCGCTCCTGCGAGGTTACTCAAAACACCACATCTAAAATCTGTGTTCAGTTTCAACTTTATTTGGACAAATCGAATGATTCAAAAAATCATTCGACCGAAAAAATCGACTTCGAATTATTCGGAAAGTCGAATATTCGAGAATGGCAAATTCTTGAATTCATCGAAAAATCGATTGTTCCAAAGAAGCCAATTCCCGAATTACCTGAAAAAACCGAATATTCGGCAAGTTCAAAATCTCGATTTATTCGAAAACTTGAATATTCGTAAAAAATCTGAATATGTAAAAGCATAGTTTGAAGCATGCTGTTTGCGGCATTCTGAAATCCGAGAGTTTCTCGTCTTCTATATCTTCTATTCGTATATCTTCTATTCAGCCATTTCAATATTTAAAGTGTTCTCGATTTGGCGTGTGATAGGCATAACTCCTGGGGCCTCGGTTAATATACGCACCCACACCAAATGGATTGCCGGTTGAGGGACCGACGAAAATCAGCGCCGCTGGTAGGTGTGGTGAGGAGAGACAGCACGCGAGTCAGTGAGGCCACAGACGGGGGGCGCGTTGTTGAGGCTGTGGTGGGAGCCAGGAGGACGCAGAGACAGGACGCCGAGCTCCCCCCCTCCATCAAATGGTAAAATACAGTCTACCCTGCCTGTCAAACTTCGTGAGTTCAAAACGAAACCCCAACAAGGGCTATACCGTTTGGTAGCCCTTGACACCAGGATCACGAATATCACCGCAGTTTCCCTCAAAGTTGACTCTGAAGTGAGTTTTACGAAAAGACGAAAAAGACACTAAAACCCGACCTCGCGCGCCTTCTGACCAAATCCTATGAGTGGTATTGTAGTTTTTGTGCTTCAAAGTTTTAAGTGTGCTGATATATTATTTTCAGGTACTACCGCCCACCAGAGCTGCTGTTTGGCTCGAAGATTTACGGTTGTGAAGTCGGTAGGTGAACTGTAATCTCAAAACAAAATAGCGATTGAGGGCAGCGTTCACCTTGGACTACGTTTTCTAATTTTTGTAGCATATGACGTACGAAAGACAACCGTAGGAACCAATTTTGATGAAACGAGCAGTGAGAATGGTTGAATCCGAATAAAAAATGAAACTTTCTATAAGGACGTGTCCGTGCTACCCCTACGGACTCGTCGTACGGTCTTTAAGCATTCACATGATGCTAATTGGGAGACGAAAAGACACCCGCTGTGACCCGACTGAACACGCATGTGCCGTCGCTGACCGTTCCGCTCGATGCGCGTGTAGTGCAGTCGGCATGGATGGCGCAGATACTTTGCGCTCCTCCACGCGCGTTGGCGCCAACTCGGTGCACGTATGCTATAACATATGCGCACAGAATTTGCGCCAACCAACAATAAGGAACGAGGACAATAGGGGAGTATCAGTGCGATCCAGGCACACTGTAACATTACATTGCCCACTCAAGTCGGAAATACCCCCTTCCCCTCCATGTAAACGGATTAAGCCCGCATGGTCTGTCCGGATCCGGCTGTGGCCGTCCCAGTCAATACAAATGCAATGCATTGCTCAAAAAACTAGAAAATCTCTCGTTATGGCCCGACTGTGTAGACATCAGTGCGCTCAAATACGCCTGCATAAGCGATTGGCATGCAGCAACACCCAAGGAACGGCGCAGAAAGGCGCAGGATCACTACGGACGGGAGAGGACGGCTCAGTGTCACTAGGGATGGCTCACTACGGCCTTCGGCAATTTATAACGGGACCAACTACGCTGCACTTTGCGTAACACTAACTATTCCTAGCCATGGCTACCTGCATTGCGTACAGACAAACGGCGAACAATGATTAGAAAATAGGTATCGCCCCGTGAATTCCAGCCCGGATCAGGTAGCGAGTGAAACCTCGACTGACTTCGGCAGAATGGGGGTGGTCCGTGCATGAGTTACTGATGTGATCCAAAACCTCACCACTGATCGCGACCTCCGACAATCTCACGCTTGAGTTTCTTTCCAATAGAAGGACAGTATAGTTAGGTCCGTCGCTTGAATTCTCAAGGAAAACATTCGAATCTCACACGCGGCAAGCGCTTCGGTCGCAAGCGCCCGCCGGTTTGCTATTTGATTGAGGCCAAGAGAAGAGCGCAGCTGATCAGCTTACCGCATCGCCAGCCGCCGGCGAGACTTCAACCACCCGCGCCAGCTGCGGAAGAAATTTGAAGTTTTTTCTTGAGGAGGCACGGACCTAACTGCAAACGGTATACTCCAGATATATGGTCAGCTGCTTGTGTGTTCGGAGAGATGCTTCGCGGATCCGTGCTCTTCCCGGGGAAGAGTACAATGAATCAAATTGAAGTGGGACATGTAAAGATATTTTACACATTGTGGTGTGGCCGTTCACCTTAATTGTTTTTCGTTCAGCTTTACGTCGATGCTTTCGGCTTACCAACTGACCACGAAGTTTCCACAATGAACCCCTCCAAGAATAAATGGAAGGACATCAAAGCAGTGCGCGCAGGCTCTACTATAGAATTTTGCTTTAATATGTCACCTGACAATTTTTTTCCAAAAAACTTGTTTATGATGTGGCCAGGCTTATGTCGGGAACAACCTGCACTAGTGAACGAATATCTGTGTAAATCTGAAAATCTATCAAAACCCTATCTATGGTTTTCTTGAGATTATCTTTGCTCCCTTTGGGGTAATCGATCTCATCCTTTGGAGGTACTCGATTTCATCTACTATGTTTTCAGTCAGACGGGAAAACGTCTGGGGACTTCAAGACCGCAGCCGACCCTCCGCAGAATACTAGGAAGCCTCCAAATGAACTCTTTACTGTTACGAATTAGTTGAGGCAGAGGTTAGGTCGTCAGCGCTTCACAGTATTGCCGTGCGAAGACTTGACATAATCAATAATTATTGTCTCGTCGGGGTTTCGGCTGCCCCACCCTTCTACATAGGTAGGATTGGCGAGGGAACGATTTCACAGTGCTCCCCCAATCCCAGTCTCAGTCCTCGCATTGCTATCATCAAACGCGCCAACGCCCGAAACCTTGCCCCGACCCCTTTGTGACACTCTCGTCTGTGCATTCCGCCCAAGGAGAATAAAACCGCAAAATCACCTGTGTTTATGTTGTGCATTGAACCTCGGTTTGTGGCGTAAGGTTCACGATGACCTTCCATCATCGCTCTTATCAAATGAAGTCTTTCTCGAGCTTCGGGTTCTTAGGCTCCTGTCAGAGTCGGTTTAGCCAATGTATTCAGAAAGCATTGGAAATGGGATGCGAAAAACACCCGCCGACACCCCCCAACACCCACCCGGTCGATGCGTATGATTAAAATGATGGATGAGGTAGAGAAAATCACCCGGCGTAGCCGGCGTGGTTGATATCCATGGTGTCGGCGGGTTACAGATGGAAATAGCACCAACTCTAGCAGGGGCCTCAGCCACAGCTGAACACACCAGGTGTTTTTTTGCAACCTCCATTGTCCATGTTCCCTAACGTATCGACATAATTGGCCAATTTCTCAACAAACTCTGAAAGGGGCCTTAGTAGATGTTTACTTCCAACTTTTAGAATTTCCAAAATCGCTGGTACTGTGATCCTGTACTGGCTTCAAGAAACTTCTCCTGGTAGACGTATTTCGAGAACTCAGATGATAGATCTCTGATTATTATGTAACAAATTTCAACTTCCAATTAGGCGAACAGTTTTGTAAAATTCGAAAGAGTTTTGAAAATGACCCGAATCCCGCGCGATGCCGATTGCCACAAAGCCATAAAATGGCTTTAAATTTCAGTCTAGGGCAACTGATATAATCATTTTATGCCCTTGTGACAATCGGCACCGCACGGTATTTGGAGTTTTCTATGGAAGTGAACGAGTGCAGGAAGAGACAAAAAAGTCGCGGATCGCATATATTGACAAATAATCTCCTTATCAATGTACATTTGTATTATATGTACGGTTCAACTGCACATTGCCGTTCAGTCCGCAAAGTGCACGCTGATTGCGAAAGCGTGCTGCGGCGCGGTTGCGAGTATCCTCAGACAGGGATGTGGGGTCACCCGAGCTTTTTTTGCCTTTGGTGCCCGGTATACATTGGATCCGACTCATTTCGGAAAACTGCAGAAACTGTTTTTCTCTTCACCGTTAACCTAATGCTTGAGGAAAAGGTTGTTTTCCAGTCGGAACTCATAATAAGATTCAAGCGAGGACAAATTTGTCGTCGACTTCATATTGAATGTTCGTAAAAAAGGATTATTTGAAATGATTCGGATATCCGAAAAAAATCGGATAAAATAGATTTTTTTGTCACAGAATCTCCTAGTTACTTAAAAGTTGAGATCATTCTGCCTGTTCAGTCAATATACATCTAAACGTAAGCCTTTCAGCTCAGGGTAAAGCAGACAAGAGTGATTTTTGAAATTATCGACAATGAGTCGGATCCAATGTATAGTGCCCGGGTGATCCCACCGCCCGGGTGATCCCATATTCCTGTCTGGGGATACTCGCAACCGCGCCGGAGCACGCTTTCGCAATCAGCGTGCACTTTGCGGACTGAATGGCAATGCGCAGTTGAACTGTAGTCCTGTAACGTACTTGATTATATTGGAATCATGATTAAAAACATCATATTAGAGGATGTGGTCAGTTGCATCAAGAGGAGCAAAAATATTTGAAAAGAAATAGATGTCACTAGATTCTTGTCCACTAGTGTATGTGTTAGTAGTTATGTGGCAGAAGGCGGGACGAGCTGCCAGAGTGGGGACTGCCCAGTAGAGTATATCAAACGAATAAAAAATTACGAATATTCGAATAAACGAATGATTCGAAAAATTTACTCTTTCGAATATTCGAATAAACGATTTATTCGAAAAATTGACTTCTCCGAATATTTGAATAAACGAATTATTCGAAAATACGACTTCTGCGAATATTCGAATAAACGAATTATTCGAAAAATTGACTTCTCCGAATATTCGAATAAACGCATTATTCGAAAATTTGACTTTTCGAAAGATCGAATAAACGAATTATTCGAAAATTGACTTTTCCGAATAGTCGAAGACCTTTTTTGTAAAGTATTATATAGACCAAAGCTATGCCAATCAGGGATGTGCAGAAAAAATATTTTTGGAAACAGAAAACAGAAAATCTAGTTCGACAGAAAACAGAAAAAAAAACTCTGAAACTGAGCAGAAAACACAAAATTTTCGAAAATTAATGAAGAGTGTTCAGCGTTCACTATACGAAAATCTCATGAAAGATTCTCACATCTTTGAACTTTTTTATAAAATATTCAAGTGATCTATTCTTCTTCCGTTGAATTTTCAAAACCTCACAGCTGGTCATAGTAAGAAGTATAAATGCCCAAGGAAGGCAGATTATGAGTGCGAAGAGATGGAAAATGTTCCTCTAACCTTCCTACCCTCAGGCAATAAAAGCTTGATTACCCTATCAGAAGCACAATATGTCTTTGCAAGGAGTACTTATGTGCAGTCGGAGTAAACTTTCCCTTTTCTAGTGTGCATATTTTGACACTGATTGTGGGATAGCTCCCGGTTTGAACACTGTACTAATCCTTAGAGCCAAAGTCGCGCCCGTACCGCGCGGCTATGCCGTTAGAGTATAAATGTCCTGACGCGCCGTGCGCTCGATCGTTGAGAGCCTCTCGTACCTCTGTGACAGAATTGCCTCATAGCCCCACCATCAATATCTTGGCGCTATATATTAACTGCATTCTGTACCATCTTCTTGGCAATACGTTGTACACGTATTAAGTTTGCGCGCATGGCACAGTTGGGGCTAACATAACCCTGCTCCACCAAAGCGGGTGCGCTGGAGAACTCACAGTCTCCGGGTCAACAGTGAACTTCTGGGTAAGGGTATCCACTATAAGATGAAGATAAGCAATCGGCTTCCTGAGTCCCTATTGGGATGCGCAGCGCATTCAACGTCGTATTCGTTGATGCTTGAATTGTTCTTGCGCCTACTTAGTGGCTTGCGGGGGACCAGCTGACGTCCCAATGAGTGCCTTCATCTCCCTACATGAATTTTTTACCAATTAGAGGACCCCAAACGGATATTTGGTTTGGTTTACCTCGCCTAGGATCGAACTCGACGGTGGGCAGCGATCAGCATCGCTTCCTCCCACCACGCCACATGCGCCCTAATGGATAACCACAACAGCGAGATAAAAGTGTTTAGCATGTGGGAATTGCAGAGAGCCTAGGTGAAGTACATCCTTAACTTATTGGCTGAGCTTCGATAAATTTGGTCACTTTTTTTCAGGGCAATCCTGCTACAAATCGCAATTCACGTTTTTTCTGTTTTATGTCGTATTTTTGCCTATTTTTACAGAAAACAGAAAAAAATGGGCAGAAAACAGAAAATTCCGCACACTTCTGATGCCAATGTACTTCCACGAAAAAGACATTCCAAATTTTATCACAATAGTATTCAAACCAACATTTATCACTGTCTATGAGCAGTTGTTAAACGATACAATCAAAGTCTCTGAATTTTCTAAACAATATCCGAATTTCTTATCAGTTTTGGGTGCTATCTTAGCGGGGGGAGCACTGTTGTATCGCACATGGCCACGCCCATTTTTCCGTGCTGCAGTCCTGATGTTGGCAGGGGAGGAAAACCATGGGTGACGCTCAAATTTAGTGCTGCACGGTAAATTGGGCGGGGCCAAGTGCATCCAGCCATAGTGGCCCCCACCGCTAACATAGCACCCATTTCGGTTGCAGACATTTCACCGCTGAACCGCAAAAATATAAGGTGAATGTTGAATTGACCTAAATTCATGGCAATTAACCATAACATAATACGCTAGCAGCGCACGGTAGCCGTTTCTGGAACATCGCTCGAATCTGTTCCGGACCTACTCCATCAGATGGAAAACAGTATCTAATAGGTCTTCCCACAAATTCGGTGCTGAGCGAGATACTTCACCATTAGATTTCTGACTATCTCATGTTGAATATTGGAGTATTCTGATTATATTCGAACTTTCTATCAGTTTGATTGAAGACGTTTCACCTCTGGACTGCATAAATGAACATGTGCCGGAGACCCTGCTTCTTACTTTTCTGAAATTATTCGTTTATTCGGCGAAATATTCGTTTTCCAAATATTCGTTGACATACTTTACTGCCCAGGTGCCTACACTAGGCAGCAGACGAGCTGTTAGTGTGAGTCTTTGTATCCCTAATACGGTTAGGCTCTCGAAATACCCCAGCGGAATGGAGACTTGTGGTCTGATTTGGTCATCTAACCAGTCTAGCGTTCAACCCTGTAACAATATTGCTATACAGCATACCAGAAGTTCGAATCACTTGCGCACTAGAAGCAATAAACTGGATGGTTAATAGGAGAACCAGGAGAAGGTTAAACTTCAACGAGAGGCAAGAAGCAAATACAACGGAAGAAAGACGTACTAATGGCAACACGCACGTAACTCGAACGAGGACGACAAAAAATTGAGCACGTTAACAGGATTTCGTTACCACCTAGATCTGGCCAACGAAGTTTCGATGGCATTCGACGATCTGTCGTCGCAGCCCCGTCCATTCACCAGACTAAAATGATAGCTTAGACCCTATATGCCAGCAGTTGCTTTTGTAGTTTCTCAACACGACTGAGGTGTCCGTTAGTAATAGTTGTATCGCCTTTTTTCGCAGCGTGCCTCAAAATGTCAAAGAAGGGGACTCGACCGGAGCAAATGAATGGTTCCGTGGCAGAGTCTCTCCTTAAAGGCACAGTCCAACCCCAGGATCCTAGTCTGATTTTCTGTGTATCCTGAACACGGTCCCCCGCTGATTCCAACGATGTCCCTGGAATCGTACAAGACCCCGTAGGAACGAAGTTATGGCTCCTCAAAGATTGAGCTACGGAAGCATGGTGGACGAGTTGTCCGACGCTTGTAGCTTCCTTTATTTCAACTAGTGTATACGAGCCGACCTGAGCAAAGAGAAAGGTTGAGAATGAAGGGATGAACGGGGCTATTGATCGGAATCCATCGCTATTCTCGCCACTGCTGACCTCGAAAGATCGTAAAAGGGGCGTGTCAAAGTGGCTTCCGGATGTAGGCGCCACAGGGTGGCTTCCGCCTATATCTCGCTTATTCGGAGGGATTGATAGCTCGCACAGGCAGGTGTTATTTGAGGTGGGTCTACTTCACAATTATGTGGAAACTTCAGATTTCGTACCTGAGCTTGGACTGTGCCTTTAATGCTTCACTATTGTCTGGACTGTTGCACTGGCGTGAAGGCTCGTTCCTCCTTCTTTCATGTGACATACATATGTCACTCCACTGACCTTCGCCTGTGGAGGAGACTGAGCTTGGAAGCGAACTGCTAATCTGTGTAGACTACTGAATATCTAATCGATTTTGTTTTCAGCGTTTCTGTGGCAAACCCACCGTGGGAAACTTCAGCAAGGTAAGGAATACTTTCAGCTATAGCGACCACCAACAGGGAGGAATGTACGTAACATTACATTTTTGTATTGTTGATCTGACCGGAAGCCATATTTTTGGACGAAAACGAGTTGCACGCATGATATGCAAACAGCTATATCCCCTGTTTTATAGTCAAATTCATTCTATTCCGTAACGCGCTTGTGGGAAGTGAGGGGAGAGACAGCTAGAGAACAAACACAAAGGACATTTGGGAAAAACGGCTTTTTTACATCACATTTTCCAAGAGGCTATTTTTTTCTATTTTCCACTCTTCATGAGCCATTTTGCTTTTTCTACTTCTGCACTAGGTCTATTTTACCGAACCACTGAGCTACACAAGAGCAATGTATACAAAACTGGAAGGCCCCCCCCAACCATTTTTTCGCTATTTCGGCATTTGAATTTTTGACGAGCATTTAGGCCACCAGCGGTCGACATACGGGTCTGGGCAAGCTGAAACTATGTGAAAAAACGTTTTAAGTGATTCTGACGTGATTTTATGCCAAATCAAGCCGACGAGGAAAAATAATTTTTTTTGTCATTTGGGCTCATAGCGAAAAACATGGTGAAGTAGAAAATCACAAAAAAAATAGAAAAAATCTAGCTGAAGTTGTTTTCGATAACCATATAGTCGGAACACCTTTCGACCGGTGCAAGGCCATTGTTAGGGAGGAGGTTGCAACGCTTGGCCACGAGTGGAGGGGTTCGCGAGAACGAAAATTAGAAAAAATCTAGCTGAAGTAGTTTCGCGACCACTGCCTTTAACTCAGAAGACCAACTCAGAAAATCGCCGCATTCAATGCGTGTCGAATACGCATTCAACACGAGTGACCACACTCATCGAAAGGCTCTATCGCATGGGCACGTGCTCCAATCAGCATCACGTGCTGCAAAATTTTATCGCGAAAGCACGTGCCTTGAAAAACAATAGCAAGAGCACGTGCTGCAAGGTACTCCAGCACAATCGTAGCAGCACACCGACAGGCGACGCGGCCGGCACACCAGCGTGCGACGCGGCAGCTCGCAGAGCACCATCTGGGGCCGCCAGCGGTTGAACGAGGCCTCCAGCGGCTGGGCGTGTCAAATGCCGCAAACTTGGGTAATTGAATCGGCAACGTTGCCGGCCTCTTAGTCGCGCCTCAAGAGTGCGTCGTATGCTTACCTTTTTTTGGGAAATCGTCTTGTCATCGAGTTGAATGTGTATCATGCTTGCACTGAATGTCATATTTGCTGGGGCACGTGCTGCAATGCGGAACACAGTAGCAGCACATGCTCCCCTAGCAGCACGTTCCCTTACTGTGCTCGAAACCGCCTTGTCTTCGAGTTGAATGCGTATTCGACATGCATTGAATTCGGCGATTAACTGAGAATCCTAAACGCTCACGTCGTTGGAAGCGTCTAAAAGTAGCCAAAGCGAAAGTTTAGAATCAATAATGTTGTATGAGAAGGCGGGCTCCACTGGGAAAGTGGGCGGGGCTCCACACCTCGCTGCTCAGAATTGCCCGAACAAGGTCATTTTGGCTCGTTTTCGATGCTTCGAACGGTGTAAGCATTCAGCACTCGGTCTTGCGAGTGGAGTAGCATTAGTAGTCCAATCGAACTTGCGTTCATGTGCTTCTGCGAACACTTGGTTCGTTTCCATGTAATTTTAGAAACAACCCGTTGTCCCTTCATTTCCATCAAATTTTTCGGGGTCTTTGATTCAGACCTCTAAGTTGATAGCATTTTTGAGATTGTATGCTGCCTTTAAGGGCTCAGTCCAAACTCAGGGGTAAAATTTGATATTATAGTCCGCCCACCATGAATAGCAACCCTGCCAAGTGCGAGATCTTAGTTTGCTCAAATAATAAAGAAACTGCAGACGAAAAATCGGCCCCGCCCACATTCCCCCAAAACCCTAACCGCGCACACTGCCCCGGAAAGGGGACCAAGGGCTCAGCTACTGTACATGTTGCCTTTGAGCCTCGCCAAACAAACCAATTTTCGTTCACTACCCTCTAGGATAGAGCCAAGAAAGAAAGCGGCAAAAATCACATTGTTTCCATTCTTTACCATTACCAATTCTAGGGATATTCGCCTAGATTTTGAGCATGGCGAAAACTGGTTTTACTCTATTTTGCCAAAAGGCAGTTCGGATAGGAGTCTACAGCCGATGCGGAAGCTGTCGGTTGAAGGCCAATATGCACGGAACTCAATGCCACACGCTCGCCACCGGTTGAGCGAGAGCGGTCAAAATGCGATGAGGTTGATGCACAATGATCTCCAAGCGACCGTTTCTGCTGCGTCTGCAGATATACACGTTTTAGTACACTAGAATATAACATTCGCAGAGTTATAAGTCTGCGCTAAATCGTTTTTCTACATTGCATCCTTCTCCCAATTAGACAAGAACGATAGTTAAGTGCGCCAGAACAGGGCTACCGCAATCTCACTCGAGTAGGCTCAAAAATTTTCCATGCTTTTACTCCGATTTCTCTACATCTTGACCACCGGCGGTGCTGTTTTCCTAATTAGTAGTCCAGCGAGATCGTCAACTGCTGGCCCCTGGACAAGGACGGGGTGTGAATGAAGACATACCCCTCTCCACTTCGTTCATATTTTACCCTTTATCAATTGAGTATCATCAATTTTGTTTAAAGGCAGCAGACACGCTCAAAAATGGTATCGATTTTTATGACATAAATCAAAGGTTTGGAGCTGGTTGTATTGGGAACTGGCGAAAAAACGAACGAAAACTGTGTGCAAATAGAGTAATAACGGTTATGTTGTTATCAGGTAAAAGTGGACGAGTCTTACGGCGCGCGTTTGAAACAGTGAATATCAGCAATAAAACGGTTGAAATAGAGAAGCCGATGTACTCTTACAGCCTGTACTGGAACGTTAACCTCGTTGGAAGCACCAAAAACCAGCCAAAGGGACCGTATTAGTACTATCGATCCGGACGAGTTTGTATTTTGGGGCGGGATTGCAGAAGCTCAGGGGCGGAGTTGCAGAAATTTTTCGAGTTGCTTTAGTAGTTTTGACTCGTTTTTGACGCTTCCAATGGCGTGAGCGGTCTACTAAGAGCCATGCGACTTCAGAAACGTAGTTATCTCAACATCTTTTTGTCTGCTGCCTTTAAAGGCAGCATACACGCTCGCAAAAGTTGTTGAGATAACTACATTAGTGGGGTTGTACGGGTCCCTAGGAGAGCTCTCACAAAGTTGGGAGAGTTGAAAACGAGTTAAAATGGCCGTATTTGGGCCGTATTGAGTCACAAAATCATCCTTTCTCCACCCATCGATACGGGCTCCGCCCCTCAATACCAATGTTCAATGCTCGATTACGGTCATTTTGGCCCGTTTTTTACGCCTCTAACGTCGTGAGCGTTCCAGAAAGGGTCGTACGAATACATTAGCGTCGTTATCCCAACAAATTTGCCGCTAGCTCCGATATTTCAGCCAATGCAGTAAAACTCGTCCACTTCTGGGCCAATGTAGAACGAACCGTTATATCTTCATTTCAGTTGATTTTTCACCGGTTTTTTCGTTATCTCTGAATATTAACAGCTTCAGACCTTCGATTCATTCCATAAATTTGTAATCATTTTGAGCGTGTATGCTGCCTTCAAGAGAGTCGAATAAGGAGCTGTAGAACAACATTCCTAAGATTACGGTAGCCCCGTTCTAGCGCACTTAAAGGCAGCATACACGCTCACAAACAAGGCTGAGATAACAGCATAAATAGGGATCGCTCGCTACCATGTCGTCAGCAGCGTTTGAAGCGCTGAAAACCATCCAGGTTGCCAGAATTCGAGCATTCCTGTCTCGAAAGCCTGTGGAACCTCACCCCTCAGCGAATAACAGAATGAAGAGTGAGGCATGTGCAAGCATTTGATAATTTAGCGTGATAGCACCATCAAATGAGAGTCTGCGAGAGAAACAGCTTGATTTATCTGATTACAACTTGTTTACATACCGATTAATTTCCATCCACTTTCAAGGATGCCGCTCTATTTTGGCTGGCTTATAAAATGGAGCATTTCATCGGTAAACAGACATGTTATATTCAGGTGAATCAAGCCGTTTCTTTCTGTAGACTCTCATTTGATAGTGCTATCACTCTAAGTTATCTAATGCTTTCACATGCTCCACTCTTCATTCTGTTATTTGTTGGTGTGGGGGTTCCACAGGCTTTTGAGACGGGAATGCTCGAATTGTCAACCTGGATGCTTTCAGCGCTTCAAACGCCGTTGACGACATGGTAGGGGCCAGGCGGTCCTATTTATGCTGTTATCTCAGCCATGTTTGTGAGCGTGTATGCTGCCTGTAACTATCGTTCTTGTCCCAATTAGAATATTCTAGATGTTCGTAATCTCGAGAGATTGTCCGGCTGAAGCGATATCAATCCTCACGAGGATGTTCGTGTATATCCCGGCTAATCGCTTACATGGACAAGAACTGTTGTCCAACCCATTCTTCAAAGATATATTTGACAAGAATGTACGACGACCAAATGGGAAGCCAATCGCTTGCCTGAGCAGTGCTGTACGTTCTAATACCAACTTCGTCTCTTTTTTTCGGTCGAAAAATTTAATGTACTCATCCATTGCAGGACCTGGCCACAGTGTTAGCTGGTGACTTGTCCATGACTGGATCCATACAGTGAAAAAACACGGAGTGGATCACAATTAATTAATTGATCTCATTGATGTACATATGATAAAGTTTAATTTAAATTAGATTAGTGTTTCTGAAACTTGGTCTTCTGTGAAATAGCTTTGACTAACGAGACCAAGCGATGTTTGTGCTCGAAAAAACTATTCCCTGTTTCAACTTCTTGAGACAGATTAGGCGCTATTCACGGTAATATACTGGGTTGGCAATTAAAAATATTTTGTTCATGGAACCAAATAACTTTATTTTGAAATGTATCGCCCATTTCGAACAATGACCTTTTGCCATCTTTCAGGCAGCATCATAAATCCACGTTCATAAAACTCCTGGTTTTTATTAGCAAAATACTGAATCGGTTACGATTTGACATCATTATTATTATTGAAATTTTCACCATCCAGGCCCTCGTCATAGTCGGCCGAAAACGGCCGTTCTAGTCCCACCCGCCCGAAAGGTATGAGAAGCACGCAAAACAGGAAGAAATGAAGTGATAAAAATCATCCTCGAATGATAAAAATCGTCCTATGGTGTGACAATCTTTGACCCCAACTGATAAAAACCGTCTGGAATGATAAAAATCCACCTGAGACGACCAAGGACGACATAGAGAAGGTGGAAATTGATCAGTTGAGGATGATTTTTATCGCTGCATTTCTTCCGTCCTTCGTGTGTCTCATAAATATCGACCGGGTGGGACTAGGACGGCCGGTTTTTCGGCCGTCTATGGCTCCCGTCACAGTCGGTGGATCTACTGAGTCCCACCGGGTCGATGCGCACCGAATTCGTGGGAGACGGGAGCAAAAAAATCAATCCACTGAGTCCGACTGCGACCGTCTGGTACCCACCGCAATCCCCCCGGTCGATACTGATGGTTCCCATGCGTACAAGGGCGGGGTCAATGCACCGACTGAGTCCGACTGAGCCCCACTGAGTCCCACCGAAATCATCCTCACCCCACCCGGTCGATATAGGAGTTCCTCACATGATTTGAGTGCATTTTCTTCGGCCGACTGCGACCTGACGAGTCCCGCCTTATCTCGACTCTCGTCGTCTGCGCTCTGCCCCACCTACTGCTGCCGCTGAATATGATTGCGTGTTTCGCAGAGGAACTGGGTGGCGTTGGGGGCAGCCGGACTCAGTCGGTTGCAGACGGTCGAGGACGGTTTTTCCGCCGCGGAATCATTCGGACTCAGCAGGTTTTTCGACCAAGTCTGACGGGGGGCTATTACGGTGGCCTCAAGGAGTTTTGCAAGGATCGAAATAAAAAGTATTCAGATGGTGCAAGGTCAGGACTATACGGTGGATGTGGCAAAACATCCCAACCAAACTCCAACAATTTGGCCGAGCGACTAAACATGTGCACGGCCATTGTCATGATGAAATACAACACCTTTTCGATTTGTCGATTCGTCGCTTGGTTGGGATTTCTTGCCACATCCACCATATAGTCCTGATCTTGCACAATCTGGTTACTCTTTATTTCGCTCTTTGCAAAACTCCTTGAATGGAAAAATTTTCAATAATGGTAATGATGTCAATTAGACCTGGTTCAGTTTTTTGCTGACAAAACCAGAAATTTTACGAACTTGGAATTACGATGCTGTCTGAAAGATGGCAAAAGGTCACTGCTGAAAGTGGGCATAACATTACAGAATGAAATTATTTTGTTCCATGAAAAAATTGTCTTTTATTTCCTAAAAAAAGATCCGCATTTACTTAGTTGCCAACCCAATAGATCTTTCTCTGAGCTTCATGGAATTTCGACAAATTTTCAGGTTGAATGAAGACTGGTGGACGAACTGCTTTTACTGCCGTTCATACTACTCAATGCCACCTCGGCAGGCGTGTGACGCAAAGGCATGGCGTTTAGGGACTATCCTAAACGGGGCGGGCCAACTCAGTTCAAGTCAGGAATGAAATGAACCACAGATCTATAACGTTATCAATCGAAGTATTTCTATAGAATTTCATCAACAACAATGATTGATAGCAGCATCAGGCCTCTGTCAGAGTTGGTGCTATGTATTTGCATCTGTAACCCACCGACACCCCCCCACGATCACCAACACCCACGTGGTCAATACCAGGGGTGTGCAAAAATTTCTATTTTCTGACTGATTTGAGTTTATGATTTGTTTTCTGAAAAAAAAAACTTGCAAAAAACAGGAAAAAATGAGAAAAAAATAGACGAGATCCAGCTCTGTGAATGTTTGCAGCTTATTTAGTCCTAGGTATTATTTGTGCTCAATGACGCGCATGTTCTAAGGGCAGAGTTTCCGATGAAAAAGCACATTGTTGTATCTCCATGAGAAGATATGTAGGTCTGGTCATCACAAAAGCGGAATGAAGTGAAAAGTCGGAGAAAAGTGCTCAGAAGCGACTATTGCTGGGTCTCAGCCCGCCACCAATAAACTAGATTTCTACAAATGTTTGTTTTGTCGTCCTTTGTTTTGTATTTAAAGTAGTTGCTGAACATCAAGAGACTACTAACTGCTTCAGCAGCAAAATTGACAATTACAGGCATTTATAAAAATTTGCTTGTTGGGGGTGGGCGTACACCCACCAATTAGCCATTCTGCCTAGTTCTTGTGCGTTTTATGCAACTTCTTACTTATTTAGCTCTTATGATGACCAGACCTGCATTCTTATAAAGAAAATTAAATAATTGTTTCTATCGAGAACCTTGCTCGCGCACTCGTAGGTGGCACTTCGTCACAATAAGGGTGGCATCCCAGGGCAGAGATCGAATTCAACCGCACCATGTCAGCAGCTGCTGCAGGTAATTGTTAGCAGCAGCTACTGCTGACAGCGAGGAGTTAAACCCGATGTCTGCCCTAAGATGCCCCATTGTGGTGGCGTACTTCCCTACGGGTTAGTGCTCTGAGAGCTTTGGGCGAGCAATAGCCGATAAACAGCCACAAAATGCACGCTTTCCGCGTAATAGCCGAGAATTAGTTGGAAAATAGCTGGTTGCCGCGATATAACCGGCAAATAACGCTCGCCGGGAAACTGTTGCATATGAGTGCCCTTCAATATAAGTGTACGACGCATTCTCGAGGCAGAATTGGATGTCAACACCGCGGTCGGTTCAACTACCCATGTTTGTTCGGTTTTGTCTCGGCTGTTTCGCCAACAACATGGTCGCAGCCGCGTAGTAGTCAAGAAATAATTGAGAAATATTCGAGAAATAGCTGACCAGGAACATCTGTGGAGCCTGTTGGGCTATTCTCGACCAAGACTCTCAGGGTGAGTGCCTTAATTGATGTTGTATCCATCATTGACGCGTCATTGCTACTATAGGTCTTTTGTGTAGTTCCGTAGATATTATACTACCGGTATGATAAAGATGTTCAGGAATACACTCTCTCTTCACAAGAAAAAAAAATGCAACGAGTATGATTTTTTTCTGAAAAATTTCTGTTTTCTGTTTTCTGGCAAACCCGATTTTCTGTTTTCTGAATGTTTTTTTTTCAAAATTTTCGCACATCCCTGGTCGATACCTATGAATAAAATGATGGGGTGAGGTTGAGAAAATCTTAAGTGGCCAACAGGATAGCACCTGTTTAGAGAAATATTGAAGGGGGGTAGATAAAAGAAACGGAGGTGGCAGTGTTGACAGTTTTTTAGTGATACGCAATGTTTTATTATCCCGCCCACCTGGCGTTTTTCTCGGCCCCCGTCATCTACGTATTGCAAGGATATCGATCGCGTCGGATACACCAGGTGATTTTCTCAAATTCACCCCACCATGTTGTTCATACTTATCAACCGGGCTGGTGTCGAAGGGTCTCGGTGGGTGTTGGGGGCTATCGGCAGGATGCACCGTGGGATTTTTGCATACCGTTTCCAATGGTTTCTGTGTGTATCGACCAGGCTGGATACGTAGGCTCATCCAACTCTGAGGCCCCTGTCAGTGTTGGTGCTATTTGCATCTGCAACCCACCGACACCCCCAACACCTCCAAAACCCACCAACACCCACACGGTCGATAAGAATGATTAAAATGATGGTGTGAGATTGAGAAAATCACCCGGTGTATCCAATTAGAGCCCACCAGAAGTGAGGCCAACAGGAATGCACTTGTTCAGAGAAATAGTGAAGGAGAGTAAAGTGAAGAAACGGAGGTAATATTGTCGATAGCTTTCTTGTGATACGAAATGTTTCATTATCGGCCCGCCCACCCGGCGATTTTCTCACCTCCATCATCAACGTATTGCATGGATATCAACCACGTCGGCCACACTGGGTGATTTCCTTAACCTCACCCCATCATTTTATTCATACGTTTCGAAGGGTCTGGTGTCGGCGGGTGTTTGGGGGGGGGGTGTCGGAGGAATACACATGGTGATTTTTGCATTCAATGTTCAATACTTTCTGTGTGTATCGACCTGGCTGGATGCGTCGGCTCAAACAACTCTGACAGGGGCCCGACAGGGGCCTAAAGCATTTTTTATCAGGTTCTCTATTCGTTTTTATCGTCCATCACTGGATGAGGGATCGCCGCGACGTCGCTTGGCGGGAAAAATTGCGCGCGGGAAAACGAAGGGAGAGTGGCTATTGATCGAACGATTTCGCGCCCAACTGCTGAGCGCGGCTATCTCTCTGTGAGACACCAACGATATGAGGTGATTCATTTCATTTCTGACTTGAATCTTGAGACCGGAATAAATAATGATGGAACGGAATAAAATCTAAGATGGATTAATAATGAAAATAGTGAAAAGTTGTTACGGCCGTTGCGCCATGGCGGAGCAGCCGTACCAATCAATTCATACTCAGCAGCCGTTTCATACTCAAACGCCGGGACAATGCTAAACGGGGTGAGTTCCAATAAGATTTCCTTGGGAGGAAAAATGGGACTGTTAAGATATAACGAATGATAGTCCAACAGATAAACTCATTTCAAGCGATCTCTCGAACTATTATTGGTTGGCTCTTATCAGATTAATTTTTCTTCCCGTTGAAATCCTCTTTGCACGCACCCTTGGTACCATTATAGTGGACGCGTGGACAGATTTCGGTTCCACGACTAGGACAAGGCTCAATTTAATCCGGTCCGCCACAGCGCCGCCACTGGAGTGTTTATAGTCTCCGCAATCGCTCCACGTGCATGACGGGCGTAGAAAGTAATCCTACTCCAACGGCCGGGATTACGAAGCGTGCCGCGCTATCGTTGAGGAGTATCAATAGCGCCTCAGTTTTCCGGAACGAGTTTGACTGACTATCGTCTACGCGAATGTTGCTGGCCGTATAGACCTCTCCAGGCAGAGCTGGCTGCCGGACACCTGGTGAAGGGCACTGTATGAAAACGTCATGGAATTAATCGATCTTATCGATTGCATTCTTTGACGGGCTGAGACAGAGGGAGCTACCGACCGTTTGCTAAGCAAGCAATACTATTTGAGAAGAGTGTTACCTGACATGGAAGAGCGTAATGGTTGTCAGAACAGGTATACACTGCGTTTCATAACTATAGGTCCACCCAAGATTTTCGAGTTTCCGGGCTCGCCGTACATTTTGGTGGTCTGTGGGCGTTTCCATCGGAATCTTCACCTTTTAAAACCCCGATAAAAATCCTCCTGTCCATCCATGATTCCTTATCAGGTTTCCGTGAATGATAGACACAGACCGTTTCAAAACTAAAGGTCCATCGAAGGAGATGGAAATTTCTTTGCTAGTACAAATGAAACTGGAAAACAGAGGTTATATACGGACTCCCTCAACGTCGTGCTAGGTATGACTAGTGGAAATCGCCTGTCTTCGGATGAACAATCTCAAACGGAAGCGCTCAACGAGGCTGGATGGTCGAGAAGGAGGGTTGCGGAGAATCTCGGACGATCGCACACTTGTATCAACAACTACCTACGGGATCCTGAGCGATGTCGGAAGAAGAACCCTGGAGGGCGTCCGAGACTGCTTTCGGAGCACGATGAAAGTAGGATCAGACGCCTTCTGCCGAACTCGACGATGAGTCTCAACTGCTTGCGCAGCGAACTTTCGCTTTCGAGGAGCAAAAGTACGGTTTGTAGGGCAGTCTATTCGCAAGAAAGACCTCAGTAGAGAGTTATTGAAGCGTGTGCCAAGAGTGACGGAACGGCACAAGGCGACCCGCCTTCAGTTTGCTACCGAAAATATCACAAGGGTTTGGTCAAATGTAAGGCGATTTTGCTCATATGCTGCTCCGTGGCCTCAATTATTCCAAACGCTTCAGATGATCTGGAGCGACGAAAAAAGTTCAATCTGGACGGATCGGATGGTGGAAGAGGTAACTGGCGTGATCTACGGAAACCACCGCGTGTCTTCTCTCGACGCAACTTTGGTGGTGGATCGCTCATGGTTCGGGGGTGCTATCCGTGAATCTGGTCAACTCGAGCTTGCATTCGTTTCGTGCCGCGTGGACTCCGAGGACTACCAGAAGGTTCTAGAGGATCGTCTTCTGCCGTTCTCCCAACGGCATCGAAGCCAGGCCTTCACTTTTATTCACGACAACGCTGCTATCCATGATAGTCGGTCGACGTCAGCATGGCTTGCAAGGAGCAAAGTAGAAGCTCTCGGTTGGCCCGCGTGTTCACCTGATCTCAACTCTATTGGAGAACCTCTGGGCCATCATTGTGCACAAGATTTACAGTGACGACAATCAGTACGCAACAATCGACGAGCTGAAGAAGTCGATCGCCAACGCCTGAGTATCAGTGCAACCCACCGTGATCAAAAATCTGGTCCAGAGCATGCCGAAGCGATTAGTTGAAGTCCTTTTGAATCAAGGAAGACAGGCAAGTTACTAGATCGTTGATTTTTGTTGTTTGTAGCAATCAAACTTTGATTTCTTTTAGTGGACCTATAGTTTTCAAACGGGTGTTTTTCAATCTTCGAGCTCTTAAAATTCGTACCAAATCTGAATTCGCGTCTACGGTTCTTCATAGAGGTTTCCGAGGGCGCTGATTTCGTAGGTTACCACTACAGAACATTTGAGTTAGAGCGAAACACAAAATTACGGAGTTCATGGGTGGACCTATAGATATGAAACGCAGTGTATTTAGTTGCCTATGACTAAAAAGTTTGCTCTCTAAAGGTTGGTTTCGATCTCTAGGCCACCAAACTCGAACTTCCTCCACTATAGAGAGCTTCATTGTATTTCGGAAACAATGATGACACAAGTGTGCACTATCGGTCGCTCATAGAGGGGAATGATATGTTTATGAACGTTCATCGTCAGCTTAGTCTTTTGTATGTCATACGTGCATAGTACATTTTGCTCTGTGCTTTTGTTCTAAAATGGCTATGGCTGATATGTTCTCTTGTCAGGGAAGGGGAGCTGTTTTGTAGTTACATTCAAGTTGTGTGTACGCATGAGATCCTCGGCTTCTTCCTCAGCTCAATTATATTGAGAAAGAGGGGCGAGAAACCAAGTTGAGTTCAGATTTTGAAGCCGGAAATGCGATGAAGACCGGCTTCCTGCTGATCAGGATCATGAACTGCTGACAACAGATTGAGCAGGAAAGAGTTTGAAATTAGAGGAAAGATTACGCAGCGTACACAACAGGGTCAAGTCCACGTTGAACTGATCCTAGAAGAGCGGGGAGGCGAGTCCCAAGGTAACAGCAAGTTTACCTGCAGATGCTTCTGTATTCAGAACACGAAAAACTCGCAAAGCAAATAAAATGGAGGTACCGTATTTCTTCTTTTAAAAGTACATGTACTTCTAATACTCAGGCCTCTATCATATATGTACTTCTATTAGAGGTGTTCTTCAAATAGTCTTCTAATTCTCAGCCCTTTCTTCTTGGTGTACATACTTCTATTAGAGGTGTACTTCTAATAGAGGGTGTACTTCTATTGTTCGGCACAAGTTTTTTGAATTTCCAATGGTAAACTGTTCGCATTTCTGGCAGAGACTTCCAGTATAACTCCGAGAGTTTGTATGTATTGAAATTTCAGACTGCAACCCGGAAAACTTAGCCACTTAAAGGCAGTGGTCACGATGAAAAACGTTATCGAAAAAACTACAAAAATCAGTTTAGATATAAAACAGCTCAAAAACTATGAAGGCAGCGCGGTGCAAAACGGGCTAGAATTAGAGTTATTAAGACCCTAAATTTCCAGTTCGTGCACATGTGCACAGAAAGATCACAGTCTCATGCCAAGCATTCAAAAATCATCGACACTCAGAGGAAGAAATAAAGGCAAATTTACCTAATAAAAGAGTTGAACAATGAAAGCAAGCACTTCAACCAATGTTTTTGACTAGATGTGTACATAAATCCGAAAGTTCATTGATTGAAATTCAATTTCAAGCCAGCTGATGTTCTCGATATTAGAGATCATCGATGCCGATGATGTGGGGTGGACTCGTCCACCATCACAAGACAAGAAAGTTCAGGCGAATTTGGCCCAGAACAGCTATTTTTTCGCGATTTTTTCTTATACATAGGTTCTACTACTCTATACCCAGGAAAGGGTTTAGAGAGGAAAAGAACACGAGCATACTTGAGCGCGACCACTGCCTTTAAGCCCAATCCAATTTAGGCTTTCACAATCACTGATATGAAATATTTTCAAGTTCAATACTCACACCCTCCCCAGGTCAATTTGTTTTTCAAAAATCGTTTAAGTCTGGTCTCGATTTTGTTGATATTCCTTTTTTGGAAAAGAGAGAGTCGACTGTTAGGCTTGAAAACAATTTAACTGATCGCCTTTCGAGCCGTCCAGAGCGATTCAAAAAGAGCGGTTCTTGAGCGACTTGAGAACAGCTCTTCCAGTGGCGAGTTCTTTGCGTTCACCATCCACTGCGGATAAAGTCTTCCATTGGTGGCTCCTGATTTCCTCTCCGTAGAAACGATTTTACAAAATGAATGATCCAACCTTCATGACGCTGGGGAGTGCTGGCCTTTGAAGGACCGTTAAGGTCAACGTTTGGCGACAAAACGGATCAACTTCGAAAGATTAAAACTCAATCAAATCGAAATTCTTGTAAAGTACCTAAACGAACTCCGAGCTTCCCTCAAAGCTTTGTTGGGAAGTTCCCGAGGACAATAGACCTGATTTGGTCGTTATCACTCGGTTGAGGGGTGAGGAGCGAGACGTCCCCTTCTGGGGAGACGTCTCGCCCTTCTCCCCTCGAATTATACACAACCCACAACCAGTGACGTTCGAAACAGTCGACTCAGGGGGGGGGGGGAGAACAAGGGAAGTTCGCTTCACGGTTGTTCCGATGGCCTCCTCCCGAGGGTGATGAACGAGAAAACAAAGCCGCAGTGTATACGGTGATGCAAACTGGCCGGTCTCAAGATGGTCTCGCATTTCGCAGGTTGAGGGAGCAGATCTCCCACTCAAGGACTGTGTAGGGTATCTCTGTCCGGATTTCAGTGGAGATAACAAGCTTCTCTGTAACCTTTTGTTAGGAGTGATGATTTAAGGGGTGTTGGGTTGCGACAGCACGGGGAAGACTGGCGATCGGGGGTGGCATGCACGTACGCGGCGAGTTAGGTTGGGGTTAGGCGGAGTTTGGAGCGTCGGCGCGTTTGATGATAGCAGCGCGAGGGCTAAAAGGGGGTTAGGCTAGCACTGAAAAACCGTTCCCTCGCAAACCCTACATAAGAGGGTGGGGTAGCCGAAACCCCGTTGAGACCCCAACTATGGATTATTTCAAGCACTCGCACAGCAATGATTAAACGCGCCGACGCCCCAAACCCTGCCTAACCCCAACCCATATCAACGCCCCGGTGTGATGAACAAGGAGGGTGAAAGGCGTTCATAGGCATTCATTTTAATGACCTTGATCATGATTTTCCCTTAACATTTATAACCTTTTCTGTCACCTTTTTTTACTCGAATTTGTTTTATTTCTAGGGTGTAGAAACACACTTCATCTCATAAGGGTATCATTTTCATCTTTTGACGTGTATTTGGGTTTTCTCATATAGACAATGATTTTAATGCATGTAGGAGCCTGGGTTTCTGAGATCTCGGTTCTAATAACAAAAACATCGCCGTATTTTTTTATGTGCGCATGAGTTAAAAAAAAATAAATAAAAAACCTAACCCTCCGTTTTGAGGGAAGTTCCGTCGTCGTTCCCGGGAACATCCCTACCAATGTCTTAGTTCGCCGTGAATAACAACGATATCAAGTTTCAGTTCTGTGTTAATTTCTTGGTCATCTGAAGTTCGGTGAAGTTATATTGGAAATTGTCCCATACCAGCAATCTTTCACCGAGAAAGGGGTGGCTGATAGTTTTTTTTGTGTTTTTGTGAATATTCAAATCTCACAATAAGAAAAAAACATCCAGTGCGAACTGGACTCTCTCAAATGCCCCATTCGAATCGCCAAACTTTTAGTCGAGTGCCGGAGGTCCATTGCAAATAGAGGTGACTTTCGAAAGAGTGTACTTCAATTCTCAGACCTCTATTTTATATGTGCTTCTAATAGAGGGGTACTTCAAATAGAGGGTGTACTTCTAATACTCAGACCTCCATCTTATATGTACTTCTAATAGAGGTGTACTTAATAGAGAGTGTACTTCTGACACTAAGCTCTCCCTTTTGGGTGTACTTCTAATAGAGGAAATACGGTATTTCAAAATCTAGGCTGAAAGTCCGAAATGTTGAGGGTGGCGATATGTAAGTACTTATAAAATATTTCTGGCTGGTTATCTATGTGAAACGGTGATGGAGATAGATCAGCTTTCTCAATTAGCAGAACAAGCAAAGTCTAGAAAACAGGATTCATAACAATTTTTCAAAGGGAACCCCATCGGCCAGTGTGCTCGAATTCCTTTTTGCAAAGGAGCTAGCATGCTCGGAAGCGAGTAGATGTTAAAGGCAGGGTTCTCGATAAAATTGGCTGTTATGCTATCACCGTAGAATGGTAGATCTGGCCATCACAAAAGTGAAAATAAGTGAAAAATTGGAGAAAAAAAACGCTCAGGAGAAAGTTATGGCTTGGTGTCCTCCCGCCCCCAATTATTGAGATTTGGGTAAAAGCCTGTTTTGTCAATTTTAATTTTGCTTCTTAACGTACTTTTGTGATTCTTTGCCGTGCAGGTTTGATAAACGGTGAAACTGGTTTATTAGTGGCCTGACGTGAGCGACAAGGGAGGAGAGTTTGTGATTACACCTCTCTCATTAGATCAAGAAATCACACAGCTCCATTTGAATGATACCTCTGTCTACACACAAGCAACGAAAAAGGAATTTGTCGCACAGTGTCGAAAACTAAATATTACCTGGACGGAAGTTGGAAAAGCACCAGGATTGGACGGAAAGCTTATTAGAAGGCTGAAGCTGGAAAACTCGAGATGTCCCGTTTTCTACTCTCTAATAAAGACACATAAATTGTCTCAATTTTTCCATGGCAGCCGATTCTTTCAAAATTCGGCCCATTATCAGCTGTGTGGGGGGACCGACAGATCGAATTTCCTGGTTCCTGTCTAGAATAATCAGTCAACTTCTTCAGCACATCCCTTCTCACCTAGCCAACACAGGACAGCTTCTGGACCGCCTGCGCTGTTTAAGGGATCAACAGAACTGTGTTATCGAATCTTTCGATGTAAACGCGCTCTACACAAACGTGGATAATGGAGACGCGCTCCAGGCTCTATCTGGAATGCTGGACGAGCACACAGACATCGCGACGTTTGGCTTGGAGTAAGGGCCACATCTTGACGCTAGTGAAGGAGTGCCTGAATTGCAATATTTTCAAGTGGAGATGGAACCTACTATGCTCAGGTCAGAGGGCTCGCAATGGGACAACGACTGGCACCTGTTTTGGCGGTGTGCTTCATGAGCAAAGTAGAAGAGCCAGTGCTATCCCGGCAACCTATCCTGTACTGTAGGTACATCGACGATTGCTGCGTGGTCACGTCAACTCAGACTGAAATGGATGAGCTGTTTGATATTCTCAATCAACGATCGCAGCACATACGCTTCACCAGAGAAGCCCCTCACGACGGATGGCTTCCTTTCCTGAATACGCAAATAAGTGTGACTGCTGGTGCATACAGAGTGAAATGGTATCGCAAGGAAACCTCCAAGAACATCGTCATTCACGCAACATCTGCGCACCCTGGAGCCGTGAAATGCGCCGTGATTCGGAACATGTTCAGAACTGCCAATCAAGTCTGTACGGGAGACGAAGAGCGAGAAGAGTCGCGCAGACTGGCTGGTGCTATTACTCGTCTGAATGGATATACTGCGCAGCGACGGGACCGTGGCAGAAGAGTGAGGCTCCCGAATCGAATTGACAACAAAGTGCCTCTGCAGCTACCGTTCTTTTCCGACAGAGTGAGTGCAGCTATACGGCAATGTATTGCGCGTGCGGACCTCAGCGATGATGTGGCTCTCATAAACATCCCTCGGGACCACATAAAGCGGCAACTTGTACGCAACCGGCTCTACGACCGCACTTGCGACACGGAAAAATGCACAGTATGTCCAAACGGAGCAGAAGGCGATTGCTTATTGAGCGGTGTCATCTACCAGCTTCAGTGCACGTCCTGCTGCGAGATCTACATAGGGGAAACGGGAAGAATGCTGAACATTCGTGTCAAGGAGCACCTAGCAGGAAAGCGGTGCAAGAATACATTAACTCCCATTGGAAAACGCAGGCAAGAAGAGCATGGTGGAGTTGATTTTGACATCAAATGCACGATTCTAAGTCGTGAGGAGGATATTGGAGCGAGGAAAGCACTGGAGGCCTTCTATATCATGTCCCGCTCCCCCAGACTCAATAATAGAAATGAGTGCATTTCCATTACTAGTGACTTCCTACCATTCATACCGCTGTGCCAGCTATAGCACGATCAGCCGTGTATGACCAGGCGGGTTCACTTGTCTCCTGGCTTGCGGTCTATCTGGTCGATACGGGAGCTCGTCGTTGGTGGAACTGGCGTGGGTGGGTTTCTGTGCTGATTTCGGTGGCTTACTCAAGTTTTTGGGGCTTGTTTAACTTGTCGTAGAGGGATAAGCGCTTGATGGAGCAACTCACAGGTCACTAAAGTTTTTAGCACTTTCAGGCCTTCGAAAACGACGATTTGTTCGAAACGTCAGGCCACTAATAAACCAGTTTCACCGTATATCAAACCTGCACGGCAAAGAATCACAAAAGTACGTTCAACTCATGCCCAGGTTTCAAGACAGCCAAACATGGAATCTCATTTGCTTCTTAAGTGATTTCTGAACATTTTTGGAGACTACTGATTACTTGAGCAGCAAAATATATGCCGGATAAGCAAGCATTAATGAAAATCGCCCTAATTAGGAGGCCGGCCGACACCAGTAATTAGCCGTTATGCTTTGTTTTTGAGCGTATTTCCCGCGAATTTTCGGGTTTTTTTTTCACTTACTTTTACTTTTGTGATGGCCAAATCTACATTTTTATGGAGAGAGCTTAAAATTCGTTTTTATCGCGAACCCTGTCTTTAATATTCTCCAGTCCTTGATGAGAAACTTTTAAGGTTCTCCTTTTTGTGATTTTCTTGAACGCCACATTTTGCTCGGATCGAGGAATCGAAAGATTCAAGGTCGGAGCTGTGGAGCGAAGTGGTCCTTCATCAGCGAAGTGGTCCTTCATTAAGGAGTCGGGGCAGGCAAGTATGGATTTCGCTACATGGACTGGCTCATCGTTTCACTTAAAACTGGGGTGGTAGTAATCTAGCCAAACCTCAATGTTAAGCAAGGCCATTAACCTCGAGGTTAACATCGAGGTTAGCTATAAATCCTAACTGTAGATTCTGGAACACCTATTTGTATCATGCTGTGAACACCACTAGTGTTCTATGAACCCTTCCCATATGTTGCTGGAGACGCGATTCGGAAGTTTGAATTTCCTTGGTTGGTCCCACATTCCATCTTTAAACAGAAACTACGATGTTGCGATGACGTTAACGTCCACGTATTCGCAATCCTAAGCTACTATTGCAAACACGGATGTTCGCATATAAACTAGCAGATCATTTGGGTATATAGTGATATAGCGCACTCTTTTAGGAGTGCACCAGTCGACGGTTGCGAGTTAGACAGGAATATCCTCCCGAGGACTTTCTTCTCTAACTGGTATATCATAGTTTTGCCAGTTGTTTTCGTGAAGAGAGATACTGGCGCGTTGATTATGCAATGAGAGGAGCGTGGTGCTGGACGGTCAGTCTCTGTGTGTTAGTGGTAAAACTCACCAATTGACCGACCAACACCATGCTCCATTCAACGTTGAATGATTTATGCGTTAGCGATTCAGCCAAAGCTTCTGATAAGTTTTTATGTATATTCGATAAGTTCATGTTTGTTTATAAGCACGAATATAGATGATCAGTAAACAGAAGCATATGAACGCTCGACGTGAGCTGTGTGGTAAGGCCCCGGTCAGAGTTGGTGCTATTTGCATCTGTAACCCACCGACTCCCAACACACCACCCCCGCACCCCCCAACACCCACCCGGTCGATACGTATGTTTAAAATCATGGAGTGAGGTTGAGAAAATCACTCGTTGTATCCAACTAGATATGACGATGATTACGTGACCAACAGGATTGCACCTGTTCAGAGAAATAGTGATGGAGAGCATAGTGAAGAAACAGAGGTAGCAGTGTGGATAGCTTTCTAGTGATAAGCAATGTTTTATCATCGGTCCGCCCACCCGGTGGTTTTCTCATCCGCCGTCATCCACGTATAGCATGGATATCGACCGCGTCGGATACACCGAATGATTTTCTCAACCTCACTCCATCTTTTTAAACATGCGTATCGACCGGGTGGGTGATGGGGGGTGTTGGGGGCTGCGGGGGGATACATGGAGTGATTTTGCATCCCATTTCCAATGCATTCTGTGTGTATCGGCCGGGCTGGAGACGTCGGCTCATCCAACTATGACTGGGGCCTAAGGGATGAGGCCCCGGTCATAGTTGGTGCTATTTGCATCTGCATCCCCCGCACCCCGCCCGCTCCCCCGCACCCCCGCACCCCCAACACCCCCGCACGGTCGATACGTATGTTTAAAATGATGGAGTGAGGTTGAGAAAATCACTCGATGCATCCAACTAGATATGACGATGATTACGTGGCCAACAGGATTGCACCTGTTCAGAGAAATAGTGAAGGCGAGTATGGTGAAGTCACGGAGGTAGCAGTAAGGTTAGCTTTCTAGTGATACGCAATGTTTTATCTTCGACCCGCCCGCCCGGTGATTTTCTCATCCACGTATTGCATGGATATCGACCGCGTCGGATACACCAAGTGATTTTCTCAACTTCACTCCATCATTTTAAACATACGTATCGACCGGGGGTGCGAGGGGGTGTTGGGGGTGCGGGGGTGCGGGGGAGCGGGGATACACCGAGTGATTTTCTCAGCTTCACCTCACCATGTTGTTCATACGTATCGACCGGGTGGGTGTTGAAGTGTTGGGGTGCGGGGGTGCGGGGGATACACCGAGTGATTTTTGCATCCCATTTCCAATGCATTCTGTGTGTATCGACCGGGCTGGAGGCGTCGGCTCATCCAACTATGACCGGGGCCTGAGAGCAGGGAAGGGGTGGGGTGTATCATCCCCGAGTTAAATGGAGGATTGTATGTCGGCTTAGCACATGATTCCAACCTGATAACCGCTAGCTGATCACGGTTTTTAACTGCGAGTTTTGGTCAGTTTACTACCACCCCTGATTTCGCTTATAAGGCTGCTCATCTTTGTCCGATAAGACATTGTGATAACTGGAAACATCAAATTTGACGTTTTCCGGAATGACAACAAGTGCGGTCTTGCCTTCTCCACCGCTGCCACCCCAAGCCATCATGTTCGTCGGAGGCAGGGTCTTTGTGGCTGGTTTTCGCTTTTGAGATGAGCCTTAAAGTCACAGTCAGACGTCGAAACAGTTTTCCTGCTTTCCTGCTCATAATATAGACTGGGGGTGTGTATACAAGTCTGTTGGTACCTGCTCGTTGGTGCCCCTGCTTCTACTGAACCCAGCAGACGTTTGAGTGTACACAGGGAACGTTCGAGCGATATAGCGTGCACAACTATATCGCGAAAGTATCCCGCACATTGCATAAAGGTGTCGCCGTCCGGCACACTAAGGCCTCTGGTCCATAACACCTTAGGATCCGTACCTAGGGAGTCATGGAGTCTTTGGCCACAAGCCACAATTTCGCCACCCTGAACTGTCGATCGCTGTCGAGTGATATCCAAAAAACTGCGCTATCCAGACTTCTGAGCTATTTCCATGCACCGTTTGCTGCTTTGCAGGAAACCCGCCTCAAGGATAGACCTGTCATCAGCGTTGGAGAGTACACCATCTACTGCGGTGACGCTGACGATAGGAGAGTGGGAGGCTGTGCAATAGCTGTAAGGAAGGATTTCAATGGTATGGTCAAGGAGTTTGGCTCAACGTCGTACCGGAATGCATTCGTACGACTGCGGGATCACAGAGGATTCAATCTGTGGATAGTGAGTGCTCATGCGCCCACTGAAACCGCCGAAGACAATTCGAAGGATGCGTTTTATGAGGAACTCAATACGTTGCTGGCCAGGATACCTTGTCAACATGCTGTTGTCGTGGGGATTGACGCAAATGCGAAGATGGGACTTGATCAGGAATCCGAAGTACTCGGTAAATGGTTCTACCCAGTGGAGCAAACATCGGACAATGGCTACCGCCTTGTCGACTTTTGTGAACGCAGTGGTCTGATTATTGCATCGACATTCAAGAGGAATCATCGCCGCCATCAGCTTACGTGGCAGGGACCAACCCGGCTATCTCCAGAAGAGCAGCGGAAGCGGAAGATGACAACTTTGAAACTACAGCTTGACTATGTCCTGACGAGGAATATTCCAGTATCGGACATTCGAAGATCTAGAGCTGTGTGGGATGTCGCATTCGATTCGGATCACCGTCCTGTTCTGTTGAACTTCATCGCGAGGATTCATAAGAGGAAGCGAGGGGCTCAGCCTCTCCAGAGGATTGACATGACAAGTCTCAGAGATGAAGAGTGCAGAAGGAATTTCCGACAACGCGTTTCTATTCACATCGGAGTACGGACTAAGAAGAAACTTTGCGACGCGGATTCTTTTGTCAAATGCATCCAGGACGCTTCGAAAGAGGCACTCCCGGTTGTACAGCCTAAGAAGAAGTTCGCCTACGTCTCAGAAGAAACAACATCTACCTACAACAGAGTATGTGCTCTCCGAACTGCAGGAAACTTCGTGGAGGAGAAGCGTCTGAGGAGGAAGTTGCGTCGGCAGCTTCAAAGTGACCGCGAACGAGAGTGGACGTGTAGAGCTAAGGAGTTCGAGAAGGCTTGGGAGGAGAAGAATTCGAGGAAAGCCTACACGTTGCTGCGACAGTATAGCGGGAAGATGAAGAGATGTTCTCCTGTCTTGAACACTACCAATGGAGTTGCAGTTGGTGATGCGACGCTGCCAATATGGAAGGATTACTTCAGTTCACTACTGAATCGTCCAGCGCCATCAGTACCTGAGCTCCCGCATGTTCAGAGAGCACATTACGATGTCAGTGAGGAACCGCCGACTGAGCCTGAAGTTTTGGATTGTGTCCGGAAAATGAAGAATGGAAAGGCAGGTGGAGATGACAACATCACTGCTGAAATGCTGAAAGCTCTTCCTCCGTCTGGGATTCGTGAAATGACCAACACCATCCGTGCCATATGGATGAGCGAAAGGATACCCGATTCGTGGAGACATGCGATCATCGTACCTCTTCACAAGAAGCTATCCGTCACGGATCCTAAGAACTACAGAGGAATCTCTCTACTTCGTGTCATGTACAAGGTTTTAGAACGTATCATTCTCAAGCGACTTATCAAACATCGTGAAGGAACGACCAGAGATGAGCAAGCCGGTTTTCGACCTGGAAGATCGACCATCGACCAAGTGTTCGTCGTGAGAAGAGTAATTGAATCGTGGCAGCGGTTTTCGAAGCCATTACAGCTTGCTTTTTTGGACTTTGAAGCCGCGTTCGACTCTCCTCATCGTGATCGATTGCTCAATGCTCTGCGAGCAGATGGAGTCCCGGAAAAGTATGTTCGGTTAATCGAGGACATGAACAAAGGAACAACAGCAGCAGTTCGTACACCTGTCGGATTTACGTCAGCTTTCGAGGTGAAAACAGGAGTAAGGCAAGGAGCCGTTGCAGGACCTTTTCTTTTCAACTTCGCCGTTGATGACATCATGCGTAGAGTTGCAGAACAGTTTCCTGCGGATGTGATCCTAACACCATCAGGACGCTCCCTTGTCGACCTGGAGTACGCCGACGACATTGTGTTATTCGCTGAAAACAACGCAAAACTGCAAAGGATTGTGAACCTCGTTTCGAAGTATGCCGCAGCCTATGGACTTCGTCTTCGTCCCGACAAATGCAAGCAGATGTGGGTCTCTCAGAGGCCTTCAACTGGAGTTTGTGTGGACGGACAACGTATCGAACTGGTGGACGATTTCTGTTATTTGGGCTGTTTGCTGAAGAACGATGGTAGTTATGCAGCGGATATTCGACAACGATGTGCGAAAGCTACGTCTGCATTCAATTCTCTAACCAAGTGTTTGTGGTCTACCACCATCGCGAAGGAAGTCAAGTTGCGCGTCTACCTATCCGCTATTCGCCCTATCATGACGTACGGAACGGGGACGTGGGCAGCACCGAAAACGCAGATGGAAATGTTGGATTGCACGGAGAGGAAGCTTTTTAGGCGTTTGCTTGGATATTTCTGGCCGCGTGTATGCCATAACGAAGACCTTTACAAGGAAATCGACGCAGTACATCAACGCTTGACACGAGGGAGGTGCCAGCATCTCCTAACGCCATCTCAAGCAGCAATGGAAAGTCGACTTCGACTGCTCGGGCATATACTAAGAAGAACGCCGGATCGTCTCGTACAACACGCTTTAAAAATGCCTCCAAATCCTGTCTGGAAACGGCCACCTGATCGTAGGCGAAAGTTCTGGACGGATGTGGTTAAAGAGGATTTAAAGTCACTCGGCATCGAAAGACAGTTCAGGCGCGATGTTTCGTTTCGCAGGAAATGGAATAGTGACAGCTGGATGGAATGTGTTCAAATTGTGGCTGAAGATCGTGAAAAATGGACACGGCTGACTACTAGGACGGCACACCTCGGTGAAGATGCGGAATGACCGCGTCAGGCGAAAGCCAACCGATTAAGTCAAGTAAGTCAATATAGACTGTCTCACGGTATAGTTAGGTAACCACGAAACAGATGGCGGCGGACACCTCAGTAGCAGGGTCGGGAGCTCTCTACACACAGAGGGAGGAGTTGTCCGTTTTCGCAGTTTGAAACGTCACTTACTCAATGCAATCAAAGTGGTTCCAAGTGGAATTAGAGCCACAAAAGGCGACACAACTCCTCTATTGGTGTGTGGAGGGCCCCTGTCCCTCAGCAGACTGCGCTGCGTCGTGTGCGCCCACAAGAAACGTGGTGAACGATCGGCGCACGCGACAAGCGCGCGGGCTGTTGTGTGGTCCGCAGCTATCACTTTCGTGGCTACACCCACCATAATTCCAGTAGTACCACTGAAATCGTACAAAACCCTCTGGGAACGGAGTTATCACTATTGCATTAATATTTAGCGGCGTAGACAATGTGGATTTGAGCCTTGAAACTTCCGTTATTCGCAACCGATATCTGGCAGCGGACCTGAATAAAGACCCCGAGTGCGGTGTTGACACCTAAAGCATGCCTCAAGAATGCGTTTCGTACATATACATACAACCTTGGAGAGCATTATTTGGCGGCCATTTCTCGGCCATTTCGCAGCTACCAGCTGACTCCCGACTATTTCTCGGCTACCGAGCAGAAAGCAGGCGCTTCCTGGCTATTTATTGACTATTGATGGGGTGGAACTTTCACAGCACGCCAGTACGTCAGCACAATAGGGGGTTGCATCCCAGGTCCGAAACCGGATTCAACCCCTCGTTGTCAGCACCAGCTGCTGCTGATAGCTAACAGCAGCAACTGCTGCCAATATAGAGGCTGATTCCCAGCATGCGTTGGAATCATATACCGCTGTTAGGAGCAGCTGCTGCTGAGGGCGAATGGTTGAATTCGACGCCTGCCCTGTGATGTATCGAACCCTATTGTGCCGAAGTAATACTGCAGGAGTACCTCAGCAGGCTTTGCGATGAAGCCGATTGCTGAGTTCTCTTTATAGGAATGCCAATCTGGCCATCACAAAAATAAGAACAGAGAAAAGTGGAAGGAAAAACGCACAAAAGCAAGTCTAAACTATCAATTGGTGGTGATTCGCCCGTCCCCAACTAGCAAGGAACTAATGCTGGTTTTTTTGTTTTAAACCCTATTCATGCTTTTGCGGAAGCGGTAAATGCCGCGGAAAATCGGTAGAAAAATGAGAAATCAGATGTCTGGTACCTTATAAGACATCTGATCTGTCATTTTCTACTAAAAATCCGCGATATTTGCCGGCCCGCGAATGTATGAATAGGGTGCAAGAGCAGGGCGAGAGACGGCAAAGCAAGCATTTCAAGAAATACAGTTAATTGTAGGTAGGCTGACAACTAGCAATATCTTGTTCCTGAGCGTTTTTCCTCCGACTTCTCAAGTATATTCAGTTTTGTGATAACCAGATCTATCTTCTCATGTGGATACCACAACAACCGTTTTCATGGCGAACCCTGCCTTGAACAGCAAATCACAAAAATGAATACAAGTAAGAGCAAAGCCTCGTAAACTACTAAATAGGCCGCACTGTTACACATAGCTGGTTTTTTTTAAAATTTTTTTCTGATTTTCGCTAATTTAACAGAAAACAGAAAAGGAATGGTCAAAACGGTCAAAAAACAGAAAACAGAATTCCGTACACCACTGATGGGAAGCCATCGCTCATCTCCATACTGTTGAGCTCGAAAGATCACAAAAGGGGCGTGAAGAAGGCGTGACTTTGCATACTTATTCCTAGCTAGTTGTCCTGAACCAAACCTGTGTATGGGCAACATCAAGCCTTCCTACGAAAATATAGTTGCAATAAATATTTGTTAACATATTTTTATTAATATGCATATATGAAGATTGAGGTTTCTAGACTCTGTTTCATTGCAAGTGAACTCCTGTTTTCGATTATCACAGCGCGTAGAGGTGGCTTTTTCGTCGATAACTCCTTATCACTACTCAGGCAAATCATCGCTCCGAGCGGGACCGGCTCCTCCCAAATATGACGTCATCGCCCGGACAGCGGCCGAGGGGCCAACTGGCACCGCGGTCCCTGTCCGGTGCCAGTTCGCCCCTCGGTCGCTCTCCGGCCGCTCTCAGGGCCACAGCGGTGCCATCGGCAGAGATAGAGAGACGCGGGATTGGTTGTTCTTTGAGTGATAACGTGCGAGCCACGTTATCACTCAAAGAACAACCAATCCTGCGGGTATAAAAGGCGGCTCGCCTCGTGTAGATGTTGGCCTTTCGAGGCCACTCTTGAGAGGTGACCTCGGATCACTCTCAGGATGACAATTTTTGGCGGCCGAGGGGATCCCCCATGGCCCGCGGTGGGGAAGGCTTCCTCATTGCGGACCATGCTGGGATGGTATCCTTGTTGCGGCCTGTGGCAGAATTAACCTCCTGACCCACAGGCTGTAACAGGTACCTTATCCTCTTAGCAGGCTTAATCCTCTCCAGAAGAGGCGGAAATAAAGAAAAAATAGCAATTAGGAAATTTTTGAAAATCGCCCGAACAGAAACCGCAGTGCCAGTTGGGACCGAAGATCGCTCCGAGCGATACTGCTGTGGCCCGAAGAGCGGCTGCTGTGGCCCGAGTAGATGGCTAATTTTCGCTCGGAGCGGAGAGACAGCGCCGCTCGAGTAGCTCTCCGGTCCCGCTCCGAGCGATGGTTTGCCTGAGTAATTAGACTCTGTTTCATTCCAAGTGAACTCATGTTTTCTGTTATCATAGCGCGGAGTGGTGACTTTTTCGTCAGAACCTCCTTATCACTAGTTATATTTCAACGAGACCCACCGCTCCGCTGCTGGTGATAATCGAAATCAACAGGTCACTAGGGATGTACCAGAGCTTATATGTATTTCGCCGATGCCCACCGCTCCGCTGCTGGTGATAACTGAAATCTTCAGGTCACTAGGGATTTACCACAGCTTATGTGAACATGTTGCAAATACAGTGAAGTACTGCTGTTTGTTCAATTATGGAAGCTTTCAAAGGCTTGCTTTTGAAAGCCTGGTTCATTTTTTTATCGTTTTGCCTCAGCTTTGCTCCGAAAATTATCCGAAATTGTCCGACCGGATATCCGTATCCATATCATTGAGAAATGACATTATTTGAATCGATCCATTATCCGAAAGATTCTAAAAGGACATTATCCGAATCAATTCATTCACCGAAGAATTACCTTCGTATAACAAGTATGCTGGCTTCGTGGCATGCTAGCTTCACTGCTACAAATAACTCGAGCATACATCGAGGCCGATGGAGGTCACTTCGAAATTTGGTTATGAAACCTGCTTTCTAAATATTAGTTGATCTGCTAGTTGAGGAAGTTGATCTATATCCATCACCGTTATACTTAGTTAACCAGCCTGGAATATTTTATGTGTGCATACGTATCAGCTACCCTGAACATTTCGAGTTCCTGGCTTAGACTTTGAAATACCTTTCTTTTATTTGCGTTGCGAGTTTTTCGTGTTCTGGATACATAAGCATCTTCAGGTAATCTTGCCGTTACCTTCGCGCTCGCCAACCCCCCCTTCTAGGATCAGTTTAATCGTGGACTTGACCCTGTTGCGTATGCTGCGTATTCCTTCCTCTAACTTCAAACTCTTTCCTGCTCAATCTGTAGTCAGCACTTCATGATCATAATCAGCAGGAAGCCGGCCCTCATCAAATTTCTGGCTACAAAATTTAAACTCAACTCGGTTTCTCGCCCCCTCTTTCTTAATATTATTGGGCAGCGTCAACACGGAGTCTCAAGATCACTGCAGCTTCTGATTCCGTTTTCTGTTTAATGTTTATTCGTCACGAAATATCTCCGAATCACAATTCACGAAGATCTCATACGTGCACACAACACGAATGGAACTACAAAATAGCTCCCCTTCCCTGACAAGAGAACATATCAGCCATAGCGATTTTGGAACAAAAGCACAGAGCGAAATGTACTATGCACGTATGACATACAAAAGACTAAGCTGACGATGAACGTTCATCATTGCTATGCACTTTGAGTTTCCGAAATACAATGAAGCCCTCTATAGAGGAGGAAGTTCAAGTTCGGCGGCCTAGGGATCGAAATCTTCAGAGCAAAATTTTTGGTTATGGGCAGCTAAATATACCACATGTTCTGACAACCATTGCGCTCTTCCATGTTAGGTAACACTCTTCTCAAATAGTCTTGCTTGCTTAGCAAACGGTCGGTAGCTCCCTCTGTCTCAGCCCGTCGAAGAATGCAATCGATAAGATCGATTAATTCCATGACGTTTTCATACAGTGCACTTCACCAGGTGTCCGGCAGCCAGCTCTGCCTGGAGAGATCTATACCGACAGCAACATGCGCGTAGACGATAGTCAGTCAGACTCGTTCCGGAAAACTGAGGCGTTATTGAAACTTCTCAACGATAGCGCGGCACTCTTCGTAATCCCGCCCGTTGGGGTAGGAACACTTTCTACTCCCCATGACGGGCGTAGAAAGCGTTCCTACTCCAACGGGCAGGACGTTGGAGTAGGAACACTTTCTACGCCCGTGGAGCTCTTGCGGAGACTATGAACACTCCAGTGGCGACTGTATGGCGAACCGGATCAAATTGGGCCTTGTCCTCGCCGAAGAAGCGAAATCAGTCCGCGCGTTCACTATAATGGTAGAAGAAGATAGTACGGGAATGAATTATATTGGAGCGGCATAAAATTGAAGATGGATTATTCATGAAAATGATGAAAAAGTTGTTACGGCAGTCGCCACCGTGGCGGAGGCAACTGATTCATACTCAATAGTGGTTTCATACTCGAACGCCACGCCTTGGCGTTACGCGCGTGCCGCGCTGGCGTTGAGAGTATGAATAGCGCAAAACCCATAACTGTTTGTTAGTATGCCTGCTGCAGTGCACCGTAACCTTCCGAAAATTAAAAGTGGATGTTGGAATCGTGTTCAGAGCCGCAAAAAACCGTCTGGACCATTTTTTCGGGATTTTTTCGATTTTCTATGCCTCAAAAGTCCGCAGGACCCCTTCTATGGGACTCGACATGTCGAAAAAATGTTTTCTGCTCGAATATCGTACAAAGCCTTTATTAAGTGCGTTGGACACGAATATTGAGTCTTTTGCGAGTTTTCGAGCCAAGGTGTTAGGTGAAGTTCATTTTCCGTCAACAGCATATCACAATTCTCCCAAAGAAAACTTGCAGTGAGAAATGACGTGTATGCGATTACAGTCTGGTCTGCTAGTTGTTCCGAGCTAATGATATACCAGTCAAATATATCAGAAAACCTAAACAGGCAGCAGCAATTGTTTATCCATACGTGTTCCATCTCATTGTTTTGCCAGTGGGAATGTTCTACGAGTGTTAACAAGTTTCAACTTGCCAACTTCGTGCGTATTCAGTGCTAAAAACGATGTGGAGAAACGGTCGCTGCTGCCTGTTAAGGAGACCCCCAAATATATAATACCAGCGGCGTCGCCGGCTGACGCCGGCCTCTGCCGCTGGGGTCCGGCTACGCCGGCCCATTTGCCGGCTTCGCCGGCATCTTAAGTATAAGGCGAATGAATCGAACTCCGCTAATTCTATGTGAGATGGCGTTCGAAGTTCTCACGCTTGCCGGCCATCGCCGGCCTCTGTTGCTGGAGTACGGTTGCGCCAGCACGTGAGCTGGTTTCGACGAAAACGCTCGAGGAATCAGAAATTACAAACTATTTCAAACCATGCAAACCCTGCTAACCTCCTTTCTTATGCAGTTGCACACCGACCCTTACCTAGCTTTAAGAGGTCCTTAAGTGGTAGTTCATTTATATTCAATTCTGTAAAGATAAAGACAACCGCTGTTTGAGATTTAGTAAACGCCTCCATGACCAACCGACACCCTGCTACCTTTATTGCCAAATGAAGTATAATGATGTTTGTGTTTTCTGGATGCATATTTTGATTAACTCACATTTCCATCGTATATAAACCCGATTTAGAAAGGTTGGTGCATATAAACAGCTAAGCAGTTGAAATGAGTGGTTAAGGGGAGGGACGTGAAGAAAGGGTGGTATACACTCTCTTATAGATGCACAAAACGATTTTGAAGCTCTGCGCTAACCCACTTCGGTCCCGCACACTTTCTACGGCGTCCGGCGCACTCTACCTTGGGTCCCGCACACTTTTTTCGGCGTCCTCTGCACTCCCGCTTGGGTCCCGCGCACTTTCTACGGCGTCCTACGCACTTCCACTTGGGTCCCGCACATTTCTACGGCGTCCTACGCACTTCCACTTGGGTCCCGCACACTTTCTTCGGCGTCCTGCGCACTCCCACTTGGGTCCCGCACACTTTTTTCGGCGTCCTGCGCACTCCCACTTGGGTCCCGCACACATTTTTCGGCGTCTTGCGCACTCCCACTTGGGTCCCGCACACTTTCTACCGTTTCCTACGCACTTCCACTTGGGTCCCGCACACTTTCTTCGGCGTCCTGCGCACTCCCACTTTGATCCCGCACACTTTCTATGGCGTCCGGCGCACTCTACCTTGGGTCCCGCACACTTTCTACGTCGTCCGGCGCCCTCTACCTAAGGTCCCGCACACTTTTTTCGGCGTCCGGCGCACTCTACCTTGGGTCCCGCACACTTTCTACGGCGTCCTACGCACTTCCACTTGGGTCCCACACACTTTCTACGGCGTTCTGCGCGCTCTTGAGCCCGTACCCGTAAGGTAGCCCGTCTTGAAAGTCAAGCCGAATAAACGGTCAAACAAACACACAGAGAAACGCACACATACATAAACACACACACGCACACACAAATTTACCAAAATATATATAGTAGGAAGCTCGTTGAACACCGTCGCGTTCGCCATGCTTTCGTCTCTGGAAGGCTTCCCCTGTGATGTCCTGCGCACAAACGGTACTAGCACATCTGTTGAAGAACTTCGGTCATGGTGACAAGTCACGCACTCCTTCAAGGAAGAGCCGGAGTTTATCGGCAGCTTTACGCATCCTGGATGAAGCCACCTACGACAGCCTCCTAATCAAAAAAGAAGAGGGCAGCTACATTGATGATGGCGAGTCGGACACACTCTAGTATCCTGATGAAGACGAGGAACTAATTGAAACCAGCTAAGCGAATACATCGCTCTTGTTTAGAGATGTAGACGTGCCAGGAAATAAGGTACGTGGGTCAAGCTTTTGAGTCGAGCTCTTCATAAAACAAAGTGCTTCATTTTTAGCTTGATAGAGCAATAGCTTATTATCGCTCAACTGATAAAGGCAGTCGACCACGCTTCAGCATGCGCAATACATTTCGCTTCACTGCAAGTGAACTTCACCTTGAAAAGTTTAGACGATTGGAGAAAGAAGGAGAAGAAGGACGTGGAGCAATGATTGTAGCAATAACTTATAGGCATCGCACGCGCTGGAAACCGTATATTATCTTTCCATGTTTTCGTGTTGCTTGACCTCTCCAGTGATCGAAAATGTCGGAAAAGCCCATGAAAAACCTTTATTTGTAATGAAAAGTTAATCGGAACACATTGTTAATGTGAAATTGAATTTCAGGCCAAAATGGCTCTTTAAAGTGGTTCTGCATTCGCAGACCTCGCCACTGTCATCTTCGAAGTTTTTCTGCATATGGAGTTTGTGACTTAAATGTTTTTAATGTTGTGTGACGGTCGCATCAGTATTCTATGAATAAAAGTTAGATGATTGGTGGAAACTGGTGGCGGATAATCATCTTCAACCCCTTCCAACCTCAAAACCCCACGTTTTTGGAGCGCCAAAGCCCACCGGTGTGGTCTATATCTTCATTCACGAAATTGAGCCTAAAAAATGGAAACTGGTTTTCTGCGTGTACGATATGCATTTAAATACAGGACTAGTTTTTTTTGCACTTGAAGTAACCTAAATATCAAGCTCCAACGATCCAGACACGTCAGCTCTCATTAAAAAGTTTTTCCATGATAGATTTGATGCTCATGAACATTTCGAAAGATGAATATGAGACTTTTGCAAAAGTGCAAAAAGACCGGTAAAGGCAAGGAACCAAACTCGTCACCTCGTTTCTTCAGTAAAAGCGCGCATTCCCAATGCGCAAGTCCGCCATGTTGGCTGTCTTCCATCAATGCAACAGTCAAACTGTGAGACCATTTCTGGTCCAAGGTTGAGATTGGTGCATTCAGGGTGCTCCATCGGTTCACAATTCAAACGCTGCGATGCGCCTAAGAGTCAAACGCTAAAAAGGTCTGAAACTGCGTTCAGCGATGCGGCTAACATGCACAGCAAGCAAAGTAAAATTTGAAAAAAAGCGCAGCTAGCATAGCTAAGTTCGGAATTCTTGAGAAAAACTGATCTAAGAAGGTGTACTTCGTTTGAAATGGTCACTTTCTCTGAGTGACCTTCCCTTGTTAGAAACGCTTGCGCTTCTGCTAAACTCTCTGCTGTTCACGATGGCATCCCACAAATATTTTATCGTAGAAGCGCTTTAACCTTGCGGTATTCTTTAGCGTATATTTTGAGTTTTCCATAATATTTGATTGAAATAATAGAGAGACTGGAGAACATGGTCGTTTTTTTACGCTGAATACAGACACATACAAGTCAGGGGTGTGCGTAATTACGGTTTACGATTTTACTATTCACGATGATTTTTGGCCTCGTAATTACGGTTTACGATTTTTGACAGTTTGGGCCGTAAATCGTAATTTAAAAATACATGCAATAGAAGCAGATCACAAGACATCTCCAATTGACCCACTTTGCGTAAACTAATGTTTTTGGTCAGGATGGGGGCAACCCAGGCGTGTGCCTACATACCGCACGATCCCATTATCAACCTTTGACGTGTTTTCATCATTATAACGCGGGACGCATGTTCGGAGTTGGAGGCGCTGGATACTGGACTCGCATTGGGCGCGTCTCACTAGCTGCCGCCCTGGCCCGCCTTTTGAGTAGATTACGTCTACCAGGGGTGTGCGTTAATGAAAATTTGTTTTTTTTCGTTAAGCGTTAATCGTTAATTTTCGGAAAAAAACCGCGTTAACCCGTTAATGCAATAACACGTTAATTTTGGATTTCGTTAAAAAAAATTTTAAACATAACCTGACCACAGTAAAAATCGATTAATCATCAGAGATCCCAGAAAAATAAAATAGACCTTCAAATAACGCCAGCACGGCGTCTTGGAAAATGGGTGGTGCTTCAGATGACGTGACCAGGACTTCGTGGAAAAGCAGTAGGCCTTCAGGTGATGTCATGGAAAGTAGGTAGGGCTTCGGATGACGTCAGCAGGACGTCGCGAAAAATGGTTAGCGCTTTATCAGGGCGTGCCCCGCGTCGTAGAAGGTCTGTATCGTTTTATGTAGAGCGTGCCACGCGTGGTAGAAACTGAGTAGCGCTCCATGTAGAGAGTGGCCCGCTTCGTGGAATGTGAGCGTGCGCCACGTAAAGACCAAGTGGTAAGCTACACATTCTGACATACATAGAATGATATTCTTAACACGGGCTCAGAGACTCTCTAATCTACGGCATTCGCCGCACTTCGGAATGGTTTTAATGAGTGCACACTTAACGCAGATTTTATTCCCCTTCTCGGTTTAGTCTATAGTGCGGTGCGCCAAATTCTGTACATTTCCTCATCAATGAGAAGCGGTCGACAGAAGAACAAATTGCATAAATCCTTAGGCAACACGCTCGCCACGGGTTGAGCGGGAGCGGTTGTAATGCAATGAGTTTCATGCACATTGACTTCCCACCAACCGCTTCTCATTGATAAGTAGATGTGCAACCGTTGATGGACTACATTATGTGTGTTCGCAAGTCCCAGTGCGTGACAGGCCGTCTTTATGTCTAAGCAGAATACAGTAAGTTGAGAAGAAAATTTGCGCCGACCATTTTTGAGCAAAAACAGTTTGATAATTTGCGCAGACGAACGGTTGTTTACTGTATGTATGATCACACGCCACTGGATACAGTGAAGATATCCTCAAGAGTATCACTAACCCGGCCTTCTATCCCCGCTCCCAACCCTAGCTTGGTACTTTACTCGACCACACAGAGGTAGATTAGACCTCACATTTCCTTTTTGCAACACGTATAGGATTATACGATATAGAGGAGCAATGACGAAAATAGATATACAATGGAATGAGAAACATTGAGGTCAGCGATATATTTCACAACAAGCGAAATTTGACTGCGCCGCAAGCCCAAACGACGTGCAAGACCCCAGTTTTGAAATTCGCTATTCAAGCAGATCAATCAGTGTAGCAATTCCACCGCAATTAACGAAACCCAAATTAACGTGATTTTAGGACCTTTTCCATAACCGTTAACCGGTAATTTTCCAAAAAAAAAACCGCGTTAACCCGTTAACCAGTTAACCCATAACCCGTTAACACGTTAACGTTATAACGCACAGCCCTGACGTCTACTGAGAGTCCACAAAAGTCAACAAGAGAAGCGTTCGTTTTTTACCCCAAAAGTTCAAGATAAAAATCATCTCATCTGTTTATTTATCTTCGTCCACAGCAAACGGACACTCAGAAAAGGCGTGAGCACTAGTTTAAGCGCTCACCTTCGCCCTTTTTCTGAAAACGGTATCTGTCACAAATGCGAGCGTTTGGTGGGGCGCTTCCGCTATAGTTCTTAAGTATGGGGAATAAACTACACAAATCGGCAGAATTAAAAATCGGTTTTTCGTGCGTACGTTGCATTTAATAATTTACAGCATCGCCAACCTAAAGCTGTGATTCCGCTATTGATTTAGTTGATATAGGAAAAGAGAACTTGTGCTGGGCGACCGATACTGTGCTCTAGAGAACAGTTGACACGAGTCGCACTGATACTTTGCGACCCCTATCGAAGGTTAACGCAAACTGCACCGAGTTTGAGTCAACCTTCAGTAGGGAACTTAAGGTATCAGTGCGATCCCTATCGACTGCTTAAAAAATGCCGTTTCGGTAATAAGTGGGCGGAGTTCTCAAATTCGGCCGCTGAGAATCGCTCAGGTACGATAATTTTGGCTCGTTTTAACGCTTACACTGGCGTCAGCGTGTCGGAAGAGGCATTGCGAGTATGATTGTGTCCCTGTTGCCCAGCAGATACGCGGACAGCTGAATCGGACATGCGGATTTCTTGAAATCTGGGAAGGAGTTGTGGAATGAGTGATAAGGGAAAGCAGAGAAATACGGGTAAGGCGGTGCCACTGTATGTGGTTAGCTGTCAAATACTGAACGCAACTCAATATGTACTTAGTACGTGAAACGGTGAACATTAGGTAGTTTCTCTTGTTTCACCATAGTAAAAAAACCCATTCACGACCACGTGTCCCACCGGTGGGACACGCTTTTCAAAAATCGATTTCTTCGCCGCAAGAAGGAACTACAAAACCTACATATGATCAATGCATTGACCTACCACAGACTTGAACACAAGTCATTTTCAAAGCAGTTTATGAATTGTTTTTAGTTCTATAGCTGCATTTTAGGTTTGAACGAAACAATATTTCGTTCGAAACTTGCTTACTCATTTTAAAACGTTACAACTTGGTTGACCCCTGTTGTGGTTTTGAGGCATTACTCCTCTAAAACGGGAGGGTGTTAGAAGCTCGAAGTGTGATACTGTTGCGTCATCGTTGCTAGCTACAATATGAATAGAAAAGAGAAAAACCAACCTTCCGTAGAAAGCTATTCAGGCCAGCGTGTCCTATCGGTGGGACACGATATACGGTGACGCAATATTGCACGCCACATTTAATTTACGCACACCCCTGATACAAGTGCGTTAAGTCCTTATTTTTAATCAATGATATATTCTCCATTATTGTCAATAACCGTTTGGACAATTTCACAATGCCTTGATCTTCTGGCACGAATATGCTTCCACTTCCTCCCTTCACACGTTGTTGTCTAACAGTGATGGTCTCCCTGATCGATACGAGCCGGAGAGTTAAAGATACCCGATATAAACTTGAAGAACCACCTTCAGCACGTACAAGTGTCCAGTGCATCAGAATGAGCATTGCAAATTGTTTTTGGTAGCAACCGCTGCGTCACTTCCCTTGAAAAAATTGAAAAGCATGCCATGCCGGATGTGCACCTCTTATGGCACTTGGCTGGCCATTCTATCCAAAATTTCGAAAAAATAAAAATTACATGCCTCTAGCAAGCGAACGAAAAGGCCTTGTCGCCAGAAATATCCATGAGACCAGGTTTTTCTGATCGTCTACCTCCTGGGTAGTCATAAAAGCCCTATCCTAGCTGACCGATTAATAGTAAAAGAAAAGGTATGGGCTTAGACGTTGCGAGCTCTGCAGGTAAAATGAAAATTTTCTGCCGTAAACTTTATCGTTCGAATTGTCGAAAACGTGACTCATAGTCATGTTCAGCGCCTGAAATATCCCCTTGCATAGAGGTTTGGGCGAAGTTAAAATACGATTTTTACAAGTACCCGGAAGGTGGTCGATCAGAAAAGCATGGCTACATGCGTAGTTCTGGCAGACAGCTCTGGTCAATCCCTAGTAAGTAAAGAAGTCACAGAAGTTTGCAAAGGCTTTGGCACGCCCCTAAACCAAACAATCGCCTGGTAAACGACAATCAACTATTGGCATGCGCTGAAACGACACTGCTTTTCGGTCCCCCTAATACAAGAAAAAGCTGGCGTTAAGTATCTTCGAGAAATATAACCAATACAAATACAATGAAATCGTGGATCCATATAGAGGGTAACAACGATTTTTCCGCAGCGAACGTTGTAGCGAATTATCGCCATTCTCTCTCTCTCTCTCTCTCTCTCTCAAGTGGGAAGCCGCGCTCAGCAGTCGGACGCAAAATCACTTAATCTATAGCCCTCATTCCCTCCTTTCGCGCTCGCAATTTTTTTCCGCCAAGCAGAGTCACGGCTTCCCACTATCCGGAAGATATGCGATTTTGTGGTTGCTGTTCAATAGAAGTTCCACTCTCAATCAATGAGCATCTAAATTTTCGGCCCTGCTTAGGCTAAGAAGCAAGCTGTTGTAAAACACAAAAGAAGGTTCGGCCCATAGATTGCTAAGGAAAGTCGCTCTCAGACCGAGATGGGCCAATGGTGACATCATAAAGAGCCTTTGCAATCAAGTTAGTCTGACTAATGGACGGAACTGCGAAGGTAGATCGCCGCGCGCGATCGAGACCCAGTTGGCCTGTTCTCAGACTTTCGGGGGGAACTTCCCGAGGACAATAGACCTGATTTGGTCGTTATCACTCGGTCGAGGGGAGAGGAGCGAGACGTCGCCCCGGAGGGGGCAACTCGCCCCTCTCTCTTCGAATTATACACAATGATAAGGCGTTCGAAACAGTCAACTCGGGGGGGGGGGGGAGAACAAGGGAAGTTCGCTTCACGGTTGTTCCCATGCCCCCCCCCCGAACATGATGAACGCGAAAACAAAGCCGCAGCGTATACGGTGATGCAGACGGGCTAGTCGTGAGGTGGTCTCCCACTTCGCAAGTTGAGGGGGTAGATCTGCCACTCAAGGACTACGTAAGGCATCTCTGTCTGGTTTTCAGAGGAGCTAAAAAGCTTCTCTATAACCTTTAGTCAGAGGTGAATATTTTTGGACCGATCGCAGTTTTCAGGAACAGGAGACTGTCGAAAACAGCGAGTTCTAGCAAGCTGATTTTTGATCAATCATTGAACAATTGGAAGATCAGCAGTCGGAAGTTCGCGGGAAGACCTGCTGTCGGGAGAACAAGAGAACTCCTGCTGTGGGAACTTCCCCCATTACTCTGCAGTCGAGACGTCCCTTTCGCCTTCCCCTAATTCGGGGGAAGTTCCCCAGTTGTTTCGAGGGAAGTTCTGCTGTCGTGCTCGGGAACTTCCCCACGAATATCTGAGTTATGCTGCCAACGCCGCACGGCCAGAAGCAATCATCGTGCGTTGTCCGTTTACTTATTTTGTTTTATTTATTTATGGACGAGGACAGTGTGCTCGTGTATAAGGAAAACAGAAAAAAAAACATCCGTAACTCCATCAAAGAAAGACGCCGGAAGTGTTCTCAAATGATAAAACGGATAAAAAATGGATAAACAGTACGTATTAAGCATAGGATAAAACTAAAAATCAGAAGAAAAAAAGTAGCACTTCGAAACATTGGGATCTCTTATACAGGCAACTCCTTGGACAGAAGATGACTGAACAAAGCAAATACCTTCATCACTGTAATTTGTAAAACCGGGTACTTATTACTGGAGCAATCGGGGCGTCTCATGGGCGAACAGGGGATTTTAAGACGGGATTAATAAAACAAATCCTATCTCTTCTGGGGAAAGGCTTGCTATAAGAGAGAAAAAATGGTTCAAGTTAACATGCTTCTCCTTGAGCTCATTGTTAACCTCGCTGGTCATGACCATTGTCTCATGATCGTTACTGCAGTTTTCCGTCTGATCCATTACGAATTTACACAACGAATCTGGAGGTATACTTAAATTCTTGCGGTGCTTAATTATACAACGGGAGAGATGCTAAGACATCTTCTTAGTGCTGAGGCACTCCACGGTCGACGTTTGTTATCGAGGATACTTAGAGGAGAGGCTCCAGAGCAAGAAGATCACTAAATGGATTTTTGGCGTCGTGAACTCATAATACCGTGCAGATGACTCGGACCCGAAGTATATGCGGGTTACCGTTGATTATGTGCTCCGTCGTTTGGAGCCTTGCGCGAGAACAAAGAGTGAGAAATTCAGAACATTTGTTTGAACACCGTCAGTTGTCCTTGCTTCGTCCTGTTGATTTGAAAAGTGCCTCTAATAGTGAGTAGCGTAGATCATTGAGAGATAGTGTTTTTGCTGGCTCCCATTCTTTTCGACCACCCTTCATGTATGCTCCCAAATATGAGAAGGAAACATGTGTAAACCTACATTTTCGAGCTAGGGAAACATTTTAAAATAACGTTCACCGTTATACATATTAGCGCTGTATTAGGAGCTCATCTGTTTGTCTCGTCAGCAAAAAGGCTTGTTATCCCGAACAAGTCGCAATAAGAGTGCACTATCTGACTATCTAAATGACGTGCTTACTTTCCTGTTCAAATGAAACAAAGGGGGAGGGGCTAACGGGCTATCAAACAATCAATCTGTGGCTAACGCGCTGTGAGGCTATAGATTTACGTAGGAAACGGGCGGAATAAGAAGCCGGTGGAAGCTCGATGGAACATGTCCGCAATGGCTTACGCTACCTTGCTCCTGGTCGTGGTAAGTGTTTAGCTTTCTAGGCTAGAATTCATGAGCAGGCTTGGGTCCTAGCTGGGTTTGTTCTGAAATCTTCATAAGCCTACAACGCGTCATCGGTTAGTCCGTTTAACGGTGGGATACGTTTGAGTTCCGCGAGACCTCCTCGTCTTGTTTCTTAGCCAATCTCGAACCAGAACCTCGCAGGCGCGGTCTCGTGGGACCCAAATGAACCCCATCGTTAACCATACAAAGGGATGACTCACTGTTGGCTTGTAGGGATTCGGCTCAACAAACCCAGCTGTGACCCACACCTGTTCATCAATAGCAGCCCTAATCATTCCTCTGACAATTTCCTGCTTAGGTGGTGTCTCTTCAATGCAACTGGATCCTCGCAGGTCTGATTTTGAGAATTTCAAAGATTCGAAAGCATAAAATTGGAACTGTGAGAGTTTATTTCAGAAGCATACTTTGAATCTGAAACCCACGAGCTCAATGCAAGGTATGATTGGTTTTTCCGGGCGGTGCGTAGCAGTGTCGCCTTAGGCAAGGATGGTGGTCCCGCGAGCAATATGTACTACCTGGTATGTCTAATTGAGAATTCCATCCATCAAGTGCAGTGTGGGCGTAGCGGATCATGTCATCTTATTTCACTGTAAGGTGACTTTGACCCACTCCGCTGCTAAGCAGTGCTGCTGTTGTCCAGTGACGTAAAAACGGAGGCAGAAGGCTAGGTTTTGTTGTAGATGTAGCATTCGAACCGTTTGATTTGTCCTTTTGCAGTAGAATTGCAGTCCTTCTATACAAGAGTGCACAAGCTCTCCATCCACCAGCCGTCTTCTGATATGATAAGGGGTCGCTTATACTTCCGTCGCGGCGAAGAGTGGGGAAGCGCGGCGTGGTGCCACTTGGATGTGCAATCGGGCTGCGTCTAATTGAAGCGGCGACGCGCATTTGCGTACCTTCTAATGTATTCGACGGAGGTTTGAGTATCCTCAAACAAATTCTGGTAGGAAAACATAAACTTCTCGCTTCCATCTACTCTTCAATCTCCACTTCTTTACGCTTGGTGTCAAAATTGTTTACGACTTTACATTTCATGTCAAAATCAATTACAGCCTGGAGTGGATGAGGGAAGTGTGAAATTTCCTGTTTTCGAAACATTGGGATTGACACATTGAGAAAAAACAAAATTGAGATTTCTCGTGATGATTCTCACCCCCAAGCGCAATGGCTGCATCTTCCTCGGAGATTGAGGCTTAACACAGCCTGGGGTAGCTCTGGCACAACACAAGGCCGATTGTAATGAGTGATTTTTTCTCCAAGAGAAACATCTGTAATCCTCTGTATCACAAAACCGCACTCGAAAGCAGATAGTCTTCGAAAATATTTTCTCAAGAGAAAAATTTTTGAAAACAAAAAAAAAGAATTTTTCGCAACCCAGCCTGTATTAAACAAAGCCCAGGACTTCGGAAGAACTTTGAGCGATGAGCCAGACGAACAAAAATTGAGAATGCATATGAAATGATAGCGAAAAAAGCAATTGATGTATATGAGGATCGCACGCAACCACCGCGCCGCCTCCTCTCCCCGCGGCCGCCGCCGTCAGCACGCAGGCGGCGGCTGCATGAGGCGCCGTTGGAAGACTTCGAGCAGGAAAACTCTAAACGCTTAGCGGCGCTGTGAGGCGGCGCCGCTTGATCGATATGGCTGTGTTGCATCTCGCCGCCATCTTGCCGAGGAACGGCGCGTTCTGCTGCCAACGCCCAGTATACCTGTCATTTCCCACATGAACGACCGATTCAGCCACAGCATTATAAATGAGCTGACGTGCATCCAATCACCAATGCAATGATTTTTTTCTTTTTTGTTTTTCTTCGTTTTGAAGTAGCAAACTTAGGTTGAGGTTAATGCGAGCATAACTGATCGCAAGAGATTGACACGACGATTTCAATGATATTACACGCTTCTCACTAGAACGCACATTGTGCTGAAAACGCTAAGAAAGCTTTCTTGAGCCTCTTAATGTGTTACTGTTTTCAAGAAAGGCAGGAAGTCAAGAAAAGCATTTCGTGATTGCACTTTTTCTCTGAGGGGTTGCGTGAGGCTGCGCCTGCGCTTTGTTATAAAAGCAAGTTTTGAAGGTTCTCTCTTCTTTGTCTCAGATTTCACATTTATTCAAAACTCGCAACTTTTTCCTAACTTCACCAACAGTACTGCTTGAGGACTTAGGTTAGAGGTGCACGTAGCTGCGTTTTCGTTTTTTTTTGCTTCTCCTTTGTTCGAAAAATCCCCTTGGAGTGATTTTTTTCAGGATCTGAGGGGATATCTAAGATCTTGGTGAGGACGGTCATGCAGCTCTTATTAATGCTAGCGTTTGAGCCTAAACAAAAAAAAAAGGTTCGGAGTGAAACTTCTAGTGTGCCATGCAGTACAAAAGTATGCCTTGCAGTTGCGCTGCGCTATGTGTACTGTATAACGATTGCTGATGTAGAGTAAAGATCTGGTAAGTGTTGGCCGTGGCACGTGTCGTCGTTGCGATTTTCCGTAGTAGACGACAGCTGATGGATAGAGGGTTTGTGCACTCTATCATAAGCAAATCATGTATCCTCGATTTCGTTGCTTCCAGATTAAAAATAACGAGCTTATGTACGTGGCTTACAATTATCTGAAATATGAACGTGGTATTGAGCGCGAGTACGGACAAACCCACTTCTCAAGGTATTAGAGGGTTTATTTGGTAGGTAGGCTAACGTTCCATTCAATTCTGAGTTGAAAATAGGGCGGTCGACGAGGGCACTGATACCAAAGAACTTGTGGAAGAAGCAATAGCAAAGTGGATGGAGAATGAGCAAAGTCGCAATCAGGTGACTGTTTTGTCGTCAAAGATGAAGTCCAAAAAAGTTCAATATAAATTTAGTTGCTTCTCGCCGAAGCTGGAGCGTTTGGGTGTGCCGACAAGCATTCTGATGGAAAAGTGGAATTCGTATGCGTCTTCGACAAGAAGTTAGGAAAATCACTCTTTTGAAACTCTTTTTTTATTTATCTGATATGTGTCTATTTTCATTTTCAGATACGTCGGAGGTGCACCATACACTGAGGGAAGAGCTTGTAGGCGTTCACGCGATTGCAACTTGCCAGGATCCAGATGTATGGCAACGCTTGGTCTTTGCCGTAACACTGAAAACCTGCCAAAATCCTAAACTTCACTGAAATAAACGGAGTCGCTGCTGCTTTCGCTCATGAATATGATATCTAGAACTTTCTTAGTTGAAGGCAGCATAGACGCTAGCAAGCTTGATTGAGATTACAGTATGAATAAACCCTCATGGCCTCTAGCCCGTCGTCAAAGACGTTTGAAGCGGTGAAAACCATCCACGATGAAAGCATACGAGCATTCCCCGCCTCGCACGCCCATATTTTTCTACCCCTTTGAGTAACAGAATGAACAATCAAACCTGCGAAAACATGTGATAAGCCAGAGTGACAGCAGTATCGAATGGGAGTCTACGAGAGAAGCAGTCTAATTGACGATTATAACATGTCTGTTTACACTCCGATGAATTCTCATCCAATTGCGAAAATGCCGCTTTAATCCGGAGCTCTCTTTTTGAAAATTGAGGGCTTCATCGGTGAACTAACATCTTATTCCTGAAAGTTTAGGTTCCTGGCAAAAGTAAAGATTTGGCATGGCCATAGAAATAGTTATACTCAGTTAAAAAGGGAAAATAAAGAAAAATGAAAAAAGGTTCTGAAATATTCCTGAGAACGATTTGGCGTAGAATAATTTGTTTTTTCGGGAAATGAAGTGAAATAGTTGAAAGTATGATTTGGCAGTCGAGTTTGAACCAACTATTGATAAGAGTTGTGCAAAACGAGAGATCGCCTTGTCTGTGCTTATCCGTAGAACATATCAAAGCGAAATCACGCGTGAAATGGGAAGCATCAAAACTTTCTCAAGAGCTGTAATGCGGCGGTCTTCACGTATTAGGTGAAGTAAAATCAACACGCGTGATTTCGCTTTGATATGTTCTACGGATAAGCACAGACAAGGCGATCTCTCGTTTTGCACAACTCTTATCAAAAGTTGGTTCAAACTCGACTGCCAAATCATACTTTCAACTATTTCACTTCATTTCCCGAAAAACAAATTATTCTACGCCAAATCGTTCTCAGGAATATTTCAAAACCTTTTTTCATTTTTCTTTATTTTCCCTTTTTAACTGAGTATAACATCGGCGTGGATCCTGAAGAGACTTTGCGTTCCCCATTGGACGTTGGCGCAAGCTCGGTGCACCTATGTTATAGCATAGGGCGCCGAGTTTGCGCTAACCTGCAACAGTGAACGCAAAGTCTCTTCCGGATCCATGCCGACGTTATTTCTATGGCCATGCCAAATCTTTACTTTTGCCAGGAACCTAAACTTTCAGGAATTTCATTTATTTTTCCTAAAGGTTTCCTTTCTAACATGATTTATGCCTGGTGGTGTTAGATGAAAGTAAACCCACTGATGTCCTGCCCCCCTTTCTGTGACGTCCTGCGCACTCCAACTGATGGCCTGCACACTCCCTCTGATGTCCTGCACCCTTTCACTGATGTCCTAAACACTTTCTATGAGATGCTGCACACTTCCACTAATGTCCTGCACACTCCCACTAATGTCCTGCACCCTTCCACTGATGTCGTACACACTTTCTCTGAGGCGCTGCACACTCCCACTATAGTCCTGCACGCTCCCACTGATGTCCTGCACACTTTCTATGTCATCCTGCACACTCCCACTGATGTCCTGCACACTTTCTACGGCGTTCTGCGCACACCCATTTGAGTCCGGCACTTTCTACGGTGTCCAACGCACTCTCATTTGGGTCCCACACACTTTCTACGGCGTTCTGTGTACACCCATTTGGGTCACAAGCACGCTCATGCCGATCATTTTTCCGCAGGGCTACCGTAACCCTCCTTCAAAAATTTTCTGAGTGTCAGCTTGGAAACGAGCACATCGTAATAGCCAAAAAACGTGTTTGCACAATTTCGACCTCCTCAGCCACTTCCCGGCGGCTTCTAGAGAACGGTGTGTGAATGAATGCATACCGCTCCTCTGCCCTTTTATATCCCGCATGTTATGAGCGTGTGTTATCGTTCGTTATCATGTTTTGCTCAAGAACGGTCACGGTAGCCCTGCGGAAAAAATGATCAGCATGGGCGTGCTTCTATTTGGGTCCCGCACACTTTCTACGGCGTCTTGCGCACTTTCACTTTGTCACCGCACACTTTCTACGGCGTCCGGCGCACTCTCATTTGGGTCCCGCACACTTTCTACGGCGTTCTGCGCACGCTCATTTGGGTCCCGCACGCTTTCTACGGCGTGTGGCGCACTCTCATTTGGGTCCCGCACACTTTCTACGGCGTCTCGCGCACTTTCACTTTGTAACCGCGCACTTTCTACGGCGTCCGGCGCACTCTCGTTTGGGTCCCGCACACTTTCTACGGCGTCCGACGCTCTCTCATTTGGGTCCCACACACTTTCTACGGCGTCCGGCGCACACCCATTTGGGTCCCACACGCTTACTACGGCGTTCTGCGCACACCCATTTGGGTCCCGCACACTTATTACGGCGTCCGGCGCACTCTCATTTGGGTCCCGCACACTTTGTACGGCGTCCGGCGCACTCTCATTTGGGTTCCACACACTTTCTAGGGCGTTCTGCGCACACCCATTTGAGTCCCGCACACTTTCTACGGCGTCCGGCCCACTCTCATTTGGGTCCCACACACTTTCTAGGGCGTTCTGCGCACACCCATTTGGGTGTTGCACACTTTCTACGGCATCCGACGCACTCCCACTTGGGTCCCGCACACTTTCTACGGCGTTCTGCGCATACCCATTTGGGTCCCACACACTTTCTACGGCGTTCTGCGCACACCCATTTGGGTCCCGCACACTTTCTATGGAGTCCGGCGCACACCCATTTGGGTCCCACACACTTTCTAGGGCGTTCTGCGCACACCCATTTGGGTCCCGCACACTTTCTACGGCGTCCGGCGCACTCCCAATTGGGTCCCGCACACTTTCTAGGGCGTTCTGCGCACACCCATTTGGGTCCCGCACACTTTCTACGGCGTCCGGTCCACTCTCATTTGGGTCCAACACACTTTCTAGGGAGTTCTGCGCACACCCGTTTGGGTCTTGCACACTTTCTACGGCATTCGGCGCACTCCCACTTGGGTCCCGCACACTTTCTACAGCGTTCTGCGCATACCCATTTGGGTCCCACATACTTTCTAGGGCGTTCTGCGCACACCCGTTTGGGTCGCGCACACTTTCTACGGCGTCCGGCGCACACCCATTTGGGTCCCACACACTTTCTACGGCGTTCTGCGCACACCCATTTGGGTCCCGCACACTTTCTACTGCGTCCGGCCCACTCTCATTTGGGTCCAACACACTTTCTAGGGCGTTCTGCGCACACCCATTTGGGTCTTGCACACTTTCTACGGCATTCGGCGCACTCCCACTTGGGTCCCGCACACTTTCTACGGCGTTCTGCGCATACCCATTTGGGTCCCACACACTTTCTACGGCGTTCTGCGCACACCCATTTGGGTCCCGCACACTTTCTATGGCGTCCGGCGCACACCCATTTGGGTCCCACACACTTTCTACGGCGTTCTGCGCACACCCATTTGGGTCCCGCACACTTTCTACGGCGTCCGGCGCACTCCCAATTGGGTCCCGCACACTTTCTAGGGCGTTCTGCGCACACCCATTTGGGTCCCGCACACTTTCTACTGCGTCCGGTCCACTCTCATTTGGGTCCAACACACTTTCTAGGGCGTTCTGCGCACACCCGTTTGGGTCTTGCACACTTTCTACGGCATTCGGCGCACTCCCACTTGGGTCCCGCACACTTTCTACGGCGTTCTGCGCACACCCATTTGGGTCCCGCACACTTTCTACGGCGTCCGGCGCACTCCCAATTGGGTCCCGCACACTTTCTAGGGCGTTCTGCGCACACCCATTCGGGTCCCGCACACTTTCTACGGCGTCCGGCGCACTCCCAATTGGGTCCCGCACACTTTCTAGGGCGTTCTGCGCACACCCATCTGGGTCCCACATACTTTCTACGGCGTTCTCCGCACACCCATTTGGGTCCCGCACACTTTCTACGGCGTCCGGCGCACACCCATTTAGGTCCCACACACTTTCTAGGGCGTTCTGCGCACACCCATTTGGGTCCCACACACTTTCTAGGGCATTCTGCGCACACCCATTTGGGTCCCGCACACTTTCTACGGCGTCCGGCGCACTCCCACTCGGGTCCCGCACACTTTCTAGGGCGTTCTGCGCACACCCATTTGGGTCCCGCACACTTTCTACTGCGTCCGACCCACTCTCATTAGGGTCCAACACACTTTCTAGGGCGTTCTGCGCACACCCATTTGGGTCCCGCACACTTTCTACGGCGTTCTGCGCATACCCATTTGGGTCCCACACACTTTCTCCGGCGTTCTGCGTACACCCATTTGGGTCCCGCACACTTTCTACGGCGTCCGGCGCACACCCATTTAGGTCCCACACACTTTCTAGGGCGTTCTGCGCACACCCATTTGGGTCCCGCACACTTTCTACGGCGTCCGGCGCACACCCATTTGGGTCCCACACACTTTCTAGGGCGTTCTGCGCACACCCATTTGGGTCCCGCACACTTTCTACGGCGTCCGGCGCACTCCCACTCGGATCCCACACACTTTCTACGGCATCGCACACCCATTTGGGTCCCGCACACTTTCTACGGCGTCCGGCGCACTCCCACTTGGGTCCCGCACACTTTCTCCGGCGTCCGGCGCACTCCCACTTGGGTCCCGCACACTTTCTACGGCGTCCGGCGCACTCTCATTTGGCTTCCAAACACTTTCTAGGGCGTTCTGCGCACACGCATTTGGGTCCCGCACACTTTCTACGGCGTTCTTCGCATACCCATTTGGGTCCCACACACTTTCTACGGCGTTCTGCGCACACCCATTTGGGTCCCGCACACTTTCTACGGCGTCCGGCGCACACCCATTTAGGTCCCACATACTTTCTAGGGCGTTCTGCGCACACCCATTTGGGTCGCGCACACTTTCTACGGCGTCCGGCGCACACCCATTTGGGTCCCACACACTTTCTACGGCGTTCTGCGCACACCCATTTGGGTCCCGCACACTTTCTACGGCGTCCGGTCCACTCTCATTTGGGTCCAACACACTTTCTAGGGCGTTCTGCGCACACCCATTTGGGTCCCACACACTTTCTACGGCGTTCTGCGCACACCCATTTGGGTCCCGCACACTTTCTACGGCGTCCGGCGCACTCTCATTTGGGTCCCGCACACTTTGTACGGCGTCCGGCGCACTCTCATTTGGGTTCCACACACTTTCTATGGCGTTCTGCGCACACCCATTTGGGTCCCGCACACTTTCTACTGCGTCCGGCCCACTCTCATTTCGGTCCAACACACTTTCTAGGGCGTTCTGCGCACACCCATTTGGGTCTTGCACACTTTCTACGGCATTCGGCGCACTCCCACTTGGGTCCCGCACACTTTCTACGGCGTCCGGCGCACACCCATTTAGGTCCCACATACTTTCTAGGGCGTTCTGCGCACACCCGTTTGGGTCGCGCACACTTTCTACGGCGTTCTGCGCACACCCATTGGGGTCCCACACACTTTCTACGGCGTTCTGCGCACACCCATTTGGGTCCCGCACACTTTCTACGGCGTCCGGTCCACTCTCATTTGGGTCCAACACACTTTCTAGGGCGTTCTGCGCACACCCGTTTGGGTCTAACACACTTTCTACGGCATTCGGCGCACTCCCACTTGGGTCCCGCACACTTTCTACGGCGTTCTGCGCATACCCATTTGGGTCCCACACACTTTCTACGGCGTTCTGCGCACACCCATTTGGGTCCCGCACACTTTCTACTGCGTCCGGTCCACTCTCATTTGGGTCCAACACACTTTCTAGGGCGTTCTGCGCACACCCATTCGGGTCCCGCACACTTTCTACGGCGTCCGGCGCACTCCCAATTGGGTCCCGCACACTTTCTAGGGCGTTCTGCGCACACCCATCTGGGTCCCACACACTTTCTACGGCGTTCTGCACACACCCATTTGGGTCCCGCACACTTTCTACGGCGTCCGGCGCACACCCATTTGGGTCCCACACACTTTCTGAGGCGTTCTGCGCACACCCGTTTGGGTCCCACACACTTTCTACGGCGTTCTGCGCACACTCATTTGGGTCCCGCACACTTTCTACGGTGTCCTGCGAACTCTCATTTGGGTCCCACACACTTTCTACGGCGTTCTGCGCACACCCGTTTGGGTCCCGCACACTTTCTACGGCGTCCTGCGAATTCTCATTTGGGTCCCACACACTTTCTACGGCGTTCTGCGCATACCCATTTGGGTCCCACACACTTTCTAGGGCGTTCTGCGCACTCCCACTTGGGTCCCGCACACTTTCTACGGCGTTCTGCGCATACCCATTTGGGTCCCACACACTTTCTACGGCGTTCTGCGCACACCCATTTGGGTCCCGCACACTTTCTACGGCGTCCGGCGCACTCTATTTGAGTCCCACACACTTTCTAGGGCGTTCTGCGCACACCCATTTGGGTCCCGCACACTTTCTGCGGCGTCCGGCTCACTCCCATTTGGGTCCCACACACTTTCTAGGGCGTTCTGCGCACACCCATTTGGGTCCCGCACACTTTCTACGGCGTCCGGCGCACTCCCACTTGGGTCCCGCACACTTTCTACGGCATTCGGCGCACTCCCACTTGGGTCTCGCACACTTTCTACGGCGTTCTGCGCATACCCATTTGGGTCCCACACACTTTCTACGGCGTTCTGCGCACACCCATTTGGGTCCCGCACACTTTCTACGGCGTCCGGCGCACACCCATTTGGGTCCCACACACTTTCTAGGGCGTTCTGCGCACACCCATTTGGGTCCCGCACACTTTCTACGGCGTCCGGCGCACACCCATTTGGGTCCCACACACTTTCTACGGCGTTCTGCGCACACCCATTTGGGTCCCGCACACTTTCTACGGCGTCCGGCGCACTCCCAATTGGGTCCCGCACACTTTCTAGGGCGTTCTGCGCACACCCATTTGGGTCCCGCACACTTTCTACGGCGTCCGGCGCACACCCATTTGGGTCCCACACACTTTCTACGGCGTTCTGCGCACGCCCATTTGGGTCCCGCACACTTTCTACGGCGTCCGGCGCACGCTCATTTGGGTCCAACACACTTTCTACGGCGTTCTGCGCCCACCCATTTGGGTCCCGCACACTTTCTACGGCGTTCTGCGCACACCCATTTGGGTCCCACACACTTTCTACGGCGTTCTGCGCACACCCATTTGGGTCCCGCACACTTTCTACGGCGTCCGGCGCACACCCATTTGGGTCCCACATACTTTCTAGGGCGTTCTGCGCACACCCATTTGGGTCCCGCACACTTTCTACGGCGTCCGGCGCACTCTCATTTGGGTCCCACACACTTTCTAGGGCGTTCTGCGCACACCCATTTGGGTCCCGCACACTTTCTACGGCGTCCGGCCCACTCTCATTTGGGTCCCACACACTTTCTAGGGCGTTCTGCGCACACCCATTTGGGTCTTGCACACTTTCTACGGCATTCGGCGCACTCCCACTTGGGTCCCGCACACTTTCTACGGCGTTCTGCGCATACCCATTTGGGTCCCACACACTTTCTACGGCGTTCTGCGCACACCCATTTGGGTCCCGTACACTTTCTACGGCGTCCGGCGCACACCCATTTGGGTCCCACACACTTTCTAGGGCGTTCTGCGCACACCCATTTGGGTCCCGCACACTTTCTACGGCGTCCGGCGCACTCCCACTTGAGTCCCACATACTTTCTACGGCGTCCGGCGCACTCCCACTTGGGTCCCGCACGCTTTCCACGGCGTCCAGCGCACTCTCATTTGGGTTCAACACACTTTCTTCGGTGTTCTGCGCGCACCCATTTTAGTCCCGCACACTTTCTACGGCGTCCGGCGCACTCCCACTTGGGTCCCGCACACCTTCTACGGCGTCACACCCATTTGGTTCCCGCACACTTTCTACGGCGCCCGGCGCACTCCCATTCGGGTCCCGCACGCTTTCTACGGCGTTCTGCGCACCCCCATTTGGGTCCCGCACACTTTCTACGGCGTCCGGCGCACTCTCATTTGGGTCCCACACACTTTCTAGGGCGTTCTGCGCACACCCATTTGGGTCCCGCACACTTCCTACGGCGTTCTGCGCATACCCATTTGGGTCCCACACACTTTCTACGGCGTTCTGCGCACACCCATTCGGGTCCCGCACACTCTCTACGGCGTCCGGCGCCCACCCATTTGGGTCCAACACACTTTCTACGGCGTTCTGCGCACACCCATTTGAGTCCCGCACACTCTCTACGGCGTCCGGCGCACTCTCATTTGGGTCCCGCACACTTTCTAGGGCTTTCTGCGCACACCCATTTGAGTCCCGCACACTTTCTACGGCGTCCGGCCCACTCTCATTTGGGTCCCACACACTTTCTAGGGCGTTCTGCGCACACCCATTTGGGTCTTGCACACTTTCTACGGCATTCGGCGCACTCCCACTTGGGTCCCGCACACTTTCTACGGCGTTCTGCGCATACCCATTTGGGTCCCACACACTTTCTACGGCGTTCTGCGCACACCCATTTGGGTCCCGCACACTTTCTACGGCGTCCGGCGCACACCCATTTGGGTCCCACACACTTTCTAGGGCGTTCTGCGCACACCCATTTGGGTCCCGCACACTTTCTACGGCGTCCGGCGCACTCCCACTTGAGTCCCACATACTTTCTTCGGCGTTCTGCGCCCACCCGTTTGGGTCCCGCACACTTTCTACGGCGTCCGGCGCACTCCCTCTCGGGTCCCGCACACTTTCTAGGGCGTTCTGCGCACACCCATTTGGGTCCCGCACACTTTCTACGGCGTTCTGCGCATACCCATTTGGGTCCCACACACTTTCTCCGGCGTTCTGCGTACACCCATTTGGGTCCCGCACACTTTCTACGGCGTCCGGCGCACACCCATTTAGGTCCCACACACTTTCTAGGGCGTTCTGCGCACACCCATTTGGGTCGCGCACACTTTCTACGGCGTTCGGCGCACTCCCACTTGGGTCCCACACACTTACTACGACGTTCTGCGCACACCCATTTGAGTCCCGCACACTTTCTACGGCGTCCGGCCCACTCTCATTTGGGTCCCACACACTTTCTAGGGCGTTCTGCGCACACCCATTTGGGTCTTGCACACTTTCTACGGCATCCGGCGCACTCCCACTTGGGTCCCGCACACTTTCTACGGCGTTCTGCGCATACCCATTTGGGTCCCACACACTTTCTACGGCGTTCTGCGCACACCCATTTGGGTCCCGCACACTTTCTACGGCGTCCGGCGCACACCCATTTGGGTCCCACACACTTTCTAGGGCGTTCTGCGCACACCCATTTGGGTCCCGCACACTTTCTACGGCGTCCGGCGCACACCCATTTGGGTCCCACACACTTTCTACGGCGTTTTGCGCACACCCATTTGGGTCCCGCACACTTTCTTCTGCGTCCGGTCCACTCTCATTTGGGTCCAACACACTTTCTAGGGCGTTCTGCGCACACCCGTTTGGGTCTTGCACACTTTCTACGGCATTCGGCGCACTCCCACTTGGGTCCCGCACACTTTCTACGGCGTTCTGCGCATACCCATTTGGGTCCCACACACTTTCTACGGCGTTCTGCGCACACCCATTTGGGTCCCGCACACTTTCTACAGCGTCCGGCGCACACCCATTTGGGTCCCACACACTTTCTACGGCGTTCTGCGCACACCCATTTGGGTCCCGCACACTTTCTACGGCATTCAGCGCACTCCCACTTGGGTCCCACACACTTTCTACGGCGTTCTGCGCACTCCCACTTCGGTCCCGCACACTTTCTACGGCGTCCGGCGCACTCCCATTTGGGTCCCGCAGACTTTCTTCGGCGTTCTGCGCACACCCATTTGGGTCCCGCACACTTTCTACGGCGTCCGGCGCACTCCCATTTGGGTCCCGCACACTTTCTACGGCGTTCTGCGCACACCCATTTGGGTCCCGCACACTTTCTTCGGCGTTCGGCGCACTCCCATTTGGGTCCCACACACTTTGTACGGCGTTCTGCGCACACCCATTTGGGTCCCACACACTTTCTACGGCGTTCTGCGCACACCCATTTGGGTCCCGCACACTTTCTACGGAGTCCGGCGCACACCCATTTGGGTCCCACACACTTTCTAGGGCGTTCTGCGCACACCCATTTGGGTCCCACACACTTTGTACGGCGTTCTGCGCACACCCATTTGGGTCCCGCACACTTTCTACGGCGTCCGGCGCACTCCCACTTGGGTCCCGCACACTTTCTACGGCGTTCTGCGCACACCCATTTGGGTCCCGCACACTTTCTACGGCGTCCGGCGCACTCTCATTTGGGTCCCACACACTTTCTACGGCGTTCTGCGCACACCCATTTGGGTCCCGCACACTTTCTACGGCGTTCTGCGCATACCCATTTGGGTCCCACACACTTTCTACGGCGTTCTGCGCACACCCATTTGGGTCCCGCACACTTTCTACGGCGTCCGGCGCACACCCATTTGGGTCCCACACACTTTCTAGGGCGTTCTGCGCACACCCATTTGGGTCCCGCACACTTTCTACGGCGTCCGGCGCACACCCATTTGGGTCCCACACACTTTCTACGGCGTTCTGCGCACACCCATTTGGGTCCCGCACACTTTCTACGGCGTCCGGCGCACTCCCACTTGGGTCCCGCACACTTTCTACGGCGTCACACCCATTTGGGTCCCGCACATTTTCTACGGCCTCCGGCGCACTCCCACTTGGGTCCCGCACACTTTCTAAGGCGTACTGTGTACACCCATTTGGGTCCCGCACACTTTCTACGGCGTCCGGCGCACTCTCATTTGGGTCCCACACACTTTCTAGGGCGTTCTGCGCACACCCATTTGGGTCCCGCACACTTTCTACGGCGTTCTGCGCATACCCATTTGGGTCCCACACACTTTCTAGGGCGTTCTGCGCACACCCATTTGGGTCCCGCACACTTTCTACGGCGTCCGGCGCACACCCATTTGGGTCCCACACACTTTCTACGGCGTTCTGCGCACACCCATTTGGGTCCCGCACACTTTCTACGGCGTCCGGCGCACACCCATTTGGGTCCCACACACTTTCTACGGCGTTCTGCGCACACCCATTTGGGTCCCGCACACTTTCTACGGCGTCCGGCCCACTCTCATTTGGGTCCCACACACTTTCTAGGGCGTTCTGCGCACACCCATTTGGGTCTTGCACACTTTCTACGGCATTCGGCGCACTCCCACTTGGGTCCCGCACACTTTCTACGGCGTTCTGCGCATACCCATTTGGGTCCCACACACTTTCTACGGCGTTCTGCGCACACCCATTTGGGTCCCGCACACTTTCTACGGCGTCCGGCGCACACCCATTTAGGTCCCACACACTTTCTAGGGCGTTCTGCGCACACCCATTTGGGTCCCGCACACTTTCTACGGCGTCCGGCGCACACCCATTTGGGTCCCACACACTTTCTACGGCGTTCTGCGCACACCCATTTGGGTCCCGCACACTTTCTACGGCGTCCGGCGCACTCTCATTTGGGTCCCACACACTTTCTAGGGCGTTCTGCGCACACCCATTTGGGTCCCGCACACTTCCTACGGCATTCGGCGCACTCCCATTTGAGTCCCGCACACTTTCTACGGCGTTCTGCGCATACCCATTTGGGTCCCACACACTTTCTACGGCGTTCTGCGCACACCCATTTGGGTCCCGCACACTTTCTACGGCGTCCGGCGCACACCCATTTGGGTCCCGCACACTTTCTACGGCGTCCGGCGCACACCCATTTGGGTCCCGCACACTTTCTACGGCGTCCGGCGCACACCCATTTGGGTCCCACACACTTACTACGGCGTTCTGCGCACACCCATTTGGGTCCCGCACACTTTATACGGCGTCCGGCCCACTCTCATTTGGGTCCCACACAGTTTCTAGGGCGTTCTGCGCACACCCATTTGGGTCTTGCACACTTTCTACGGCGTCCGGCGCACTCCCACTTGCGTCCCGCACCCTTTCTGCCACGTTCTGCGCCTCCCCATTTGGGTCCCACACACTTTTTACGCCGTTCTGCGCACACCCATTTGGGTCCCGTTCACTTTCTACGGCGTCCGGCGCACTCTCATTTGGGTCCTACACACTTTCTACGGCGTCCGGCGCACTCCCACTCGGGTCCCGCACACTTTCTACGGCGTCCGGCGCACTCCCACGTGGGTCCCGCACACTTTCTAGGGCGTTCTGCGCACACCCATTTGGGTCTTGCACACTTTCTACGGCGTCCGGCGCACACCCATTTGGGTCCCGCACACTTTGTACGGCGTCCGGCGCACTCTCATTTGAGTCCCGCACACTTTATACGGCGTCCGGCGCACTCCCGCGTGGGTCCCGCACATTTCCTACGGCGTCCGGCGCACACCCATTTGGGTCCCGCACACTTTCCACGGCGTCCGGCGCACTCCCACTTGGGTCCCACACACTTTCTACGGCGTTCTGCGCACACCCATTTGGGTCCCGCACACTTTCTACGGTGTCCGGCGCACACCCATTTGGGTCCCGCACACTTTCTACGGCGTCCGGCGCACACCCATTTGGGTCCCACACACTTTCTACGGCGTTCTGCGCACACCCATTTGGGTCCCACACACTTTCTACGGCGTTCTGCGCACACCCATTTGGGTCCCGCACACTTTCTACGGCGTCCGGCGCACTCTCATTTGGGTCCCGCACACTTTCTAGGGCGTTCTGCGCACACCCATTTGGGTCCCGCACACTTTCTACGGCGTCCGGCGCACTCTCATTTGGGGCCCACACACTTTCTACGGCATTCGGCGCACTCCCATTTGGGTCCCGCACACTTTCTACGGCGTTCTGCGCATACCCATTTGGGTCCCACACACTTTCTACGGCGTTCTGCGCACACCCATTTGGGTCCCGCACACTTTCTACGGCGTCCGGCGCACACCCATTTGGGTCCCACACACTTTCTACGGCGTTCTGCGCACACCCATTTGGGTCCCGCACACTTTCTACGGCGTCCGGCGCACTCCCATTTGGGTCCCACACACTTTCTACGGCGTTCTGCGCACACCCATTTGGGTCCCGCACACTTTCTACGGCGTCCGGCGCACTCCCATTTGGGTCCCGCACACTTTCTACGGCGTTCTGCGCACACCCATTTGGGTCCCGCACACTTTCTACGGCGTCCGGCGCACTCCCATTTGGGTCCCGCACACTTTCTACGGCGTTCTGCGCACACCCATTTGGGTACCACACACTTTCTACGGCGTCCGCCGCACTCTCATTTGGGTCCCACACACTTTCTACGGCGTTCTGCGCACACCCATTTGGGTCCCGCACACTTTCTACGGCGTCCGGCGCACACCTATTTGGGTCCCACATACTTTCTAGGGCGTTCTGCGCACACCCATTTGGGTTCCGCAGACTTTCTACGGCGTTCTGCGCATACCCATTTGGGTCCCACACACTTTCTACGGCGTTCTGCGCACACCCATTTGGGTCCCGCACACTTTCTACGGCGTCCGGCGCACACCCATTTGGGTCCCACACACTTTCTACGGCGTTCTGCGCACACCCATTTGAGTCCCGCACACTTTCTACGGAGTCCGGCGCAAACCCATTTGGGTCCCACACACTTTCTAGGGCGTTCTGCGCACACCCATTTGGGTCCCGCACACTTTCTACGGCGTCCGGCGCACACCCATTTGGGTCCCACACACTTTCTAGGGCGTTCTGCGCACACCCATTTGGGTCTTGCACACTTTCTACGGCATTCGGCGCACTCCCACTTGGGTCCCGCACACTTTCTACGGCGTTCTGCGCATACCCATTTGGGTCCCACACACTTTCTACGGCGTTCTGCGCACACCCATTTGGGTCCCGCACACTTTCTACGGCGTCCGGCGCACACCCATTTGGGTCCCACACACTTTCTAGGGCGTTCTGCGCACACCCATTTGGGTCCCGCACACTTTCTACGGCGTCCGGCGCACACCCATTTGGGTCCCACACACTTTCTAGGGCGTTCTGCGCACACCCATTTGGGTCCCGCACACTTTCTACGGCGTCCGGCGCACTCTCATTTGGGTCCTACACACTTTCTAGGGCTTTCTGCGCACACCCATTTGGGTCCCGCGCACTTTCTACGGCGTCCGGCGCACTCCCATTTGGGTCCCGCACACTTTCTACGGCGTTCAGCGCATACCTATTTGGGTCCCACATACTTTCTACGGCGTTCTGCGCACACCCATTTGGGTCCCGCACACTTTTTACGGCGTCCGGCGCACACCCATTTAGGTCCCACACACTTTCTAGGGCGTTCCACGCACACCCATTAGGGTCCCGCACACTTTCTACGGCGTCCGGCGCACTCCCATTTGGGTCCCGCACACTTTCTACGGCGTCCGGCGCACACCCATTTGGGTCCCGCACACTTTCTACGGCGTCCGGCGCACTCTCATTTGGGTCCCACACACTATCTAGGGCGTTCTGCGCACACCCATTTGGGTCCCGCACACTTTCTACGGCGTCCGGTGCACTCCCATTTGGGTCCCGCACACTTTCTAGGGCGTTCTGCGCACACCCATTTGGGTCCCGCACACTTTCTACTGCGTCCGGCGCACACCCATTTGGGTCCCACACACTTCGTACGGCGTTCTGCGCACACCCATTTGGGTCCCGCACACTTTCTACGGCGTCCGGCGCACTCCCACTCGGGTCCCGCACACTTTCTACGGCGCCCGGTGCACTCCCATTTGGGTCCCGCACACTTTCTACGGCGTCCGGCGCCCTCCCATTTGGGTCCCGCACACTTTCTAGGGCGTTCTGCGCACACCCATTTGGGTCCCGCACACTTTCTACGGCGTCCGGCGCACTCACATTTGGGTCCCGCACACTTTCTACGGCGTTCTGCGCACACCCATTTCGGTCCCGCTCACTTTCTACGGCGTCCGGCGCACTCTCATTTGAATCCCACACACTTACTACGGCGTTCTGCGCACACATTTGGGTCCCGCACACTTTCTACGGCGTTCTGCGCATACCCATTTGGGTCCCACACACTTTCTACGGCGTCCGGCGCACACCCATTTGGGTCCCACACACTTTCTAGGGCGTTCTGCGCACACCCATTTGGGTCCCGCACACTTTCTACGGCGTCCGGCGCACTCCCACTTGGGTCCCACACACTTTCTACGGCGTTCTGCGCACACCCATTTGGGTCCCGCACACTTTCTACGGCGTCCGGCGCACTCTCATTTGGGTCCCACACACTTTCTAGGGCGTTCTGCGCACACCCATTTGGGTCCCGCACAATTTCTACGGCGTCCGGCGCACTCCCACTTGGGTCCCGCACACTTTCTACGGCGTTCTGCGCACACCCATTTGGGTCCCACACACTTTCTACGGCGTTCTGCGCACACCCATTTGGGTCCCGCACACTTTCTACGGCGTCCGGCGCACACCCATTTGTGTCCCACACACTTTCTACGGCGTTCTGCGCACACCCATTTGGGTCCCGCAAACTTTCTACGGCGTCCGGCGCACACCCATTTGGGTCCCACACACTTTCTACGGAGTTCTGCGCACACCCATTTGAGTCCCGCACACTTTCTACGGCGTCCGGCGCACTCTCATTTGGGTCCCACATACTTTCTAGGGCGTTCTGCGCACACCCATTTGGGTCCCGCACACTTTCTACGGCGTCCGGCGCACTCTCATTTGGCTTCCAAACACTTTCTAGGGCATTCTGCGCACACCCATTTGGGTCCCGCACACTTTCTACGGCGTCCGGCCCACTCTCATTTGGGTCCCACACACTTTCTAGGGCGTTCTGCGCATACCCATTTGGGTCCCACACACTTTCTACGGCGTTCTGCGCACACCCATTTGGGTCCCGTACACTTTCTACGGCGTCCGGCGCACACCCATTTGGGTCCCACACACTTTCTAGGGCGTTCTGCGCACACCCATTTGGGTCCCGCTCACTTTCTACGGCGTCCAGCGCACTCTCATTTGGGTCCCACACACTTACTACGGCGTTCTGCGCACACCCATTTGAGTCCCGCACACTTTCTACGGCGTCCGGCCCACTCTCATTTGGGTCCCACACACTTTCTAGGGCGTTCTGCGCACACCCATTTGGGTCTTGCACACTTTCTACGGCATTCGGCGCACTCCCACTTGGGTCCCGCACACTTTCTACGGCGTTCTGCGCATACCCATTTGGGTCCCACACACTTTCTACGGCGTTCTGCGCACACCCATTTGGGTCCCGCACACTTTCTACGGCGTCCGGCGCACACCCATTTGGGTCCCACATACTTTCTACGGCGTTCTGCGCACTCCCACTTGGGTCCCGCACGCTTTCTACGGCGTGTGGCGCACTCTCATTTGGGTCCCGCACACTTTCTACGGAATTCGGCGCACACCCATTTGGGTCCCACATACTTTCTACGGCGTTCTGCGCACGCCCGTTTGGGTCCCGCTCACTTTCTACGGCATTCGGCGCACTCCCACTTGGGTCCCGCACACTTTCTACGGCGTTCTGCGCACACCCATTTGGGTCCCGTTCACTTTCTACGGCGTCCGGCGCACACCCATTTGGGTCCCACACACTTTCTACGGCGTGCGGCGCACTCTCATTTGGGTCCCGCACACTTTCTACGGCGTCCGGCGCACTCCCACTTGGGTCCCACACACTTTCTAGGGCGTTCTGCGCGGACTCATTTGGGTCCCGCACACTTTCTACGGCTTCCGGCGCACTCCCACTTGGGTCCCGCACACTTTCTACGGCGTTCTGCGCACACCCATTTGGGTCCCACACACTTTCTACGGCGTCCGGCGCACTCTCATTTGGGTCCCGCACACTTTCTAGGGCGTTCTGCGCACACCCATTTGGGTCCCGCACACTTTCTACGGCGTCCGGCGCACTCCCACTTGGGTCCCACACACTTTCTACGGTGTTCTGCGCACACCCATTTGGGTCCCGCACACTTTCTACGGCGTTCTGCGCATACCCATTTGGGTACCACACACTTTCTACGGCGTCCGGCGCACACCCATTTGGGTCCCGCACACTTTCTACGGCGTTCTGCGCACACCCATTTGGGTCCCGCACACTTTCTACGGCGTCCGGCGCACTCCCATTTGGGTCCCGCCCACTTTCTCCGGCGTTCTGCGCATACCCATTTGTATCCCGCACACTTTCTACGACGTCCGGCGCACTCCCACTTGGGTCCCGCACACTTTCTACGGCGTTCTGCGCATACCCATTTGTATCCCGCACACTTTCTACGACGTCCGGCGCACTCCCACTTGGGTCCCGCACACTTTCTACGGCGTTCTGCGCATACCCATTTGTATCCCGCACACTTTCTACGACGTCCGGCGCACTCCCACTTGGGTCCCACACTCTTTCTACGGCGTGTTGCGCACACCCATTTGTATCCCGCACACTTTCTACGACGTCCGGCGCACTCCCACTTGGGTCCCGCACACTTTCTACGGCGCCCGGCGCACACTCATTTGGGTCTCGCACACTTTCTACGGCGTGCGGCGCACTCCCACCTGGGGCCCACACACCTTCTAGGGCGTTCTGCGCACACCCATTTGAGTCCCGCACACTTTCTACGGCGTCCGGCCCACTCTCATTTGGGTCCCACACACTTTCTAGGGCGTTCTGCGCACACCCATTTGGGTGTTGCACACTTTCTACGGCATCCGACGCACTCCCACTTGGGTCCCGCACACTTTCTACGGCGTTCTGCGCATACCCATTTGGGTCCCACACACTTTCTACGGCGTTCTGCGCACACCCATTTGGGTCCCGCACACTTTCTACGGCATTCGGCGCACTCTCATTTGGGTCCCACACACTTTCTACGGCATTCGGCGCACTCCCACTTGGGTCCCGCACACTTTCTACGGCGTCGGGCGCACTCTTATTTGGGTCCCACACACTTACTATGGCGTTCTGCGCACACCCATTTGGGTCCCGCACACCTTATACGGCGTCCGGCGCACTCCCATTTGGGTCCCGCACACTTTCTACGGCGTTCTGCGCACACCCATTTGGGTCCCGCACACTTTCTACGGCGTCCGGCGCACACTCTCATTTGGGTCCCACACACTTTCTAGGGCGTTCTGCGCACACCCATTTGGGTCCCGCACACTTTCTACGGCGTCCGGCGCACTCCCATTTGGGTCCCACACACTTCGTACGGCGTTCTGCGCACACCCATTTGGGTCCCGCACACTTTCTACGGCGTCCGGCGCACACCCATTTGGGTCCCACACACTTTCTACGGCGTTCTGCGCACACCCATTTGGGTCCCGCACACTTTCTACGGCGTCCGGCGCACTCCCAATTGGGTCCCGCACACTTTCTATGGCGTTCTGCGCACACCCATTTGGGTCCCGCACACTTTCTACGGCGTCCGGCGCACTCCCACTCGGGTCCCGCACACTTTCTAGGGCGTTCTGCGCACACCCATTTGGGTCCCGCACACTTTCTACGGCGTCCGGCGCACTCCCACTCGGGTCCCGCACACTTTCTAGGGCGTTCTGCGCACACCCATTTGGGTCCCGCACACTTTCTACTGCGTCCGGCCCACTCTCATTTGGGTCCAACACACTTTCTAGGGCGTTCTGCGCACACCCATTTGGGTCCCGCACACTTTCTACGGCGTTCTGCGCATACCCATTTGGGTCCCACACACTTTCTACGGCGTTCTGCGTACACCCATTTGTGTCCCGCACACTTTCTACGGCGTCCGGCGCACACCCATTTGGGTCCCACACACTTTCTAGGGCATTCTGCGCACACCCATTTGGGTCCCGCACACTTTCTACGGCGTCCGGCGCACTCCCACTCGGGTCCCACACACTTTCTACGGCGTTCTGCGCACACCCATTTGGGTCCCGCACACTTTCTACTGCGTCCGACCCACTCTCATTTGGGTCCAACACACTTTCTAGGGCGTTCTGCGCACACCCATTTGGGTCTTGCACACTTTCTACGGCATTCGGCGCACTCCCACTTGGGTCCCGCACACTTTCTACAGCGTTCTGCGCATACCCATTTGGGTCCCACACACTTTCTACGGCGTTCTGCGCACACCCATTTGGGTCCCGCACACTTTCTACAGCGTCCGGCGCACACCCATTTGGGTCCCACACACTTTCTACGGCGTTTTGCGCACACCCATTTGGGTCCCGCACACTTTCTTCTGCGTCCGGTCCACTCTCATTTGGGTCCAACACACTTTCTAGGGCGTTCTGCGCACACCCGTTTGGGTCTTGCACACTTTCTACGGCATTCGGCGCACTCCCACTTGGGTCCCGCACACTTTCTACGGCGTTCTGCGCATACCCATTTGGGTCCCACACACTTTCTACGGCGTTCTGCGCACACCCATTTGGGTCCCGCACACTTTCTATGGCGTCCGGCGCACACCCATTTGGGTCCCACACACTTTCTACGGCGTTCTGCGCACACCCATTTGGGTCCCGCACACTTTCTACGGCGTCCGGCGCACTCCCAAATGGGTCCCGCACACTTTCTAGGGCGTTCTGCGCACACCCATTTGGGTCCCGCACACTTTCTACTGCGTCCGGTCCACTCCCATTTGGGTCCAACACACTTTCTAGGGCGTTGTGCGCACACCCGTTTGGGTCTTGCGCACTTTCTACGGCATTCGGCGCCCTCCCACTTGGGTCCCGCACACTTTCTACGGCGTTCTGCGCACACCCATTTGGGTCCCGCACACTTTCTACGGCGTCCGGCGCACACCCATTTGGGTCCCACACACTTTCTACGGCGTTCTGCGCACACCCATTTGGGTCCCGCACACTTTCTACGGCGTCCGGCGCACTCCCAATTGGGTCCCGCACACTTTCTATGGCGTTCTGCGCACACCCATTTGGGTCCCGCACATTTTCTACGGCGTCCGGCGCACTCCCACTCGGGTCCCGCACACTTTCTACGGCGTTCTGCGCACACCCATTTAGGTCCCACATTTTCTACGGCGTCTTTCGCACTCCTGCTGGGGTCCCGCACACTTTCTACGGCGTCCGGCGCACACCCATTTAGGTCCCACACACTTTCTAGGGCGTTCTGCGCACACCCATTTGGGTCCCGCACACTTTCTACGGCGTCCGGCGCACACCCATTTGGGTCCCACACACTTTCTAGGGCATTCTGCGCACACCCATTTGGGTCCCGCACACTTTCTACGGCGTCCGGCGCACTCCCACTCGGGTCCCGCACACTTTCTAGGGCGTTCTGCGCACACCCATTTGGGTCCCGCACACTTTCTACTGCGTCCGGCCCACTCTCATTTGGGTCCAACACACTTTCTAGGGCGTTCTGCGCACACCCATTTGGGTCCCGCACACTTTCTACGGCGTTCTGCGCATACCCATTTGGGTCCCACACACTTTCTACGGCGTTCTGCGCACACCCATTTGGGTCCCGCACACTTTCTACGGCGTCCGGCGCACACCCATTTAGGTCCCACACACTTTCTAGGGCGTTCTGCGCACACCCATTTGGGTCGCGCACACTTTCTACGGCGTCCGGCGCACACCCATTTGGGTCCCACACACTTTCTAGGGCATTCTGCGCACACCCATTTGGGTCCCGCACACTTTCTACGGCGTCCGGCGCACTCTCATTTGGGTCCCACACACTTACTACGGCGTTCTGCGCACACCCATTTGGGTCCCGCACACTTTCTACGGCGTCCGGCCCACTCTCATTTGGGTCCCACACACTTTCTAGGGCGTTCTGCGCACACCCATTTGGGTCCCGCACACTTTCTACGGCGTTCTGCGCATACCCATTTGGGTCCCACACACTTTCTACGGCGTTCTGCGCACACCCATTTGGGTCCCGCACACTTTCTACGGCGTCCGGCGCACACCCATTTAGGTCCCACACACTTTCTAGGGCGTTCTGCGCACACCCATTTGGGTCGCGCACACTTTCTACGGCGTCCGGCGCACACCCATTTGGGTCCCACACACTTTCTACGGCGTTCTGCGCACACCCATTTGGGTCCCGCACACTTTCTACGGCGTCCGGCGCACTCCCACTTGAGTCCCGCACACTTTCTACGGCGTTCTGCGCACTCTCATTTGGGTCTCACACACTTTCTACGGCGTTCTGCGCACACTCATTTGGGTCCCGCACACTTTCTACGGCGTTCTGTGGCCCACTTCTGATTCACACCGTGCGGCGTTCCAAAAAATACTTCCGAGATCCCGCCGTATTGATTGAAGCGTTGCCCCGTCAAATCCTGAGCAGAAGCCTATCAGTAACGGTGTTTATTTCACTAGTTCATTTTTACGAATAAGTAAACGTCGGATGGTTTATAATAACATGTTTACGTGTTTTTGTCTTTCTTGACCCTCAATTTTGAGGTTCCGCAAAAATTGAGCAACCAACTTCAAATTTTGACAGGAGCTAGGTGCAAACAAAACCAGCTCCCTGGCCAAAAATGAGCTCTCTAGCTCAACGATAAGTGTTCCAACAAGATCGTGAACGCCAACTGAAAAAAGAAAAGGAGATGAACATTTTTTCGACCAAAATGACGTGGTTTTGACACTTTTTCTCTAATCTCAGGTAACCATTCCGGACCATTTTTTGAACAGTCTTTCACCTTTCTAAAGTATATCAAATGCAAAAAGAACGGTCTTCCTACGTTTACTCTGGACCCTGATGCTGAGATCAGTGGTTGCGCGAAGGCGAATCAAAGCCAAATCTGGTGAGCGCTTCGCGCTCACCACAATATTCAGGTGTATCGAGCTGTTTCTCTCGTAGACTCCCATATCAGAATGCTTTTGCTCTTAATATCACATGTTTTCTCAAGTTGAACTTTCCATTCTGTTACTTAAAAGGTAGGGAAATATGGGCGTGCGAGATAAGGATGCTCAAATACTGTCATCCCGTATGGCCTTTCAGCTCTTCAAACGTCGTTGACGACATGTTGGGTACCGTGCGGATTTATTTATTCCAAAATCTCGACCATGATTGTGAGCGTGTACGCTGCCTTTGAAGGCACAGTACACCCTCAGATATGAATTTTGAGACTTTCATGTAATTGTGTAGAAGACCCCTCCTGTATAACACGTGCCAAATGCGAGATCTCAATTCCTCCAAATAAGGGAAATATAAGCGACCACCACAGGCCCGACCCCCTTCGCTCACCACCACAGGCCCGACCCACTTCCGGATTTTCGACCTCGATATCGACTGGAAGGATGGATGAATTTTAAAAAAATCACCGTTCTTAAGTCCATTGCCGGGCTGTCTCCTTATCCTGGGTCGCTCTCGCGCAACGATTGCGAATGAAGAGAAATACAGGCTTGAGACAACTCGTCCACCAATTTTTCACCCTCAAAATCTAGGCATTTTTGAAGAGCCGTAACTTTGTTCAAAGGAGGTCTTGGACAATTTCAGAGATACCACTGTGATCAGCGTGTGACTCTCTCCAAGATTAGCATGCAATCTAAAAATTAATTTTTTGGGTGTCCTGTGCCTTTAAGGTCTGCTCGAATGAGACTGTCCGCCTACGTAGTCGGCGTGCGTGTCGAGCGGCCGTCATGGATGCATTTTTCGGACGAGCCTACCCGCGGCTGAGATACAACTGACGGAATAATGCTCACTACTCGTCTGATATTTCTGCTAATCGATCAACAGGTCCGAAAAAACCCTCCTGACGACTAATCAACAAGTCCGCCGACCGCGTGGGAGGACAGTCTAATTCGGATTGGCTTTATATGTACCGTTAGAATTTCCCACATACGGTTACCGTGCTATTGGAAGCGCGAGGGGCGTTGTCAAGTAGGCTTTGGCAAAATTCTGTACAAGTGTTTAACCCATTCAAGACCACCTAGGTGACCGCTTTGCAGGACGGTGTTCGGCCTTGGAAAGCCATCCAGGTTGACGCGCTCAATTACTAATTCATCCGACTTGCGGCCCTAACTCGCCGTATTTCTGATTTCTCACACACTCCGGCAGCTCCTGAAATCCATAGCGGGCTCACTCGAAAGGTGGACTGTGATGAATTGGTTTTTTCGAGTAGCGTTAATCCGAAGCCGCTTCATTGAAACCTTACTTTTGGGTGAGCCCGCTATAGGATTCTCCAGCATCGCAGAATGAAAAATATTTGTTTGACCCAGAGCAATTTGATCAGCAGTGGCTAAGTACATATGTATGGCCGATCACTGGATGAGGGGTAGCCGCGAAGAACACGCGTGACACGCACGGAAGCGAGGAGGGAATGAAAGTCATGAACATCGACCATTTGATGTCACGCCAGATCGCTGCGCCGCCGCTATCCTCCATCCAGCGATAGAACCTGGTGAGGTTGCGGACTCAACCTAATATACGGTAGCTTGTTAGCGGTGTCACTCATTTTCCCGAAGCAGCTGTGATAGATCGGTGAGTCTGTGCTTTCACTACATCGGCGGTAGCAATGAAAACAGGTGAAAATGTGAGAGTGGAAACAGAATCTCACCGACCAATGTCAGTTATCTCGAGAAGATGAGTGATAACAAAATCAGACTGCAGTATGTTGGGAAGAGTCCGCAACCTCAGTCCTACTTCCTGTAGACTAAGTTCCCAATAACCGCCAGCCCATATTGTCAGTAACACTGCAACACTTTGAAATAGCAGTATACAGCAGAATACTGCTATCGCGGAGCCTCATTGCTACTTGAAATGTTTATTATCCAAAAGAGGCTCGAAATCTGCAAAGGTTCGCAAAAGTTCGTCGAAAGAAAGTGTCTTCCAAAAAACTAGCAAAACTTCTTTCTTGATCTTCTGCTCTCTGATTAGCTTTCGGTGCATAGCCTGGTTTGTCGCTGTTGTGACTGAGAGCCGCAACCACTAATAAACCTGTGAAATAGCCCTGGGTAAGGTTAAGATTTCATAATGCACTTTACTACTCACTTTGTAGCAAATTTGCGCAACCACTTGCAAAATCCTCCCACTCTGGGCTTAGGCCCTCTTCATTGTCGGCCGAAGGTAAGACTGCACCATTCTCTACCTAGAAATCCTGCGCCGTCCTCTCCCGTTGCCGTCCTCTCCCGTCTCTTGTGATTCAGCGTCGTCCCTAGTATGTCGTCTGAGTGCAAATCGATCAGGCGGGCGCACTCGAGCACACTGTAGACGGCGCTGTCTGGCTACAACTGTGGGATTTTCCACGTGCATGAGCAATGTATGGCAAAAGTATCGACCGGAACGGACACGGACGGGACAGGACGCAGCGGGGGTATTTTTTGGCCTGAGTGTGCAATGCATTACAAACGTATCGACCGGGGTGGCTACAGCTTATCGACCGACCATGGCGGAAGCCTTACGGTTGAGATCTGGGCAAGTTTATCACCTTGTGATTAGGTAATGCAAACCAGAGATCTCGGGTCATTTGCACTGTGAGTTGCCTCGAACAAGTCAACGCTTGGAACAGAAAATCTCATAGAAAATCATCGTTCTCATCCGTTTCTACAACTACGTCTATACACTTGAAGCTGCCTACCTTGTTTAGTTATTGTTATTCACCTTATTTTTTGCGTTAGAATGGCGGATATCGTTACATGTTAAATAACAGCTGCGCCAGGCGGTTAACGCCGCCAAGCGCCGCTGGCGAACTGGCTTCCCTCCCTCAATCAATTATGTGTAGCACTCGTTTGGCTTCGCCAAACGGTATACTGGCTTCCCCTGGCCTCCCTCAATCAACTATGTGTAGCACACGTGTGGCTTCGCTAAACAGTAGACCAGCTTCTTCCGGCCTCCATCCGTCAACTATGTGTAGTACCCGGCTGGCTTCGCCAAAAAGTGTGTTGGCTTACCCTGCCCTCCTTCATCAACAATGGTTGGCATTCGTGTGGCTTTGCCTAACGGTATACTGGCTTCCCCTGGCCTCCCTCAATCAACTATGCGTGGCACTTTTTTGGCTTAACCCAACTGTAGACCGACTTGCTTCAACCCCCCTTCATCAAAGGCAGTGTCCACGATAAAAAATCGCTGACGAGTTTCCGCCAGAAAACGATGGTTTAGAGACTGACTGTTTCATAAGTGAAGAAAGCATCATGTGAATGCTGTGGAACATCCAAAGTCCGCTCTTCTTTTTGAGAGCCACATCTCAACGGTGGATGATTTGGGCGGGCCTGAACTAGGCAGCGTGCGCAAATGCGCCCCAATGCTAAAACTCAGCCGCGCTCGCGCTCCAATTCTAATGTAGAAGCGGACCAAACTGGAAATGTGTAGCATTCGTGTGGCTTCCCAAACGGTAGATTGGCTTCCTCCGGCCTCCCTTAATTAAGGGCAGTGGTCGCGATCAAGTATGCTTGACGTCTTTTTCTCTCCAAATCCTTCTCTGGGTCTCGAGTAGTAGGACCTATGAGAAAAAATCGCGAAAAAACCACTGTTTTGAGCCAAATTTGAAACCTGAACTTTCTTGTCTTTTGATGGTGGACGAGCCCACTCCACATCATCGGCATCGATGACCTCTAATATCAAGAACATCAGCTGGCTTGAAATTGCATTTCAATCGATGAAACTTCGGATTTATGTACACATCTAGTCAAAAACGTTGACTGAAGTGATGCTTCCATCATTCAACTGTCTGTATTCGTTAAATTTGCATTTATTTCATCTTCTGAATGTCGATGATTTTTGACTGCTAGGCATGAGACTGCGATCTTTTTCGTCATCGCTGTGCACGTGTGCACGAACTGGCATCTTTAGGCCCTAGAAACTCTAATTCTAGCCCGTTTTTCACCGCGCTACCCTCATAGTTTTTCAGCTGTTTTTGATCGAAGTCGATTTTTGTAGTTTTTTCGATAACGTTTTTCATCGTGACCACTGCCTTTAAGCATGCGCAGCATTCGTTGACTTGACCAAACAAGGATTTGGCTTTTCTCGGTCTCCCTGTATCAACAATGTGTAGCACTCGTGTGGCTTTGCCAAACGGTAAATTTTTTCCTCTAACCTCCCTCAATCAACTATGTGTGGCACTCTTGTGGCTTCGTCAAACGGTAGACCGGCTTGCTTCGACACCCCTTCATTAAAGGCAGTGTTCACAATGGAAATCGTTTCTTTGCTTTTCTGCCTATCGTGAAGACGGTCCCATGCTGATTCCAATGATGTTTTTGGAATCGTACAAGACGTTCTAGGAACGGAGTTATGGTCTCTCAAAAATTGAGCTGGGGAATCATGGTGGACGAGTTGTCCGAGGCTTGTAACTTCCGTCTTTTGCGGCCGATGTATGCGAGCTGGCCTGGGTAAAGAGAAAAGCCGACAATGAAGGGAAGAACGGGGCTATTGATCGGAAACCATCGCTCATCTCACAGTCTCGAGCATTCATTTGTTCACGTCGGTGGGCTTGGAAAGTGCATCTGGGGTGTGACGAGCTGACGGGTGTCCAACTTTGGGACCGTAGGGGACCGTTCCGAGCTCATTTTTGTTAGTTTTTTCAACGTTATGGTTGCGCTAGGCCCCGCAGCTGCCGATCTCCACCAAAAAATCAGACATGGTTTTTATCGTGGACGCTGCCTTTAGGCATGTGTAGCATTCGTTGACTCGACCAAAAGATGAGCTGGCTTCTCCCGGCCTCCCTGCATCAACAATCTGTAGCACTCGTGTGGCTTCGCCTAACGGTTTACTGGCTACCCCTGGCCTCCCTCAATAAACTATGTGTGGCCCTCGTGTGGTCTCGGAAAACAGTGGACCGGCTTCTTCCGGCCTTCATAAGTCAACTATGGGTAAGGTGCGTCCGAATGAGAATGGCGGCCCATGCACCCGGCGTGCTTTGCAGGCGGCCGTCGCGTTCGCCGCTCTCGGACGAGCATGCGAAGAGTCCCCATTGCCATTGACTACGAACGGGGCCGGCACCGGATGGCACCAAACACTGCGCCGATCAATCAGCTCTGCAGACTGTGGGAGAGGGGACGGCCGTCGTTGAAATCCAACACTCGTCCGAGGGCGGCACATGCGAAGGCCGCCTGCCAAGCACGCCGGCCGCGTGGGCCGCCATTCCTATTTGAGCACACCTTAGCACCCGGGTGGCTTCGCCAAACGGTGGACTGACTTACCCTGCCCTCCTTCATCAACTAAGCACTCGTGTGGCTTCGAGAAACAGTGGACCGGCTTCTTCCGGACTCCATAAGTCAGCTATGTGTAAGGTGCGTCCGAATGAGAATGGCGGCCCATGCGGCCAGCGTGCTTGACAGGCTGCCGTCGCCTTCGCCGCTCTCGTACGAGCATGCGAAAAGACCCCATTGCCATTGACTACGAACGGGGCCGGCACCGGCTGGCAGCAAGCACTGCGCCTATCAATCAGCTCTGCAGACGGTGTGAGAGGGGACGGCCGTCGTTGAAATCCAACACTCGTCCGAGGGCGGCACATGCGGCTGCCGCCTGCCAAGCACGCGGGCCGCGTGGGCCGCCATTCTCACTTAGGCACACTTTAGCACCCGGTGGCTTTGCCAAACGGTGTACTGGCTTACCCTGCCCTCCTTCATCGACTATGTGTGGCATTCTTGTGGCTTCGCCAAACGGTAGACCGACTTCCTCAGGCCTCCCTTAATTAAGCATGCGCAGCATTCATTGACTTGGCCAGACAATGATTTGGCTTGTCCCTGCCTCCCTACATCAACTATGTGTAGCATTCAATCCGCCTCGCCAAACGGTAGGGCATCTTCCTTTGACCTCCCTTTATTAGGCATTGGTACAAGTCTTTTGGCTTCCCAAACGGTAGACCGGCTTCTTCCGGCCTCCCTCCGTTAACTATGTGGAGCGATCGTGTGACTTCGCGTTGCTCCGCCAAAAGGTGAACCGTCTTGCTTTGGCCTCCCTTCATTAAGCATGTGTGGCATTCGTGGACTTGGCCAAACGATAGGCTGGTTTCGCCCGGACTCCATTCATCAGATATGTGTAGCACACTTGATGGATTCGCTAAACGATGCCCCGACTTCAAAACCTAGGCACGATCCATTACGATGAAAGTTCGAAGGGCTCAATATGCAACACAGCGATAGAGCGATCCCAACACGATCTGAAACCAAGAAACTTTAAAGGAAGCAATATGCAACAGCTGCGGTGTCCCCACCACTATTTGTAATGATGGAAGTTTAGAGGACTCAATATGCAACATTTAGGGTGTTCCCACCACAACCCATAGCGATAAAATTGAAGGATTCAATATACAACATGTAGGGTGGTCCCTTTACGATCGATAACGACGAAAGTTTAAAGGACTCAATATGCAAAAGGTAGGGGGTCCCATCACGGACGCTCCTCCTCAGCTTAGCTCACTTTCCGCATCTTTCTTTTTTTCATTGGAGCGATAACGCGCTCTGACTGATGATGTGGAAAATTGCGGGAAATTCAAAGATCCGGTCAAACAGATGGTCGGACGTGCCAGACACGGGGTCAAACACACCACACGCCGCTCAATATATGTAAGGATGAGGACGAGTATAAGGATGAGGATTTGCTGGATTTGCGTTCGCTTTCGTTAAAAAAAGGAGCGGCAAAACGGCTCAGAAAAGTGGGCAAACCCCGCCGCTTTGGGCAAGTCCGGCCCCTGTCCACCCCTCGACGTGAACAATGGAACCCTCGAGATCGTGAGATGATCTATGGTTTTCGGTCAAAAGCCCCGTTCTTCCCTTCATTCTCAACTTCTTCCTTTACTCAGGTCAGTTCGCATACATTGGCTGCAAAAGACGGAAGTCACAAGAATCGGACAAGCCGTCCACCATGCTTCTCTATGAGGGACCATAACTCCGTTCCCAGAAGGTCTTGTACGATTCCAGATACATCATTGGAATCAGAATGGGGCCGTTTTCAAGATAGGCGAATAAAAACAGAAAAGGGATTATCATCGTGAACACTGCCTTTAAAACAGTTCAGACCGCGGCCACTTTCAATTTTCAATAACGCGAACCTTGCGGTAAACCAGAAGCCCCGCCCACTTTCACAAAGTACCTCGTAGTGGTCCCTGAGCTCCATGCACGTTTTAGGCGTCAATTTTACGGCTAGGGTACAGGATATGAAACGGCAAAATTCACTCGGTTCCTAAGCGTGCTGGTGCGGAGCGGAGGTTAGGGACAGTGAGAGAGCATAGGGCACACGGAGGCCCAATTGTTGCGCGCGCCGCTCGCGCCTCGAATGATGTGAATTACGACGTTTTATAGAGGATAGTCCAACCTCGATGAATAACGAAGCCAACTTGAACTGAATTCGCCACGGTTAGGGTGGCCCCACCATGATCGCAATATAGTGCGCGCTCTTCCTAAAACACTCACTTTCCGCGACGCTCTTAGGCGTCATTCATAGTCCTCGCCGCGAGCGTCACGAGCGTCACGAGACTATAAAACTTTTTTCCGCGCGGGAAGCGCGGTTAGAACTTTCATAGTCCACCAGCGCCACCATGGCGGCTCCGCCCAAACCGCCGTGGCGGTTTTACCGTTTCAATCAATATTTGCTTCTCGATTGGAGTACACTCCAACATGAATAATTTTGGGACTATCCTGCGCTACCGCATACGCAAATGCAAGCCAGGAATTTCTGTGCATGTCACAGTAAAGTCTCGACTTTCACCCGCAGCGCCATGGCGGTGCCGCCGGAGATTTCGTAGTGGCTTCCCGCTCGTCCCGCGCGGTGAAAAGTTTTATAGTCTACCGCTCGTCCCGCGCGTCACGCGCGTGCCGCGGTTGCGGTGAGGACTACGATTGACGCCTTAGTGTATTTTTGAATCAATAACGCGCTCCGACTGAAAGTGTGAAAATTTGCGGGAACTTCGAACACCGGTCGAACAGACGTCGGTCAGACGTGCCAGACAGTCGGACAGACACACCACGCCGCTTATAATATGGAGGTAAAGATTGGGATAAGGACGAGGATTTGCTGAATTCGCGCCGCGTTCGCCTTCGTTAAAACAGGTCAGGCCGTGGCCACTTTCCATTTTCAAAAACGCGAAGTTTGCGGTAAACCCGAAACCCCGCCCACTTTCACAAAGTACCTCGTGGTGGTCCCTGAGCTCCATGCACGTGTCAGGCGTCAATTTAATAGCTAGGGTGGTCCCACCTGGATTTATAACAACTTAGAGGACTGAATTCGCACAGGCTAAGGTGGTCCCACCACGATCGCGATAGAATGCGTGCTCTTCTTGAAACTCACTCACTTTCCGCGTCTTTCTTAGTGTATTGTCGAAACAATAACGCGCTCCGACTGAAAGTGTCAAAATTTGCGGGAAGTTTGAACACCGGTCAAACAGACGTCGGTCAGAGGTGCCAGACAGTCGGACATAATATGTAGGAATCGCAGTTAATTTTTCCAGAGAACTCTTGATTCTGCTCTGATAAGTTCAACAGAGAGGCTTGTAAAACCAGATCCTTCGTAAAACAGTACTTATCGGTAGCCGCTCCATGCTTACCCGCCGGATCGCATTCTAGCTTGTCCTGCGCCAAATCATTTAAGATATTTTCCATTTCCTGAAATGTGTTTTCTATAACACACTGCGACGCATAAGTATAGCAATACCTTCGTGATACGAATACCACATGTTGGATCGAGGTTTTGGATATTGGGAAGAATACCTACGTTCTCCTACGACAAAAACGATGGACCAAGTGGGATGAAAAGAAGTAGACCATTTCACCCTTAGTTATAAAAAAAGTCTGTATTTCGCGCGACGCAAGAGTATAGCAACACTTGAGCAGCACGGAAATATTTCATGATGATCGCCAGAATGAGCCGTTTTCACTCGTATTTTTTATAAAACTGGTTCGAGTTGATGCTATTCATCCATTTTTCCGGTAGACTTTCCTGTCTTCTGACGGAAAAAACTCAAGTTCACTCCTCCCGTAATGCTGGACTTGGATTTCGATGAATTTCCAGCTAGCTAGTACGACCAGCTGATGTAGTTCCATGTTTCTGTTGGATTCACAATTGCTCAAGTCTGTGGTTGCCAAGACGTCTCATGAAGCTTGGGCAGTGAGACCTTATACAACGAGTTCCCAGGAACGTGGTGTAGGCCTCGAGAACTATGTAACCACGAATTTTCGCTGTGTTTCTCGTCAAATAACATTCTCTACTAGAACAACCCCTGCGACAACAAGCACTCTCATCGCTCAGAACATTTTCACAAGGTTGCTAGACTCGAGCCCGCGTGAATAAACGTGAGCACGAACTTGGAAAACTTGAATGCGTTACTGAACAAAGTCGCCGTTTGTTAAATACGTTTTCTATTTAAAGGCAGTGTTCACGATAAATTTCACTTCCGATATCTCCACGGCTTACGGAAGGTCTGGTGCCCTATATAGCAAGGCATGCTTAAAAAGGACTCGAAAGACGCGTTTTTTGAGCAAAAATAGGCCCTCACTTATTTACGCTAATTTTTGAGCGTGGAGAAATTGACCGCTAGAAGGATGATACCTATCAGTGCAATGAAGCAAACAGCTCACTTATCAGTACTTCCTTCACTTGATCATTCCTATAATCCGAGTCTTCATTTGTTCCTTTCGAGGGGCGGATCTGGGGCCCGGGGCGTGTCTGGGCACCGAAACGCTTGTTTGCAACCGTTATTTTGTCACTCCTGGCTCGTTTTCTACCGTTCTTTCGTCACCGGGAGCCTGGGATCCTTCTCGCCTATCATTTCGCTGTGGAAAGTCAACGAGGATGATTATCGTGAACGCTGCCTTTAAAGGCATCGTACGCGCTGAAAACCAAATCCCTGTTTTTGTATTATATCGTTCAAGTGAGCCCTTATAAGGCCATTCAAGAAGTCTGCAGAGTTTTTTCCAGTTGAAAACGTCTTTCTGGGTTCGGGGGTTGGCCTTTGGGTCGATCATCTGTTACGTCCATTCACGAAATGAGGAAAGAATGTAATTGATCAACAAGTGATATAGTAGAAATGAGTGGAACTTGAGGAAATATGTAATAGGATTACGTCATGAATGTCCTTTCTGCACATATTGGCCAAACTTTTCTCCTTTAGAACTTAGCTAAGAGTAAGATGATTGGGATTTGATCGGGAGATCATGGGTCAAAACAGCTATTTGTAGCGATCGACTCTTACTTTCTCATGAGTCGATTGGTTAAATGGGGTCTGAAAACGAAGAAAAAGTGGTCCGGAAAAGCAGTTTCCAGCAATTATTTCGCGATTATTTCAACATGGTTGTTGAGTACGGTACCAGAGCTTCCATTATATGCTGAAAACTCAGAAACGATTTTCGTCGTGAACGATGCCTTTAAGGTCCAAATTAGCTGTATCCGAAGAAAGTGATCTTATGCACGATTTGACAAGCGGTGTCTCGACGGCAGCCGCCACACACCCTGAATCGTTTCCGTGCTTGCAGCATCGGTTGTCAGGGAGCGTGACCGACAGCTAGCCCGACACGAATGAACCAGAGTACTAACGGCGTGCCCCTTGCTTATGCCTGCTACGCGGAAACCAAGTATATGGAATACTACATGTGAGTTAAGCTCTACAGCCTCCGAACGCACACCACGCTGTTTACACGCCCTTAACCACAATATATAGCCAACTTCAGGATAGGTCTGAACCAACTACAACCGCCATTGCGCGGTACACACAAAACACAACATATGTCACCGAACAAAGTATACACCGACTGTACGGTATGATATTGCTACACAACAGGACACAAGTATAAAATATGCGTTTACCCTGAAAAATACTAAAATAACGGACGAGGCAATAAATACATACATAAGTAAAATAAAATTCCTCATACGTGTCAGGGACGGACCTTGCCCAGCTGTGAACTGGAGAAGACAATCTCCTACTACCTGACGGACTCCGAGGCATGGGAGGAACCCGACGCACGGGCAGTGAGGGCTGGAAGTCGATTAAGCCCCTGCTCAACCATCAGGCATTGACAGGAGCAGAGGAGGTGCGGGCAGGACACCACCTCACGGTAGACCCTCCTTTGTACGCGGAATCGGCAGAACGACTCGCAGGACTGATGACGATCGAGGGAGAAGGACGTCACAGGCATGTGACGCGAGCGCACGAAGAACGGCACTGACGAATGACAGCAATGAAGAGGCACTGGCGGTCTGACTTGCCAGGCGGCTGGGGTGACGCGCCTTCTGCTCCTCCGCATGATGACAATTCCCTTTGTAGCGATCGTGGCCGGACCAGTGACGGGAGGCCAGGCGGCGGCCTTAAGATGGCTAAGCCGGACGGAAGTCACGACAAGCAGCGACTTTGTTGAGTGGAGCACTCAAGTCTTCCAAGCTCCTGCTCATGTTTGATCGCGCCGGCTCAAGTCTAGCGACTTTGTGACATTGTTCTAAGCGACGAGATCACTTCATTTCAGAGCCCACAACGTCGTCGCGGTGGTTGTTTTAGTAGAGAATGTTATTTGCCGAGAATCACAGCGACAATTCGTAGTTAGACCGACATCACGTTCCTGGGAACTCGTTGTATAAGGTCTCGCTTCCCAAGCTTCATGAGATATCTGGGCAACCACAGACGTTGAGCGAGTCAGGATCCAGCAGAAACTTGGCACCAGGGGTGAGCGGTATTATATTGTATTTTGGCCGTTTTCGGCCTTCTGTTTCTGTTTCCTGGGAAAACCTGCGAGAAACAGAAAAAATCAGAAAAAAATCAACGAAATCCAGATCTGTTGAACAGCGCAGCTTATGGAGGTTTGTGCTCAATGGTGCGATTGGGCAGGGTTCGCGATGAAACGTTTATTGTGGTATCTCTTTGAGAAGGTAGGCCTGGTGATCGCAAAAGTCAAAATAAGTGGAAAGTCGGAGAAAAAACGCTTACAATCAGAAACAAACTATTGCTGGGTCTCAGGCCGCCTCCAATTGACTAGATTTCTACAACTGCTTGTTTTGTCGCCTTTTATTCTGCACCTAACGTAGTTGCTGAACAACGAGAGACTACTAACGTTTTTGAGCGGCAAAATAGAAGACGGAAAATTGGCATATATAAAAGCCCTGTTAGTTGGGGGTGTGCATAACCCCACCAATCAGCAGTTCTGACTTGTTTTTGGGCGTTTTTATGCAACTTCTCCCTTATTTTCACTTTTATGATGACAATACCTGCTTTCTTACAGAGAAAAATCAACAATCGTTTCTTATCACGAATCCTGCTAACGCACTCGTAAGGTAGTACTTTGGCATGATCTCCATCCCAGGGCAGAGCACGAATTCAACTCTCCTTGTCAGCAGCTGCTGCAGTTAGTTGTTAGCAGCAGCTGCTGCTGACAGCGAGGGGTTGAATTCGATGTCTGTCCTAGGATGCAACCCTTACTGTGCTGACGTACATACTTCCATACGGGTGAGTGCTCTGAGAGTTTTGGCTGCGTTATAGCCGATAAATAGCCACAAAAAGCCTGCTGTCAGCGTAATAACCGTGAATTGGTCGGAAAATAGCTGGCTGCCGCGAAAGAGGCGTCAAATAATGGTCGCCGAGAAACGGCCGCGAAGGAATGCACTCAAAAGGAAGTATAAGACGCATTGTTGAGGCAGATTTGGATGTCAACACGTCGATACAACTACCAATGTTTTCTCGGTTATTTCTCGGCTATTTCGCGAACAAAATGGTCGCAGCCGCCTAACGGCCAAGATACACTCGAGGAACAGCTCACCAGGATTAATTTTTGAGCCTGATGGGTTATTTCTCGGCCAAAACTCTCAGAGTGAATGCCTGTCTTATAGGTCATTGTCAGTTCCGTAGATATTATATTACAAGTATGACAAAGGTATTCAGAATTACACTTTTTTTCAGAATTTTCCGTTTTCTGTTTTCAAGATTTTTTTTTGAATTGCTGGTGTTTACCACCAATGTCGACCAAAAATCGATATACCTGCATACGCTATTGCCGTCGCTGCCGCGGAAAGTATGATCCCGGCGTATAGGGCGCCCCATTCTCTTGAAGGCAGTGTTCACGATGAAAATCGTTGTTCTGTTTTCCCGCCTATCTTGAAAACGGCCCCATGCTATTTCCAATGGTGTCTCTGAAATCGTACAAGACCTTCTGGGAACAGAGTTATGGTCCCTCAAAATTGAGCTAAGGAAACGGTGGACGAGTTGTCCGAGGCTTGTAATTTCCGTCTTTTGCTTCCGATGTATGCGAGCTGACCTGAGTACAGAGAGAAGTTGGGAGTGAAGGGAAGAACGGGGCTAATGAGTGAAAATCACCGCTCATCTCACTATCTCGAGCATTTATTTGGTTACGTCGGTGGGCGTGTGTTGCGCTTTTGGGGTTTGCCTTGCGCTCGAATTGGCAACTTTGGGCTCTTTTGGAGCTTTTCCTGGCTCGTTTTCATGCGTTATTTCGACGTCAACGTTATAGTGTGCCCCTCCACTACCCAGTCTTAGTGGAAACTGAAACACTTCTTTTTAATCGTGAACACTGCCTTTAGAAAAGGCACCAAACTCAACACAATAGATATTCTCAAAACGTATCCACACAGCGATGTTTTTAGGCTAATTACTGGCATCTCTCTGTGAACCTCATAAAAGAGTAAATAGAGGCCGTCGCAGGGTCACTCGGCAAGGCACAGTAAACACGACAAATTGAGACGAGTGTTTTCAATATTATTCCACCAAAGTATTTACCAATATGACGGAAGCAGTGGTAACTTATAATTCGAGCCTTGTATACATATAGGAAACACAATTGCAAACGTAAGAGTCCACTGCTACAACTTTGTTGGGAGTGTCGATCTAATAATTCAGTGCGTGCATTGATCCAGTTGTTAATCGTGTCGATCTGATGATTATTTGCATAACAGCACTTTAAGCGGAAACAAGGTCTATTCAAAAGATATACGTATGTAACCTATTAAGGTAGAAGTACCTTTGAGGCCATTGAGTCGGAAATTAATGAACTCTATCATATGCATCTTGGGTATTCAAAAGAAGCGAACAGCACCGGTAGATTGACTTTTTTACACCAGATTCGAGATATGACTAGCCAGCCCTTACTGCGGAAAAATATCGCCCGCTCGCAGTTTCCGATCCGCTGCATAACGGCTTTACGAAAAATACGCTTTCAGAATAATCTCGTTAATAGAAGTGAAATACTTCTTGTGCATGATTTGGCACTCGGAGGAAACGCTAAAAAGTCGATGAAATGATGGACCATTGGCCGTGCACTTTTTTGGCCGTGCACTTGTTTGAAAATCAGCAAAAATTGAGTGTAGCATTGGGAAAACTAATCAAACTCGTATTTTATCCAATCAAGCTCATTTTTACAGCTTAATTTTGCGAAGCTATGATTTTTTTCTTCGTTTCTATATGTTTGCTAGTGGATAGGTAAACCGAATTGCGTTTGCGTGACACCACTCTATACCGCCGTGTGAACGAAAAAGACTTTGTATCCCAATACAAACGTCTTAACGATATTTGGATCACGGTTGGAAGATCCGCTGGTGTTGAAGAAAGACTCCTGAGAAGACTCAAGCTGGAAAAACCCCGGTGTCCAGTTTTCTACAGTCTGGTCAAGACTCATAAGCTGACTCAGCATAACGTACGGACGATATCTCCGGACGTGATAAAGATACGCCCCATAATAAGTTGCGTGGGTGGCCCAAGCGATCGCATTTCATGGTTTCTCAATCACATCGTGAAGCAGCTGTTATCACACATTCCCGCGCACCTATCCAATACAAATCACTTTCTTTCCCAATTGCGAAATTTCCAATACCAAGAGGGTTGTGTAATAGAGTCCTTCGATGTTGCGTCGCTGTACACCAATGTCCAAAACGATCACGCTCTGCAAGCATTATCTGAAATGCTTGACAGGCACGCTCGGAACGTAAATACCTTTGGGCTCACAAAGCAGCACATCATGACTCTAGTCAGAGAGTGTTTGTCCTGCAACATCATCAGATGGTCGGGTGCATACTATTCACAAATAAGAGGTCTAGCCATGGGACAACGGCTGGCACCAGTGCTAGCAGTATGCTTTATGAGCAGGATAGAGGAGCCAGTGTTGGCAAGATCACCTTTGATGTACTGTAGATATATCGATGACTGTTGTGTTATAACCTCCACACAGTCCGAAATGGACGAGTGCTTTCGAATACTGAATGAACAGTCACAGTATATCAGACTCACTCGGGAAACACCATCAAATGGCTGGCTGGCGTACTTGAATACACAAGTATGCATGTTGGAGGGAGAAGTCCGTATAAAGTGGTATAGAAAACCGAGCTGCAAAAACATCCTTATTCATTCATCGTCAGCTCATCCCACGAGTACGAAACGCGCAGTCATACGTAATATGCTCCGTACAGCCACGGATATGTGCACAGGTGAAGACGAGCGTCTGGAGTCAAGAAAGCTGGCGATTGATATAGCTCGTAGCAATGGATACACCTCAATTCCGCACCAGTACAGAGGCGATATGAATACGCGAGAGGTATTGCGGCAAAACAAAGTACCACTGTGCATACCTTTCATTTCTGACCAAGTGTGCACCGCAATAAAACATAGCATCGTGCGAGCGCATCTAGATAATGAGGTAGTGCTTGTGAATATACCCAACAATAACATCAAACAGCAACTGATTCGGAATAGACTGTATGATACTGAATGCGTATCAGAAAATTGTGTTGTTTGCCCGAATGGTAAAGTTGGAGACTGTGCAAAGATGGGTGTAATCTATAAGATTGAATGCCAGTCATGCAACGCTATCTACATTGGAGAAGCTGGAAGGATGTTGAGTACACGTATGAAAGAGCACCTTGCCGGCAAAAGGCGCAGTGTCATAGTCCTCTTGGCAAACATAGAGTCGAAGACCATAATGACGAAGATTTTGATGTCAGTTGTACCATCCTGGCAGTGGAGGTGGACATCTCAGCACGTAAAGCGTTGGAGGCCTTCTGGATATACTCGAGAAATCCACGCATGAACAGCCGTTCCGAGAGTCCATCTGTGACAAATGACCTTTTGCCCTTCATTCCCCGTTGCGACCTCTAACACACTCAGTGGGCTGCGTGATGAGTCAGCTCCTTAAAAGCGGCGCACTGCGCTGTATGACTCATTCGCTCTACTGGTCTCGTGCAAAGCAGACTGCGCTCTGCTCGTTTGGTGGTCCGATGTGTGAGTTTTCTACGCCAAAGTGTGTTTTCGCGTTGTGACCCTAGCATAACGTCGAAAACGCTAGAGCTGTGGAGGTGTTTGATGGTGTAGACCACAAGGTTAACCTTCCACAACATTTAGGCCTCTGATGACGACGACCCTGTCGAAACGTAAGGCCGAGGAATAAATTTTGAGAACCTAAAAACCTCGAAGGCATACAGAAAACAAAACAAGATTAACTCACAATGCCGAGGTTGCAAGACAGGAGAAGTTGGAGATTATTCAATGAATTTGAAAATGAAATCACACAATGTGTTTACACAAATAAAGTGTTACACGATTTTTTGGATGTTTTTTGCCGTAACTGCAGTTCAACGTCGCAGTGCACGTTATAGTATGTTTACACAAGGTGCTGAGTTGATCGCAAAACGCTTGGCTCCGGGCGAGATTGAACTAGCATATTCCCTTTCAGGGGGTGCGCCTTATCGCTCTGCACCACCGAAGCCCAGTGCCGCTCTCACTCAACTGCTCGGTAAATCTTCACCGAAGCAATCATCCTTTCACCCGCATAACGGGATGAAACAGGTATACCGTTATAACGTGCACTGCGACGTTGAACTGCAGTTACGGCAAAAAACATCCAAAAAATCGTGTAAGACTTAACTAGGGCATCATCTTGACAGGTCTACGACTGTTAGATAGTCTCTGACGGTATACCTGTTTCATCCCGTTATGCGGGTGAAAGGATGATTGATTCGGTGAAGATTTACCGAGCAGTTGAGTGAGAGCGGCGCTGGGGCTACGGTGGTGCAGTGCGATAAGGCGCTCCCCCGGAAAGGGAATATGCTGGTTCAATCTCGCCCGGAGCCAAGCGTTTTGCGATCAACTCAGCACCTTGTGTAAACATACTATAACGTGCACTGCGACGTTGAACTGCAGTTACGGCAAAAAACATCCAAAAAATCGTGTAAGACTTAACTAGGGCATCATCTTGACAGGTCTACGACTGTTAGATAGTCTCTGACGGTATACCTGTTTCATCCCGTTATGCGGGTGAAAGGATGATTGCTTCGGTGAAGATTTACCGAGCAGTTGAGTGAGAGCGGCGCTGGGGCTTCGGTGGTGCAGTGCGATAAGGCACTCCCGCGGAAAGGGAATGTGCTGGTTCAATCTCGACCGGAGCCAGGCGTTTTGCGATCAGCTCAGCACCTTGTGTAAACATACTTTAACGTGCCCTTCGACGTTGAAGTGCAGTTACGGCAAAAAAATCTAAAAATCGTGTAAGACTTAACTAGGGCATCATCTTGACAGGTCTACGACTGTTAGATAGTCTCTGACGGTATACCTGTTCCATCCCGTTATGCGGGTGAAAGGATGATTGCTTCGGTGAAGATTTACCGAGCAGTTGAGTGAGAGCGGCGCTGGGGCTACGGTGGTGCAGTGCGATAAGGCGCTCCCCCGGAAAGGGAATATGCTGGTTCAATCTCGCCCGGAGCCAAGCGTTTTGCGATCAACTCAGCACCTTGTGTAAACAAATAAAGTGGACTAAAATAATTGCAACCACACAAAAACATGTGGGTGCTTACTAGGGAATCTCGCATGACTAACCCCACCATTTAAAAGATGATGAATGTTTTCTGGTCAATTCTGGTCCGCTGTCTCCGAATCTGACATCGGATTTCGTTCCGGACACCTCTGGACGAAGTTATATGCGTTTCTGAAGCTTTGTGAAGAGGTAAGGGTGCCTACCCATCAGCAAATTTTTAGGGTGTTTGAAAAAAGATTTCGGATTCGGCTCAAAACTTTTAGCTGGGGGTTATTCAGGGCGCTGAACGCGAATCTGGGGTCTGTTTGTCGTTAGACTTATGGTTACTGTAGACTACGGTAGGCATATCGCCTTTTAGCTGGCTTTATCTACCTTAAAAATTCAAAAATCAAAAAATGGACCTCAAATTCATGTTCGGCGTCTCAAATAACACCCACAGAGAAATTTTGGGCCAAAACTGAGACTTGGACCAAGCTACCGTATACCCACCGTAACCTAACGTAATTTATTAAAAGTCTAGAAACGGATTGCATATTCGTGTTTAGCACAGCAAATAACCTCCAGAGCAACAATTTGAGCCACATCTATCGAAGCACTCCTGAAATCGGCAAACGTCGCGATTTGGCATCAAATTTTCCCTCCGGTGGGATGCTCTGAACGAATCAAGTCGAAAAGCTTGGAAAATCGTCGAATAGACCCCAGATCCGTGATCAGCGCCCCAAATTACCCTGGATCAGCGCCCCAAATTACCCCTCAAAATCCTGGAAGGATTTTGAGTGAAATCTGAAGCATTTTTTTTGAAACGCTCTCAGAGGTATTAATAAACCTCCGACCGAAAATTCTCACAAGTCCAAAACGCCATCAGTCTGTGCAAAGTTTGGAGAATGTGCCTTCAGCCAAAATTGGCTCACAAGGGAGGTATGCGAAGCGTATGTCAGATCTGCGGAAATGAATTGTATTGCTAGTATCTCTTGGGCATAAATAGTAAAACTGAGCAGTACCACGTCCCGAGCCGCAGGTTCAGAGAAGTTGTAAGCCCAAAACGGTCGATTTTGCGATTTTTGTACCTTTCAAAACGCGCAGACTGACAGCGTTTTATGCTTCGGATTTTCGGTTGGGCGGTTGTTTATATCAATTAGTGGTTCTGAAAACGCTCCAGAAAAATGTTCCAGATTTGACTTAAAATTCTCCTAGAGGAGTTCTTGGGGCGCTGATCAGAAGTCTGAGGTTCGTTTGCCGGTTTTCCAAAGTTTTCAACCTAATGCGCTCAAAACTTCCCAACCGGGGAAAATTTCGAGGGAAAAACGCCACTTTCGGGATCTCCGGATTTATACGATAGAGGTGTGTTAAAATTATTCATTGAGGGTTATTTGGAGTGCTAAACACTAATCTGGAGTCTGTTTATCAATGTGTCACAGATTACGGTAGATTACGGTGGGTATACGGTAGTTTGGTCAAATTCTCAGATTTTACTCAAAATTTGTATACGTGGGTTATTCGGGGTGAAGAATACGAAATTGATGTCCATTTGCCGAATTTCGAACATTTAAGATTGGTTTTGCCCCCCAAATTGCATATTACTTACCGTAACCTACAGTAAACCTCAGTATTTTGACAAACAAACCCCACATTCGCTTTCAGCATCCTAGGTTACCCCTACATACAAGTTTTCAGCAAAACCCGAGAAAGTTTTTTGAAACTCCCAAAAAGTTGCCTGATGGGTACCCTTACCTTTTCGTGAGGCTTGAAAAATGCTCATAACTTAACTATACTAGTCTTTTTCGCAGGTCCGACATACGCTTGGTATACTTCCCTTGTCAGTGGGGTAGTTTTGGGCACTGAACGCAAGCACGAAGTCCGTTTCCGGACTTCGAAAACACTAATACAAGTTTTTGATAGGAAAAAGGCGGGAAATACAAAATTTGACAGGCAGTAACTTTTTTTCGCAGATGTCCGTAGCAAAATCCGAATTCAGATTGGAAGAGGGCTTGCTAGAGTTGACTAGAAAACATTTATCAGCTTTCTGATCCGGGTGTACACCATGCAAGGTTCCCTAGCCAGCAAGAAAGGTGTGATTTTGTTTTTCAATGCTACACTCAATTTTTGTTGTTTATTAGACAACTGCACGCGGCCGAATCAATGGTCCACCTTTTCACTGACTTTTTAGCGTTTCCTCCGAGTGCCATACACAAGAAGTATTTCACTTTTTCTAATGAGATTCTAACAATTTCTTCAATGTCAAACCATATCCCTTTGTAGCGAAAAAAAAGCAGTTAGAAATCAGATATCTGCTATTGTTTGGATTGGCCTTTAAACGACTGAAATTTACAAAGGCTCCGAAAAACATGAAGAGCAGTTTTCACGTAACTCTAAAAAATATTGTATTTAGAGTTTGCACACAACTAATTTTAAACTTTCTCGGCATTGACTCACCCGAAAAAAAAAATCTCACTTCTACTTTTTTTTTCTTTAGTATTTATTTCTCAAGTTTTGTATTGAGCTCTGCCTATAAATCTGTCACGCACCGCCTCCTCAGCCACATGCTTTACATACAGAACATGTTACGGTGTCTATTACAATCTGTCCTAAACCTTGTGAATCCCCCACTCGCGAATGATTTCGGACGAGCTCCTCTGTAGCTATGAGCATTGTTGATCCCATTTGTAAAGCTGCACTCTAGTGCAACCGGGTTGAGATGCGGAGAAGGTCATCTACTGTGGAGTATTTAGCATCAGAGGCTCAGAATAGGAGTGTATCTCTGAGCACTTTCTAAAACTCGAGTCCTAATCAACCATACAAATAAAAAGTTCGAGCATCTGTGAATTACACGCACGAACCAAATTCACGTTTATAAAATGGGGTATTTACGAAAGTCTCTTATAACGTTTCTCCATAGATTCTAGAATGGATCATGCCCGAGTTGCCATTGGACGCAATCATTAAAACGTGTTAACTTTATGAATTCAAGATCTCGTCCATTATTCCCAGAAGCAACATTTACGACATGGTCAACACCGAAGAGGGATTTATGATTCAAAGTGAGTTCCATGATTATTCGTGCTTTTCGTTTTCTTGGAGAACTCAGAGGTCAATATGCTGAGTCGTCGAGTAATCTCCTCTGTGCATTTGTTCTGAGCTAGTCTATAGACGGAATGTACTCATATGCCAAAAATACCGCGTGTCCGCCTACCACTGACCGCACATGTCGCATCTCGCTCGATTTAGCTGAGAACTTCCTGTGATCAACTTCTGAACCACGCAATCATGACGTCACAGTCTGCCTAGAATGTTTGTCTAAAAACTTTCCATCAGACCAAGAAGGGTCGTCGTCACTTTCCCGCATAGTAACGTCTGCCACTCATTCAGTCGCGGACGTCGCTGGCAGGTTGATAGGAGCTCGAGTTGACGTCAAACTGCCACCGACGGCTGCGAGTGCGTCGATCTTTCGAGGAATGCCGACCGAGATTAGCACACACATAACATCATTAAAGGCAGAGTCCGGGCAGAATTTCGATTCTGAGATTTTCCGCTGAATCCGTGCTCATGGTACAGGTAGTCCGAAGGAGCATGAGAAAACTGCGTCATAACCGTTCTTCCTCAAGTTATTAAAGCCACTTCAGTTAGCCGATGATCCAGAAAAGTCAGAAAAGTGTGGCCATCGTCCATATCTTAGCCGTTGAGCACGCATTCTTCAAAAGTGCTGTGTAATTACCTGTCATTCCAGCCATGATTATCATGCAGTGAATACCGTAATCCTTGACTTTCAGGCTGTTTTCTCCAGAAATACGGACTTGAACTTTGTGAAAATTTTGGACGGTGTCCAGCGAGACCAGCCCAATCTATCTAACCCGAATTTCGGCGGTGTCAAAATCTGACCGGACCTTGCATTCAAGTGCACGTAATTGTGGGCTATCATTTTCGCGTTCTCTACTGGGGAGTAAAAGAGAAAATTAATGCTTACACAACAGCGTGCTGCCCCGAAAACCCCGACAGGCATGAGACATTACCCTGAAAGCTCCGGCACTGATAAATCACGCCAATACCTTCGCCGATCAGCCAGATTGGTATGATTGAATGGGAAATTAGTGTTTTGACCAGACAACGACGCCTGCGAATGCATGGGTCAGTGAGTTTCTACCTTCAGTCGATAAGGTCAAAGCTCCCACCACGATTCAAGCCTTACTCAAGAACCTACATCGAATCCCGTGCCACTTGAGCTCTGTTATGGAATAAAACATTTGGTTCCGCAAGGAGAATGGAATAGCTTCTCCTCTTTTTGAAGGTAGATTTTTGAAGTCTAGACAGAGCAATCTCGAATCCTCGAAGTTTTCCTCCTCTGTTCCTCCACGCTCAGATGCTGTCAGTTCCCGTATTGTAAATATGGTGAGAAAGAACGTTCTTTTTGTGATTATTGGCAATCTGCCTCAACACTGAAACGCATCGCTCTCTCGTCGTCGTAATTATTATTGTAAAAGCGTCATAAATGTGGGTGACATCTGAAGACAGATCGTTTTCTTCCTTCGATTTAACGTTTTGGGATGCCAGGAAAGGGTAGACTCATTAGGAAGGTATCCAATTCTACACTCCATCAGAGTCTTGTTGTTAGCCACGCACCGCGGCACACATCTTTTGCTGATGATAGATTATTCCTACAAGAATCTTTCACTGATCATGAAAGGTGGCGCAGGCGCGGTCTACTTTCCAACAATCTAATCATTCCGCAGTCAATGACGCACAATGATTCTTCTGTTGTTTCGAATCAAACCCAAATACCCTTGGCTTCGCTCAAAATGTTTCCTAAAGAATACACGCCTCAGCCCAATGTCTTCCGACATTTTCCGTTCCGATATTATTTATTCCGTGTTTTTATGCTAATTTGATATCGTTTCCCAGAAACCACATAGAACTAAGTCTCAATCTTGGTGATAATCACTATTGCTATCCTTCTTCTGAGACACGCTCTGAATCTATTCGTTTCATACCTTCCATACTTGATGATTGCATAAGATATTACGCCATTTCACATTGCGATCGAAGTCGGAAGTGTTGTGGTGGTGTGGCGATTAATCTTAAAAGCGCTCTATCTCATACTGCGATTTTCCCTGATTCAGTAGATATCGGGTATTAAATAACAGCAGTAGTACGATTGCAAACATTCCTTTTTTGTATCGTTATCAAAAAGCGTTTGGCAAAAGGCAATAATGTGCGTTGGCGTGTGTGCACACAACCGTATACCCGCGGTATATTACACCACGGCTGCTCAACGCGTTGTAAATCACACGATTGGGGTATAAGGGAGTATACCTCGAAGTATATTTAACCCAGGGTATAATTATGCTCGGGTATAATCGATGAATGGAAACACCATGGAAAATTCGTTTCTCTCCCATCATGGATTCCAAAATGCGCCGTGAGTACATAGCTGACATCAATATTGTGCTAGTTCTTTTTCGGCTCCTTCTGCTTTCGAACAGACCTAGCCAGCGGATTCCATTGGACGAATGGGAATAGAGGCGTATTTATCAGACTTTTTTTCGTTATGAAATTCTCTTGAGCTTGTTTGCGGTATAGTGTTAGCAGGTTCCCGAGTTTATATACCGTATTGATTTCCTATTAAAAGGGTATCGCTATACTTCTTCATTTTCCACATCTTCAATTTTTTTAATGTTTGTTTATAATAACTCACCATCAAGTATATCCTACCAAGGTCCTGTTGTTTGAAATGAATTTAGCCTCATGACTGGGCTAACTAGGGGCTATCAAACTACGAAACCTATGTACAAACGGAAGACCGTGGAATATGCGCTGCGAGCACGTGCTTTCGAAGACCACAATTTCATGACTTCTCTTTCCGAACACACAGTTCTTGCGTGTTCCCTGTTACAACGGACAAACTTCCTTACAAAGCAGAGCTGACCTCGAACGCTGAAACCTGGTAACTTTTTCTTGTCTTCATTACTAGTCATTTTGCATCGCAATTTTTAATGTGTGGGTGAGATTCCTCCCCTTTTTGGGAAAGATCTTCTTGTATTGGGTTGATGCATAATTATGGAACGCTTTTTATGAATATTTCTATTAAACAACAGCAACAATATTAAACCAAAACATGTTTAAATGATCATTCGAGAATATCACCATCCACTTCAAGAATTTCTTCCCATTTGCTTGGCAGTCGGTCGATTCCACGTGCGAAGAAGTCACGATTCTTGGAGACAATCCACGCTTTGACATCAGTCACCAAGTCATCCGAGTCGTCGCAGACTTTGTTTGTTTGCCAGTTTTTCAACCAGCGATTGACACGATAGTCGCGAAGTGCTTCTGCCGGTAAGTAAGGAGAATGCGGGAGCAGATCCCATCCCTTATTAGCGATGGATTTAATTACACGGCGCTCAACATGTGGACGGGCGTTATCGTAATGGAACACTTTGTGTTTTTTTTCGCCGTCTTTTCGCCTCGATTGCAGCGCCAAGGCGGTCAAGCTGAGCCACATAGACGTCGCTGTTGAGGTTGAATTGCCGCTTGCCATTTCTGTCAGGAAATCTCCATCGTTGCCTTTCATCTGCGTCGTTAACTCGTGGTGCACCCATCCAGCCAATTTCCATACCGTTCCAAGCTTCTTCAGGCATCGAACGATCATTGATAGATTGACATTGAAGTCCTTGGCCAGCATTAACGTTGTCAGGCTTTCGTCCTCTCCCAGTGCTGCCAGAAGTGCTTGATCAACAAAATCCGATCGCCGAACTGTGCTGCGGTCCATCCTTCCTCGTAGTGGTAGAGCATAACAAGGTTAATATAAAGTTGATTTTCGAGATGCATTTTTTAAACTAAATAATGCGGATTATTTTTATATAAGAATTGGGCACGAAACGTCAATTTTTACTGATGAAAAACGCGTTAATAGAAGCGTTCCAGAATTATGCATCAACCTAATACTACTCTACACAGAAAACCTTATGTATCTACCATTGCCTCGTTGGCCAGCACGAAGTGAGCTTGGTCGACTGGAAAGCCTGAAAAACTATTAATCATAATGCTTGTTTGCAGATTACTGTGTAACGGAGTCAAGTGAGGATTATCAACAAGACTAGCGAGACCCAGCGAAGTGTTCGCTCAAGAAAACTTTTACGTGAGCTAGTTTCCTGAAGCAGATTATTCTGACAAAACGGTGTTGACTGAATCCCGTCTATCCGAAAGTTGCTGTCCGTATGGACTCTACTGAGCAGAGCAAGCTGCCGCACACTTACAGCAGGGCGTCGGGTATGAAAATGGGGGACAAAAAAGCAAAACATAAGAAGCCAGCGGTAGATCGTCGGTGGCTACCGGCATCACTTTACGACCCCTTCCGTCTGTGGTTTTCCCGAGCTATTATTCTCGCTTTTCCATCCCTGTCATGTTAAGAACAAAGGCCTCGCATTTTAGATGTGGTTTCCCTTGTTGACCAACACCATGCCTTCGTTCTCAATAAATGAAGTATGTCCGTGGATGTTTGTTTCTGTGAAGCAGATTTTGATAAGCTCAGACTTTCGGCATATATAAAACTGGTTTATGGTAGTTAGTGAATCCAAATTACTGAGCGGTTGTAATGAGTGATGAACAGAGAAAACGCGGAAGTAGAGCTGCTGCTTCTTTCGTCAGACTGGCGAGGAAGTGTCTCCAGAGTTTCGCGTAGTCCTAAAAATGCGTTGCACGCCAAGATACATGATTTCCTATGTTTTCCTTGTTTTCTTCGCTACACAATGGCTAAGATTTCGCATGAAAAATTGACAAAATCTCGCTGTTCCACCTACTTTCTTCATGACGTCCTGCCCACTTCCACTGCGGCCCTGCTTACTTTCTATGACGTCCTCCACATTCCCACCTGGGTCCTGAACACATTTTACGACGTCCTGCACGCACCTACTGGGATACTGCACCCATTCCATGACGTCCTGCACATTCTCACTGGGGACCTGCGCACTCTCTATGATGTCCTGCACATTCCCATTTGGGTCCTGCACACTTTCTAAAACGTTCTGCACACTCCCGCTGAGGTCGTGCACACTTTCTATGACGTTTTGCACACTCCCATTTGGGTCATGCACACTCCCGCTAAGGTCGTGCACACTTTCTATGACGTTCTGCACACTCCCATTTGGGTCATGCACACTCGCACTGGGGTCCTGCACACTTTCTCTGACGTTCTGCACACTCCCATTTGGGTCCTGCACACTACCACTGGGATCCTGCACACTTTCTATGACGTTCTGCACAATTCCATTTGGGTCCAGCACAGTCCCCCTGGGGTCCTGCACACTTTCTACAACGTTCTGCACATTCCCGCTGAGGTCATGCACACTTTCTATGACGTTTTGCACAAATGCATTTGGGTGCTGCACACTCCCACTGGGGTGCTGCACACTTCCTCCAACGTTCTGCACACTCCCAATTGGGTCCTGCACACTCCCAATCGAGTCCTGCACACTTTCTCTGACCATCAGCACTTTCCCATTTGGGTCCTGCACACTCCCACTGGGATCCTGCACACTTTCTACGACGTTCTGCATACTCCCACTGGGGTCCTGCACACTCCCAATCGGGTCCTGCACACTCCCACTCGGGTCATGCACACTTTCTCTGACGATCAGCACTTTTCCATTTGGGTCCTGCACACTCCCATTTGGGTTCTGCACACTTTCTACGACGTTCTGCACACTACCACTGGGGTCCTGCACACTTCCTATGACGTTCTCCACACTCCCATTTGCGTCCTGCACACTCCCACTGGGGTCCTGCACACTTACCATGACGGCCTGCACACTCCCACTGAGGTCCTGCACCCTTTATATGACGTCCTGCACACTCCCACTGGGGTCCTGCACACTTACCATGACGGCCTGCACAGTCCCAATGGGGTCCTGCCTACTTCCTATGACAACCAGCATACTCCCACTGGGGTCCTGCACACTTTCTATGACGTTCTCCACACTCCCACTGGGGTCCTGCACACTTAAAATTACGGCCTGCACACTCCCACTGAGGTCCTGCACCCTTTATATGACGGCCTGCACAGTCCCACTGGGGTCCTGCCTACTTCCTATGACGACCAGCAAACTCCCACTGGGGTCCTGCACACTTTCTATGACGTTCTCCACACTCCCATTTGCGCCCTGCACACTCCTACTGGGGTCCTGCACACTTTCTACGACGTTCTGCACACTCCCATTGTAGTCCTTCACAATTTTACGACGTTCTGCACACTCCCACTGGGATCCTGCACACTTTCTATGACGTCCTGCACACTCCCACTGAGGTCCTGCACCCTTTATATGACGTCCTGCACACTCCCACTGGGGTCCTGCACACTTACCATGACGGCCTGCACAGTCCCAATGGGGTCCTGCCTACTTCCTATGACAACCAGCACACTCCCACTGGGGTCCTGCACACTTTCTATGACGTTCTCCACACTCCCATTTGCGTCCTGCACACTCCCACTGGGTGCTGCACGCTTTTATGACGTCCTGCACACTCCCACTGGGGTCCTGCTCACTACCACTGACGTCCAGCACACTCCCACTGTGGTCCTGCACACTACCACTGCTGTCCTGCTGACTCATCAAACCCGAGACTCTCTGCGGCGTCCCGTAAAATATTACCGGAGAACTGTCGCCGTGATTAGAGCGTAGCCCTTCTACGCTAGCGTAGCTGTATGACTCATAGAGGTTTTCATGACCCACGGCTAAAATTGCGCCCCACGGACCAACTCGGTTGCCCCGAGGCGCGAAAGAGGCGATTCAGGCTGATCTTTTGGTAATCGATGGATGTCCCACCCACGCCAATGTTGGTACCATTTCATCCCTGTTTTGATCGGCCATTGCGGAGATCCGCATGGAAACGCAATTACACACACATATATACATACATACATATGTTGAGAACTTTGATTGAAGCTTGCACGAGGTAGTATGGGGCTTTATTCGGCTGACGTTTCGGCGGCTTCGCCTTCTTCAGAGCCTGGAAGAGCCAAATAAATTCATGAAAATACACGGACAAACGCCTTTGCGGTAAACTCTCTACAGAAATTTGACTTTCAATTTGCCAGCTAGTAGACAAGAGAAAAGTTACCCCTGATTGTACCATTTGCCCTCAGGGCAGGGAAGGAGACTGTGCTCTTTCTGGTGTCATCTATCTCATCACGTGCCAGAGCTGCGGTGAGGAGTATATCGGAGAAACAGGTCGACCTCTGCACGTGCGCATCAAAGAGCACTTAGATGGTAAAGAAAAGTCGCGTAGCTACACTGCACTGGGGTGCCATCGGATTAATTGCCACCTGGGGGAAGATTTTGAGGTGCGAGTGGAGATACTGGCGCGGGAGGGCATAACAAGTGCGCGGAAAGCTCTTGAGGCGTTTTGGATCAGTGCGAAGGACCCCAAGGTCAACCGGAAAGAGGAGGGTATAAATATCACACGGGAACTCCAGCCTTACGTCAGACTTGCTTTCTGACTTGGGCGTGAAACTCTACTCCATTGGTGCTCCGCCGTACTCTACTGATCCGCGATCTCTGAGGGCTTGACTGGGTATGTTACTTGGCCTACTTTTCTCTTGTCTACTAGCTGGCAAATTGTAAGTCAAATTTCTGTAGAGAGTTTACCGCAAAGGCGTTTGTCCGTGTATTTTCATGAATTTATTTGGCTCTTTCAGGCTCTGAAGAAGGCGAAGCCGCCGAAACGTCAGCCGAATAAAGCCCCATACTACCCCGTGCAAGCTTCAATCAAAGTTCTCAACATTGCTACGATGCCGAGGTTTATCGAGAGTCGTACATGGCATTTGCTCCGTGATGTACCAGCTGAATTCCAACGACTCGTTCAACAAGCATTGTCTCTGAGACAGAAGATCATCTCCGCGAGACAATCTATCCACTTCCTCGCCCGATGCCTGAGCAACAACGTCATACCGAAGTTCATCGCAAAGAAGAAACTGCGTGACGTATGCGGGAGGCCAGCAAACGACCCGAAAATACGAAGAATCGAGCTGCAACTACTCCGACTAGCTCTACGTGATAAGAAAGATCAGTTGTTTATCATGTTGAATAGGTGCAGTTCGAAAGAACAGAATTGTATAAAATTTTTGGAGGGTCGTCTTTGGGAGAGGATAGTGGGAGGGTCTAAGTCTATTTGTGATAGTATACGGTCTAAGGTCAAGGCATCTCTACAAAAGAAATTCGACGACCTCTTGTGTACAGTTCGTGGCCAAGAGAATGGGCGTTCTAGTTTTGTATCAGGTCAAAGTCCTAGCGATCAAGCTGTCAGTAGTGCACCAGAGTCTGAACATTCAAGAGTTACCGTGTTGGGTGATACCTCTCTTTCCAAAAATGCACTCGCAGTTCTACAACTGGGTCCTAGTTTCTCTCCGTCTCAAACCATTTCCACCCTTGTCATGCGTAAAGTCATCTGCGGCCTCCACGAGCTTCAGGATCGGCTCCGTTACAGGGCTAAAATCGAGTCTGGGCAAGTCAGTGCAGTGCAAACTCGGGCGTTTCCAACCATTCCCTTCCCTTCTACGTATTTCAAACAGCAGGAACCCAATATGCGCGCCGACATTAACTTCCGGCTCCTTGCCGATGAAGTTTTCCGGGTCGCGAGCTAATAGCTTCCAACGCCATACGCTTATCCGTCAGCGATAAAGGTGGGGAGTTTGTCGTTATCCCTCACGACATGGACGTGGCAATAACCGAAACTCATCTTTCGGACGCGTCCATTTATCGCCCCTCTTCGGAAAAACAATTCAAAGCGCAATACCGAAAGCTCAATAGGGTATGGGTTGCGGAGGCGAAACCAGCTGGTCTAGCCCAAGCAGTAATCACGCGCCTAAAAATAGATTCTCCATCTTGTCCCGTTTTGTAATTGCTCATCAAAACTCATAAATTCGCTACGTCGGAGGATCTCACGTTAGTCAACCCCGCGGCAGTAAAAGTTAGACCTATCATCAGTTGCGTGGGTGGTCCAACGGACCGTATCGCATGGTTCCTCAACTCAATTCTCACCCAACTCCTACCTTTCATACCAGCGCACCTGCCTAACACCCGAGCTTTTCTTGAACACTTTCGTTCCACGCAATTGAGCACTAATTGTGTTGTAGAGTCTTTCGATGTTACAGCACTATACACCAACGTTAGCAATGACTCCGCTATGGAGGCAGTTTTTGAGCTACTAAGCCAACATCAAAGTAACATCAAGATGTATGGGCTTTCTGTGCGTACCCTTATGGTTCTCCTCAAAGAATGCCTCAATTGCAATATTTTTAGGTGGGCCGGGAACTATTTTTCTCAAATACGGGGACTTGCTATGGGACAGCGGCTAGCGCCAACGCTTGCGATCGCCTTCATGGCAAAGGTCGAAACACCTGTGCTCGAATCCTTGCCCTGTTTTACCGTCGCTACATTGGCGACTGTTTCATAATTTGCTCGACGCAACAGGAAATGGACCACTGTTTCGACTTGATGAACACTCAGTCCGAACACATAGAACTTACTCGGGAAAAACCGCGTGATGACTGGCTGCCTTTTCTAAATGTTCAAGTTCAACTCTCGAGGGATAAGAAAATAACAAAGTGGTACCGCAAGCCCTCAAACAAGAACATACTAGTCCACTGCCGGTCTGCCCACCCCACCCAAACCAAAAGGGCGGTGGTAAGGAGTATGTTCCGCACAGCAGTAAATGTGTGTTCGGGCGATCGAGAACGCGAGGAGTCCAAAAAACTCGCTAGCCAGATTGCGCACCTCAATGGATATGAAGCTTACTCAAAGAGGTGCCGGCCTACGCACGTCCACGAGCAGAGTCCGATTGGACTACAAGACGATAAAGTTCCCTTCGAAATTCCGTTTATCTCGGATGAAGTAAGCAGCGCCATCAAAAAGTGCTTGCGAAGATCGGGACTAGAAAATTCAGTGGCTCTGGTGGATATCCCTCCTAATAACTTAAAACGTCAATTGGTGAGAAATCGCCTATACGATCGCACCTGCGTTACCCCTGATTGTACCATTTGCCCTCAGAGCAGGGAAGGAGACTGTGCTCTTTCTGGTGTCATCTATCTCATCACGTGCCAGAGCTGCGGTGAGGAGTATATCGGAGAAACAGGTCGACCTCTGCACGTGCGCATCAAAGAGCACTTATATGGTAAAGAAAAGTCGCGTAGCTACACTGCACTGGGGTGCCATCGGATTAATTGCCACCTGGGGGAAGATTTTGAGGCGCAAGTGGAGATACTGGCGCGGGAGGGCATAACAAGTGCGCGGAAAGCTCTTGAGGCGTTTTGGATCAGTGCGAAGGACCCCAAGGTCAACCGGAAAGAGAAGGGTATAAATATCACACGGGAACTCCAGCCTTACGTCAGACTTGCCTTCTGACTTGGGCGTGAAACTCTACTCCATTGGTGCTCCGCCGTACTCTACTGATCCGCGATCTGTGAGGGCTTGACTGGGTATGTTACTTGGCCTACTTTTCTCTTGTCTACTAGCTGGCAAATTGAAAGTCAAATTTCTGTAGAGAGTTTACCGCAAAGGCGTTTGTCCGTGTATTTTCATGAATTTATTTGGCTCTTTCAGGCTCTGAAGAAGGCGAAGCCGCCGAAACGTCAGCCGAATAAAGCCCCATACTACCTCGTGCAAGCTTCAATCAAAGTTCTCAACATTGCTACGATGCCGAGGTTTATCGAGAGTCGTACATGGCATACATACACACATACATACATACATACATACATACATACATACATACATACGTACATACATACATACATACATACATACATACATACATACATACATACATACATACATACATACATACATACATACATACATACATACATACATACATACATACATACATACATACATACATACATACATACATACATACATACATACATACATACATACATACATGGGGGTGTGTATACAAGTCTGTTGGTACCTGCTCGTTGGTGCCCCTGCTTCTACTGAACCCAGCAGACGTTTGAGTGTACACAGCGAACGTTCGAGCGATATAGCGTGCACAACTATATCGCGAAAGTATCCCGCACATTGCATAAAGGTGTCGCCGTCCGGCACACTAAGGCCTCTGGTCCATAACACCTTAGGATCCGTACCTAGGGAGTCATGGAGTCTTTGGCCACAAGCCACAATTTCGCCACCCTGAACTGTCGATCGCTGTCGAGTGATATCCAAAAAACTGCGCTATCCAGACTTCTGAGCTATTTCCATGCACCGTTTGCTGCTTTGCAGGAAACCCGCCTCAAGGATAGACCCGTCATCAGCGTCGGAGAGTACACCATCTACTGCGGCAACGCTGACGATAGGAGAGTGGGAGGCTGTGCAATAGCTGTAAGGAAGGATTTCAATGGTATGGTCAAGGAGTTCGGCTCAACGTCGTGTCGGAATGCATTCGTACGACTGCGGGATCACAGAGGATTCAATCTGTGGATAGTGAGTGCTCATGCGCCCACTGAAACCGCCGAAGACAATTCGAAGGATGCGTTTTATGAGGAACTCAATACGTTGCTGGCCAGGATACCTTGTCAACATGCTGTTGTCGTGGGGATTGACGCAAATGCGAAGATGGGACTTGATCAGGAATCCGAAGTACTCGGTAAATGGTTCTACCCAGTGGAGCAAACATCGGACAATGGCTACCGCCTTGTCGACTTTTGTGAACGCAGTGGTCTGATTATTGCATCGACATTCAAGAGGAATCATCGCCGCCATCAGCTTACGTGGCAGGGACCAACCCGGCTATCTCCAGAAGAGCAGCGGAAGCGGAAGATGACAACTTTGAAACTACAGCTTGACTATGTCCTGACGAGGAATATTCCAGTATCGGACATTCGAAGATCTAGAGCTGTGTGGGATGTCGCATTCGATTCGGATCACCGTCCTGTTCTGTTGAACTTCACTGCGAGGATTCATAAGAGGAAGCGAGGGGCTCAGCCTCTCCAGAGGATTGACATGACAAGTCTCAGAGATGAAGAGTGCAGAAGGAATTTCCGACAACGCGTTTCTATTCACATCGGAGTACGGACTAAGAAGAAACTTTGCGACGCGGATTCTTCTGTCAAATGCATCCAGGACGCTTCGAAAGAGGCACTCCCGGTTGTACAGCCTAAGAAGAAGTTCGCCTACGTCTCAGAAGAAACAACATCTACCTACAACAGAGTATGTGCTCTCCGAACTGCAGGAAACTTCGTGGAGGAGAAGCGTCTGAGGAGGAAGTTGCGTCGGCAGCTTCAAAGTGACCGCGAACGAGAGTGGACGTGTAGAGCTAAGGAGTTCGAGAAGGCTTGGGAGGAGAAGAATCCGAGGAAAGCCTACGCGTTGCTGCGACAGTATAGCGGGAAGATGAAGAGATGTTCTCCTGTCTTGAACACTACCAATGGAGTTGCAGTTGGTGATGCGACGCTGCCAATATGGAAGGATTACTTCAGTTCACTACTGAATCGTCCAGCGCCATCAGTACCTGAGCTCCCGCATGTTCAGAGAGCACATTATGATGTCAGTGAGGAACCGCCGACTGAGTCTGAAGTTTTGGATTGTGTCCGGAAAATGAAGAATGGAAAGGCTTGTGGAGATGACAACATCACTGCTGAAATGCTGAAAGCTCTCCCTCCGTCTCGGATTCGTGAAATGACCAACACCATCCGTGCTATATGGATGAGCAAAAGGATACCCGATTCGTGGAGACATGCGATCATCGAACCTCTTCACAAGAAGCTATCCGTCACGGATCCTAAGAACTACAGAGGAATCTCTCTACTTCGTGTCATGTACAAGGTTTTAGAACGTATCATTCTCGAGCGACTTATCAAACATCGTGAAGGAACGACCAGAGATGAGCAAGCCGGTTTTCGACCTGGAAGATCGACCATCGACCAAGTGTTCGTCGTGAGAAGAGTAATTGAATCGTGGCAGCGGTTTTCGAAGCCATTACAGCTTGCTTTTTTGGACTTTGAAGCCGCGTTCGACTCTCCTCATCGTGATCGATTGCTCAATGCTCTGCGAGCAGATGGAGTCCCGGAAAAGTATGTACGGTTAATCGAGGACATGAACAAAGGAACAACAGCAGCAGTTCGTACACCTGTCGGATTTACGTCAGCTTTCGAGGTGAAAACAGGAGTAAGGCAAGGAGCCGTTGCAGGACCTTTTCTTTCAACTTCGCCGATGATGATATCATGCGTAGAGTTGCAGAACAGTTTCCTGCGGATGTGATCCTAACACCATCAGGACGCTCCCTTGTCGACCTGGAGTACGCCGACGACATTGTGTTATTCGCTGAAAACAACGCAAAACTGCAAAGGATTGTGAACCTCGTTTCGAAGTATGCCGCAGCCTATGAACTTCGTCTTCGTCCCGACAAATGCAAGCAGATGTGGGTCTCTCAGAGGCCTTCAACTGGAGTTTGTGTGGACGGACAACGTATCGAACTGGTGGACGATTTCTGTTATTTGGGCTGTTTGCTGAAGAACGATGGTAGTTATGCAGCGGATATTCGACAACGATGTGCGAAAGCTACGTCTGCATTCAATTCTCTAACCAAGTGTTTGTGGTCTACCACCATCGCGAAGGAAGTCAAGTTGCGCGTCTACCTATCCGCTATTCGCCCTATCATGATGTACGGATCGGAGACGTGGGCAGCACCGAAAACGCAGATGGAAAGGTTGGATTGCACGGAGAGGAAGCTTTTTAGGCGTTTGCTTGGATATTTCTGGCCGCGTGTATGCCATAACGAAGACCTTTACAAGGAAATCGACGCAGTACATCAACGCTTGACACGAGGGAGGTGCCAGCATCTCCTAACGCCATCTCAAGCAGCAATGGAAAGTCGACTTCGACTGCTCGGGCATATACTAAGAAGAACGCCGGATCGTCTCGTACAACACGCTTTAATAATGCTTCTGAATCCTGTCTGGAAACGGCCACCTGGGCGTAGGCGAAAGTTCTGGACGGATGTGGTTAAAGAGGATTTGAAGTCACTCAACATCGAAAGACAGTTCAGGCGCGATGTTTCGTTTTGCAGGAAATGGAGTAGTGACAGCTGGATGGAATGTGTTCAAATTGTGGCTGAAGCCCGTGAAAAATGGACGCGGCTGACTACTTGGACGGCACACCTCGGTGAAGATGCGGAATGACCGCGTCAGGCGAAAGCCAACCGATTAAGTCAAGTAAGTCAATAACGACAACAACTAAATAGTAGAGTGTTATCCGCGTAATGACGTCATTATTGAACCTGTGCATTTTTTATGAGAAACTTGGTCAAGAGACTCCATTTTCTCCATTGCGGTTGACTCAGAAACGAGACCGTTGAAATCGAGCCTCATTATCAAGTTTTGAAAGAAGGGATACCCCCGTTCAAGAGTGACGTAATTAGGCGGCTAATGCTCCATTGGGATGGTAATGTCAGGTCTGTGGGATGTTGATAGGATGTGATCACGGATTCGGGGAAGGAGGCCATCCTCCGATTGGATGTCTACGGCAAAAGCGTTTCCGCGGACATGCTGTCTACGGCACCATGAAAAGGGTGCCACGTGCAGTTCTCGAGCGGCCATCATTGCCCTTTTTGGATGTCTACAGAGAGCATTGCGTGAGATGACACCTCATCCGTGCCCTGTCGACAACGACGAACGTTTGAGTCCTTGGAGATAGGCGGATGACCCCACAACAGACTTTGAGAAGCTCGTTGAAGGCCCGCTTCAATGTGGGAAGGTGTCAGTGGAAGGTCGTCAGCCAAGAAAGGAGAGGTTGAATCCCACGGCTCTGGAACTTCTCAAACGCCGCGGGGAAATGAGAAGAGGTCCAACAATATCACATCTGGATAAGACTGTCGTTAATAAGGCTTGTCGCTCAGCAGTAAAGGAGTTCATCACACAGCACCGTAAAAGTAAGTTGCCTTCAGCCGCAGCTCAAGGACGGAGTCTAAAACGTTGTCGGTACGATATCACGGACTACCATGCCGTAACGACTTGTTTCAAGGACAAGCATGAAAGATCTGGAATTGCAAGAAAGGATATGGATCGCATAGTTACGGACTTCTATACGGATCTCTACATATCAACAACTTTGGTTCCTCGATGTTATTCTCCTGCGGCAGATCCAATACCTCCTACTCTCTCATCTGAAGTCAAGAATGTTTTGCGGTCGCTTAAGAAAGGAACAGCTTCTGGTCTTGACGGCATTTCTGCAGACTTGCTGGTAGCTGGAGGCGAAGCCACGTGCAGATCACTTGCTGAACACTTCAACTCTATCTCGAAGTTCGGTCCATACCAGATCATTGGAAATGCTCCAAAACAGCGATGTTTTAAAGAAAGGAAACAGAGAGGATATCGGAAACTATCGTCCCATCGCTCTACTGTCGATTCCATACAAGGTCTTAACCTAGATTATACTCAATCGTTTGGAGGTCGCTTTGAATGCATACCAACCAGTAGAACAAGCCGGATTTATAAAAGGTTTCTGTTGTATGGATCACATCCACACCGTATCTCAATTGACTGAGCGATGTCGAGAATACAAATTCCGTTGTGCCTCACATTTGTCGATTACAAGAAAGCATTCGATTTGGTGGAGACAAATGCAGTGCTCAACGCTTTGTTACACGCCGCAGTAGAGCCTTTCTATGTAAATATACTGAAGCCGTGTAACACAGGAACATCCACAACTATTCAGTTGTTCGAACGCAAGCTGCAAATTTTTTAATTGAGGAGGGGGTCCGGCAAGGTTACACAATTTCACCGAAGCTTTTCATGTCTGCCCTCCAATACGTGTAATTTGTCGAATCGACTGGAACGACAAAGGCTTGAATATCGATGGAAAGAAGCTCCCGAATTCGCGGTTTTCAGACGAAATTGTGCTGATCAGCGACAAAACAACGGAGATGACTGAGATGCTGAGAAAGTTACATGGCGTAGGCAAGACTATTGAACTAGTGATGAATATGAAGAAAACTCAGACGATGGCCAACCAGTGGTGCGATGATGGGCAAATTACCTCTGCGAAAATCAACTGGACAAAGTCGAGTGCTACGAGTACCTCGGTTGAGAAGTCAACATGGCAAACGACATGACGAACGAATTCGGTCGACGAAGAAGAACGGCCTGGGCAGCAATGGGCACAATTCGAGAGGTAACCAATGAAGTCCAGGATGTTAAGCTGCGCGCTCACCTCTTTGACTCCACTTTGCTGCCAGCTCTCTGCTATGGTACCGAAACATGGGCTAACAATAAGGGCACCTCTGTCGCCATGAGGACCGCACACAGGGAATTGGAGAGATGTCTTCTGAATACGAATCGACGGAGGCAGTGGCAGCAAGGGCAGAGCAGTCAGGAGCTTCGGAAGGAGTCTGGCATCCGAGACGCGTTGTCCCATACCGAGTGCGCGAAACACAGATGGGCAGAACCCGTTGTCCGCCGAAACGACCATATAAGGAGCACAAGGATCACTTACTGATACCCACGAGGCGTTAAAAGAACTCTTGACCGCTCTGCAACGCGTTGGGCTGACACATTTAACAAGTTATTCAAACTTAGAGGTCTACCACATTGAATGACTGTGGCTAATACCAGGAAATCCTGTAGCAAATGTGGTTCACATCGAGACAACCACCGATGAAAATGGACCATCAAGGTATCAAGGTAATGTTACACATTATTACATCGAAATGTTTGCCAGACTCTCCTCTTTCTCCCGATTTTCTAGTGTGCATGTTTTATACTGTTCTTGATTAACTAAGATAATTTGAGTAAACCTTACCAAGGCCAAAAAATTCCCTCCGCTCTAATTTTTTTTCAAATTTACGTTAAGTTTTCACAATGTGTACATTGAAAGTGTCCTAATACTACCTGCCTCCACTTTCAACAGTTTCATTTCTTCTCCCCTTTCCGTTCTCTAATAAATTATATTTCTTAATTTTTTTACAACCGGATCCATTCCAGTGCGCGCTGTGTAGCTGCGGGAGAGCCTCATATCGCCCGGCGAATCGAGTTCTGACGCATCGCGCCATTCCAGTTGGCGAAACTCGACTTTGTTTAGTTCGGGAGCTTATTCCAGTGCATTTATACACAAAAAAATCGTTACGAAACCGCAGCACTTTTTTACTTAAAACACAGAAAAAAAAAGACAAGCTTAAAACTATCAAAATTTCGTATCTTGTATGTGTCCGCCTGTAAAAGCGGAGAGCAAGAAACGAGATATCAAAAGTAACAACTGACTAATGAATTTTTTTCCGAAATTTCGTAAAAAAACAGGCACTCAGTTTTTTCGGTGCTCCGTTCAGGCACCCTTCTCTGTCCCCTCTGAAACGCTCAAAATGCATCTCCCCCTAAAGTTTCCCGGGACACGTGCTTAGCCCGGCCTCCAACCCGCCGCTACTCACCACGACTCCTCCAAGTTCGCATGTGCAGATGTCGAGTCGAAGGGGTCACAAAGCAGTTAAGGCTTTCGATCGCACCCCTATCGCAATCACCCCGCAGCGTACAGTCGCGGTGGAGTCGAGGCAAAAACTCAAGGTATTGTAGTTTTATGTTCCGCGCACACTTCACTTATTCGTCGAATTTCAGCACCCGGGGAGGTTCCGGCCTGTTCTTTCAACTGCTTCGTGGTAGAATGATTCATTCTGGCCTTCAAAGAAGACGATTCAGCCGAAATGCCAGCCAATAAAAAGTTTCACTTTGCATCTTTGTGGTCATGGTACTGAACAAGGTGTGTGCTGGCCAGACCCTCCCCAGGAATGTTAGTAGGTCAATTGTTGACCGTTTTCTCTCACCTTCACCAAGAGCTGATGTGTTCAAACAGTTTATCCAGCAGCTTTACCTCTAACGTTTCCTTGCGGTAAAATTTCTCTTGTCGCATTAAATTGGTAAGTTTGAAGTTGCTAAATAATTAAAAAACCTAAATTGAAAGCTCGAAGCCAATGCTTTGCGAAAAATTCCGGATGTTTGAGAGGACGAGTGCCCAGAACAGCGCTTATTGCATTTATGTAGAGACGAGCTGAAAATGGGAAAGTATATGTAACTGGTAGCAGCTTGCGCTGTGTAATAAAATGCAGATGTTTGAGGGTGGGTTCGACCCCCTGGAAGTTCATATTCTTCTATGAGTCACGACAGTGGGATATTTGTGTCGAGCGTGGTCGATTTACTCACGATACCAACTTTGACCGTCTAAGATGGACGCCGAAGGGCGCTACACCTCACGGGCCCACACCATGCTGTAGGTGTGATTCCGCGGGGAATCCACATATTTGCAAAGCACGGATCGCGAAGGTTGGATATTTGTGATGAGCGGGGATAATTTACTTTGTGTATGCCCTTTTACTTTCTGATATGGAAGCTGAACACCGCTACACTATAAGGACTCACACCTTTCTCAGGTGTGGTCCCGCTGGAAGTAGAAAATTTTGAAAACAAGAAGTCACGAGAGTGGGAAATTTGAGTCTAGCAAGGCTTATTAACCCTGGGTTCAAACTTTCACGGTCTTACAGTAACGCCGAAGACCTTTACAGTTCAAGGGCTCACAACTTTCTCAGGTGTTATACCGTAGGAAGTTGAGATTTTTTAAAACTAGGAGTCACGAGAAGAGGCTATTTGAGTCCAGCGTGGTCGAGTTACCTAGTAAAAGGGCTTTACACTGTGGGCGTAAACGTCGAAAAAATCGTCGTTCTTGAAAAAGTTGGGTTTTTGAAACGTTATAAGCTAAGTGCTAAATGAGTTACTTGGGAAAAGCCATTGAAGAAAATTGACTCGGTCTGGGTTTCTCTTCAGAATGCACTGAGAGTTCACAGCTGGACCCACACCTGAGTAATGAGAAAACGCGAAAAATGTCGCAGAATCCACATCAGGGAAATTTCCTCCATAGGTCTTCTCCAGGGGTCTTAAGCGGTAGTGTTCTAGCGTAGTCTCTTGAAGCTAGAATTTTCCCCGGTTCCTAATTTAGAACGTAAAATACTGCACTTTTAGAACCCTAATTTATGTTCGTGGACTTTTTTTTTCATCGTCTCCTCTATGTAGCGGATTGTTAATGTTTGTACCCACTGTAAATCGACCACGATGAACTCGAATATCCTACTCTCCTGACTCCTAGTTTTCAAAATTGTCAATTTCCGTTGGGACCACACCCGAGAAAGACGTGATTCCGTATACTGTAGCGGTATTCGGCGAAATCCATTGCGCGTCCAGTGCCTAGTGAGGTGGAAAGCTTGCCGGTGGAGATGGCCAATTTTTTTTCTTCTCAGGTCCTTTCTCATGCCGTTTCGCCCTTGTTTCATCGAATTATGACTTGGCGCCTAGTAAGGTTGCTATACACGGCGGCCGGACTCTAATGTCAAAAGTTACCCTTGAGGTTGGCCCGTGCCTTGATGTATTAAAGGCGGTGACCTTACTTAATCGGTTGGCTTTCGCCTGACGCTGTCATTCCGCATTTTCATCGAGGTGTGCCGTCCTAGTAGTCAACCGTGAACATTTGTTACGGTCCTCAACCACAATTCGAGCATAATCCAGCCATCGGTTGCTATTCCAATTCCTGCGACGTGAAACCTCGCCTCTTAATTGCCTTACAATGCCGAGTGATTTCGAATCCTCTGTCACCACACCTGTCCAAAACTTTCGCCTACGTCCAGGCGGCCGTTTCCAGACAGGACATGATAGCATTCTTAGAGCGTGTTAACAAGACGATCTGACGGTCTTCTCAAAATATGCCCGAATAAACGAAAACGACATTCCGTTGCCGCTTGAGATGGCGCTGGGAGATGTTGGAACATCCCTCATGTCAAACGTTGATGTAGGGCGTCGATTTCGTTGCAGAGATCTTCGTTGTGGCACATCCGCGGTCAAAAGTATTCAAGCAAACTTCTAGACAGCTTCCTCTCCATGCAATCCAACCTTTCAATCTGGTTCTTCGGTGCTTCCCACGTCTCCGATCCGTACATCATGATAGGGCGAATAGCGGATAGGTAGACGCGCAACTTGACATCTTTCTTGATGGGAGTAGACTACAGACACTTTCTTAGAGAATTGAATGCAGACGTAGCTTTCGCACATAGGTGTCGAATATCCGCTGCATAACTACCATCGTTCTTCAGCAAACAGCCAAAATAGCAGAAATCATCCACTAGTTTGATACGTTGTCCGTCCACACAAACTCTTGTTGATGACCTGTGAGAAGGACCCATATCTGCTTTCATTTGTTGGGACGAAGACGAAGTTCATAGGCTGCGGCATACTTTGAAACGAGTTTCACAATCCTTTGCAGTTTTCCGCTGTTTTTAGCGAATAACACGATGTCGTCGGCGTGCTCCAGGTCGGCAAGGGAGCGTCTAGTTGGTGTTAGAATCACGTCTGCAGGAAACTGTTCTGCAACTCTACGCATGATGTCATCAACGGCGAAGTTTCAAAGAAAAGGTCTTGCTACGGCTCCTTGCCTTACTCATGTGTTCACCTCGAAAGCTGACGTAAATCCTACAGGTGTACGAACTGCTGCTGGTGTTCCGTTGTACATGTTCTCGATTAGTCGAACATACTTTTCCGGAACTCCATCGGCTCGCAGAGCGTAGAGCAATCGATCACGGTGAGGAGAGTCGAATACAGCTTCAAAGTCCAATAAAACAAGCTCTAATGGCTTTGAATACCGCTGCGATGATTCAATTACTCTTCTCACGACGAACACTTGGTCAATGGTCGACCTTCCAGGTTGAAAACCGGATTGCTCCTTTCTGGTCGTTTCCTCACGACGTTTGATGAGTCGCTCGAAAATGATGCGTTACAAAACCTTGTACGCTCCGCGACAGATAACTTCTGGTGAAGAGGTGCGATGATCGCATGTCTCCACGAATGGGCTATCCTTTCGCTCATCCACATGGTACGGATAGTTTTGGTCATTTTACGAATCCCAGACGGAGGGAGAGCTTTCAGCATTTCAGCGGTGATGTTTTCATCTTTACCTGCCTTTCCATTCTTCATTTTCCAAACACATTTCGAAACTTCAGCCTCAGTCGGTGGTTCCTTACGACGCTCGGTACAGAGCTTCGGGAATGCGAACGGCTCATTCTTATTCAAACACGAAATCACTAACTACTTTGATCAGCTCAGTGTTTGAATGAGCTTTGAGCAATAGTAAGGAACAATGTTCGAGTCGTCGTAAGGCGCTAGTTATACTCATCATCACCATCTCGTCACGCGCGTCACACGCCTGCGGAGACTATGAATACTTCAGCGGAGACGACATGGCAAAGCGGAAAAAAGTGAACCCTATAGGCAGTTGTGGTAACCTAATATGCCTGCCTTCTTTTCTTCTCTAAATCCTTTTTCGGTTTAGAGTACTGTCAGCTATAAGAAAAAATCGCGAAAAAACCGCTGTTTCGGGCCAAACAACTTTCTTGTCTTTTGATGGTGAACAAGCCCGCTCCACATCATCCTCATCGATGATCTCTAATATCAAGAACACCAGCTGGCTCGAAATTGAATTACAATCAATGAACATTAACTTTCGGACTGACCTGCTCGAATTTTTATGTACTGATCTAGTCAAAAACATTGAATAAAGGGCTTGCTTTCATTGTTTAACTGTTTTTGAGAGGTAAATTTGCGTTTATTTCCTCCTCTGAATGTCGATGATTTTTAGTGCTTGCCATGTTATCTTTTTAGGCGGCACTCTGCACGTGTGCACGTACTGGCATCTTTTGAACCCTAGAAACTCTAATTGTAGCCCCTTTCCACCGCGCTAACTTCATAGTTTTCAGCTGTTTTCGATCTAAGCTGATTCCCATAGTTTTTTCGATAACGTTTTTCATCTTGACCACTGCCTTTAACTTTTCCAAACATGCGAATTCTACGCACACTTTCATCACGGTAGCAAAGGAAAAAAAGAACTGCAACGCCACGCCTGCGCGTCACTCGCTGGCGTTGAGGAGCATGAATAGCGAAAGAGCAGCATTAATTCTGATTTTGTCGAAGTTCAATCAACTCGAGTTTGTGTGATCGGAAAGTGTACCAATCATGATAATTTCTTCACGTTGAAGAAATCGACAGATTTCCACCCATCTGTGCGTCGCCGCAATTGAAATTCGTCGCCTCGTCAAGTATGTAGTGCATCATGATATAGGGTGCCTGTCACGACGGTAGCGTTTCACAGGAAGCGTGCACCGAGCCATAAGAAGTGGGAAGCGCTCAACGAGCAGTGAGTGGAAGATAAGCAGTACTCCGCCGAGTGCGTGTGCGCTTTCATGGAGTTGCGTTAATTTCAGAAGGGGCGGAGTCCTCGAAAGTGATTAGCGTAATACTGAAAGTGTGCGCCACGTCACTGATATCGGGATAGCGCATTGTTGGGGGAGGGGGCGAGCGCGCTTTGTGGACAGTGGATAGCTCACAACAGGAAATGTCTTGCGCGAATTAGTAACTGCAGTAAGAAGTGTTTTGATTGGAGCGTGCCCAGAGTTTTGGGCGCTATTCATACTCCTCAACGCAAGCGCGGCACGCGCGTGACGCGCTGGCGTGGTGTTGGAGTAGGAATGGCGGTGCCTTTTTCATCAGGTGACAAGCTTTTTCATCTTTTTCGTAATTATTCCATCTTCAATTCCATTGCGTTTCATGATAATAAATTCCATTACTATCGTCTGATATCGTGATGGTGAACGCATCTACAGAGTCTGCCTGTTTGGAAAAGTTCAGGCTCACTTTTCCCGCTCTGCTATGGCGTCGCCGCTGGAGTATTCATTGTCTTGGCAAGCGCGGCACGCGCGTAGCAAGTATTCGTACTCTAACGCTACGCCCGCGTGCCGTGCTGGCGTTGAAGAGTATGAATAGCGCTTTGGGAAATGAGCAGCGCTTAGTAACAAGCGTGCGACGCGTTTTTGCAAACGAGTAGCGCACTATTCACTGGATGCTGAAGAATGGAAATGATTAATCCTAAGGAACTTGTTCATCATGATAAGCCACATGTTGATAACCATCATATCAAGCTACGCTGTTATACACAGTGTTAAGACTTGTCATCGTGTTTAGACAAGAATGAGCCGTTTGGATCCCCAAAGCTGTATACCGTTCCTGGTTCCTCAATGACATCGTAATCTGCTCTCTGAACATGCAAGAACTCAGGAACTGATGACGCTAGACGATTCAGTTGTGAACTAAAGTAATCCCTCCATATTGGCAGAGTCGCATCACACACTGCAACTCCAATAGTGGTGTTGATGACAGGAGAACATCACTTCATCTTGCCGCTATACTGTCGTAACAACGTGTAGGCTTCCCCCGGGTTCTTCTCCTACCAAGCCTTCTCGAACTCATTAGCTCTACACGTCCTTTTTTCTCGTTCGCGGTCGCCTTGAAGCCAGGGTCAAGCGGGCGTTGTTCAGCTGGACAGCAAGGGGACGTAAAAATTTTCGAAATTAATATAATTTTTCAGGAGGGAGGGGGGCGTGAAAACTTCGGACCCCAACTTCAATAAATTAAGTTTTTAGTTGCGTTTCTCTTACATTGAAGAAAACAGGTCCTGGAACGAGGGGTTAGGACCTGGTTGTCTGACATATTGTATTAGCGTATCGGGGGTGTGTATACAAGTCTGTTGGTACCTGCTCGTTGGTGCCCCTGCTTCTACTGAACCCAGCAGACGTTTGAGTGTACACAGGGAACGTTCGAGCGATATAGCGTGCACAACTATATCGCGAAAGTATCCCGCACATTGCATAAAGGTGTCGCCGTCCGGCACACTAAGGCCTCTGGTCCATAACACCTTAGGATCCGTACCTAGGGAGTCATGGAGTCTTTGGCCACAAGCCACAGTTTCGCCACCCTGAACTGTCGATCGCTGTCGAGTGATATCCAAAAAAACTGCGCTATCCATACTTCTGAGCTATTTCCATGCACCGTTTGCTGCTTTGCAGGAAACCCGCCTCAAGGATAGACCCGTCATCAGCGTCGGAGAGTACACCATCTACTGCGGTAACGCTGACGATAGGAGAGTGGGAGGCTGTGCAATAGCTGTAAAGAAGGATTTCAATGGTATGGTCAAGGAGTTCGGCTCAACGTCGTGTCGGAATGCATTCGTACGACTGCGGGATCACAGAGGATTCAATCTGTGGATAGTGAGTGCTCATGCGCCCACTGAAACCGCCGAAGACAATTCGAAGGATGCGTTTTATGAGGAACTCAATACGTTGCTGGCCAGGATACCTTGTCAACATGCTGTTGTCGTGGGGATTGACGCAAATGCGAAGATGGGACTTGATCAGGAATCCGAAGTACTCGGTAAATGGTTCTACCCAGTGGAGCAAACATCGGACAATGGCTACCGCCTTGTCGACTTTTGTGAACGCAGTGGTCTGATTATTGCATCGACATTCAAGAGGAATCATCGCCGCCATCAGCTTACGTGGCAGGGACCAACCCGGCTATCTCCAGAAGAGCAGCGGAAGCGGAAGATGACAACTTTGAAACTACAGCTTGACTATGTCCTGACGAGGAATATTCCAGTATCGGACATTCGAAGATCTAGAGCTGTGTGGGATGTCGCATTCGATTCGGATCACCGTCCTGTTCTGTTGAACTTCACTGCGAGGATTCATAAGAGGAAGCGAGGGCTCAGCCTCTCCAGAGGATTGACATGACAAGTCTCAGAGATGAAGAGTGCAGAAGGAATTTCCGACAACGCGTTTCTATTCACATCGGAGTACGGACTAAGAAGAAACTTTGCGACGCGGATTCTTTTGTCAAGTGCATCCAGGACGCTTCGAAAGAGGCACTCCCGGTTGTACAGCCTAAGAAGAAGTTCGCCTACGTCTCAGAAGAAACAACATCTACCTACAACAGAGTATGTGCTCTCCGAACTGCAGGAAACTTCGTGGAGGAGAAGCGTCTGAGGAGGAAGTTGCGTCGGCAGCTTCAAAGTGACCGCGAACGAGAGTGGACGTGTAGAGCTAAGGAGTTCGAGAAGGCTTGGGAGGAGAAGAATCCGAAGAAAGCCTACACGTTGCTGCGACAGTATGGGGGGAAGATGAAGAGATGTTCTCCTGTCCTGAACACTACCAATGGAGTTGCAGTTGGTGATGCGACGCTGCCAATATGGAAGGATTACTTCAGTTCACTACTGAATCGTCCAGCGCCATCAGTACCTGAGCTCCCGCATGTTCAGAGAGCACATTACGATGTCAGTGAGGAACCGCCGACTGAGTCTGAAGTTTTGGATTGTGTCCGGAAAATGAAGAATGGAAAGGCAGGTGGAGATGACAACATCACTGCTGAAATGCTGAAAGCTCTTCCTCCGTCTGGGATTCGTGAAATGACCAACACCATCCGTGCCATATGGATGAGCGAAAGGATACCCGATTCGTGGAGACATGCGATCATCGTACCTCTTCACAAGAAGCTATCCGTCACGGATCCTAAGAACTACAGAGGAATCTCTCTACTTCGTGTCATGTACAAGGTTTTAGAACGTATCATTCTCGAGCGACTTATCAAACATCGTGAAGGAACGACCAGAGATGAGCAAGCCGGTTTTCGACCTCGAAGATCGACCATCGACCAAGTGTTCGTCGTGAGAAGAGTAATTGAATCGTGGCAGCGGTTTTCGAAGCCATTACAGCTTGCTTTTTTGAACTTTGAAGCCGCGTTCGACTCTCCTCATCGTGATCGATTGCTCAATGCTCTGCGAGCAGATGGAATCCCGGAAAAGTATGTTCGGTTAATCGAGGACATGAACAAAGGAACAACAGTAGCAGTTCGTACACCTGTCGGATTTACGTCAGCTTTCGAGGTGAAAACAGGAGTAAGGCAAGGAGCCGTTGCAGGACCTTTTCTTTTCAACTTCGCCCTTGATGATATCATGCGTAGAGTTGCAGAACAGTTTCCTGCGGATGTGATCCTAACACCATCAGGACGCTCCCTTGTCGACCTGGAGTACGCCGACGACATTGTGTTATTCGCTGAAAACAACGCAAAACTGCAAAGGATTGTGAACCTCGTTTCGAAGTATGCCGCAGCCTATGGACTTCGTCTTCGTCCCACAAATGCAAGCAGATGTGGGTCTCTCAGAGGCCTTCAACTGGAGTTTGTGTGGACGGACAACGTATCGAACTGGTGGACGATTTCTGTTATTTGGGCTTTTTGCTGAAGAACGATGGTAGTTATGCAGCGGATATTCGACAACGATGTGCGAAAGCTACGTCTGCATTCAATTCTCTAACCAAGTGTTTGTGGTCTACCACCATCGCGAAGGAAGTCAAGTTGCGCGTCTACCTATCCGCTATTCGCCCTATCATGATGTACGGATCGGAGACGTGGGCAGCACCGAAAACGCAGATGGAAAGGTTGGATTGCACGGAGAGGAAGCTTTTTAGGCGTTTGCTTGGATATTTCTGGCCGCGTGTATGCCATAACGAAGACCTTTACAAGGAAATCGACGCAGTACATCAACGCTTGACACGAGGGAGGTGCCAGCATCTCCTAACGCCATCTCAAGCAGCAATGGAAAGTCGACTTCGACTGCTCGGGCATATACTAAGAAGAACGCCGGATCGTCTCGTACAACACGCTTTAAAAATGCTTCCAAATCCTGTCTGGAAACGGCCACCTGGGCGTAGGCGAAAGTTCTGGACGGATGTGGTTAAAGAGGATTTAAAGTCACTCGGCATCGAAAGACAGTTCAGGCGCGATGTTACGTTCCGCAGGAAATGGAATAGTGACAGCTGGATGGAATGTGTTCAAATTGTGGCTGAAGACCGTGAAAAATGGACACGGCTGACTACTAGGACGGCACACCTCGGTGAAGATGCGGAATGACCGCGTCAGGCGAAAGCCAACCGATTAAGTCAAGTAAGTCATTGTATTAGCAACAAAAAGGATCACATCAAACAAATTTTTAGACGAGTTACATTGAGTAACCGGGCCTATTACCGCTTGAACTCTTCAGTTCCTAAATTGGACAACGTAGGATAAATGTTCGTCCTTGGCCTATTGTCTATCAGCTACCACGATCTCGCTCCGAAACTCCTCAGTTTAGGGCATTCCGGAGCAAAAGGTTCAATTCGCCATTGCGGCAAGCCGTCGAAAATATCGCGCTTCAATGCCAAACCGCGTCTGCTACCGGCAGTGGTTTTGTGGGCACTGCTGCGCCGTACAGTGCCCGCAAAACCACCGTCGGTTACAGCCCCTCTTCCACCCGCGCTCGCACCCCTTCTGGTTGAACACCATTTAGTGGTTGGGAATCAAACTTTTTTGAACCTGTGAAGGCTCACGCACTCACACAAGGGTTCCACCCACCCGAAGGTATCGATACAAACCTAGTTGGAGGTTTCTTATAAAACGAAATGTAGACTTCTGTCGGTATCTGCTATTTGGTAGTGCTATCAGTCTTGTTCTCACAGAAACTATCAAAATGCGTCGTTTTCCGATAGTGTATCATTCATTCTTCCCTCGTATACTTTTTGACCCCATCCAACTAGGTTCACACCCAGGTGTCGTGAAGCCTTATGAATAGTGTGCTGTTATAGAGAATTCAAAACGTCCCGAATAATGCTCGGCATATGCCAGAGTTTTGCCCATTCCAAAGTTGGCATCCATTAAAAGTTAGGAAACGTTCTACATCCTCAGCGTAATTTTCTCCACAACAGAAAATTCCTATCAGCTCAAGCTCGCCTATTGCGTCCTTTTAAAATCATTCCTGGTTTTTTGTTAGCTTACAGCACGATCATGATCAGGACAAAATTCAATGCAAGCAAGGCATTGGTATCTAGCGTGTTTTGATTTATGCTTTAATTTCCCCACCTTTTTCTTCATCGCTATGCCATCATTGAATTGTGAGGCGATCTGTGTCACAATTCTAATTACTTCCTTCCCAAAACAGATGTTTTTGCTTGAGGGCAAGTCAAAACTACACTCCCCGAGGATAATCAGTCGGATAGAAAAAGCAGTGACTATTTTTTCAGAATTCAGGTTGAAATAAACTTTTTTGAAAAAGAAGTTGGATCTCCAAAGGGGGAAAGTAGCTTCGTCGAGGTCCTGGACAACTGTCTGCCTGACTCTGCTTGATGCTGCCGACGCAACCTTCTCCTCAAGCGCTTCTCGTCCACAAAGTTTCCTGCAGTTCGGAGAGCACATACTCTGTTGTAGGTAGATGTTGTTTCCTCTGAGACGTAGGCGAGCTGTTTTCGGGCTGTACAACCGGGAGTGCCTCTTTCGAATCGTCCTGGATGCACTTGACGAAAGAGTACGCGTCGCAAAGTTTCTTCTCAGTCCGCGCTCTAATATGCATAGAAACGCTCTGTCGAAAATTCCTTCTGCACTCTTCATCTCTGAGACTTGTTTTATCAATACTCTAGAAAGGCTTAGCCCCTCACTTTCTCGCATGATTCCACGCAGTTCGACATTTATCATGAACACCGCCTTGGGGGTGTGTATACAAGTCTGTTGGTACCTGCTCGTTGGTGCCCCTGCTTCTACTGAACCCGGTAGACGTTTGAGTGTACACAGGGAACGTTCGAGCGATATAGCGTGCACAACTATATCGCAAAAGTATCCCACACATTGCATAAAGGTGTCGCCGTCCGGCCGGCACACTAAAGCCTCTCGTCCATAACACCTTAGGATCTGTACCTACGGAGTTCATGAAGTCTTTGGCCACAGGCCACAATTTCGCCACCCTGAATTGCCGGTCAATGTCGAGTGATACCCGACTATCTGCGCTTTCCAGTCATCTAAGCTATTCCCATGCGCCGTGTGCTGCTTTGCAGGAAACTCGCCTCAAGGATAGACCCGTCATTAACGTCGGAGAGTACGCTATCTACTGCAGTAACGCTGACGATAAGAGAGTGGGAGGCTGTGCGATAGTTGTAAGGAGAGACTACAATGGTATGATCGAGGAATTCGGCAGTGCTCATGCGCCCACTGAAACCGCCGAGGACAATTCGAAGGATGCTTTTTATGAGGAACTCAATACGTCGCTGGCCAGGAGAACTTGTCAACATGCTGTTGTCGAGGGGTTGATGCAAATGCGAAGATGGGACTTGATCAGGAATCTGAAGTACTCGGTAAATCGTTCTACCAAGTGGAGCAAACATCGGAAAATGGTTACCACCTTGTCGACTTTTGTGAACGCAGTGGTCTGATTATTGCATAGACACTCAAGAGGAATCATTGCTGCCATCAGCTTGGGTGGCAGGGACCAACCCAGCTATCTCCAGAAGAGCAGCGGAAGCGGAAGATGACAACTTTGAAACTACAGCTCGACTATGTTCTGACGAGGAATATTCCAGTATCGGACATTCGAAGATCTAGAGCTGTGTGGGATGTCGCATTCGTTTCGGATCACCGTCCAGTTTTGTTGAACTTTACCGCGTGGAATCATAAGAGGAAGCGAGGGGCTCGGCCTCCCCAGAGAATTGACATGACAAGTCTCAGAGATGAAAAGTGCAGAAGGAATTTTTGACAACGCGTTTCTATTCACATCGGAGTACGGACGAAGAAGAAACTTTGCGGCGCGAATACTTTTGTCAGTTGCATTCAGGACGCTTTGAAAGAGGCACTCCCGGGTGTACAGCCCAAGAAGAAGCTCGCCTACGTCTCAGAGGAAACAACGTCTACTTATTATACAACAAGGTATGGGCTCTCCGAACTGCAGGAAACTTCGAGGAGAAGCATTCGAGGAGGAAGTTGCGTCGGCAGCTTCAAAGTGACCACGAACGAGAGTGGACGTGTAGGGCTAAGGAGTTTGAGGAGGCTTGGGAGGAGAAGAATTCGAGGAAAGCCAACACGTTGCTGCGACAGTATAGCGGGAAGATGTCAGCTCATTACTGAATCGTCCAGCGCCATCAGTACCTCAGCTCCCGCATGTTCAGGGAGCACATTACGATGTCAGTGAGGAGACTCCGACTGAGTCTGAAGGCGTGGTTTGTGTCCGCAAAATGAAGAATGGAAAGGCAGGTGGAGATGAAAACATCACTGCTGAAATGCTGAAAGCTCTTCCCCCGTCTGGGATTCGTGAAATGACCAACACCATCCGTGCTATATGGATGAGCGAAAGGGTACCCGATTCGTGGAGACATGCGATCATCGTACCTCTTCACGAGAAGCTATCCGTCACGGATCCTAAGAACTACAGAGGAATCTTTCTACTTCGTGTTATGTACAAGATTTTAGAACGTATCATTCTCGAGCGACTAAACAAACACCGTGAAGGAACGACCAGAGATGAGCAAGCCGGTTTTCGACCTGGAAGATCGATCATCGACCAAGTGTTCAACGTGAGAAGAGTAATTGGATCGTGGCAGCGGTATTCAAATCCATTACAGCTTGCTTTTTTAAACTTTGAAGCCGCGTTCGACTCTCCTCATTGTGATCGATTGCTCAACGCTCTGCGTTAGATGGAGTCCCGGAAAAGTATGTTCGACTAATCGAGGACATGAACAAAGGAACAACAGCAGCAGTTTGTACACCCGTCGGATTTACGTCAGCTTTCGAGGTGAAGACAGGAGTAAGGCAAAGAGCTGTAGCAGGACCTTTTTTTCAACTTCGCCGTTGATGAAATCATGCGTAGAGTTGCAGAAAAGTTTCGTGCGGATGTGGTCTTGGGCGGCATTAAGAAACCCGGTAGCGCGCGCCAGAACTAGCGCGGTTGTGCTGGCGCTAGAAGGGGCCTATAGCGCGCGCCTGCTTGCCCACTATCAGGAACCAGAAGGCTAGCCCGCGCCAATGCCGAGCGCGCCTCTTCCCTTGGTGCATTGATCAGCCTTGTGCCATAGGAAACGTTTGCTAACATTCAAACTGTGTTATTACCTACAAAATTTTCAAGGAAGACTGATTTCAATTGCTCACGGATACGCGTTCAATCAACCACAAATACGGCGACGAAAAAAGAATTAGCACCACATTTGCAAACTATTCCTTGCTTATAACTTCCTTGAAATTTCTGCAAAATCATCTTTGTAGTGTTGTGGGAGCGTGACAGTACATGAATAGTCCCTGCTCATAATTTTCTTAGTGCCTCGAGGGATTCTAAAAAGGGTTAAAGGGTTGTTTATAGCTTCACGCACAGGTTAATCTTTTTTCCGAGGTGTTTTCGAATTTCATCCGGGAATTTTCGAGATGTTAAAAAAACTTCTCTGAATTCCGCTCAAAAGTTCGAATTGGGGCTATCTAGGGCGCTGATCGCTAATCGGGCGGGGATCCTTCTTTTGCTAGTCTGGGGGTTACTGTAGGTTGCGGTAGGCATGATGCCCACTAAGTTGCGCAACCTATCTTAGTAATTCGAGCATTGACAAGTTATCCTCAAATCTGTGTTTGACGTCCCACTTCTACAAGGAATTTTCGAGCCCAATTAGAGACTTCGACCAAGCTTTCCTATGCCCACCGTTGAGCCAAGAAAAAACGATAAACGAACTGATTCGTGTTGAGTAGCTCGAAAACTCCTATGGGTAGGTTTGAGGCAATGTTATCGTAGCATCGCTAAAATTTGTGTTTGGCTAGCGAAATTTACCTCACAAGGGGACTACTTTTAGTCAGTCTGGCCATTCCGGATAAAATGTGCTTTTCCCGAACCGTTCTTGGCGTTAAATCCGATGATGGCCTTCGCAGCTGTCTAAAACTACTCTAAAAAAGTTATACGCATTTTTCAAAGCCCGGCGGCAGAGTACGGCTATCACACCCCAACAAAAGTTTAGGGTGTTTTGAAAAAATCTCGGATTTGGCTCAAAACTCTTATGCAGGGATAATCTTGGGTGTTGAACACGAATCTCGAGTCCACCTGTCGCGATTCTGAGATTTACTGTAGGTTACGGTGGGTATCATGCCATCATGCCATTTAGGGGCAAAGCCTACCTCAATTATTCGAAAGTCGACAAACGGTTTTTTGAATTCGTATTCATCACCCGAAGTAACCCCCGCTCAGAAATTTTGAGTAAAATCTGAGACTCTGACTGAACTATCGTATACCCAACGTAATCTACCGTAATCTGTCAAAAATCGATAAACGAACCTCGGATTGGTCATCAGCGGCCCAAATAACCCACCTCAATCTGGAAATTTTTAGAAACGCTTCAAGAGCTTTCTAATTGGTATAAATAAACGCCCAACCGAAAACCCGTACAAGTCCAAAAAGGTATCAGTCTGTGCGAAGTTTGGAAAATGTGCCTTCTCACAAAATTTGCTCAGGGGTAGTTTTGGGAGCTGAACACGATTATGAGGTCCCTTCAGATTCTCCAAAGACTAATGCTTGTTTCGGAAAGTACAATAGGTACGGAAATCTGGCGAAAAACGCTTATAACATTTTCAGAGAGGCTTTAGGCAGCGGCGAAGACTTAAATCGTATTCTACGCTTAAAACGGTTAGAAACGTATATTTCATCCGGAATGGCCAGGCTGACTAAAAGTGGTTCCCTTGTCAGAGAAAAGCCCCGTACCAGCACCCGAAACAATCTCTAGAAAGCCAAAACCGAAAAACATTGTTCTGGAACACCCCGAAAGTTGCCTTTTGGTTACGAATTTTTCCAAAAGCTAAGATAAAGCTCGTTTTTTGAATCCTTCAAAGCATAAGCGAGTTTAGAGCTCGTATTGTTTATGTACTGTTGCACACCTGCAACTGCCAAAACACAGTTTATTCACTAGCAGGAAATCTGGGACAGGACCTAGTGAGGCTTCTCACACTTTAGATTCACAAGTTATTTGATCGCTGTTCAAAACGAGCCATTGAAGCGGAATAATTCAAAGGAAAATCTGAATAGGGAACTTTCTTTTAACACAAAAGACAGGGTATTACCCGTTTGAAAGATTGGAAAGGGTGTTTGGAATGTAAAACGATGTGGAGTCGTCCGCGCACCACCGGTAGCGCGCTTCGTGTAGAGCGCTAGCGGTAGCGCGGTTCCAGAGGGTCTTTCGCGCTTCCTGTAGCGCGCCTTGCAAGTACTTGGTATCAAACAGCGCTAAGATCTCCATGATAGCGCGTTTGGGCCATGCCAAGCGCGTTTGAGCTATGCCAGGCGCGTTTAGGCTATGTCAAGCGCGTTTTGGCAATGCCAAGCGCGTTTAGGGTATGCCAAGCGCGGTTGGGCTATGCCAAGCGCGGTTGGGCTATGTCAAGCGCGTTTGGGCTAAGACAAGCGCGCGCCTGCATAGTTCTTGATTGCAGATTGCGCTATGCCGTCCCCATAGCGCGTTTGCGATAGTTTTGGCGCGCGCTACCTCGATTCTTAATGCCGCCCCTTAACACCATCAGGACGCTCCCTTGTAGACCTGGAGTACGCCGACAGCATGCGCGTCTACCTATCCTCTAGTTGCCCTATCATGATGTACGGATCGGAGACGTGGGCAGCACCGAAGACGCAGATGGAAAGGTTGCACTGCACGGGGAGGAAGCTTTTTAGGCGTTTGCTTGGATATTTCTGGCCGCGTGTATGCCGTAACGAAGATCTTTACCAGGAAATCGACGCAGTACATCAACGCTTGACACGAGGGAGGTGCCAGCATCTCCTAACGCCATCTCAAGCAGCAATGGAAAGTCGATTTCGACTGCTCGGGCATATACTAAGAAGAACGCCGGATCGTCTCGTACAACACGCTTTAAAAATGCTTCCAAATCCTGTCTGGAAACGGCCACCTGGGCGTAGGCGAAAGTTCTGGACGGATGTGGTTAAAGAGGATTTAAAGTCACTCGGCATCGAAAGACAGTTCAGGCGCGATGTTTCACGTCGCAGGAAATGGAATAGCGACTGATGGATGGATTATGCTCAAATTGTGGCTGAGGACCGTGACAAATGGACACGGCTGACTACTAGGATGGCACACCTCGGTGAAGATGCGGAATGACCGCGTCAGGCGAAAGCCAACCGATTAAGTCAAGTAAGTCAATATATATATATATATATATATATATATATATATATATATATATATATATATATATATATATATATATATATATATATATATATATATATATATATATATATATATATATATATATATATATATATATATATATATATATATATATACACAGTACTGTTCAGAAGGTATAGGGACACCCCCAAAAATCGAGGTTTTCTAATAAAACTTTGTGTTTGGTGATCCATACTGTTCATCAATGAATTCAGCATCATGGAAAACCTCTGTTTGATTATTTATACTACAATTGTGAAATTTTGTAAGATTTCATCTCAACTTTTAGAATTTTTCGCCGTTCAGAAAGTATAGGGACACCCTTCGAAAATTGAGATTTTTTAATCCAAACAAAATTTCCCGTTGCAAGTTCACTACATAAACTCAAGATGAGTACATGCGATATCTTTATTCCTAAAATGGCTCGTGGTACTGCTCTGACTGCTGCTGAACAATGCTGAACAAGCTCAAATTCGTGCGCTCGGCGTTGCCGGGTTGAGCCAACGTCGAATCGCTACCCAGCTCGGAAGGTCTGTCAACTGTATCAACCAGTTCCTGCGAGATCCAGATTCCTACGGTAATGCAAAACGTACTGGACGGCCGAAGAAGATCAGCAATCAAGATTCGCTGAAAATTATTCGGCTCTGCTCTCACAGCACACTGTCGCTGAACCAGATTAAGTCTGAATTATCGCTCAGTGTTTCGAAAACGACAGTCTGGAACACCATAAATGGCGATAAAAACATTGTCCGACAAGTGATGAAGAAGACCCCGTCGTTATCTGCAAACCATAAAGAGGCTCCACTTGAATTTGCAAAGAGAAACATGGCACCTGATTGGGCAAAGGTAAGGCAGTCTCATAAAATTCGGAAAAAATGGAGAAATGACGCAAAAAAAACTTAGGTCATCTTTTCCGACGAGAAGAAATTTAATCTTGACGGACCGGATGGTGCTCGATCCTACTGACAAGATCTGAGCAAGGATCCATTAATTTTCAGCAGACGGAATTTCGGCGGTGGCTCGCTGATGTGTTGGGGAGCATTCAGTAGCGAAGGTGTTTTGGAATTGGCCTTCACTTCTTGTCGCATGAACTCGGAGGAATATCAAGAAACTCTTCGAACACATCTCTTGCCATTTTTGTCCGGAACACAACGTCAGCTTTTCACTTTCCAGCAAGACAACGCGGCGGTAAGGTTCCCGTTTTCGTTTTAGTCTAACGCTTGGACCAGGCGGCCAGCCGTGCGGTGTTGGCGGCCTCACTGGCCAATGGGGTTTCGATTCGCGCGGGGTGATCCACCGTCGCAGCCCCGTCCATTCATCAGACTAAGGCTATCACGTGAACCCTACATGTGTCCAGGTCTACAAAAACCTGGTTTCTACGTCATCGAACCCGTTTGTTGGAATGGCCTGTCCAGATTGTAACCCGATAGAGAATATCTGGGGCATACTTGTGCGCCAGGTTTATGCCAACAATAAGCAGTACAGAACGGTAGATGAGCTGAAGGTAGCTATCCTCGAAGCGTGGGCCAATCTGGATGAAAATGTCATCGCCAATTTGATCAATTCTATGCCAAAGAGATTTTTTGAGATCATTGCTAATGGTGGTGCAGCTAATTCATTTCAGATTGTATGTTTAATTCTTACTTTGTTCAATAATTTTTGTTTTTGTGTTGTGTCCCTATACTTTCTTAATGGCGAAAAAATCTGAAATTTGAAATAAAGTCTTGTAAAATTGCTCAGCTGTTATAGAAATGAACAAATAGAGGTTTTTCACCTTGTTGAATTCATTTATGAACAGTATTGATAGCCAAATATAACATGATTTTGAAAACCTTGATTTTCAGGAGTATATATATATATATATATATATATATATATATATATATATATATATATATATATATATATATATATATATATATATATATATATATATATATATATATATATATATATATATATATATATATATATATATATATATATATATATATATATATATATATATATATATATATATATATATATATATATATATATATATATATATATATATATATATATATATATATATATCACAATATGGGGTTCTAACTATGGAAAACTCTGGAAAGAAACTACTACCCTTCCGTGACAATTTTTCGCCGATGGCAAATGATAAGCTTGTGGAGGGTATTGGGTGGAAGATAGCATCGAAAAAAGTGCCAGAGCTCGATAAAAGCGACCGCGAAGTGAAGACTTCGTTGACCTAGTAGGCCTGCCCTTAGACCGCCCAGCTCCATTCTGACGAGCTGACGTTTCCTACAGCGAATTGCCGCGCACGGTCTGATCGATTCGCGCACATTTCGCCATTAGCGCGCGCTTCCGGAGACTCAACTCGCCCGCACCCTGAACCTGTAGGTACGTTAGAAACCTCAAATTTAGCCTACTCTGAGCGATTTTCTTTGCTGTTTTTTTTCACTATAAGATAGCTTACGATGGAACAACCTCCATTTTTGAGTCAAACTCGATCATGATATCCATTGCCAACACTGTCTTTAATGAAACACTGGTTCATGATTTTCATTGATCCGCTAAAATAACCAGCCATCTGCGCAGCTATATCAAAACAGTAAACCTAGAAGGGAAAGTGACATCCAATCTAGTTGCAAGCTTCAGTGAATGTTAGCAAATCAGCGACTTGTTTGCTTCTAAGATCAGATTAAAAGCAGTGTTCCGAAAAAATCCCTTTTCTGTGTTTTTGCCTATCTTGAAAACGATTCCATTCTAATTCCAATGATGTCCTTTCGAAATGAATTAATCGTACAGAACCTTTTGGGACCGGAGTTATGGTCCCTCAAAATTTGAGCTAGGGAAGCTTGGTGGACGAGTTGTCCGAGTCTTGTAACTTCCGTCTTTTGCAGCCAATGTACGCTAGCTGACCTGAGTAAGGAGAGAACTTGAGAATGAAGAGAGGAACGGAGCTTTTGATCGGAAACCATCGCTCATCTCACCATCTCGAGTGTTCCATTGTTCACGTTGAGGGGCGGAAGGGGGACGGACTTGCCCAAAACGGCGGGGTTTGCCCACTTTTCTAAGCCGTTTTGCGGCTCCTGGGTAGCTTTTCGTCCCGTTTGTTCGACGCTGTTCTGCTTCTGAGAGTTGTGAGAGGCGTTTGTCATAGAAAGTTCGAGGATGAAGTTTATCGTGCACAGTGCCTTTAATGTCCCATTCAGAGCGTTTATGACCACGGAGTAGCCAGCGAACCAGTAACGTGCTGTACAAACCTGTGATTCATTGCACTGGAAGGTTTTCATGCTTACACAATACTGATTCGCCTCAGTCATCATACGGCCTTGTTTACTTTGCTGGCGTGGAGTTCTACGAAGTTTTAGAGTAAAGTAATATTACCATACTCTCCCTAGCATTGCCACGAACTCCTTCGTTCTTATTCTCATTCTCGTCGTTTTAAAAATCTACAACGGGAAATTTTTCTCTATCAAACGGGCTCTCCACGCTCAGTGATTGATTTAAAGACGACGAATCGGAGTTAGAATTTTGTCTTTGCCCTTTCTTGAGGATCCATCAGAACCCCCCCCCCCACGATCGTGTAATCCATCAGGAGCAGACAGATAAAAAACGAGCTTATGCCGTCAAAGTCGTATTTAGGACCCCTATCACAGTGTCGAGAAGCGGAAGGTCTCCAAATTAGATTACTCGGAGTGTGTCCGGAAGCGAAGAGGAATAGATCCGACACTGAGGTAAAAAAGTCTCACGGTAAGGTCAAATTTCGACAATGCAAAAACTCGGGTTGATATTGGGCTGGCCTAGCTGAATACCGTCTGGATGTTTCACAAACTGTTAGTCATTAATTTTGAAGAAAGCAGCATTGAATTTGAAGATGACGGTATTCACTGCATGATAATCATGGCCGAATAGCCTAATTTACCCGGCAGTTTCGAAGAATTCGTGAACACATTTGATCAGGCGCACCTCAGCCGCACAGCACGTATATAGGGGGCGACAACCCATAAAGAGCGCAGTTGACCTCTTGTGGCCACTCTTGAAAAAAGCACGAGCCACCGTCTGAACAACTTCTAACCTCTCAGTGGGTCTCCCCCACGGTCCCCAGCATAAGAAGCTCCCTTACTGTCCGGTCCCCACCAAGGTGGCTACCTTGTTGTCGACTTTGGCAAGGATGACGTCCTTGTCGCAGACTGCAATGAGAAATACCTCGTGCTGCGAGCCGAGACATGGACCGTGTCCTTGCTGTGGGAAACCTGCCTCTACCATTGGGTGGCACCCGCCCCTATGAAGGGAGCGTGGCTTCGGCACTGCACCCCCCGCGACCGTCTTGTGATGACGGTGGGAAACGGGCGCGCGGCGAAGGTTTTACCTGCCTGCACCACGTGCTTCTATTACAGAACGACGTGCTGCTGCGTGGGAAACGGGTGTACGGCGAGAAAATCATGTTGAACGTGTTGTTGAGGGTGTGCAATGTTCGTTATTTGCAATCGATTATTGAGGGTGGGCATGAGAGAGGAGAGTGGTTAAGAAGGAAGGAAGAACGGGATCATTGATCGAGAATAATCGCTAACCAGCACCTATTTAGCTTGAAAGGTCGTCAACTCAGAAAAACGAGAACATATTACATGTAATATAAATAAGTCTACATGTAATATGAATTGGCTAATGTATATTGCTTGCAATCTCGACCGATGTATACTGCCTTTATTCGGGAGTGCACAAGCCCGCTTTTCACCCGCACACGCTGCTACAGTAATGCATCACTGCGGCGCGATCTGTGACGAGCCCGTTCTCTTCCACCCCATGTGGCAGGCATCGGCTTTCGCATGACCACCGTTCATTCGTCCGCATGACCGGCGATCATGCTCAGAGAAGGTGAGTTTTTGGATTTTTTTCGCCATCTTATGTTGTTTCGAAAATAATTCAGGTGTCGTCGTAATGGGATGCGGGTAAATGACCCATGGATTTGAAATAGTAGGTAAATGTTAAAAGGTAAGATTTTTGGGAAAAAAAGAGAACAGCTGTTGTCCCCGGTTCTTGGTAGCGCGAAGGATTTTGTAAAGCTCCATGTACACCCTAAGCTTTAGCCAATACGGTGACATTTGAATTGTCACCGAAACCACTGAAAACGGCAAAGAAAAAATTGAAAAAAAAAACTCACCGTCCCTCAGCATGATCGCCGGTCATACGGACGACTGGACGGTGGTCATGGGAAAGTCGATGCCTGTCGCATGGTGTGAAGAGAACGGGCTCATCACAACCCGCGCCGCCGTGGTGCGTTACTGTAGCAGCGTGTGCGGGTGAAAAGGGGGGCTCGTGCACTCCCGGATAAAGGCAGTACATGCTACATGTAATATATCGGTCCCTCGCTCGCAGTCCAAATGTCGCGCGTGATATGTTCTTGAAGGTGAAAACATAATACTTGTAACATAAGAGACGATGACAATATACTTGTACTACATCTATGTCAATGTCAGTTACATGTGAAACATCTCTACTCAAGTAAATTACATGTAGTATAAGTGCAACATAATTCAAATATCTCCAGCAACTGAGGGCCCATGCTGAACACTGGATTGACATTTGACAGGGTGGTCACTCGACCTGGCCGAGTTGTTGATCTCTTGCTCCTCATGATTCGTTTAAATCGTGGGGAGGATTAGAAGGAGCTACATGCTATATTTTTGTAGCAAGCTTGAGCCCACTGCGTTTTGTATGGAACTGTGGTATCCCAGCTTGGTGCTTCAGTCATGGAGCAGCTAGCTTTAAGCTCCTGAGTTCTCCAAGAAAGCTTAGAGCTTGCTGATTCGTACCTCAAGCAGTAGCCTGGAGCTTGCAACTCCGACCCTTAAAGCATCGAGCTTCATCTTGCAGCTCTTTGACTTCTAATTAAGGTATATGAAATATAAGTGTATGTTACATGTAATATAAGGGTAGGCTACATGCGATTTAAAGGAAATATACTTGAATGTCTCAAGTATCTTCTACTTCATATTACAAGTAACATGTTTTCATTTTTCTGAGAAAAGGATCGTGTCAAAGTGGTTTCTGGTGTAGGAGGGCCAGAGTGGCTTCTCTGTCTTTCCCGCTTATCCGATTAAACAGAGAGCTCGCTTTTGGTAGGTATTGTAAAGGGTCTAAGATTTTGTCCCTGAGATTGAACTATGCCTTTGATAGCGATCCGCTCTAACAAGGGTATGTATACTATGGAGTCAGGAGTCTTGGCGGTCTACGAGTCGTGAATTTCTCTTGGCATGTTGCTTGGCACGGAAATAAAGACCTCTAGAGCACGAAGAACTCCCACAATTTGCTCGTTGGAAATTCCGCTTGAAATACAGCGTCCGGTTAACAAAATTTTTTAGTGTATAATCAAACATAAAGTCTACCCGATTAAGCTTGTCCGCCCACGTGGTCGGCGTGCGTGTCGAGCGTTTGTCACGAAGGCATCTTTTGAACAAAATTTTTTACGACTGGGACAAAACTGATAGGCATATTATTGACTATTCGTCTGGTATTCCTGCTAATCGACTCACAGGTACAGAAAATGCCTTCGCGACGGCCGACCAACTTCCTCGCGGACCGCATGGGTGGACAGTCTCGTCCGGACAGAATTCACTCTCACCTTGTAGCTCGAAGTGATCTAGACAGGAAAGAAAAGTGTCATGACTGTTTTCCTTTTTCATTCCCCATTGAGTTGCAGAACGCTCAATGCTGTTTTTTTTTCTTCGTTTCTGGTGAATCAATTCTACAACTTTTTTTGGCCGAAACAGCGGCCAGCGTCTTGATAAGACTATTGAATAAAAAAGACTCTAATTCTTTGGAGTTCGCTACTTTTCGTTTTCGTTTTCGTCTTATATACAGATACTCCCTTACAGGATTGACGACCATCAGCATTTGTCGACCTTCTGGCAACGCGTGGTTTAACAGCTTTAAAGCGTCTGCAGAGTTGCAACGACCGGCGACTGGTCGCCGAGCGTCAGTCTTAACGCGGCGATAGAAGTGTTTTCAAACATTATTGCAGCTGCCGCTCGATAGTGAGCCATGGCGGCGTCGAAACTCTCAGGCCGGAGTTATACTACCCGCGACAGACCAAGCGGCCCACTGCTTGCCATACATATTCACCGAAAATCGAAATGCCTAAGGTCAATGGTCTACTTTGTCGCTGTCATCAGCGACATTCATGACATATAGCACATATCGTGGCGTGACCAGCATCGGAGAAACGACACTGGCCGTCGTAGAAACAGTTGTAGCGTGTCCGTCGCTTCGACGTGTCGCGGAGGGCTGACATACTGCAAATGTGTCGATGCCTGTCGTTGCCACTGTCGCTGTCGTTGTGCAGCGCTCTGCGACAGCGACTGATTTAAAGAGCGAGAGTTTTGTGGCAAGCGGTCGCAGTAGATGCGCCGAGCAACGCGACCGCGTACAGCAAAAGTATATCATTTTCCAAATATGCACTGTCGCGGTCGCCTGTCGCGGGTAGTATAACTCCAACCTCGGCGGTGCAGCCTCGTCGTCATTCAGGCTGCGTCGATCGCCTTCGTCACCGAATGTGATTGATATTGCATCACCGATGGTTGTTCGCCGCTGCGATCAAATCCGCCGCTTGAACTCAATGTTTTCACTTCCCAGAAACAGGGTGATCGGAGAGTATAGACGCTTGTAAAACTAGGTCTAACAAGATATTTCTTTAGCTTTTTTCGTATTCTCCTCTTTATTAATTGACCCTCTACGAGGACGCTTATGAGCTGGTGCTAATCACTCTCTACTGAACCTCACATGGGCAAAAACCATATTGTCATAGAATCCGAAGAGCGCCGTGGGTAGTTGACAATAAAGTTGTGCTGTTGGTCTCCAGTCAAATTCGAAGGCCTGCCTGAGTTGCACTTTTTGGCTGCTTATACCCTTCTCTAAACGGCCCAGTAGATTCAAATGGATGGGAGTGAATAGAGACGTATTGACTTGTTTGCGTAATAGTTTTACGCAAACGCGCAATTTTTTCACGTAATAGGCTCACGAGTTTATTCATTATTAAAGCGAGTATCATATTACCTACACTGTTCTCCATATATTATTTCACATCCTTTATTTTTTTGTTTTCGAAATTAGCTCCGATTTTGAGCTAATTAGAGACAGTCGAACTCCTGAAACTTATGTCCAAACAGAAGATCGTGGGCTCTACTTTGTAAGCGCGCACCTTGAATGACCACACTGTCATGATGTTTCTTTCGAAGCACTGGCACACTTTACAGGTGAACCGCGGTGCTGAGCTCTACGTTTCATTAATGAAAACTACAAGTGATCAGCAACATGACGTGATTCTGCATCAAGCTATGACAAATTTAGGATAATGTGAGGTCGTGGCTAATTTTATACTTCCAAAATTCTTCTGATCCGGAGACACATAGTGACGACCTGATAACCTTGGATCCATCTGTCAATGAAGGTCTCCCACCACTGCAGGGAACAGCTTTGTGTGCGGCGCAGTCGTAAAAAGTTGTGAACTGCTCTGACTCTATTTACTCGCTTGTTCTTTTCCGCTACTAATAACGCGTGTCCATGGAGCAGCTTATAGCTTCGGAACACATTATGTTCACATTTGCTCAGAGAATAGGCAGAATCATAGTTTCGCTTCCCTTCACCGTCTGTTTTATGCCAATACTGCGCCATTTTTCGGAAAACATTTGTCATGCATTAACATCTGGGATCTAAAAATTCATCATCTGCTCATCACTTACAGCGATTGCAAGACGAGGTCAATTCTTCCAGCACTGAAGTCTTGTGACATTTTCTCGTCTTCAATAGCATTTTTAAATGTCTAGGTAAGACTTCTTAGCCTTGCCATTCCAAAAGATCTTATTGTACTTTCTGACACAGAGATTCTTCCGTATTTTTTGTTGTCCCACTCGGCACCTTGAAATGAGCTCGCCCGACTGAAAGGCCTCCACAACTATGAATGGAAATGCTTGTTTACAGATCATTCTGACACAGAGTCAAATGAGGATAACGGAAAAAATCTTATTTCTATGAAGACCCTTTTTGTTGTATACCTACAGTGCACATGGACCATCGCTTGTATTGCTGTTCACATCGACGAAAATGAAGTAGTTCCCAGGTATGGTATACGATAGCAGTTCGAAGTAAGAGCCATTGCTTAGTGATACAATAATTTTAGAGAAGCCAGTGAAGGGTATTTAAACTCCGGAATTGCAACTCTATCGAGACAGGGACCTGCGATCATTGTCCGATCTTCTAACATTAGTAAGATTAGCATCTCTCTGATCTAGAGAGCTAAAAATGAGTTTGTCATTTTTCAGGAGCTGCCGCCGCTGCCCGTTCGGATGACGCGAACCCGTATATTGTACAGTGTTGGGGTTCGTTTTGGTGCGATCTTTAATAATCTCACCTTCAGAGTTCTTGTCCCACCTTCGTGAAATCCATCCTGCGATCCTACTTAAGTATCAACCCACGCTCACAAGCGTATGAATTCTGATGGTTAGCGAAACACCGCCTTTGTGAAATTGGGGTGTTTCAATACTTCAGCGCAGATTTTATGCTTACGAGGAAACTACTATTGGCCAAACTGGCCATTACGATCTAAATGTACTTTCTAGAATCGTTTTTTGACGCAGAGTTCGAATATGCCCTTCGCATCTGCCTAGAATCACTCTGTAAAAAGAGGTGGTGGCCATCGTGTATTCCGACCACTGAAGAGACGGGAGGGACGGGGAAGAAGCGAGGTTCTTAATTGGAACCAATACGGGGCTAGCGACGGCCCACTGGCTGCGTCTCTCCAGTTCTCCCCCTCTTCAGGGTTTGGAATACACGATGGCCACGACCCTGAAAAATGTTATAGGCGTTTTTTTTCTCAGATTTTCGTACCTATCGTACTCACCAAAAAGCGCATTATTTTCACGAAAATCCGGAAACGGACCTCATAATCGCGTTCAGGGCCCAAAACAACTCCCTAGGCAAAGTTCGATTGAAAGCACATTTTTAGAACTATGTGCAGCATTTTGGACTTATACGGATTTTCGGTGCAGCGTTCAATTTTATCAGTTAACGCTGAACAAAGCGCTGAAGAAAAATATTTCAGATTTGACGTAAAATTCGCCCTGGGCCGTTATTTGGGGTGCTGACCACGAATCTGAGCTTTATTTGTCGTTTTTCCAAAGTTTTCGACTAAATTTGTTCAAAGCTTCACACCGGCAGAAAAATTCTATGGCGAAATCGACTTTTGACGATTTCCGGAATGTGACGACATATGTGGCTCAAATCGTACCTCTGAGGGATGTTTGGAGTGCTCAACACGACTCTGATGTCAGTTTATCGATTTTTAACAGCCTACGGTAGACTACGGTGGGTCTACGGTAGTTCGGTCAAAGTCTCAGATTTGTCTCAAGGTTACCGTGTGGGGTTATTTGGGGGTGCTGAATACGAAATCGATGTCCAGTTGTCGATTTTCGCATCATTAAGGTAGGTTTTGCCTGCTAAAAGGCATGTTACCCAAAGTAACCTACAGTGAACCTTAAAATTTCGAAAAGAAACCCCAGATTCATGTGCAGCATCCCAGACTACCTCCACATACATCATTTCAGCCAAACCCGACAAAAAGTTTAAAAATACCCTAGAAAAAATGGAAAATTTTATGGTGGGGTACCCTTAACTTGCCGCGAAGCTTTAAAAACGCTCACAACTTCTTTCAGGGTGAGTCCAGGCAGCTGCAATAGGCAGGCATATTCGGGCTTTACGTTCAAAAATGATTCTAGAAGAGTAGATTTCATTTTGAATGGCTAGTATGAGTTTTGGTAGTTCCCTTGTGAGAGTCAACCCAATATACAATTTGTTACGAAAGTGTTGGGTACTCCTTGGGATTAGATGATCCATTAGAGCATGAAGCTGAGAAATGTTAAGGCTGCTAGAGCTGCCGTATAATTTTGTCTTCTTCGAAGGCACTGAACTGGTTGGTGTAGCCAAACGAGCGGCCGGCCCAGTCGCTAAACAATTGCTAATTTCTAGTTTCATGTTATTCATTTTCGGGTCGCTAATCTGAGAGGGTACCAAGTTTTGAAACTCCTAGAAACGGCACGGGTCGTACTGATACTTTGCGTTCCCTCTTGTGTTTCGGCGTAAATCTCTGCACGTATGATATATCGTCAATCACTGGATGGAGGAAAGCCGTGACGCTGCTTTTGCGGGAAAATTTGTGCGCGGAAAAATAAAAGTAGGACGGTTACTGATTTCGCACTCGATTGCTAAGGCCTAGTGCATACTTCCCGCGACAGCGACAGTGCATATGATCCATATCGATTCTCCGTCGATATGTATGACAGGCACTATGTCGCGTTGGCCGTCGCGAGAAGTATGCCCTAGGCTTAAGGCCTCTTTCAGAGTGCGATCGCCGATCGCCGCGATGGGATGATAACCATGAGCAGCGATCAAGATGGCGTCGCACGTCGATCTGCATTCAAAACATGCCATGATCAGCGATAGCATTCTGGAAAAGGCCTAAGCGGGGCGCGACTTCTACCTCAAAGACATTGACGATAACATGAGCGCACCAAATTCGCGCCAACACGCAATAAGGAACGCAAAGTATTAGTGCGATCCGTGCCGACTGCAATTTTCGCGGAATGGCTAATCTCTAACAACTAGTATTTACAACCTCGTCGCATTAGCGACTTAAAACATCTTTCCCTCCCCCACTTGCCACTCTCAAGCTGAAAAAAATAGCTGAAAATCATCAGCTGAAAACTTTTGATTCAAGTGGGCATTCTTCAACCCTCCGCTATCCTTTCGTTATAGCTATATGTAGGTCATCAGCGGTTCAAAACCTAGTTTAAGCGGACAACCTAACGGCGCGTTTCATGTATTAAGCTTATTTGCAATAGCGGTTAAGGTGGATAAGTGATTTGGTCACCCTTTCTCTCCTAAACTCTCCCAAGTTGGCGTGTTTAACTGTCGAGTAGAAGGGGTGGCGAGGCAGTTTCCGCTTTTGATCGCATCCCTACCCAAGTTGCTCCACTTCATCGTCCCAATGCCAAAAGCACTACCGGGTCGGGAAGTAAAGCGTGAAGTCGTGCCGAAGTCGAGGCAAGAACTCCTGTCGTTTTAGGTATAATTGGGGTAACCACGAAACAGATGGCTGCGAACACCTCTAGAAAGCCTCGCATGGTGCTCCCCCGGAACAGAAAGCTGATAAATGTTTTCTAGTCATTTTTCGCACGCTATTTTCGAATATAAACTCGGATTCAATTGCGGACATCTGCGAAAAAGTTATCGTCTGTCAAATTTCGTAATTCCTGAGCTGAAGGTGGCGTTTGTAGTTCTCGAATGAATTTGGCTGAAAGATCAATGAAGGGTTATTTGACGTAGTGAGCTTGAATCCTGAGTCGTTTTTTCAATTTTCAAAAGGATAAGCTGGGGATCCAAGAGTTACAGATTCGAAAAGGCTAAAAGCTTAAAATTTTTTGTTAAGCGTCTTTTCTTCCATCAAAAACGTGCATTAGTGTTTGGAAAATCCGGAAACGGACCAAACAATTGTGCTCAGCGCCCAAAACCACCTCGCTGGGAAATTTAGGGTGAAGGCACATTTTCCAAACTTTGCACAGACTAATAGCGTTTTGGACTTCACGATTTTCGGCTGGGTGTTTTTTATACCTCTGGAAGCAGTTCAAAAATGTTCCAGATTTCGATCAGAACTCTTTGAGATAGGATGTTATTTGGGACGCTGATCACAAATCTGGGCTTCATCTGTCGTTTTTTCCGAAGTTTTCGAGTTGATCCGTTCGAAACTTCCCACCAGGGGGAAAATTTTATGGCTAGGCGCGACTTTTGACTATTTCCGGAGTGTTACGATAGATATGGCTCAAATTGTTTCTCTGGGGTTATTCGCAGTGCTTAACAGGAAATGTTTGATAGATTACGGTAGGTTACGGCGGGTTTACGGTAGTTTGGTCAAAGTCTCAGATTTGGCTCAAATGTTATTTGGGACGCCGGGCACGAATTCGAGACCCATTTTTCGGGATACTGTGCTTATCTGGGCCGAATTCCGGTCCGCATTTGCGTCTCGACACGCTTCGTGGCCGCACGCGCTCGAGTCAGTCGGGTTTCCAGCGCCAAAGCCGACTCGATGTGGCTTTTTTATACAAAATCTTCAATTCTCCTAAGTTTCCAGCTTCCAAAACCCACCTAGAGTCAGCAGATCGGCGGCTGCGGCGCTGGAAGCTCTTCTGACTCGGGCGCGTGCGGCCGCAAAGCGTGTCGAGACGCAATTGCGGACCGGAATTTGGCCCAGATAAGCACAGTACTAAGGTAGGCAACGCCAGTTAAAATGCATTATGCCTACCGTGCAGTAACTCTAACTCAGCGACAAGCAAAAACGAGATTCGCGTTCAGCACTCTGAATAACAGTTGAAAGTTTTGAGCCAAATCAGAGAATTTTTTTCAAACGCACTAAAACTGGCTGATGTGTACCCATACGTTTCGCAAAGCTTCAAAAACGCTAATATTTTCGTTCAGCGCTGTCCGCAGCAAAAACCGATGTCAGATTCGGAGAGCGAGCCAGAACTTACCAGAAAACATTCATCATCTTTGGAATGGTATGAATGCCCCTGGGATGTTCCCCAGTCAGCAGAATGCGCTTCGCCGTTTGCGCCCGCAAGAAGTGTGGTGATCGTTCGGCGCAAGCGACAGGCGCTCGAATTGCTGAGTGGTCCGCAGCCATTTATTCCGCGGTTAAACCCACAATATCCTCTGGTTCCAAGCCAAATTTACTCTGTTCTCTCGCGCGCTTGTGCGCGGGGAGGGTAGAGACAGCGAGAAAGTGTGGGGAGAAGGAGACGCAGCGTACGAGCGCAGACTCACGCGATCAACGGAAATAAATTTCACTCGGAAACAGAGGATACATGTTTCGGGCACAGCTGAGTTATTTTCTCATTTTCAGTACCCTGGAATTACTGCGAAGGAGAGGATTGTGATTGCCCCTGACACTTCGAGTCATTCAGGCCTTCGAAGAAGACGAGTCATTCGAAATATCAGCCAATAAAGTGTTCCATTAAGCAACTCCGTAGTTAACAGAAGAACTGGTATATGTAAGCATCAGTTTAAGTCCCTTTTTTAGACGAGAATTTTTTTTAGAGGAGAGGGTTTCTAGTTCAACGAAGTAAAGAAGTAAGACATCATTGACTGACATACTGTGCTTATCTGGGCCCAATTTCGGTCCGCAATTACGTCTCGACACGCTTTGCGGCCGCACGCTCCCGAGTCAGAACAGCTTCCAGCGCCGCAGCCGCCGATCTGCTGACTCTAGGTGGGTTTTGGAAACTGGAAACTAAGAAAAATTGGAGAAAATTGTATGAAAAAGCCACATCGAGTCGGCTTTGGCGCTGGAAACGCGACTAACTCGAGCGCGTACGGCCGCAAAGCGTGTCGAGACGCAATTGCGGACCTGAATTTGGCCCAGATAAGCACAGTAATCTAGAACTTTCAAGCTCCCTTAGCGGGAAATGGAGGTCAATCTTTGTTTTCTGGCGGACCCTTCCTGCTCATAAGACCCCTACCATGCCGTGCATGAGGCCCACCCTTGGCCAAGCCGCGCCTTCAGTTGGTTTCCACTCAGCAAAGACGTAGACGTGCTAGAGTGCGAAACACAGGAACTAACAAGGGAACTACTTTTAGTCAGCCTGGCTATTCCTGATGGAAAGTACTTTTCTAGAACCGTCCTCAGCGTAGAATCCGACTATGATCTTTGAAACAGCCTAAAACCACTCCGAAAAAAGTTACAAGCGTTTTTTAAAGCCTGTCGGCAAGGTAAGGGTACCCCACATGAAATTTTTTGGGCGTTTCGAAAAAGGATTAGGCTCAAAACTTGTATGCAAGGGTCTAGGGTGCTGAACACGAATATGTAAACCGTTTGTCGAAATCCCGAAGTTTAGTGTAGGTAGCATGCCATTTAGGGGGCTGAACCTGCCTTGGTTTTTCGAAAATGGACAAATGGACATTAAATTTGTATTCACCACACCAAATAACCCCCGTATACAAATTTTGAGCTAAATCTGAGACTTAGACCGAACTACCGTATACCCACCGCAATCTACCGTAATCTGTCAACAGTCGATAAACGGACCTCAGATCCGTGTACAACTCTCCAAATAACCCTCAGAGAAACAATTTGAGCTATATCTATCTTAGCACTCCCGAAATCGTCAAGAGTAGCGATTTCTTCAAATTTCTCCCGACGGGAAGCTTCGAACGAATCTAGTCTAAACTTTTGGAAAATCGACAAATAAACCCCGGATTCATGATCAGCGCCTCAATGAGCCACCACACCACGGCTCAGCCGGTTATGCATTGGATTAAGAAGCAAGTGAAAGATGGTTCGAATACTGTGGGCTTACTGCATTATGGCTGATAGTAATGACATTTCTATGTGTTCGCCTTACTTGTTTTGAGTTTTAGCCTGTCTTTTGTTTTTTACACCTCTTTTCTTATATCGCAGAGGTAACGTGATATAAACGGAGAACTGTTCATATCAGTATTAGAAACTATGGAAATTCCGAGGTTTCGTCAATTGTTAGAATATCAAGAATACCCTTACTCTTCTCTCCCACATATGCCACAGAAAAACCGTCCTTAATTCGGAGAAACTTTTTAGGGGACGTATTTTGATATTTGACGCTGAAACAAAAGTTCAGACAAAATGAAAATTCGTGAACTTCTTTCTTGATCAATGACCAATCTTTTTTCCAACAGAAATAATTATTATAAACAGAAGTGGGTTCACTTTGTTTAAAATTTTTATGGGTAACTATACTACAAAATCCATTGAAGCAGCCTAATACTTTAGCGAATGGCTCTAAGACTCAAGACAAGTGTTTCAGTATCAACTCCAAATTTTTGAGTAGAACAGAACCACTCTTTCAAAAATTCACTTTACAAGAGAACTTCCTTTAGTCAGCTTGGCCATTCTGGATTAAATAAAGCTTTTGGAACCATTTTGGACGTAGAATCCGAGTATGCTGTTCGCAGCTTCTCTGAAAAAAAAAGAAATCATTCTGAAAAAAGTTACAGGCGTTTATCCAAGCCTCGCGGCAAGGCAAGGGTACCCATTAGGAAATTTTTAGGGTGGTTTGGAAAAATTTTTCGGATTCGGCTCGAAACTCCCATGTACGGGTAATCTAGGGTGCTGAACACGAATCAAGAGATAGTTTGTCGAAATTCTGAGGTTTACGTGGATTACGGTAGTTGTCATGACATAGACTCGGACAGAAAATAGGGCTGACCGCGCAACAATAGGACCGACCGCGGGATCGGCGAAGTTCCGACCGCACCATTGCGAGCGTTCCGACCGGTATACCGCCGCGGTCAGTACGAAAGTGAGAGCGTCTGACTAAAATAATTATGCAACCAATTATTTTCTATAGTAATGATTAACGGTTATATATCAAAAATGTGCAATGGCATAACAAAGCACAAATTTCACGACACATAAGTTTATTGCCAGGTTAATCGCTTGATAGTATATAAATAAGAAATTAGACGATAATTATACAACAGATTGTTTTTTTTACAGAAAAAAAGACATACAGAAATATGCAACAAATTCAACAGAAGAAATCCTACTTAAAGTTTTTCGTTTTTTTTTCTCTGTAAAAAAATGATTAAAAATACGGACTATATCTCACGCCACAGAGCAAAAGTAAAACATTGCGCGATTTTCCAGTCATTGAAAAATAAAGTATATCGATAGAAATTTCAACATCCAAAGTAGCTCTATACACATATTTTTGGCTATTTTCATGTAACGTTTTCTTCATGGAAAGTAAGTCATAATTCGATTACATTATTTTTGAAATTTTCTGTTCCACTCTCAACTTCATTTATTCAAATATCTGCGCAACTATATAATCGGAATATCAGATATTTCAGTATCACAACATGAAAAGTAATCCATATTTTTTGAAGGTTTTCTTTTCGAATATTTTAAATCACATTTTAAAAATTCTAAGTGATGCTTAGAAACTTGAAATCATTGTACACAAAGAACACAATTTTGTTATGGAGCAATACATTTCTGAGGTAATCTCTGTGCAACCGTAGTGGGCTAGGATAGACGCGCGCCGTCAGCCGCGTGCGATCGCGCAGCGTGCTGAACTATGCTAGGTGATACAGCTGATCTCGAAAGTGTTTCTGTGAATGATCAATTTTTCTACCATACTCTGCGATATTTTGGAGTCAGCAGGTTGGTTTTCCCTTCAAATCCTTCTTTAGAAATTGGTACATTTTGATTTTCTTTGGATTTCCTGTTGAATTCCGTTCTTATCTACAGTGGGGTTCTCGCGAGTTGCGAGGTCCCGATCTTTTCATCTCCAGATCAGAACAAGAAATCAATCACGTTAATGCTCAGTATTTTTGATATAAAAATTGGATGATAATGATAATCAAAAAAAAACAGCCCCTACCCCCACCCCACGCAAAGAAACCATGAAAATGAAAAAAATGGTAGCCTCCTCGATAACTTGCGAAAAAAATGAAGAACAAAAAACTGCTGCGCAACAATTGACAAAAAATCAATGAAATCGAACTCCACCAACTTTCGAAGAAATGTTTAGAAGGAAAACCGACTTTAGTATACCAGAGAAGACACATAGGTCTTGGCGTTGTTGGCGCGCCTACGAAGTTGGTACACGGAGCCGTATATTACTTAATCCTCGAAGACGCCTCGGTCATCGGGACTCACGCGTCAAATAAAATGCGGGTTGTGTACTCACACACAACACGCGACTTTACGCGCAAAATGCTGAAATGCTCCCAACTCGCCGCTTCTCGGATCTACGTTCTTCACAGTCCGACACAGAATCTGAAACAGCTTTCCAGCCAGTTTGTCTGCAGAATGTCGTTTTAATTACAAAAATAAGCCACCTTGTTTATATCCTCGAGTAATACGGCTGAAATGGCTAATTTTGTGATGTGATACTGAATTCACATGTCATATATTCTTTATATATATGAACATTTATACAATCAACAATGGCAACTCTATCGGTCAAGCCCTTACTATCGAAGAATCCACAGCTTCTGACTAAAGCATGTAAGATTTACGTACGCTTTGTTAGAGTGGGACCTGCGTTCATGCGCCGCATGAGCGGATTTTCTTTCAAAAACTAGCAAGGGTTCAAACAAGCTTGACGAGGAAAGTCTTCAAACGGAAAATGGGTTTTTCGTTCAGCGCAATTCCTAGCCTTTAGCCTTAGGAACAAGAGGTTCCATTTGCACCCGATCGCTTTCCGGAGAAGGAGAATTTATTTGTACTAATTTTCAAAATTTTAGCAAGAGAACCGCTTGTAGTCAGCCTGAACATTCGGAATAAAGAAACTTTTCTACGGCCGTTTTTAGAGTAGAATCCAATTATGGTGTTCGCAGCTGTCTAAAACCACCCTGGGTAAAGTTGAACGCGTTTTTCAAAGCCTAGCGGCAAAGTAAGGGTACCCCTCATGAAATTTTTGGGGTGTTTTGAAAAAAAAATCGATTTTGGCTCAAACTTGTATGTGGGTGTAATCTAGGGTGGTGAACACGAATCTGGAATGCGTTTTTCTTAAATTCTGAAGTTTACTGTAGGTTACGGTAGGTACCATGCCAATTAGGGAGCAAAACCTGTCTTAGTATTTCGCACATCGACAAATGGACGTTAAATTCGTATTCACCACCACGAATAACCCCCGTACACAAGTTTTGAATCAAATTTGAGACTTTGACCAAACTACTATTACCCCCCGTAATCTGTCAAAAGTCGATAAACGGACCAGACTCGTGCTCATCGTTTCAAATAACCCCCAAAACAACAAACTGAGTCATATCTATCGTTGCACTACGGAACTCGTCAAAAGTCGTGATTTGCCATCAGGTTTTTCAACGATGGGTACTTTTAACGAATCAAGTCCGAAACTTCGGAAAATCGACAAATAAATCCCCAGATTCGTGATCAGCGCCCCAAATACCTGTGAGAATTTTAGGTAAATTCTGGAACATTCCTTTAAAACGCTTTCAGGGCCCTCTAATTGGAGCAAATAAACGCCAAACCGAAAATCCGTACGCTATCAGTCTGTGCAGTTTGAAAAATGTGTTTTCACCCAAATTTTTGCTCAGTGAGGTAGTCTTGGGCGCTGAACACCATTATGAGATCTGGTTCAGAGTTTTCCTAAAACTAATGCGCGTTTTGGAAGGTACAATAGGTGCGAAATTCGGACGTAAAACTCCTATAACTTTTTTCAGGGTGGTTTTAGGCAACTGCGGAGACCATAATCGGATTCTACGCCAAAAAAGGTTCTAGAAAAGTACATTTCGTTCGGAATGGCCTGGCGGACTAAAAGTAGTTTCCTTGTGAGAGGTTTGGTGGGATTGTACATACCTATAAGAGTTTTTTACTCTCATACTTTCTAATACAAGGGGCCAAAGATACAAACTTGGCTTCGCTAGGCCTTGTTTCAAGACTAGCGGCATTTCCTCCCGGTTCGTGCGGGATTGTATTATCTAAGCTTGAGTAAGAAATCACAAGTTTTTCCACGTAATTCGGTTTCAAAACTATTGTCAGCCGGTATCTTTTGCAAAAATAAATGGTATTCTGATTCTATTTCTATCAGTATTACGTTTATAGTTTTTTAATTTGTTGTTTTTTTGTTTATGTGTCTTTGGCTGTTTATTCATCATATGTGCCTAGGCAAGTGTGGTAAAATTGAATTTGGAAATCAGCTGTCCTGCGAGAAAATAAGAGAATCTGCGCGTAGAGCCGCGTGTGTTGTGTGCGCCTACACTACACGCAGTTTATTTGACGCGTGAGTCCCAGTGGCCGAGTCGTCTGCGAGGATTAAGCCCTAAGTTCGCAGTTCTGGGAAGTATTGGAAAGCACTCTCCAAGGCTCGTCAGTAGAGTAAAGAGGATAGTGGTTTCAAAAAAAAAGGGAAAAGGGAGTAAATATGACAAAAGTTTTCCTTGTTCAGAAAAAATTTAGTCTCAAAAAAAGTGTTTGTTCAGAAAAAAGTTTTCACACGTTTTTTGGATCCCTTGGCACTTTTCTCGGGGCGGTAGTAATCTGGCTTAATATGCAACTTAAATCGTTGATTTGAGTTGCATCTTAGCGACATCTGTGTAACAGCTTAAAAACTTTGTTTGATGCATAAGTATGCTCTAGGTAAAGTCTTGACTCTTAATGAGCAAGTCAGTTCCAAATCAGATTCATCTTTATCTCAAATTTGAAGGTGTCGCTGATTGCCAATATCAGCGACAGATGGCTGTCGCTGATTGTGTGGTGGTGAGAGCGCACGAGACAGTGCGGCGAAAGAGAGGGCGCAGCGCTTTCAGATCGATCTTCGCTAAATGTCCTCTCGAGTACATTTAAGACTCCCGTTGAAACGATTCGGCGACCATGCCGGGAAGCATCCCGGACGGGGTGAGTCGCTCACACAGCGTTGTCGCAAAATCCAAGGTCGACGGAGTGATGCCTGCATGGGTAGCACCGTCAACAACCCTACACCAAAAGGAACGGCCCGAATTGAGAACATCATCGCAGACGCCACAGTGAACGGGGTGACCCCATCTGAAATTGACGCTCGTGAGGTCAGGAAAAGATTCCCTTCGATCAATTTTAAAATCTTTGATGATTTTAAGGTGTATTACGGAACACTATGCTCGTTATTCTTCTTACCGATTTTCACCATTTTCCGCGTATTATTTGTTGATTTTCCATAAATCTACTTAAAGTAACGCGCAAATTTTTTGCAAAATGCGTTTTACGGCGTTTTTTGAGATCACAAACAGCCGCATCGTCATGCCTTGCTTCGAAGTGGTCCGATTTCAATTTTGAAGTCATTTCTGGATTGCTTTCTCTGAGTCCTACATGATAGTGCTACAAAATAATAGATTATACTTGTACACGAGCAAATTTTCAAAAAATTCTCTAAAGATTTTTCCAAATTTTTTCCGTTTGTTTTAGTTCGTTCGTCGTTCTAAAATTCGCCGAACGAGTTTTTTCAAAATCGTTCTTTCGAAATTTCGTCGAACGAATTTGTTTTCGAATTTCGTTCGTTCGATTTTTCTTCGAATGAAATTTTTTTTCGATTTTCGTTTCTTCGAATTTCTGTGGAACGATTTTTTTCCATTTTCATTTGTTCGAGATCTGGTTCTTCGATTTTTTTTTCGAAACTTCGTTTGACTTAGAAAATACTTCTCGAACATTAGGTTACGCCGTTTCGTTATTGCTTGGGCCGGATTGTCGTGGGCGTGCTCAAAAACGCGCCTTCGGTAAAATATAGCACTGATTAAGAGACTTCGACATTATAGGCCCGCCCGATGAACATCGCTTTGAACTGTTCGAAATAAGGGAGAGAGGTAATACATGCTCGAATTTGTGTGGACTGAGCGGTGTAAATAAAGCGTTGAATCCGGTTTCCGAAAATCTGAAATGTTGAAGGGGTATCGAAAAAGTTCCTGAACTTATATCCCGCCAATTACAGGGAATTGAGATCTCGCCCTTGACAAGAGTTGTAGAAGAGAATTCTTCTACAGAATAAGATGGAAATCGGAAAAATTCATAACTGAGAGTGTGTAATGCTTCTGAGTATATTATGTGATGCTCCAGTGAGCCTGATGGCTGCATTTTGCTTTCCTCAATGCGTTGCACCACTACCTCACGTGCCTGGTCTAGCGACGGCGAGCTGGCGCTATGGCGCAGTGCAATGTCGCGCTGCTCTCGTTCCAATCCTGTTGGCCTGGTTCGCTTCTCACAGTGTGAGGTAAGTTTTGTTTACAGCGTTTCAGATCCTCACTCAACATAGAACTGGCTCCTCCCTCACTCAACATAGAACTGGCTCCTCATTATTATGGTTGTCTACTCCACATCAGTGAAAGATGTTCCTCATCACTAGTTCGCACTTAAGGTCAGATTACTACCGCCCTCGATGTTGTGCGCACTCACTTTCAGGCCCCGCCCACTTTCAAAAGCATTTTATTCACGTCTTCAACACCCTGAAACAACCCCAACGACGATATCCACACGTTTTTTGGATCCCCACGCACTTTTCTCGATGGTGTGCGCACTCATTCTCAAGCCCCGCCCACTTTCAAAAGCATTTTGTTCACGCCTTCAAAACCCTGAAACAGCCCAACGACGATATCCACACGTTTTTTGGATCCCTACGCATTTTTCTCGATGTTGTGCGCACTCATTATCAAGCGCCGCCCACTTTCACCACTTTCCACTCACGTCTACAAGCTTTCCACAATGTAGTTCACTTATCTGAATCTCTATACCCCCTACACAAAAATCTACCCACGTCTCTGACAACCTTACGGTCGGAACTCTTTTTTGATATGTATAATTCTATAAATTTGTATTACTTTGTTAAAACACTGCAGGTAAACACAAAAACGAGTGAAAACATCGTAGAATCAACTGTAACTATAAAGCATAACGTGTAGCAACAGAAAAGAAAAAGCATTACATCAGCGAAACAAGATAACCTAAACACTGGAGAAAAAAAATTGGGGGAATAGGCCCGGAGTAAAATGCGTTCTTGGCCCCTGCACACGAAACACTTTCCCTCACGTCTGCGCGCGGTCGGTCCTAAACTTGCGCGGTTCCGGCCCGCTTTGCAAAGTTGCGCGCTGTCCGAACGGAAAGAGGTGAGAATCGTGAAAACGGCAAAAGCTTTCGGAATGCTTGCCACTATTTAAGATCGTACTGACCGCTTGCTTTGCGCGCGATCAGCCCTATTCTGTTTTTTGCGCGTGGTCGAAACGGTTCCTGCGCGCGGTTGGTACTAAGGGCGAAAACTTGCGAGAGGTCAGTCCTATTTTTTGTCCGATGAGGGCCTTAACCTACCTTAATAGTTTGAAAATTGACAAGTGAACATCAAATTTGTATTCAGCACCCCGAATAACCCCCGTTCAGAAATTTTGAGTCAAATCTGAGACTTTGACCCAACTACCTTATACTTACCGTAATCTACCTTAATCTGTCGAAAATCGATAAACTGACCTCAGAATCGTTATGAGCATTTTTAATAACCTCCGAGAGCGAAGGTTGTGTCTTAATTTTTTTTCGACTTTTGGAGCAGGGATGTGCGGCAATTGCAATTGCCGTTTGCCGTTTGCCGGCAGTTTCTGGACGAATTTTGTCGATTGTCGTTTGCCGTTTTTGCCCTTCATTTCCACAAAATTCGGCAAAAATTTGCGCAATAGGTAATAAACGCCGCGATTAGGACGCGCATTCTCAAGAAGTCGGAGCTCGCCACCCGCTATCCGCTGGTCTTCGCTCGCCACCCGCTACGGGTGTAGTGAGTGGGTCGCGAGCGCAAGGAGATATGGTATAGCGGGTTGCGAGCTGTTCGCTAGCGGGTCGCCCGCTGAGTTGTTATCGTCCTTTAAAGTATTTCGCAAGATTTTCTCTAATTTTTTCTCACATCGTACCATTCTCATCCTTTTTCTGTTTCTTTCTGGTTTTTTCTTGCCATTACATGAAGCTCAGACGTAATATAGTCATGTTTTCAAATCTATGCTAACCATCACGAAGAGTGCGGGAGGTATTAACTGACAGTTTCGACACTCGCATATACATAAATCCGTGTACATGCACAAATGTACTTCTGCTAAGTTTTGTTCTTTAGATATGTTGATCTTCTGACGAGCAACTCGTCCATGGAGGTAACTTGATAGCTTATCTAGGCGACCTGATTTGGGTGTCGTTTTTCTTTTGCAAAGCGGATCGTAAGTAAATTTTCCTAGTCCCGCCAACGACTTTTCTTTTATTATTTGAAGTTCTTCGTCCAGTTTACAGTCCAATCGGTTATAGAGTATCAAAAGAAAAGCTAAAAAGTTGTCGGCGAAACTAAGAAAATTCTTTTGCGATCTACTTCAATCGCGCGATGCGGTCGCCTGCCCGGCTTACTTTTTTCAAGCCTGCCTACCCACCTCATAGTGCGCCCCTGACCCCCGGAGAAGAGTGGCTTGTGAATAGAAATTCACCGCTCTTTAATTTTATACACAAAAAGCCATAAATAGATTATCATGGATTATTATAATTTTGCGCTGATCACGACGGAGTCTCCAGAATCGCGCAGAACCCACTGCGTACAGAGTTAAGGTCTATCAAAGATTGTGATTCCGGACGGTGAGAAATTCCTCGACGAGTTGTCTCGCGCTTATTTTTTCTTGTCATCTATTTATGACAAGAAAATATGGGTATAAAATTAACTTCAGTTTCTTGTTCACTATTCAGTTTTTTCGACTGTTTTGACTTGAGGTCCGTTAGGGCGTACTAATAAGTAAACCAATAATATTCAAATCAAGGAATTTCCGAATATCCCGAATGAACTTCATATTTCAAGGAAAAAACTTCTTCGTGATGTTTTCGTTCGGTTTCCCTTCTCCGCAGCTCATCACAAAGATATTTTAAGAAGGAAAATTCGGCAGTTTCATAGTTGACTGGAGAATTTGAATATGTGATCGATATGAACACGAAGGTTTACGTTGAGATTTAGAAAATTGTGATGAACCAATATTGCGTCTATTTGTTACGATTAAATTGGAACAATATTTGAAGTTTTGTTGATTAATTTGAAACTGACTGTAATGAATTATTCGTACTGTTACTGTGAAAGAATGAACGGTGCCAGCGCAGCAGAGGGGAACTATGGTATCGCACATGGCCACGCCCATTTTTTTCATACCGCAACGACTCTCCTGATTTCGGACTGGGAGGAAAACCCTGAGTTGGTGCTCAAAAAAACAAAAAAACAGGCGTGGCCACGTGCTATAATATAGACTGTGCCGGCGAAAACACCAGATTACCGAAAAGAAAGTTCAAGTAGGGCCTGAATTTTGAGCGGAAGCCATATTCAAAAGCTCGCCACCCGCTATCTTTTCGTGGGCGACCAGCGCCAGGCGGCTGCGCCGACGCGGAGTTGCGAGCGCGCCGCCGTAATGTGGTGAGGGGGTGGCGAGCGCCAGCATGCCAGTGTTCGCCACCCGCTACCATTCCGCTCGCGGGCCGCGCGAGGTGCTGCACGCCGCCGGAGTTTTGGTTAAAGGGTGGCGAGCTGCAACTTTCTGAATTGCCAATACGTGACCGATCGCGCTGTAGGTCGGTGTAACCGACAGCGCGATCGGTCACGTCTTGGCAATGGCTAGCATAGTATGGTCATGCTCGTGTAGATCCACTTGTCTGGAAGAGTAAAGAATGCATCACCCTCTTCTTGTTGAGACCTGGGCAATTACGTAGAGCTCTTCGTGTGTCGAAGTTAGTACCCTAGAGAATTTAAGGAAGAGTAGAGGACACATAGATCTCAGGAAAAATACTGAATGTCTCAATTTGTTTCAGGTCTCGCAAAACACATTTTTATTGAGATCATCTTACATCATATTGAACGAATAGGACTGGACCGGTGACCGTTTGTCACAGAGTATGCGTAACGAGTGGTAACACTGGAGGAGGAATGCCAAACCGAACATATTGCCATTAGATAGTGATAGTAGTATAGCTCGCGAGTTAACCCGTCAGTCCACGTCCGTTGATGGGCACTTCATGTAAGTTTTCCATTTCACGTCCATTGTGGTAATCGGGCCGATCCGACATTTTGTGTTTACTAGTGGGAACAACCTGGGAGAGCCCCGAATACCAAGGAAAGTGTGTAGGACCCGATTGGGAATGTGCCAAGCACCGGAAGCCCGTTAAAAGTGAGCGGAAGGCCAGTGAATGAGTGCAAGACTTCGTTGAGTGTGCGTTACTGTCTTGCAGCGTGAGAAAGACTTCGTTGGAACTGTGCAAAGCGTTGCGTGAAGGATGCTGGACTTCAGTGGCAGCTTGTTGGCTTATGCACTTTGCCGTCTTCTGCTATGCTCACAATTGCGCTGAAAAACATGCTACTCTGCTGAAAGTTGCAGTTCTGAGTAAGATGAGGTCGGAGAGGGGGTACGCGGCGTGGGGAGCATCTACTTTGATCAAATTCGTTGCTTGACCATAAACTGAATGCACGGAGTCGGTGGTGATCAGCTGGAAGGAAGAGGTGACGCATTGTTTTGCGAGAAGTTGATTTGATATTACGGCTTTTTTCGGGAGTCCTTTTTTTAGCTAAGGTTGAAAAACTACCCAATCGCACATATTTGAGTTGTTAGCGCTCAGTTCAGGAGAGATTTCAAAGTAGGGAGGGGAGAGGGTTAACGAAGATGGAGCAGTTTCTCCAGAATGCTCCCAAGACTGTCAAAAAGCGTGCGTTTTAGTAGAATTTGTGCAAGCGATTGTCATTTAGCCAGAATCAAGTCTAATAGTAAACACACCGTGAGGCACGTCAATAAGTACGGGGGTACAACGCTTGTTAGAAAATAATTCCCTAAAGTAACACCATATTTCGCCCTTCATTTTCTAAATGAATCTCGGATGCTCACTCTGTTAACTCGGATTACATCATACTCTAAATTTTGTGCGATAAATTTGAGACGAAACAAATGAGTGACTACTATCCTGAAAAGGTGAAAATTAGAGAACTTCGAAAAATTAATATCCTTCGCTACAACATTCTTATCACTAGTGTTGAATAGAATATTCATTTTGGTGCCGTTTTTTATACGTGGTGTTCTACCTACGTGAGATTTCAACTTCTTGAGGTTTTAGTAAACAACTAACGTCTTGCTATCAGAATACAAAATGTGCATTTGACTTCACTTACTTGACTTAATCGGTTGGCTTTCGCCTGACGCGGTCATTCCGCATCTTCACCGAGGTGTGCCGTCCTAGTAGTCAGCCGTGTCCATTTTTCACGGTCTTCATCCACAATTTGAACACATTCCATCCAGCTGTCACTATTCCATTTCCTGCGAAACAAAACATCGCGCCTGAACTGTCTTTCGATGCCGAGTGACTTCAAATCCTCTTTAACCACATCCGTCCAGAACTTTCGGCTACGCCCAGGTGGCCGTTTCCAGACAGGATTTGGAAGCATTCTTAAAGCGTGTTGAACGAGACGATCCGGCGTTCTTCTCAGTATATGCCCGAGCAGTCGAAGTCGACTTTCCATTGCTCCTTATATGGCGTTAGGAGATGCTGGCACCTCCCTCGTGTCAAGCGTTTATGTACTGCGTCGATTTCCTTGTAAAGGTCTTCGTTATGGCATACACGCGGACAGAAATATCCAAGCAAACGCCTAAAAAGCTTCCTCTCCGTGCAATCCAACCTTTCCATCTGCGTCTTCGGTGCTGACCACGTCTCCGATCCGTACATCATGATAGGGCGAATAGCGCAACTTGACTTCCTTCGCGATGGTGGTAGACCACAAACACTTGGTTAGAGAATTAAATGCAGACGTAGCTTTCGCACATCGTTGTCGAATATCCGCTTCATAACTACCATCGTTCTTCAGCAAACAGCTCAAATAACAGAAATCGTCCACCAGTTCGATGCGTTGTCCGTCCACACAAACTCCCGTTGAAGGCCTCTGAGAGACCCACATCTGCTTGCATTGGTCGGGACGAAGACGAAGTCCATAGGCTGCGGCATACTTCGAAACGAGGTTCACAATCCTTTGCAGTTTTGCGTTGTTTTCAGCGAATAACACGATGTCGTCGGCGTACTCCAGGTCGACAAGGGAGCGTCCTGATGGTGTTAGGATCACATCCGCAGGAAACTGTTCTGCAACTCTACGCATGGTGTCACCAACGGCGAAGTTAAAAAGAAAAGGTCCTGCAACGGCTCCTTGCCTTACTCCTGTTTTCATCTCGAAAGCTGACGTAAATCCGACAGGTGTACGAACTGCTGCTGTTGTTCCTTTGTTCATGTCCTCGATTAACCGAACATACTTTCCCGGGAATCCATCTGCTCGCAGAGCATTGAGCAATCGATCACGATGAGGAGAGCCGAACGCGGCTTCAAAGTCCAAAAAAGCAAGCTGTAATGGCTTCGAAAACCGCTGCCACGATTCAATTACTCTTCTCACGACGAACACTTGGTCGATGGTCGATCTTCCAGGTCGAAAACCGGCTTGCTCATCTCTGATCGTTCCTTCACGATGTTTGATAAGTCGCTTGAGAATGCTACGTTCTAAAACCTTGTACATGACACGAAGTAGAGAGATTCCTCTGTAGTTCTTAGGATCCGTGACGGATAGCTTCTTTTGAAGAGGTACGATGATCGCATGTCTCCACGAATCGGGTATCCTTTCGCTCATCCATATAGCACGGATGGTGTTGGTCATTTCACGAATCCCAGACGGAGGAAGAGCTTTCAGCATTTCAGCAGTGATGTTGTCATCTCCACCTGCCTTTCCATTCTTCATTTTCCGGACACAATCCAAAACTTCAGACTCAGTCGGCGGTTCCTCACTGACATCGTAATGTGCTCTCTGAACATGCGGGAGCTCAGGTACTGATGGCGCTGGACGATTCAGTAGTGAACTGAAGTAACCCTTCCATATTGGCAGCGTCGCATCACCAACTGCAACTCCATTGGTAGTGTTCAGGACAGGAGAACATCTCTCCATCTTCCCGCTATACTGTCGCAGCAACGTGTAGGCTTTCCTCGGATTCTTCTCCTCCCAAGCCTTCTCGAACTCCTTAGCTCTACACGTCCACTCTCGTTCGCGGTCCTTTAGAAGCTGCCGACGCAACTTCCTCCTCAGACGCTTCTCCTCCAAGAAGTTTCCTGCAGTTCGGAGAGCACATACTCTGTTGTAGGTAGATGTATAATAGTTTGCACTAAAATGACGAAGACATTCTTTTAAGTATCACAGGGAGTGTTTGGTGTGACAATGAAATCTTTTGCGGACCCGTCCTTTGCATTTCTCTACTCTCTATTGCTCCGTGCTTTCCTTCGGTCCCTAACTAATGCTGTTTTGCCTAAAGTATTCCTCCATTTCTGATTAGCCCCATTTTATACCGGTGACAACCACCATGAACCAGTTCATCCAACCGGACAACTAATCCATGTTATAGAACAGTGTCACTGAAATACGACGTTTTAATGCGTTTCTCGCCGTTTCTTCGTAATTTGGGTAGCACTTTGAGGCCAACTCATTGTTTTATGTGAAAAACTCGGGAACGAAAATCATCGTGAGCACTGCCTTTAAGGCAATCATACAATATCCAAAATGGGATGATATTACAACTAAGACAACTTAAACACAAATAATCTATGAACTCTCTACAACTGAGAAAAAAGGAGATACAAAAAAGATTATATAGGATCAGTTCCGAATTACTTTGACGTTTCACTAGTGCGTAGTAATTTCTCAACATGCCGTTTAATTTGGCCCTGTGTCATCGATACTGACAGGTTCTTTGTGAGCGTGTATTTCGTTCAAAGGCAGCGTACACGCTCGTGAACGCGATGAGGGTAACTTTGAAAATAGAATGGTATGGCTCAGAGTACAACGCGTACGCAATTAAAGCGTCAAACGACCCACAATACCGTTACAGGAGTAGCAAGCTTGGCCCCGCCCACATTTTACACCCCTGCATTTGACCTTTTCCTCCAACGCGGGGTTGCTGGATCATTTTGCCGTCAGTGACGTGTGGTTTACTTGTTAGGCAATCCACCAACAGTGCCGACGGTGAAGAGGACCCAGCATCCTTGCGTTGCGGGAAAAGGGGAAACACAGGGCGTGAAATGGGCGGGGCCAAACTTCATACTCCCGTAACAGCATTGTGGGTCGTTTTTGACGCTTCAAAATGGGTAGGCGTTGTAATCTGAGCTATACCATTCTAGTTCCGTAGTTATCTCAATCACGTTTACGAGCGTGTATGCTGCCTTTAAAATGATCACTTCCTGCTCGAAAAGGGGAAAATCTTGCACGCAAACTAGTTTTTGTTTTTTTTTCAAACGAGTTTCTCTTGTTCGTGATAGAACTGCCTTGAAAACGCAGTTGATTCCGATTACTACCGGGTTATGCAGTAATTTGTGAACCATGCGTAACACCCTCGTAAAACTCGCGTACGTACATGCCGCCCCGGGATTTGATAAATAGCTAAATGCCGTCGGTCTGATCTGTCAGGATAAATTCATTCCCTTGAGATACCCATTTCTTCGAGATGGTCAAGTAACCTCTGTTTCCGATTGAAATTTATTTCCGTTCATCGCGTGCGTCTGCAAGCGTACGCTGCGTCTCCTTCTCCCCGACACTTTCTCGTTGTCTCTAGCCTCGCTCCACACATGCGCGCGAGGAAGCAGAGTAAATTTGGTTCGAAACCAAAGGATACAATTATTCCCGCACTAAAAGTACAGTTATTTCCGCACTAACACTCAATCGAAGTAACACCTCTTCTGAAATCCATGATAAAAATCGCGATAAAACATGGTTGTCAACTTTTCTCCATTTAGGCCTTCTTTGAATTGAAGATCGTAGATCCTTCATGGAAAGCAGGAGAAAGTGCGCCATCCAGGTAGAGATAATAGCCTCAACTTCGCAGCCTTGTCGAAATTGGACGAATCCACTGTATGTACATAATCGACATCAACGATTTGCAGTGTCGAGGTCATCAGCTGGCTTGAATTCGGGGTGGCATGCTTGAACGCGAGTGTTACGAAGGAGTTGAGGCAGAGTTCGGAGCGTCGGCGCATTTGATGATGGCAGTGCGAGTGCTAAAAAGGGGTCGGGGTAGCACTGAAAAAATCGTTCCCGCGCCAGCCCTACCTGGAACGGTAGGGCAGCCGAGACCCCGTTGAGGCCACTTTCATTGCTCGCATCGACTAGTCGCTTCACTGCCAATAGTTAGGTAGAAAATCCGTAACGGCAACAGAAATTGCACTGAGTCGCGACGGGTTCGAACAGTTTGCAGTTTCAGTCGCGATCGCCGAGCGACTGGTATATTTCATGGCTGACCGAAGCGACCTGGCTGATTTTGTTAGGTCGTTTCGACTAGCCGCGTCGTTTTCATGATGGAAGCGACTCGTCTACCTAAAGCAACTGGGCCGTAATCGTTCGTCAAGACGTAGAGTATTCTGTGCCAAATTGCAGACTCCACGCTCAATCTCGCGGTGTTATCCGCGAATCTCCGTTATGTTTCACTCGGAATTGCGTCCCCACGAGGTCTGCAATCGTTGGACGAAGCGATCTCAGATCGCAGCAGACTTGTTGGTCGCTTCGATTACATGCCCTCGCACTGCGATGATCAAGCGCACCGACACCTCGAACCCTGCCCCTGCACCCTCGTAACACACGCGTACTTGCATGCCGCCCCGGGATTTGGGCTGAGAATCATGAACGGCAAACCGTGGGCTACAGTTGGGTTTGCCGCGGAAATAGCAGGCAATCTTTGGAGACAAACCGAACTGCAGCCCATGGTCTCCGTTCATGAACCCAGCCTTGATGAATGACTAAATATCGTCAGTCACCGGGTGAGGGATCGCCGCGACGCTGCTTGGCGGGAAAAATGGCGCGATCAATAGCCACTCTCCCCTCGTTTTCCCGCGCGCAATTTTTCCCGCCAAGCAGCGTCGCGGCGATCCCTCATCCAGTGATGGACGATAGAATCGGTCTGATCTGTCAGGATAATTTTTCTCCCTTGAGATACCCATTAAATTGTCGCGCTTGTGTACTCCACTGAATAGTTTTCATTATTTAATTTTGAATTCACCTCTGGGATCAGACTCGACGAGATATTCTTCATTTTTCGCAGACCTACTCCCTTGCATTCTTACTGTTCCGTTTTTTTTTTGAGAGAATTTATCACGTACCTAACGCTTGTTACTAGGAGCGCCGCCCGTTTTGCGATGAATTGTTCATAATATTTGCCGAAAGTCATCAGGATTTTTTCCGACTAGTACTGACTGCTTCCCCAGATGATTGGTAGCTCCCCCTTTCCCAGATCGTCTTGGAGCGCAGTCGATAATGTATATTAATTGCGTGGAAGGTCAGTAGCGAGCTCTTTGCCCGGCCCCTGCCGAATTTCTTCCAAAAGTAAACACTCACTGAAACCAAGCAAAATCTGAGTTTGCTCGTAGTTGTATTCTTGAGCAGTAGACCGAGAATTTTTAGCTTTATTCGGCTAACGTTTCGGCAATCACGCTTGCTTCAGAGCCTGGAAGCCAAAGATACATAAGTAAACTAGCCGTCCAAGCACCATTTCACAAGAAAAGGACTAATTTTACAGAAAACCCACAAAAGCGACACCGTATGGCGATTTGAAATAGCTAACCTTTAGTATGCAGACTAAACCTGCCAGACACCCTCAGATGGCCTTAGATGGCGGGTGAATGAGTGGGACCATATCGGACCACCCACCTCATTAGCCTTCAGAAGGCTGATCAAGCTCATAAGCAGATCAAAACCCAAAAAGGGTTTGCGGTACATTACACATTGCCGCACGCAGGACCCTAGAGGCGTTTTAGATAAATTCCAAAAACCCAAAGATCAACAGAAAGGACGAATGTGTGGCGATCACCCAAGAACTAGCCCCCTTTGTTGACCTTAGTGGGTTTCGATCTGCTTATGAGCTTGGTCAGCCTTCTGAAGGCTGATGAGGTGGGTGGTCCGATATGGTCCCACTCATTCACCCGCCATCTAAGATCACCTGAGGGTGTCTGGCAGGCTCCAGTCTGCACACTGAAGGCTAGCTATTTCAAATTGCCATACGGTGTCGTTTTTGTGAGTTTTCTGTAAAATTAGTCCTTTTGTTTTGAAATGGTGCTTGGACGGCTAGTTTCCTCATGTATCTTTGGGTTCCAGGCTCTGAAGAAGGCGTGATTGGCGAAACGTTAGCCGAAGAAAGCAGACAATTCTTGGTCTACTGCTCAAGAGTACAACTACGAGATACTACCATGCCGAGATTTATGGAAAGTCGAACGTGGAATCTGAGTTTGCTGTTTATGTGCGCGCTAATTGGACTGAAGCTTTGTTAGCAGGTGTCCCTTATACCCACTCGCTCACATACAGTCGGCACGGATTGCACTAATACTTTGCCCTCCCTACTGCGCGTTGGCGCAGACTCAGCGCGTGTATTTTATGGCATTTGTATGCGCACCGTGTTTGCGCCAACATACACTAAGGAACGCAAACATAATAGTGCCAACCGTGCATAATAGATAAAATCTCCACGAAGATTGTGTGAAATGTTGCTACCCTATCCGATAATGCAAGTGGTGAAAGACTAAGCTCACCAAGGAGCTGGAACTTCTGGAAGGGTGAAATTTTGAGGTGCATGCGAAAATTTCTCCCGCAGCGGACTACGTACATTCTATATTACGCCACCAACCTTCAGTTATCGCAGTGATCTTCAGGTAAGTTTATATTATGGGCTCGCTCCGTGATAGGTCAATTAATCAGCTAGATGACTTCCCTAGAGCTTTTCTCTCTCCGGTTGAAAAGAATATAAATGACAGGAATGAATCTTATACCCACGAGGAACAGTCGGTCTCGGAGCGTAATTGCTAGGTCTCACAACTCTTCCATTGTTGGTGACCATGGCACTTGTCTGTGGATCAGCTGAAATCACCAAAGCAACATTCGACGTAATATCCGTCACATTTGAGAGGCGTATTACAAACGGAAAAAATGACTGAGGTTTACACAAAGAATCTGAAAACACGCTAACCATTTCTGGAATACGGAATTGCTGGTCCATTTTGCGTTGCCATAGGTGACCTAAAAATGCTTTCTCATTCTTTTTTTTGCTAATGTTTGCGACGAATTTGCAGACTCAGATGAAGCAAACTCTAGTCCACATCCGCGCACATCGTCTGTTTCATGGAAAAGTAGCCCCGAGTAGCCTTGGCGAGTTTAAAACGTGGGCGACACTCATGACTCAATGAATAATATACAAGAAAAAAGGAAGAGCAAAGTGGCGGTTCACGATCAAATCTTACACTTCCTAGGTGTACCTTGGTATTTGCGGCTGCTCTTGGCTTGCTCTCCCACCTAGAAAGAAAGTCATTGACTTACCTTGAAATCACCACATTCTCGTCGTTATGCACTGGTAGACAGGCGAGTGCCACTGTGCACTGTAATAAAAGGCCACGAAAACTGTTCATGTGACTCTGACCTTATGATATATCACCATTGACAGGTAGTTAGTGTGATGAGGTAATCTACAAATAACCAATCTTGAATGTGCGCTTAATTGGCTTTGGCCATTAAAAGAAAGTTTTCTCTCATGTAGATTCTTATATATGTGGGGGGAAAACTGGCTAGGAATGATTTGAAAACAAAGCAACGGCGCACTTAAAGGCAGTGGTCACGATGAAAAACATTATCGAGAAAACTTCCAAAATCAATTTAGATCAAAAGCAGCCGAAAAACTATGAAGGTAGCGAGGTCAAAAACGGGCTAGAGTTAGAGTTTCTAGGACCCAAAAAAGAGCCCGAAATTGCCAGTTTGAGCGCAAGGCAAACCCCAAAAGCGTAATGGCCGCCCTCCGACGTGAACAAATGAAAACTCGAGATCGTGAGATGAGCGACGGTTTCCGATTGATAGCCCCTTCCTGCCCTTAGTTCTCAACTCCTATCTTTACTCAGGCCAGCTCGCATAGATCGGCTGCAAAAAGACGGAAGTTTAAAGCCTAGGACAACTCGTCCACAGTGCTTCCCCAGCTCAATTTTTGAGGGGCCATAACTCCGTTCCCAGAAGGTCTGGTACGATTCCAGAGATATCATTGAAATCAGCATGCGACCGTTCTCAAGATAGGAGGAAAACCAGAAAAGGATTTTTTTTCTTGAACACTGCCTCTAAAGCACAGTACACACCCGGGTCTAGATCTTGGGTTCCTTTTCTAATTGTTTAGAGAGTCCATTCTGTATAAAACATGCCACAAGCGGGATTTCTATTGCTTTGAAGTCAGTGTTCACGATGATTCTCGTCCAAGAGTTTTTCACATAAAACAATGCGTTTGCCACCAAGTGTTACCAAAATTACGAAGAAACGGCGAGAAACGCATTAAAACGTCGTATTTCAGTGACGTTATTTTATAACATGGACTAGTTTTCATGTTGGACGAACATGTACATGGCGGATGTCATCGGTGGAAAATTTGGTGAATCAAAAATAGAAAAATAATTAATGCAAAGCAGGATTAGTTACGGTTCCAAGGGAAGAACGGAGCAATAGAGAGTAGAGAATTGCAAAGCACGGGTCCACAAAAGATTCCATTGTCAAATAAACATTTCTGAAAGTTGGGCTCCGCAGAAAAGGTCAAGGATTTGGCATTGCTCCTAAATGTTGTGAAATTGTTTTATTGGATTTGGCTCTCAACTTGATTTTTCAAATGTAGTGAAATTGTCGAATTGATTTGGCTGTGATGATACTATATGCAGATAACATAATCATTAAATCTAGTGAAATTGTTGCAAACGGATTTGGCAGGAGCTCTATCAATTATCACAGTCAAATCACGCGTCAGAATGGGTTTCCTTGAAGCGCATATTGAATCGAATGAGAACAGGAATAAACCTAGCAGCAAAAACGTTTCTATACAATGCGAACCGTGAAAGCGTTGAGGACACGAAGACATAGAGTCAGTAGCGAGTAAATTGCGTTAGATTTCGTTTTCATGATTTTTATCTCATCGGTGAGGGAAGGTCTGGTACCTTATTGTTAGTGGGAGCTACACTGAAAGGGCAGAATAGCATTCGGAAACCTTAATTCTAGCCCATAAGGCCACGTTTCGTTCAGCATTGTTGACTGAGAATTATTATTTTTTTCTTTTTGTCTTCATTCGCTCGCCAGATGACCTTCTGACGCGTGATTTGACTGTGATAATTGATAGAGCTCCTGCCAAATCCGTTTGCAACAATTTCACTAGATTTAATGATTATGTTATCTGCATATAGTATCATCACAGCCAAATCAATTCGACAATTTCACTACATTTGAAAAATCAAGTTGAGAGCCAAATCCAATAAAACAATTTCACAACATTTAGGAGCAATGCCAAATCCTTGACCTTTTCTGCGGAGCCCAACTTTCAGAAATTTCACAACTTTTTACAAGGGTTTCCTTCTACATTATCGTCGAGCTCCAGAAGTCAAGTTGTTTTTTTTTTTCGAAAACATAGTGGTAGAAATGAAGAAACAACCGCTCCGCTGCTAAGACTGCAAGATAATTGTTGCAACGCGGCTTCCTACAAATAGATGCAAGGCATATACTTTTGAATTTAAAAGTCGAAAAATGAAGAAATGAGTTTCAAATGACCCAATTGTACAGGTTCTAGGCACTCTTCTAGACGGGGGCACGCACCACTCAAGACAGAAATGAAATAAACGGCCCATTGGTGAGGCTACCAGTCGAAGTATTTCCGTAGAGCTCTAATAAAAACAATGATTGATAGCGCAGTATCAGGCCTCTTTTATCAGAGTTTTCCATCATTTCTATGAGTTTTTGCGTAGCTTGGCCCCTCTAGTGAAAGAAAATGTTGAAGGTGCCCATGAAAAACCTTCATTTGTAAAGAAAAGTCAATCGGAACACATTGTAAATACGAATTTGAATTTCGCGCCAAAATCATTTTCGGAGTTTTTCTGCATGTGGAGTTCGTGCCGTAACCAATTTTTCCTGTTATCTTACTGTCGCACCAACATTCTAGGAAAAAGGGCTAGATGACTGGTGAGAATTGGTGGCGGATATTAACCTCATCGTCCAACGTTTTTGACTCGCCAAAGTTTACCAGTGTGGTCTACCGGGCTCAATCATGAAATTGAGCCTGAAAAATGGAAATTGATTTCCAGCGCGAACGATAGTTAAGTGCGCCAGAAGAGGACTACCGTAATCTCAGGAATGATGTTATTCGGCTCTCGTAAACAAATTTGATGATACCCAATTGATCAATGATAAAGTATAAAAGAAGTGAAAGAGCGGTGTGTCTTGATTCACACACCGTCCTTCTCTAGGGGTCAGCAGTTGAGGATCTGCCTGGACTAAAAAGCAGGAAACATCACCACCTGTAGGGAAGATGAAGCGAAATCGGAGTCAGAACTTAGAAAATTTTAGAGCCAACTCGAGTGAGATTACGGTAGCCCTGTTCTGGCGGACTTAACTATCGTTCTTGTAGATTCGGAGGCCTGGCTTGCATACGGCGTCCTGAACATTGAACTGAGGTCCTGCACACCCCTACTGAGATCCAGCACACATTCCATGAAGTCCTGCTCATCCTTACAGGGTCTTGCACACGTTTCATGATGTCCTGCACACTCCTACTGATGTCCTGCACACATTCCACGAAGTTCTGATCATCCTTACAGGGTCTTGCACACGTTTCATGATGTCCTGCACACTCCTACTAAGGTCCTGCACACATTCCATGATGTCCTGCACACCCCTATTGGGGTCCTGCACACGCTTCATGATGTCCCTGCACACTCCTACTGATGTCCTGCACACATTCCACGAAGTTCTGATCATCCTTACAGGGGTCTTGCACACGTTTCATGATGTCCTGCACACTCCTACTAAGGTCCTGCACACATTCCATGATGTCCTGCACACCCCTATTGGGGTCCTGCACACGTTCCATGATGTCCTGTGTAATTTTACTAAGGCCCTACACACATTCCATGACGTCCTGCTCAACCCTACTGGGGTCCTGCACACGCTTCATGATGTCCTGCACACTCCTACTGATGTCCTGCACACATTCCATGAAGTCCTGCTCATCCTTACAGGGGTCTTGCACATGTTTCATGATGTCCTGCACACTCCTACTAAGGTCCTGCACACATTCTACGACGTCCTGCACACCCCTACTGGGGTCCTGCACAGGTCCCATGATGTCCTGCACACTCCTACTGATGTTCTGCACACATTCTACGATGTCCTGCACACCCCTACTGGGGTCCTACACAGGTTCCATGATGTCCTGCACACTTCTACTGGGGTCCTGCACAGGTCCCATGATGTCCTGCACACTCCTACTGAGGTCCTGCACACTCCTACTGAGGTCCTGCACACATTCTACGACGTCCTGCACACCCCTACTGGGGTCCTGCACACGTTCCATGGTATCCTGCGCACTCCTACTGAGGTCCTGTACAGGTCCCATAATGTCATGCACACTCCTACTGAGGTCCTGCACACCCCTACTGGGGTCCTGCACAGGTCCCATGATCTCCTGCACACTCCTACTAAGGTCCTGCACACTCCCACTGAGGTCCTGCACACATTCTACGACGTCCTGCACACCCTTACTGGGGTCCTGCACAGGCCCCATGATGTCCTGCACACTCCTACTAAGGTCCTGCACACTCCTACTGAGGTCCTGCACACATTCTACGGCGTCCTGCACACCCCTACTGAGATCCAGCACACATTCCATGAAGTCCTGCTCATCCTTACAGGGGTCTTGCACACGTTTCATGATGTCCTGCACACTCCTACTGATGTCCTGCACACATTCCACGAAGTTCTGATCATCCTTACAGGGGTCTTGCACACGTTTCATGATGTCCTGCACACTCCTACTAAGGTCCTGCACACATTCCATGATGTCCTGCACACTCCTATTGGGGTCCTGCACACGTTCCATGATGTCCTGTGTAATTTTACTAAGGTCCTACACACATTCCATGACGTCCTGCTCAACCCTACTGGGGTCCTGCACACGCTTCATGATGTCCTGCACACTCCTACTGATGTCCTGCACACATTCCATGAAGTCCTGCTCATCCTTACAGGGGTCTTGCACATGTTTCATGATGTCCTGCACACTCCTACTAAGGTCCTGCACACATTCTACGACGTCCTGCACACCCCTACTGGGGTCCTGCACAGGTCCCATGATGTCCTGCACACTCCTACTGATGTCCTGCACACATTCTACGATGTCCTGCACACCCCTACTGGGGTCCTACACAGGTTCCATGATGTCCTGCACACTCCTACTGGGGTCCTGCACAGGTCCCATGATGTCCTGCACACTCCTACTAAGGTCCTGCACACTCCTACTGAGGTCCTGCACACATTCTACGACGTCCTGCACACCCCTACTGGGGTCCTGCACACGTTCCATGATATCCTGCGCACTCCTACTGAGGTCCTGTACAGGTCCCATAATGTCATGCACACTCCTACTGAGGTCCTGCACACCCCTACTGGGGTCCTGCACAGGTCCCATGATGTCCTGCACACTCCTACTAAGGTCCTGCACACTCCCACTGAGGTCCTGCACACATTCTACGACGTCCTGCACACCCTTACTGGGGTCCTGCACAGGTCCCAAAATGTCCTGCACACATTCTACGACGTCCTGCACACCCCTACTGGGGTCCTGCACAGGTCCCATGATGTCCTGCACACTCCTACTAAGGTCCTGCACACTCCTACTGAGGTCCTGCACACATTCTACGGCGTCCTGCACACCCCTACTGAGATCCAGCACACATTCCATGAAGTCCTGCTCATCCTTACAGGGGTCTTGCACACGTTTCATGATGTCCTGCACACTCCTACTGATGTCCTGCACACATTCCACGAAGTTCTGATCATCCTTACAGGGGTCTTGCACACGTTTCATGATGTCCTGCACACTCCTACTAAGGTCCTGCACACATTCCATGATGTCCTGCACACCCCTATTGGGGTCCTGCGCACGCTTCATGATGTCCTGCACACTCCTACTGATGTCCTGCACACATTCCACGAAGTTCTGATCATCCTTACAGGGGTCTTGCACACGTCTCATGATGTCCTGCACTCTCTTACTAAGGTCCTGCACACATTCCATGATGTCCTGCACACCCTATTGGGGTCCTGCACACGTTCTATGATGTCCTGTGTAATTTTACTAAGGTCCTACACACATTCCATGACGTCCTGCTCAACCCTACTGGGGTCCTGCACACGCTTCATGATGTCCTGCACACTCCTACTGATGTCCTGCACACATTCCATGAAGTCCTGCTCATCCTTACAGGGGTCTTGCACATGTTTCATGATGTCCTGCACACTCCTACTAAGGTCCTGCACACATTCTACGACGTCCTGCACACCCCTACTGGGGTCCTGCACAGGTCCCATGATGTCCTGCACACTCCTACTGATGTTCTGCACACATTCTATGATGTCCTGCACACCCCTACTGGGGTCCTACACAGGTTCCATGATGTCCTGCACACTCCTACTGGGGTCCTGCACAGGTCCCATAATGTCATGCACACTCCTACTGAGGTCCTGCACACCCCTACTGGGGTCCTGCACAGGTCCCATGATGTCCTGCACACTCCTACTAAGGTCCTGCACACTCCCACTGAGGTCCTGCACACATTCTACGACGTCCTGCACACCCTTACTGGGGTCCTGCACAGGTCCCAAAATGTCCTGCACACTCCTACTGAGGTCCTGCACACCCCTACTGGGGTCCTGCACAGGTCCCATGATGTCCTGCACACTCCTACTAAGGTCCTGCACACTCCTACTGAGGTCCTGCACACATTCTACGACGTCCTGCACACCCCTACTGGGGTCCTGCACAGGTCCCATGATGTCCTGCACACTCCTACTAAGGTCCTGCACACTCCTACTGAGGTCCTGCACACATTCTACGGCGTCCTGCACACCCCTACTGAGATCCAGCACACATTCCATGAAGTCCTGCTCATCCTTACAGGGGTCTTGCACACGTTTCATGATGTCCTGCACACTCCTACTGATGTCCTGCACACATTCCACGGAGTTCTGATCATCCTTACAGGGGTCTTGCACACGTTTCATGATGTCCTGCACACTCCTACTAAGGTCCTGCACACATTCTATGATGTCCTGCACACCCCTATTGGGGTCCTGCACACGCTTCATGATGTCCTGCACACTCCTACTGATGTCCTGCACACATTCCACGAAGTTCTGATCATCCTTACAGGGGTCTTGCACACGTTTCATGATGTCCTGCACACTCCTACTAAGGTCCTGCACACATTCCATGATGTCCTGCACACCCCTATTGGGGTCCTGCACACGTTCTATGATGTCCTGTGTAATTTTACTAAGGTCCTACACACATTCCATGACGTCCTGCTCAACCCTACTGGGGTCCTGCACACGCTTCATGATGTCCTGCACACTCCTACTGATGTCCTGCACACATTCCATGAAGTCCTGCTCATCCTTACAGGGGTCTTGCACATGTTTCATGATGTCCTGCACACTCCTACTAAGGTCCTGCACACATTCTACGACGTCCTGCACACCCCTACTGGGGTCCTGCACAGGTCCCATGATGTCCTGCACACTCCTACTGATGTTCTGCACACATTCTACGATGTCCTGCACACCCCTACTGGGGTCCTACACAGGTTCCATGATGTCCTGCACACTCCTACTGGGGTCCTGCACAGGTCCCATGATGTCCTGCACACTCCTACTAAGGTCCTGCACACTCCTACCGAGGTCCTGCACACATTCTACGACGTCCTGCACACCCCTACTGGGGTCCTGCACACGTTCCATGATATCCTGCGCACTCCTACTGAGGTCCTGTACAGGTCCCATAATGTCATGCACACTCCTACTGAGGTCCTGCACACCCCTACTGGGGTCCTGCACAGGTCCCATGATGTCCTGCACACTCCTACTAAGGTCCTGCACACTCCCACTGAGGTCCTGCACACATTCTACGACGTCCTGCACACCCTTACTGGGGTCCTGCACCGGTCCCAAAAATGTCCTGCACACTCCTACTGAGGTCCTGCACACCCTACTGGGGTCCTGAACAGGTCCCTTGATGTCCTGCACACTCCTACTAAGGTCCTGCACACTCCTACTGAGGTCCTGCACACATTCTACGACGTCCTGCACACCCCTACTGGGGTCCTGCACAGGTCCCATGATGTCCTGCACACTCCTACTAAGGTCCTGCACACTCCTACTGAGGTCCTGCACACATTCTACGGCGTCCTGCACACCCCTACTGAGATCCAGCACACAATCCATGAAGTCCTGCTCATCCTTACAGGGGTCTTGCACACGTTTCATGATGTCCTGCACACTCCTACTGATGTCCTGCACACATTCCACGAAGTTCTGATCATCCTTACAGGGGTCTTGCACACGTTTCATGATGTCCTGCACACTCCTACTAAGGTCCTGCACACATTCCATGATGTCCTGCACACCCCTATTGGGGTCCTGCACACGCTTCATGATGTCCTGCACACTCCTACTGATGTCCTGCACACATTCCACGAAGTTCTGATCATCCTTACAGGGGTCTTGCACACGTTTCATGATGTCCTGCACACTCCTACTAAGGTCCTGCACACATTCCATGATGTCCTGCACACCCCTATTGGGGTCCTGCACACGTTCTATGATGTCCTGTGTAATTTTACTAAAGTCCTACACACATTCCATGACGTCCTGCTCAACCCTACTGGGGTCCTGCACACGCTTCATGATGTCCTGCACACTCCTACTGATGTCCTGCACACATTCCATGAAGTCCTGCTCATCCTTACAGGGGTCTTGCACATGTTTCATGATGTCCTGCACACTCCTACTAAGGTCCTGCACACATTCTACGACGTCCTGCACACCCCTACTGGGGTCCTGCACAGGTCCCATGATGTCCTGCACACTCCTACTGATGTTCTGCACACATTCTATGATGTCCTGCACACCCCTACTGGGGTCCTACACAGGTTCCATGATGTCCTGCACACTCCTACTGGGGTCCTGCACAGGTCCCATGATGTCCTGCACACTCCTACTAAGGTCCTGCACACTCCTACTGAGGTCCTGCACACATTCTACGACGTCCTGCACACCCCTACTGGGGTCCTGCACACGTTCCATGATATCCTGCGCACTCCTACTGAGGTCCTGTACAGGTCCCATAATGTCATGCACACTCCTACTGAGGTCCTGCACACCCCTACTGGGGTCCTGCACAGGTCCCATGATGTCCTGCACACTCCTACTAAGGTCCTGCACACTCCCACTGAGGTCCTGCACACATTCTACGACGTCCTGCACACCCTTACTGGGGTCCTGCACAGGTCCCAAAATGTCCTGCACACTCCTACTGAGGTCCTGCACACCCCTACTGGGGTCCTGCACAGGTCCCATGATGTTCTGCACACTCCTACTAAGGTCCTGCACACTCCTACTGAGGTCCTGCACACATTCTACGACGTCCTGCACACCCCTACTGGGGTCCTGCACAGGTCCCATGATGTCCTGCACACTCCTACTAAGGTCCTGCACACTCCTACTGAGGTCCTGCACACATTCTACGGCGTCCTGCACACCCCTACTGAGATCCAGCACACATTCCATGAAGTCCTGCTCATCCTTACAGGGGTCTTGCACACGTTTCATGATGTCCTGCACACTCCTACTGATGTTCTGCACACATTCCACGAAGTTCTGATCATCCTTACAGGGGTCTTGCACACGTTTCATGATGTCCTGCACACTCCTACTAAGGTCCTGCACACATTCCATGACGTCCTGCACACCCCTATTGGGGTCCTGCACACGCTTCATGATGTCCTGCACACTCCTACTGATGTCCTGCACACATTCCACGAAGTTCTGATCATCCTTACAGGGGTCTTGCACACGTTTCATGATGTCCTGCACACTCCTACTAAGGTCCTGCACACATTCCATGATGTCCTGCACACCCCTATTGGGGTCCTGCACACGTTCTATGATGTCCTGTGTAATTTTACTAAGGTCCTACACACATTCCATGACGTCCTGCTCAACCCTACTGGGGTCCTGCACACGCTTCATGATGTCCTGCACACTCCTACTGATGTCCTGCACACATTCCATGAAGTCCTGCTCATCCTTACAGGGGTCTTGCACATGTTTCATGATGTCCTGCACACTCCTACTAAGGTCCTGCACACATTCTACGACGTCCTGCACACCCCTACTGGGGTCCTGCACAGGTCCCATGATGTCCTGCACACTCCTACTGATGTTCTGCACACATTCTACGATGTCCTGCACACCCCTACTAGGGTCCTACACAGGTTCCATGATGTCCTGCACACTCCTACTGGGGTCCTGCACAGGTCCCATGATGGCCTGCACACTCCTACTAAGGTCCTGCACACTCCTACTGAGGTCCTGCACACATTCTACGACGTCCTGCACACCCCTACTGGGGTCCTGCACACGTTCCATGATATCCTGCGCACTCCTACTGAGGTCCTGTACAGGTCCCATAATGTCATGCACACTCCTACTGAGGTCCTGCACACCCCTACTGGGGTCCTGCACAGGTCCCATGATGTCCTGCACACTCCTACTAAGGTCCTGCACACTCCCACTGAGGTCCTGCACACATTCTACGACGTCCTGCACACCCTTACTGGGGTCCTGCACAGGTCCCAAAATGTCCTGCACACTCCTACTGAGGTCCTGCACACCCTTACTGGGGTCCTGCACAGGTCCCAAAATGTCCTGCACACCCCTACTGGGGTCCTGCACAGGTCCCATGATGTCCTGCACACTCCTACTAAGGTCCTGCACACTCCTACTGAGGTCCTGCACACATTCTACGACGTCCTGCACACCCCTACTGGGGTCCTGCACAGGTCCCATGATGTCCTGCACACTCCTACTAAGGTCCTGCACACTCCTACTGAGGTCCTGCACACATTCTACGGCGTCCTGCACACCCCTACTGAGGGGTTGCTGTAGTTCCACGACGTCCTGCATACTCCTACTGCGGTCTCGCATAGTCAACCGACACTTCAGCACACCCTGCGACGACTTCTTATCTTTGGTGCGCATGGTACAAACACGCGCCACGCTCAAAAACAACCCTTCCGCATAGCGTCCTGTTCCAAGCCGGACGTTTAGAGTACACCACCCTAGAGAGCAAGGTATTTATATGGAGTCTCTAAGAAAACAATGACTGATAACGAAAAACCCGTCATTTTTATAAACTAATCTTGAGAGGCCGGTTTCCGAGTTTCAAACGCCCGTTAGGGGCCCAGAAGTCATTATGGTGAGTTCTGACAATTATTTTCGTCATTCCCGTGGTCTATTACATCTAGTCACAAATTTTCGAGCGATTTGGTCCACGCCTTCCAAAAAAATGGTTTTCGACGGACGGAGGTGGAGGCGGAGGCGGAGGCGGAGGCGGAGGCGGAGGCGGTGGCGGAGGCGGAGGCGGAGGCGGAGGCGGAGGCGGAGGCGGAGGCGGAGGCGGAGGCGGAGGCGGAGGCGGTGGTGGAGAACGTTTTTGCGTACTTTGAGAGGTCATAACTTCAGAAAGCGGGGACCAATTGGGATGAAAAGTTGCACACATATGTAATTTCTTGCAGCGCGTCGAATAGTGTACAGCTCATACCTCTGTTGACGGTATGAATAGGTGATCTCATTGTAGGGCATCCGCGCGGGAAGAGATCAAAGCCAAATCCTGGTGAGCGCTTCGCGCTCACCACAATTTCCTGTGATATCTAAGAGGCGGGGAGATACTTAAGGATTTCGTGTAACATCGGCATGGATCCTGAAGAGACTTTGCGTTTCACAATGGAGGTTGGCGCAAACTCGATGCACCTATGTTATAGCACATGGCACCGAGTTTGCGCCAACCTAAACTCGGTGCCATGTGCTATAACATAGGTGCACCGAGGCAACAGTGAACGCGAAGTCTGATCAGGATCTATGCCGACGTTACTTCTGGTGCGTTTTTCTCAACTTCTACGTCATTTTAGTTCTACCCGGGGCCACTCAATCAATTTAGCGAAAAATCTCGAAAGTGACGATTATCGTGAACACTGTCTTTGAATGAGCGAGATAAAAACGATAACCATGGGCCAGACCCTTCAAACGCTACCACGAGCCGGCTCCTCTCCCTGATCCAAGAAGTCAGTAGCGATGGTTTGTTAAATATTCATTGAGTGATCCGTCTTCGCTTACTTGCAAACTTCCCATTTCACTCTAACTCGCTCTCGCGCCGAGACGGAAGTGAAACACAAGCCTGAGAGAACTTGTCCAGCAAATTTTCGCAATCAGTGTTTATGCGATTCTCAAGAAGTAACTTTATTCGTAGAGGGTTCCGAACGATTTTGTGGATGCCATCGTGAACATGCTGTAACGATGATTTTTTTCTTCATCCGAGCCTCGGTGTCTGACTGTGCGCTTCCCTCACCCCCAGCATAATCACCAATATTTAGATCAACATGAATTTGGTTGGCACCATGTTATTAAACGAACATTTCGTTATTTATCTCTACGCAAAAAAACTTTTTCGTCATCTGCAGTCGGCAATTATCCCACTCAGGATCAAACAATGCTTGAAATTTTATATGAAAGGGGGTCGCCACCAAACTTTAAAATTGGGGGGGGGGTCGCACCGCCAAATTTTTTCGATTCCTTTTTTGCGATTTTAACACAGCTACACCACAGAAATTTCCTACACAACCACGAGTAGTACAGATTTGCGAGTCAACCGCTGGTGATCTAAATACTCGTCAAAATTGATATTGTCCAAACAGCGAAAAAATGGTTTTAGGGGGCCTTCCTATGTCATGTACTATGCTCTGATGGGCCGTAACTCAGCGGTTCGGTGAAATAGATAGAGTTATAGAGCAGAAAAAAGCAAAGGTGCTCATAAAGAAGGAGAAATAAAAAAAATGTCTCTGTTGGAAAAAGTAGTGTTGAAAGGCCGTTTTTTTCCAAATGGCCCTTACAGCCTTGGTTTTCACTTCTATAAGGCGGCAGTCGAGCAAAAGATGCACCTACTGAAAAGGCATCGAAAACTTCGTGAGCTGGATTTTTTTCAACAAATATATTTTCCGAAATTTTGCACCTCATCATTATCCCCTTTGCTAGTAGGAAAAATCACGCAAAAGTGATTTTTTCACTTTGGCCCAGTTTTGCTTGTAATCAACTCAGAAACACGTCGAACGGTTTTTCACACAGCTTCAGCCCCATCAGACAGGTTTTTGAGCAGCTGGCCACCTTAATGCTCGTCGAGATCCGATTTTTCGGTACAGCGAAAAAATGGGTTTTCCGGACCTTCTTGTGTCTTTGGTATTGCCATGAGGTGCCGTTACTCAGCAGTTTAGTAATTAAACCTACTTATGAACTGGAAAAACATAAAGCTGCACATATAGAGGGAGAAATAAAAAATTTCCCCCGTTGGAAAAAGTGGTGTTATAAAGATGGCTTTTTTCCGAATGGCCCTTACAGCCTTGATTTTCACAATCAGACAGAAGGTGCATCTAATGGATGGTTATCAAAGACTCCATTGGCTGGATTTTTTCTAAAGAAATTTTTTTTAGGTACCACACTTCACTGTTCCTTTTCTTACGATGAGCAAACCTCGAAAATACTTTTTTCCAGAAAAAATCCAGCTAATGTAGTTTTCGATAATCAACCAGTAGATGCATCTTTTGATCGACTGCCGCCTTCTAAAAGTGAAATCCAAGGCTGTAAGGACCATTTGGAAAAAAACGGCCCTTCAAATCCACTTTTTCCAACGGGGAACTTCTTTTATTTCTCCCTCTATATGCGCAGCTCTAATTTTTTGCAGTTCCTGAGTCGGTCTATTTTACCGAACCACTGAGTTACGGCCCATCAGAGCATTGTGCATGACACTGGAAGGCCCCCAAAAACATTTTTTCGCTATTTAGACAATTGCAGTTGTGACGAGTATTCAGGCCACCAGCGGTTGACATACGGGTCTGGGCAAGCTGAAACTGTGTGAGAACCGTTTAAAGTATTTCTGAGTTGATTACGAGCAAAATTTGGCCAAAGTGAAAAAATCACTCTTGGGCGATTTTTCCTGTTCGCAAAGGAGGGAGGGAGCACATGGTGAGGTGGAAAATCACGAGAAAACTTTTTTTCGGAAACAATAATAGTTTATGTAAAGTGTTCGATGCCTATTCAGTAGGTGCACCTTCTGCCTGACTGCCGCATTCTGAAAGTGAAAACCACGGCTGTAAGGGCCATTTGGAAAAAAACGGCCTTTAAACACCTTTTTTCCAAGAGGTTATTTTTTATTTCTCCCTCTTTATGCGCAGCTTTGGTTTTTTTTTTCCAGTTTCAAAGTCGGTTTATTTTACCAAACCGCTGAGTTACGGCACCTCATGGCAGAACCTGAAACACCAGAAGGTCCGGAAACCAATTTTTCCTTACACCGAAAAATCTGATTTCGACGAGCATTTGGGTGGCCAGCGGCCCAAGAACCGGTTAAATAGGGCTGAAAATGAGTGGAAAACTCTTTGAAGTATTTCCGAGTCGATTACAAGCATAATTGGGCCAAACTGAAGAAATCCCTTTTTGGGCGATTTTTCCTGTTCGCAGAGGAAGAATTCTGAAAACCCTATTTTTTTCAATAGTATTTGGACGTTTGTTGAATGAAGAGATTATTCAGCAGAATAGTGCTATATCGGAGCCTCATTGCTGATCGAAAGGTTTATTGTGAGGCTTCAAAAAATCTGCAAAAGTTCCAAAAAGGTTTACCGCGAAAATGTGTTTAGAATTCGCAAAAAAAACTCCTTCTCAAAACTTCGCTTCTGGTAAGCTTTCGGTGCTTTGCACCTTCTTCAGACCTGAAATACATAGAGAACTGCTGCACTGGAATCCACTTGACAGCGAACTGGCCTGGTCTGTCGTACTCTGTGGTTAGACCGCGACTACGAATAAACGGAGTCCCACCCTTCATGCGTCCTTAAATACTTAGAGACGCAGTGGGGCATCATGGTCAGGTATTACAGTAGCCGAGAGCGGTTCGCGTTATCATGCAATGATCTGGAACACTTCACTTAATTCGTCTCGGTTGTTTATCTCCGGGAATAACCGCTTAATCTCAATTGCCTCTAATATTTTCCTTTCTATCGTGTTTTCAACTGAGCGAAACAACACTGAAATTGACAGCGCAGTGGGAGTTTCCTGAAGATTCTTGAGCGTCCTATGCCTTGAAAAGCTGTCAGTTGGATATGGAGCTGGGTTTCTCAGGGCCCTACGATGTTCGTCCAACCGTTTGTGTAGGGGCCTACCTGTTTCGCCCACGTACTTTTCTCCATAGCCTTGGCACCACGTGCTCTGCACGCTTGAACCTCCGGAAAAATCACTCATTATCAGAATGATCGCTTTCTTCGAAGTTCCTACCCCGAATGATAATCGTCATCAAACCTCTCCTCCAGAAGACCCCTCATGTATATAAAACTCTGGAAGGAGGTCACATTCACGCTGAAAAATGGTATGCTGATTTTTTCTGCGAACGATGCCTTTGTGCACGTTTCCAGCCATGTAAGCTCTGGTATATCTCTAGTGACCTGTTGATTTCGATTATCACTGGCAGCGGAGCAGTGGGCCTCGGTGAAATATAACTTGTGATAAGGAGGTTCCGACGAAAAAGCCATGGCTCCGCGCTGTGATAACCGAGAACATGAGTTCACTTGGAATGAAACAGAGTCTACATGCTGTAAATTTTTGGTGGTTTCGTTGCGTGGTTGTGTCAAGCGGAGGCTAGATACAGCGAGAGAGCGTAGCGAAGGCAGAACGAGCAGCATTGTGCGCTCACGCAAACACCACTAGTGGTGGGATTTCCGATTCTTTGCAAAGTGTTTGTGCCGTTATCAGAATTTCAAGGACAAGGTAACGCTTCTGTCAACCAAGTGATCGGGTTGCCAACATGTCTCCTTATATTATTCGAACCCAAGGTGGCATCAGTTGGTCAAATGTCTTCGAAGTTTGAACACAAACCGTTTCATATCTTCTCACGGCAAGAGTGTTGAAAAGAAGCTCAAAAAGTATAACATTCGTTATGCGCAGAAACTAAATCAACACTGAGCGTAGTGTCCAAGCTTGGAATTGGAATTTTGATATTCGCGTAGGTAGCAAACTGGCTCTATTGAACATGTAATAGAAACTTTCGGTACATGCTGAACAAACCCAAAGACTAAGCGTTCAGAGATTCTCTCCTCCGCTCTAACAAATGCCCCATTCGGGGTGTTAATGGCCACAGATTAGTCCTCGACACACTCTTGCGTCGCTTAAAGGCAGCATACACGCTCAAAAATGATATCAATTTTATGGAATGAATCGAAAGTCTGAAGTTGTTAATATTCAGAGATAACGAAAAAACCGGAAGAAAATCGACTGAAATGAACATATAACGGTTCGTTCTATTTTGGCCCAGATGTGGACGAGTTTTACCGCATTGGCTGAAATAGCGGAGCTAGCTTCAAATTTGTTGGGATAACGACGCTAATGTACTCTTACGGCCCTCTCTGGAACTCTTACGACCTTAGAAGCGGAAAAAATGAGCCGAAGTGACCGTAATCGAGCCTTGAACATTTGTATTGGAGGGCGGAGCCCGTATCGGTGGGCGGAGAAAGGATGATTTTGTGACTCATTACGGCTCAAATACGGTCATTTTAACTCGTTTTAAACTCTTCCAACTTCGTGAGGGCTCTTCTAGGGCCCTCAAGATCCCACTAATGTAGTTATCTCAACAACTTTTTTGAGCGTGTCTGCTGCCTTTAAGACCAGTTGTTTATTGTACGCGAAAGTTGTCATGTTTGGTCAATATCAACAGCTGCTATCTTCACTTTGTCCACCACGCATCTATACAGTTATCTATTTGTTCTTTCTTTAGCCTGAAGCGTTTAAAGGCAGTGGTCGCGATCAAATATGCTTGTCGTTTTTTTTTTCACTGTAAACCCTTTTCTGGGTCTCTAGTAGTAGGGCGTATTAAGAAAAACGTGAAAAAACCACTGTTTTGGGCCAAATTTGAAGCCTGGGCTCTCTTGTCTTTTGATGGTGGACGAGTCCACATCATCGGCATCGATGACCTCTTATATCAAGAACATCAGCTGGCTTGAAATTGAATTTCAACCAATGAACCTTCGAATTTAGGTACACATCTATTTGAAACCTTAATTGAAGTGCATTCTTTCATTGCTCAACTGTTTTTATTAGGTAAATTTGCATTTATTCCTCCCTCTGAAAGTCGATGATTTCTGACTGCTCGGCATGAGACTGCGATCTTTTTGGTCGGCGCTGTGCACGTGTGCACGAACCGTCTTTTTGCAGCCGATCTATGCGAGCTGACCTGAGTAAAGATAGGAGTTGAGAACTAAGGGCAGGAAGGGGCTATCAATCGGAAACCGTCGCTCATCTCACGATCTCGAGTTTTCATTTGTTCACGTCGGAGGGCGGCCATTACGCTTTTGGGGTTTGCCTTGCGCTCAAACTGGCAATTTCGGGCTCTTTTTTGGGTCCTAGAAACTCTAACTCTAGCCCGTTTTTGACCTCGCTACCTTCATAGTTTTTCGGCTGCTTTTGATCTAAACTGATTTTGGAAGTTTTCTCGATAATGTTTTTCATCGTGACCAATGCCTTTAAGTGCGCCGTTGCTTTGTTTTCAAATTATTCCTAGCCAGTTTTCCCCCCACATATATAAGAATCTACATGAGAGAAAACTTTCTTTTAATGGCCAAAGCCAATTAAAGGCAGTGGTCACGATGAAAAACGTTATCGAAAAAACTACAAAAATCAGCTTAGATCAAAAACAGCTGAAAAACTATGAAGGTAGCGCGGTGAAAAACGGTCTACAAATAGAGTTTCTAGGGCCCAAAGAAGCTAGTTCGTGCACACGTGCACAGCGATGACGAAACAGATCGCAGTCTCATGCCGAGCAGTCAAAAATCATCGACATTCAGAGGACGAAATAAATGCAAATTTAACGAATAAAAACAGTTGAATAATGAAAGCATCACTTCAGTCAATGTTTTTGACTAGATGTGTACATAAATTCGAAGGTTCATTGATTGACATTCAATTTCAAGCTAGCTGATGTTCTTGATATAAGAGGTCATCGATGCCGATGATGTGGAGAGGGCTCGTCCACCATCAAAAGACAAGAAAGTTCAGGTTTCAAATTCGGCCCAAAACAGTGGTTTTTTCGCAATTTTTTCTTATAGGTCCTACTACTCGAGACCCAGGAAAGGATTTCGAGAGAAAAAGACGACAAGCATATTTGATCGCGACCACTGCCTTTAAGCGCACATTCAAGATTGGTTATTTGTAGATTACCTCATCACACTAACTACCTGTCAATGGTGATATATCATAAGGTCAGAGTCACATGAACAGTTTTCGTGGCCTTTTATTACAGTGCACAGTGGCACTCGCCTGTCTACCAGTGCATAACGACGAGAATGTGGTGATTTCAAGGTAAGTCAATGACTTTCTTTCTAGGTGGGAGAGCAAGCCAAGAGCAGCCGCAAATACCAAGGTACACCTAGGAAGTGTAAGATTTGATCGTGAACCGCCACTTTGCTCTTCCTTTTTTCTTGTATATTATTCATTGAGTCATGAGTGTCGCCCACATTTTAAACTCGCCAAGGCTACTCGGGGCTACTTTTCCATGAAACAGACGATGTGCGCGGATGTGGACTAGAGTTTGCTTCATCTGAGTCTGCAAATTCGTCGCAAACATTAGCAAAAAAAAGAATGAGAAAGCATTTTTAGGTCACCTATGGCAACGCAAAATGGACCAGCAATTCCGTATTCCAGAAATGGTTAGCGTGTTTTCAGATTCTTTGTGTAAACCTCAGTCATTTTTTCCGTTTGTAATACGCCTCTCAAATGTGACGGATATTACGTCGAATGTTGCTTTGGTGATTTCAGCTGATCCACAGACAAGTGCCATGGTCACCAACAATGGAAGAGTTGTGAGACCTAGCAATGACGCTCCGAGACCGACTGTTCCTCGTGGGTATAAGATTCATTCCTGTCATTTATATTCTTTTCAACCGGAGAGAGAAAAGCTCTAGGGAAGTCATCTAGCTGATTAATTGACCTATCACGGAGCGAGCCGATAATATAAACTTACCTGAAGATCACTGCGATAACTGAAGGTCGGTGGCGTAATATAGAATGTACGTAGTCCGCTGCGGGAGAAATTTTCGCATGCACCTCAAAATTTCACCCTTCCAGAAGTTCCAGCTCCTTGGTGAGCTTAGTCTTTCACCACTTGCATTATCGGATAGGGTAGCAACATTTCACACAATCTTCGTGGAGATTTTATCTATTATGCACGGTTGGCACTATTATGTTTGCGTTCCTTAGTGTATGTTGGCGCAAACACGGTGCGCATACAAATGCCATAAAATACACGCGCTGAGTCTGCGCCAACGCGCAGTAGGGAGGGCAAAGTATTAGTGCAATCCGTGCCGACTGTATGTGAGCGAGTGGGTATAAGGGACACCTGCTAACAAAGCTTCAGTCCAATTAGCGCGCACATAAACAGCAAACTCAGATTCCACGTTCGACTTTCCATAAATCTCGGCATGGTAGTATCTCGTAGTTGTACTCTTGAGCAGTAGACCAAGAATTGTCTGCTTTCTTCGGCTAACGTTTCGCCAATCACGCCTTCTTCAGAGCCTGGAACCCAAAGATACATAAGGAAACTAGCCGTCCAAGCACCATTTCAAAACAAAAGGACTAATTTTACAGAAAACTCACAAAAGCGACACCGTATGGCAATTTGAAATAGCTAGCCTTCAGTGTGCAGACTGGAGCCTGCCAGACACCCTCAGGTGATCTTAGATGGCGGGTGAATGAGTGGGACCATATCGGACCACCCACCTCATCAGCCTTCAGAAGGCTGACCAAGCTCATAAGCAGATCGAAACCCACAAAGGTCAACAAAGGGGGCTAGTTCTTGGGTGATCGCCACACATTCGTCCTTTCTGTTGATCTTTGGGTTTTTGGAATTTATCCAAAACGCCTCTAGGGTCCTGCGTGCGGCAATGTGTAATGTACCGCAAAACCTTTTTGGGTTTTGATCTGCTTATGAGCTTGATCAGCCTTCTGAAGGCTAATGAGGTGGGTGGTCCGATATGGTCCCACTCATTCACCCGCCATCTAAGACCATCTGAGGGTGTCTGGCAGGTTTCAGTCTGCTTACTAAAGGTTAGCTATTTCAAATCGCCATACGGTGTCGCTTTTGTGGGTTTTCTGTAAAATTAGTCCTTTTCTTGTGAAATGGTGCTTGGACGGCTAGTTTACTTATGTATCTTTGGCTTCCAGGCTCTGAAGCAAGCGTGATTGCCGAAACGTTAGCCGAATAAAGCTAAAAATTCTCGGTCTACTGCTCAAGAATACAACTACGAGCAAACTCAGATTTTGCTTGGTTTCAGTGAGTGTTTACTTTTGGAAGAAATTCGGCAGGGGCCGGGCAAAGAGCTCGCTACTGACCTTCCACGCAATTAATATACATTATCGACTGCGCTCCAAGACGATCTGGGAAAGGGGGAGCTACCAATCATCTGGGGAAGCAGTCAGTACTAGTCGGAAAAAATCCTGATGACTTTCGGCAAATATTATGAACAATTCATCGCAAAACGGGCGGCGCTCCTAGTAACAAGCGTTAGGTACGTGATAAATTCTCTCAAAAAAAAAACGGAACAGTAGGAATGCAAGGGAGTAGGTCTGCGAAAAATGAAGAATATCTCGTCGAGTCTGATCCCAGAGGTGAATTCAAAATTAAATAATGAAAACTATTCAGTGGAGTACACAAGCGCGACAATTTAATGGGTATCTCAAGGAGAAAAATTATCCTGACAGATCAGACCGATTCTATCGTCCATCACTGGATGAGGGACGCGACGCTGCTTGGCGGGAAAAATTGCGCGCGGGAAAACGGGGAGAGGGTGGCTATTGATCGCGCCATTTTTTCCCGCCAAGCAGCGTCGCGGCGATCCCTCACCCGGTGACTGGACGATATTTAGTCATTCATCAAGGCTGGGTTCATGAACGGAGACCATGGGCTGCAGTTCGGTTTGTCTCCAAAGATTGCCTGCTATTTCCGCGGCAAACCCAACTGTAGCCCACTGGTTTGCCGTTCATGATTCTCAGCCCAAATCCCGAGGCGGCATGCAAGTACGCGTGTGTTACGAGGGTGCAGGGGCAGGGTTCGAGGTGTCGGTGCGCTTGATCATCGCAGTGCGAGGGCATGTAATCGAAGCGACCAACAAGTCTGCTGCGATCTGAGATCGCTTCGTCCAACGATTGCAGGCCTCGTGGGGACGCAATTCCGAGTGAAACATAACGGAGATTCGCGGATAACACCGCGAGATTGAGCGTGGAGTCTGCAATTTGGCACAGAATACTCTACGTCTTGACGAACGATTACGGCCCAGTTGCTTTAGGTAGACGAGTCGCTTCCATCATGAAAACGACGCGGCTAGTCGAAACGACTTAACAAAATCAGCCAGGTCGCTTCGGTCAGCCATGAAATATACCAGTCGCTCGGCGATCGCGACTGAAACTGCAAACTGTTCGAACCCGTCGCGACTCAGTGCAATTTCTGTTGCCGTTACGGATTTTCTACCTAACTATTGGCAGTAAAGCGACTAGGCCTCAGCGGGGTCTCGGCTGCCCTACCGTTCCAGGTAGGGCTGGCGCGGGAACGATTTTTTCAGTGCTACCCCGACCCCTTTTTAGCACTCGCACTGCCATCATCAAATGCGCCGACGCTCCGAACTTTGCCTCAACTCCTTCGTAACACTCGCGTTCAAGCATGCCACCCCGAATTCAAGCCAGCTGATGACCTCGACACTGCAAATCGTTGATGTCGATTATGTACATACAGTGGATTCGTCCAATTTCGACAAGGCTGCGAAGTTGAGGCTATTATTTCTACCTGGATGGTGCACTTTCTCCTGCTTTCCATAAAGGATCTACGACCTTCAATTCAAAGAAGGCCTAAATGGAGAAAAGTTGACAACCATGTTTTATCGCGACATCTGCTTTTCATGGATTTCAGAAGAGGTGTTACTTCGATTGAGTGTTAGTGCGGAAATAACTGTACTTTTAGTGCGGGAATAATTGTATCCTTTGGTTTCGAGCCAAATTTACTCTGCTTCCTCGCGCGCATGTGTGGAGCGAGGCTAGAGACAACGAGAAAGTGTCGGGGAGAAGGAGACGCAGCGTACGCTTGCAGACGCACGCGATGAACGGAAATAAATTTTAATCGGAAACAGAGGTTACTTGACCATCTCGAACAAATGGGTATCTCAAGGGAATGAATTTATCCTGACAGATCAGACCGACGGCATTTAGCTATTTATCAAATCCCGGGGCGGCATGTACGTACGCGAGTTTTACGAGGGTGTTACGCATGGTTCACAAATTACTGCATAACCCGGTAGTAATCGGAATCAACTGCGTTTTCAAGGCAGTTCTATCACGAACAAGAGAAACTCGTTTGAAAAAAAAACAAAAACTAGTTTGCGTGCAAGATTTTCCCCTTTTCGAGCAGGAAGTGATCATTTTAAAGGCAGCATACACGCTCGTAAACGTGATTGAGATAACTACGGAAATAGAATGGTATAGCTCAGATTACAACGCCTACCCATTTTGAAGCGTCAAAAACGACCCACAATGCTGTTACGGGAGTATGAAGTTTGGCCCCGCCCATTTTCACGCCCCCTGTGTTTCCCCTTTTCCCGCAACGCAAGGATGCTGGGTCCTCTTCACCGTCGGCACTGTTGGTGGATTGCCTAACAAGTAAACCACACACGTCACTGACGGCGAAAATGATCCAGCAACCCCGCGTTGGAGGAAAAGGTCAAATGCAGGGGGTGTAAAAATGTGGGCGGGGCCAAGCTTGCTACTCCTGTAACGGCATTGTGGGTCGTTTTTGACGCTTTTAATTGCGTACGCGTTGTACTCTGAGCCATACCATTCTATTTTCAAAGTTACCCTCATCGCGTTTACGAGCGTGTACGCTGCCTTTGAAGGAAATACACGCTCACAAAGAACCTGTCAGTATCGATGACACAGGGCCAAATTAAACGGCATGTTGAGAAATTACTACGCACTAGTGAAACGTCAAAGTAATTCGGAACTGATCCTATATAATCTTTTTTGTATCTCCTTTTTTCTCAGTTGTAGAGAGTTCATAGATTATTTGTGTTTAAGTTGTCTTAGTTGTAATATCATCCCATTTTGGATATTGTATGATTGCCTTAAAGGCAGTGCTCACGATGATTTTCGTTCCCGAGTTTTTCACATAAAACAATGAGTTGGCCTCCAAGTGCTACCCAAATTACGAAGAAACGGCGAGAAACGCATTAAAACGTCGTATTTCAGTGACACTGTTCTATAACATGGATTAGTTGTCCGGTTGGATGAACTGGTTCATGGTGGTTGTCACCGGTTCAAAATGGGGCTAATCAGAAATGGAGGAATACTTTAGGCAAAACAGTATTAGTTAGGGACCGAAGGAAAGCACGGAGCAATAGAGAGTAGAGAAATGCAAAGGACGGGTCCGCAAAAGATTTCATTGTCACACCAAACACTCCCTGTGATACTTAAAAGAATGTCTTCGTCATTTTAGTGCTACCCGGGGGCCACTTAGTCAATATAGTGAATAATCTCAAAATTGAAGATCATTGTGAACACTGCCTTTAAGCAAATGTAAAAACATGAACAACGTAAACACAAACTATTCTTCTGGAATGCGAAACATGATGGTAGACTGATTAACACTGGCGCTTTCATTTTGTTATCCACAATGGTTAGCCAAGAAGTTCACTTTCCAAGGAATTGTTATTTTTCTTTGTAGACCCGCCAAATTCGCATTCGTACTGTTCTCTTCCTCTTGTAGTGTTTTTATCATTCAGTGGAACACTTTTTTTTACTACGACCCTTTTGCGTTAAATACGGTGCGGTCGGTTTCCATGGGACGAAAGGCGGCTGAGAGCGGCGACCGCAGTCGCGACCGCTTTCCTGCAGCGCCCAAATCAGAAGCACTTTAAAGGCAGTGGTCACGATGAAGAACGTTATCGAAAAAACTACAAAAATCAGCTTAGATCAAAAACAGCTGAAAAACTATGAAGGTAGCGCGGTGAAAAACGGGCTAGAACTAGAGTTCCTAGGGCCCAAAGAAGCCAGTTAGTGCACACGTGCACAGCGATGACGAAAAAGATCGCAGTCTCATGCCGAGCAGTCAAAAATAATCGACATTCAGAGGACGAAATAAATGCAAATTTAACGAATAAAGACAGTTGAATAATGAAAGCATTACTTCAGCTAATGTTGTTGACTAGATGTGTACATAAATTCGAAGGTTCATTGATTGACATTCAATTTCAAGCCAGCTGATGCTCTTGATATAAGAGGTCATCGATGCCGATGATGTGGAGTGGGCTCGTCCACCATCAAAAGACAAGAAAGTTCAGGTTCCAAATTTTGCCCAAAACAGTGGTTTTTTCGCGATTTTTTCTTATAGGTCCTACTACTCAAGACCCAGAAAAGGGTTTAGAGAGACAAAGACGACAAGCATATTTGATCGCGATCACTGTCTTTAACGTTGAAAAAAGTTTTTCTTTTTTTATACAGTATGTGAATTCTCTAATGAAGCCCTCCAATGCTTTGAAGAGGTTACGAGGATTTTCGCTCTTTTGATTTTTTTTTAAATAAAAACTTTCTTATAAATCTTGATTTCAAGAGCTTGCAATCGTTTTCGAATGTATTGTAAGACCAACGTAAGTAACAGAAAATACACAGAACTATTGGTGAGAGCCATACAGGTTATTCAGCACCGGAAATCGAATGCATATCAACCCCGAAATCGTTTACTCAGGCTTATGGATGCACTTTCAACACAAATATGGTTCCATTCACCATAGACTGTGGTTTCTTGAGAGGGAGACGGATCTTGGTGAAAAAATCCTCAGCGTAGCTCTGACAAAAAGCTGAAAGATGTCTTTAAATGAAGTTCTAAGGTTTACAAGGTAATAAAAATGCCATTTTCCAGTGAAACACATAACGCGTGCATTGAAACATTTGTAACATGTAGAATAATAAAAGAGAAACCAGATACAAAGAAAACAAAAAGAATTAATAACAGCAGCCTCAAAAAAGTAGAAAATGTTATTTAGTTGAAAACCTCAACCTGCCAGTGAGCGGCGCAAGCTCGTCCGCGCTCTGAATCCCCCTACAACAGACTCAGAAGAGTGAAAACATACTACATGTAGTATAGAGGGCCTGAATCAACATACATGTAATAGAAATAGGATAATGAATACTACTTGCGAATTATCTCGACCGATGTAGGTATGTTAAATGTGATATATCGGCCCCTCGCTTGGAGGCCAAAAGTCGCGCCTAATATGTTTTTGACGGTGAAAACTATATATTTGTGACATACGAGACGATCACAATTTACTAGTAATTCATCTCCGTCAGTGTGAGTTAGATGTGAATTATCTCTACTCAAGTAAATAACATGTAGTATAAGTGTAACCTAATTCGAATACCCCCAGCAACTGAGGACCCATCCTGAACACGTTTTCTAAACCTGCACAGCATACGGGCCATCTAGTGTCGTTGACCAGTGGCTGTGGGTTCCAAGCTTGCTGCTTCAGCTATTGAGCAGCAAGCTCCAAGCTCCGGTGGTGTCCAAGAGTGCTCAAAGGCTGCTGTTTCGTACCTGAAGCAGCAACTTGGAACTTGCAGCTCGAACCCTTAAGCATCGAGCTTCAACTTGCAGCTCTAATCAATTTACATGAAATATAAGCGTGGTTACGTGCCATATAAGCGTATGTTACATGTAATATAAGTGTAGGGTACATGCGATATAAAGATAAGATATTTGAATGTTTCAAGTATCTCACACTTTATATTACATGTCACATTTTTTCATTTTTCTTAGTTGATCTCTCGCTCCTCATGGTTCGTGCTAATTGTGGGGAGGATTGGAGGGATCAACATACAATATTTTTGAAACAAGCTCGGACCCACTGCTTCATGTGTGAAGCTGTGGGTTCCAAGCTTGCTGCTTCAGCTATTGAGTAGCAAGCTTTAAGCTCCTGAGATGTCCAAGAGAACTTAAAGCTTGCTGGTTCGTACCTGAAGCAGCAACCTGGAACTTGCCGCTGCAACCCTTAAAGCACTGAACGTGGACTCAATTCGAAGAACCAATGTTGGCTGATTTACTTTTTATCTCCAGCTGTCGGAAAATGGTTAAATAAGTAATTACTCTGTGGCATCCCGATTTTTTCAGAAAACTATTTTTTACATTAAAAAGCGCGTTAGTGTGGGGCTTTAAACAAATCTTGAATTTTCTGAAAATCACCCAAGTTATAGAGATTTGATCAGAAGGCTCTCATCTGGAAAGTTCAAATTGTGATTGTTTTCTGACGGAACCAATTGTTCTGGATATCTTCTATTATTTACATTTGTCGTTAGCGGTACACCGTTTACACGAAAACGTTTACGAGCTGACGAGAGCTCGTAGTTCTCTAAAGCCATTTTAGTAAAAATTTCAAAATTGCCGGAGTTCCTCGAAACTTCCTTCAGCAGTGTTGGAACACTGTGTGAATGAAGTCGCATGAACATAAAGGAAAGAAAAAACCGTTTCCAACGCAAAACTGCCCTTGATTTTGGCTCCGCCTAGAAACGGCGGCGGTTCGCGGCCGCCTTTTGCTTCATGGTGGCCGACCGCATTATATTTGTAGACTTGTGCAGAAATCATTATATAAAATTGCTGATTTGATTGTGTTGAGGTTTCTTTCAGCAATCATCTATGCTACAACAACAGCCGTCCACACTACAACTGCCACTCAACCTGCCTATGGCGTCCGTGGATGAATCTCAGCGTTCCATAACATTTTCGCTACGTTTGTTGTACAAAGTGAAAAGAATTTATTCGACCAGTAAGGTCTCTATTGACAATGCATGGCGCAATCATGCGAGGTTTTTGAAGTGATATAAGGCAATTGTTTATTGCAACCATTTTGCATGGTAAGAGACTTTCCAGGGCCATAGCAAGAAACATTTTGAAATGATTTCAAAAGCTCGGAAAAGGGGCAACACTAATCAACACAAACAGAGAACGGGTGCGCGAAGTCAAGGAAATCCGGAGTATGGCCCTGTTGACTGAATACACACAGTTTGCGGCGCTTAAAGGCAGTGGTCGCGATAAATTATGCTTGTCTTCTTTTCTTCTCCAAAACCTTCTCTGGGTTTAGAGAAGTAGGGCCTATGAAAAAAAATTGCAGAAAAACCGCTGCTTTGGGCCGAATTTCGAGCCTGAACATTCTTGTCTTTCGATTGGACTAGCCCACTCCACATAATCGGCCTCGATGATCTCTATTGCTTGAAAGTTGACTTTAGCCGGCAAGAAGTAGTAAGATGGTTGATTAACAGACTAACGTTTCGGCGGTCTCTCCCTCTGCGAAGTCTGAGAAAGGTCGAATCTACGTGTAAAAATACTCGGCCAAACGTAGTTTGCCCTACTAAAATTCAAGGCAAATTTCCTAAACAAATAGCTGGGATAGATGAGACTGAGCGGCATACCTTCTCAAAGTCTGTAGAGCATCAGGTCATCAGTAGAACATGACGGGGTACCGAGAAAGCAGCACCCATATCAGATAGCTAATCTGATGCAATTCCCGCGTGATACGTACACCCTCGTCCTTCCGGTTAACCTTGGGGGTATCTCGCGTTGACCCTGAATGCCTCGAGCGCTTTTCACGCAGTTTTTTTGCCTCCCGCGCTAGTATCTCCACTTGCACCTCGAAATCGTTCCCGCCAATTAAACCTGTGGCAGCCCAGCGCTGTGCTAACTCGCGACCTTTCTTTCCCATCCCAGTGCTCCTTGATCAAAGATCACGCGGATTACGCTGATTTTTCTGCGGATCACGCTGGTTTTTATTGTTTTTTCCGCAATTTTTTTCATCGCGGGCACTGCCTTTAAGAGCAGTTTTTCGGCTGAACGCCCTCTCGTGAAGCTCCAGCAAAAACACAAGTGCAGCGACTGTCCGTCGCGCGCATCGCATGTACCGGACCATCTGTTCCTAGGCTCCTCCCACTCAGTGTATTCCATCAAAAAACCAGCGATGTGGTTTGAAACGGAAAAAAGGGGATGGCCGGCGAATAGCTCCTCTTTTTCGACTCGCGCTTTCAATTAGATTATCGCCAGATTCAGGTGGTCAGGCATATCGAATATCGGAGGAGCTCGGCATGGAAATAATATGTCATACAGAAAAGAGACGCAATTTATTGGTGTCAACGGTCGATGTCATGCAGGGCAATAAGTTTACAGACAGCAGGCAATTTATCTCCAAACTCTCTCTCTTTCTCGAAGGGGATTTTTCGTGATAGTTGTTTCTTTCCCAACCGCAAGAATCGCCAGTCGATGGTTGCCCCTTTCGTGCAGCTTCATGCCGACTGTATTTGCTGCTTAATGTTTAGTTGTAAAATTATGTATGGTAAAATGGTCGCCACTTAATCTGCTTCGTGTCTGGAACTCTGACTAAAGAGTTCTATATTATTTCTTTTTCTGGTGAGACCCTATCTGTTAAAAACGCCACTTTCAATAAAGCTCTTATACCCAGCCGGCTAAATATCAGTGACCATCAGATTCTGCTTGCTCTGAAAGATAGACTGTAGTGAAGATGTGCGGCGATTCTGCCGGAAAAAGACAAGATCGCACTTCCACAGTCCTAAGCTTAGTCCTTTTCACCGCAGGCCCTGCCAAAAAAAGATGCTGACGATGAATAAACAAGAAAAGTTATGCTGTGCACAATGGGTGGTATAGGTATCAATTAGTCTGAGCCACGTCTATTTTTTGCCGTCTCAGGAAAGATTCTTCCTTTGAATCAACTCGACTGATCTTTCTCTGAACCAACTCTCTGTTTGACTCTAATCTCGTTAAACTAGTCGTTCCGGCTGGCCGCTGTCAACATTTTTGGCTTCAGTACTGCTCTAAACTCCTCGCACCTGAAGCTGCTAGTATCCAACGTGCGGTTCTAGTGGCAAAGTGACAAGCCTTATATTCGCTTCCATTTGCCACATCATAAGGTAATTTTTTGTGTATTCACTTTGTTCACTGCTTCCCTCTTTTGAAGAACTTTTAGAAATTCAGTTGCGCTATCTTGTCAATGCGTTCACCAGGATTCCGAAATGCCTCAAGAATTGTCCATATACACTAAATCACGTGCTTTCGTTAGAAGGAATCGAACAATTTTTCTCTTTGTGAAGGTAATGAACTTTTGAAGTGTAGAATTAGCAATATAGAATCTTCAAAGATTTGTTCCTATGTCGTATGGTTTGAAAAGGTAAGGCAAAAGGGAACAACTGTTAGCGAGTGAACTGGACGACAAAACAGCGTTAAGGCAAAATCGATTTGATATACAAACGCACATTTGAATCGCCGCCGCGCATGGATAGGCAGCAGACCTGCGAATCTGATTCAACAGAGAATGGTGAAAACTTCTGTCAGTATTCTCCTCATTGGACTTGAAGGAAGTGTTCACGATGAAAAAAGTTTTCGAAATTCCAGTAGGATTGGGTAGTGGAGGGGCCCTCTGTAACGTTAACGTCGAAATAACGCATGGAAACGAGCCAGGAAGAGCCTCAAAAGAGCCCGAAGTTGCAACTTCGAGCGCATTGAAAACCCCAAAAGCGCATCACACGCCCACCAACGTGAACAAATGAATGCTCGAGATCGTGAGATGAGCGATGATTTCCAATCATTAGCCCTGTTCTTCCCTTCATTCTCAGCTTCTTTCTTTACTCAGGTCAGCTCGCATAGATCGGCTGCAAAAAAACGGAAGTTACAAGCCTCGGACAACTCGTCCACCATGCTTCCTTAGCCCACTTTTTGAGGGACCATAACTCCATTCCCAGAAGGTCTTGTACGATTTCATAGACATTTTTGGAATCAGCATGGGGTCGTTTTCAAGATAGGCGGGGAAACAGAAAAACGATTTTCTTCGTGAACACTGCCTTTAACCGAAGGAAGCGCGTTTTTCGTTTCGTGTGTGATTTTGTATAAATTTCTTTTTGTTAAAGACTTCTTTTAGATCTGTGGTGTAGCAATAGGGTGTTTGTGGGCAGAAAGAATTCGTTGATGGACACACCTTAAAGAACGTGGAAGTCAAAAGCCAGTTCTAGTGCTCTTTTTGCTTGATTCCGAGTGGAGCTCACTAGGTTTATTTCTCTTCGCATTTCTTTCGCGCCTCTAGCCTTCCTAGCCTCTCTCTCCTCTGAACAATTATCACCGTTCGTGATCGCAAGACTGGTCAGTCGTTTAGAAACGAAGGCCCATCGAAGTTCGTGGACAGAAAGGCGAACGAATTTTGCCTTGAACGTCAGTAGAAAGCCGCCTCAGTAGGAACATGGGTAGGAGCGCGAGGCTCTGGAAAATGTTAAGATCTGATTGTTTTTTTGTTGCTTGTGATCGAGTGGAACGATCACGGTCTTGAGAGGGAGCATGCCGTATAGCGTTGACAACAAACTCGGTTGAGCACTTACTTCTCGCATATAAGGCCTATGTTCGTCCCATCCCTGAATATGGAACTACGGTTTTTAATCCATCATCAGTGCGTAGCCAGAACAGACTTGAGGCTGCGCAAAACAGCTTCACAAGAAAGTTGTGGAGACGTACTCATAGACATGACTATTCCACCACCCCTTCAGCTTCTACTCGCAACAATATCTTCAAACTTCCGTCACTCAAGTTTCGCAGGAAAAAATACGACTTGGTGATGATTTATAAAATGATGGTAGAAAAAATTAATCTTCCGATCAGCCGATTTTACTCTGTTTCCACATCTAATACCAGGGGTGCAGCAAGCAAAATTGGGTTCCCTAGGGCAAAAACCCGTTTGCGTTCCTCGTTTTTTACGCATAGAGCTGCTTCTGAATTCTTGAAATTCTTCAAAAAGCACGCTTTGCCGAACTCTCTAGGCCTATTCAAAAAACTTATCACTGGGTACCTTAGGAACTAACTCATCGGATTACCACGCCCTATTCTGTTGTTATTTTATGCCGTGACTGTTTTACTTTTACTGTTTAGTCTGCTGCTCTGTTGCGATTTAATGCTTCACCGTTTTACTCGTGCTACCCACGTTACTAGTATACTTCTGTATTTCTTTTTTTTTGCGTGATTTCTTGTCACGTAGAAATAAATAGACAAAAAGGTAAGGCAAAAGGGAACATCTGCAGGCGAGTAAGGTGCACGACCAAACAGCGTTGAGACGAAATCGATTTGATCTACAAACACGCATTTAAAGTCCCGCCGCCTCATTGACAAGCACCAGACCTGCGAATTTTGTTCAGTATGGAAATATTAGAATCTCTGTCAGTATTCTCATCTTCGGACTAAACCGGAAAAAGCGCTTTTTTTTTGTTTTGTGTGTAACTTTGCATGTATTTTTTAAAGCAACTTCTATTAGACCTTTGTGCGTTCTGTTGTGTAGCAATAGGGTGCTTGTAGTCAAAAAGAAACCGTTCTGGGACACACGTTAAATAACGTGGGGGTCAAAACACAGTTTTAGTGCCATTCTCCATCATTCCGAGTGGAGCTTACTAGTTTTTCTCTCTTCGCATTTCTTTCGCACCAGTAGCCTCTCTACCCTCTCTCTCTCTGAACAGCTATCAGCGTTCGTGCTCACAAGACTGGTTAGCCATCTAGAAGTGAAGGCCCATCGAAGTTCGTGGACGAAAAGATGAACAAATTTTGCCTTACAGGCACAATACATTCTCAGATATAAATTTTGTGAATCTCATTCCATTTTGTAGTAGACCCCTTCTGTATAATACGTGCCAAGTGCGAGATCTCGACTCCTTCAAATAATCGAAATATAAGCGACCACCACGGGCCCAATCCCTTTTATTATTATTATTATTATTATTTATTTATGTTACATAAGGTAGGCATGATATACAGGCGAAGAGCAAAGACAAACACTGAAAACCAAAGTGACATTTCACCAAGACAGTACAACATTCGAAGCCTTGCGTTTAAATGATGGAAAAGAATTGGGGACAGTTTGGAAATTGAGTTTCAGAGAGGCAAACGCTGACCCAGCTCGACAGGTGAAGCTGCTCATCCTAATACTAGTTTTTGGTACACCATAAGAGATTTTCTCCAAACTAACCCGTGTTCTTGATGCCATGAAGCCAAAAAATTTCGATTCGTCGATTCTCACCATTCCACTCGCAATTTTAAAAACCATGCACACGTCATTTCGTTTACGTCTAGACTCCAGCGAATGCAACCTGATTCCGCCTAATGGGCCCAGGTACTCTACTGTATGAGAATCCATTTCGTCTCAAAAAACTTTACGAGTGAAATTATCTTGTACTTTTCCAAAAGACAAATATCTTTCTTCTTGCATGGACAGAATACTGAAGTACCTTTCATTCACCACCACGGGAAACAGCCCCTTCCTAAATTTCGAAATCGATAGCGGCTAGATGGGTGGATGAATTCCCATCGCTTCGACGTTCTTCACCCCCTTGCAGGTTTGCCTCCTCATCCTGATTTGCTCTTGTGCAGCGACTGCTAATGAAGGGAAATACAGGCTCGAGACAACCCGTCCACTAAATTTTCACCCTCAAAATTTACGTATCTTAAAGGCACAGGACGCCCAAAAAAATAATTCACAGATTTCATGCATATCTTGGAAAGATTCACACGCTGATCACAGTGGTATCTCTGGAATCGTCCAGGACCTCCTTTCAACAGAGTTATCGCTCTTCAAATATGCCTAGATTTTGAGAGGGAAAAATTAGTGGACGAGTTGTCTCAGGCCTGTATTTCTCTTTATTCGCAATCGTTACGCGAGTGCGAACCAGGATAAGGAGACAGCCCGGCAGTGAACTGAAGAACAACCACTTGTTGGAATTCATCCATCCATCGAGCCGCTATTGAGTTCGAAAATCTGTTAGGGGTCGGGCCTGTGGTGGTGAGCGAAAGGGGTCGGGCCTGTGGTGGTCGCTTATATCTCGCTTATTTGGAGGAATTGAGATCTGGCATTTGGCACGTGTTATGTAGGAGGGGTCTTCTACACAATCACATGAAAATTTCAAAATTCATATCTGAGGGCGTACTGTGCCTTTAAGGGGCATTGACCTAGAGTCACATTGTGATCCGCGTGTGACTTTCTCCAAGACAAGCAAGAAGTATGAAAAATAATTTTCTGAGTGTTCTGTGCCTTTAAGGCTCCGTCCATAGCAGACGTCCTAGCGTCAAGTGACCGTAATGTGACGCTGGGGTTTGCATCTTCAGCATTTGTTATTGATCTGACTCCACAACGACCACTGCAGCCGGCCAGTCGCTGACGGTGGAGGCTTTGTGACCGTAAGGGCTGTCACTAATGTTATCGATACCATCGTTAACCACGTGCCGTCCTCGGACACATTACTTGCGCCAGCCGTCGAGCGTCATGCGCCACCGCTTCAGCGCGGGCGCATGATACTCCGACGCCTTGACGCTTTGACGCTGATCGTCTGCTATGGACGGATCCTAAGCGTCAGCGTAAAGCCGCCATAGTGGGAGCATGGCCAGGGGCGCGCGCGAGGCTCTGGAAATTTTTGAGATCTGATTGTTTTGTTTTTGTTGCTTGTGATCTAGTGGAACGATCAAGGTCTTTAGAGAGGGCATGTTGTGTAGTGTGAAAAGGTAGGCCAAAAGGGAACAAAAGCAGGCGAGTAAACTGCACGATCAAACAGCGTTGAGGCGAAATCGATTTAATCTACAAACGCGCAATAAAATTCCTGCCGCCCATCGCACCGCAAATGGATAGGCGCACCAGACCTTCGAATCTTGTTCAAGATGGAAATACAGGAATCTGTCAGTATTCTCATCTTTGGACTAGACTCTCACGTAAGTTCCACTTGAGCACTTTGTTTTTTTTGTTTTGTGTATAATTTAGTGTGAATGGTTTTGTTTAAAAAGTTCTTTCAAATTTTTGTGCGTTCTGTTGTGTAGCAATAGATAGGTTGGGGTCAAAAAGAAACCCTTCAGGGACACCTCTAAAGCAAACCCTCTGCTCCTTCACGGTCAGATGCGCTTCCTTCTGAAGTGTCTCGTAATTGTGGTGAGAAAGAACGCCTTACTTCTGTGATTATGAGAAATCAGCCTGATCTTTCCATTGCAGTGCATAAAAGCGTTTTTGATAGAGCGAAAATAGTGCAAAATCGAATCTCACTACCACTCGCAGTGAAGTTTCGCAGAAAAACTTCTACCTTCCGTATTCTCTTAACTAAGTTTTCTCTTAAGTGTGGAGGAAATTACTGAAAAAAAGTTGACAAACCCAAAATCCTGCTACTTTCCCTAACACACAAGGAAAAGCAATATGAGAAGAGACAAATAATGAATATAAACTAGGAGGAAGCATGGAAACCAAAAAAAAAACCGGAGCTCATTAAGAATACCAGCTTCTCGGACGATCAATGACGAAATCTGACAAGGTGCCAGGATTCACTGTACTTTCAATATGTTGTCCTCAACCGCACAACTGCACCTAATTTTCCCCCGGACTATAGAACTGCGGCGTCGTCTTCTTCATAATCCACCGAAACCCACCACGATTGCTTTATCCATCAAAAGCAGACTAATAGAAAGCGAGCATTCGCTCTCAAAATCATTCTTAGAACCAGGGATGTGCTAAAATTTTTTGAAAACGAAATAAAAAAAGAAGATTCTCGTTCCGATACCATTTGGTGCAGATCGGCCATCTGGAGTGCGACCACTTTTCGAAAAATTTTCTTTTTTTTGTGTTCTGAGAAAAAAAAAACGGAAAACGGAAAAAATGCGTTCTTGCAACGTAGTAGCGAAGCGAAAGCGAAGCATTCTACGAACATTCTGTAGCGAAGCATTCTACAAACTTTTGACCAAAAATTTTTTCGGTTTTGACAATTTTTTACACACCCCTGCTAAGACCCGTATCACGCTGTCGAATTGCGAAAGGCCCCGAACAAGTTTGCTTTGGGTGTATATCTGGGAGGGAAGATAAATACATTGGTTCAACATTGCGAAGGACCAGGAGCCAAATAAGCTCAATAACGGTGCGTTCTAACAGATGAACAAGGTTATGCCCACAACAGGGTCAAGAGTTTTGGAGGTCTACGAGTGCTGAATTTCTCGTGACACGTTGTTTGCCTCGGAATTCCCCACTTTGTGCCTGTAGTAAACCAGTATGTCAAGACCTTTTTAGCACGAGCAATTCGAACAATCTATGCCCTGCCTATTCGACTTGAAGTATGTGAAGTAGCTTCCTCTTCGTCAAAAAGTTTCTGGTGTATGATAATACTACGTTGCAGTTGTTTTGTCGATCTATGTATTCCTTCGCAGTTGTGGCTCGAAGAGATCTGGAAAAAAAGTTGTAATTGTTTTCCTTTTTCATTCACTATTGGGTTGCAGAACGCTCAGTGCTTTCTTTAATCTCGTTTTTCTCGTGAATCAATTTTACAACTTTCTTCCTCACGGAACATTGGATAGATAAAGGGTTCACGATAATTTTTATTTGGTCTGATATTCAGATACCCTCGGATCGACGACCATCACCATTTTTCAACGTTCTAGCAACTCGTGGTGTAGTGGCCTAACGCTACATTTCACAAATGCAGGTTCATCGGAAATTATGGGTGCCTGCAAAACTATGCCTAACAAGATTTTTCCTCAGCTTTTCTTCGTATTCTCCTATTTTATTTATTGGCTACATAAAAGGACGTGTATAAGCTGATTCAAATCACTCTCTACTGACCTTCACATGGGACACGTGGACTGGAATCTGCTGACCCTAGCATGGACTGAAACTATCCCATCACGGAATTTACAGTGCGGCTTGGGTAGATGGCATAAAAATTCTCCCATTTCGTTTCCTGCCAGTCTCTACATTTAGCCATAGTTGCCTTTTTCGGCTCCTTCTGCTCTTCTCTCATTAACCCTAAACGGCAGCTTCAAGTTCGGGCTAACCAGGGGTTGTCGAAGTTTCAAAATTCATACCAGAGAACTTGTGTATAAGCGGAAGATTGTAGACTTTACACCGTGAGAGAGCACGCGCTCAATTTTGTTGGAAAACCACGTCCTAATCCTACACCAAGCCATGTCTGTTCCAGGCTAACGTGAGCTTTTGGCTAATTTCGTAGTTCTAAAATGCCTCTGGTCTCGGGACAGCGATTCGGGACTTTTCATCCGCCTGTCTATGACGACGTTTCCATCAAAGCAAAGTACACTCTTCTGTGCGGCACAGTCGAAAAAAATTCTGAACTTTTCCGACTTTTTTTACTCGCTCGCTCTTCGCCACAACAGCTCACGCGTATCCATGGAGCAGCTAATAGATTCGGAACCAAAGACTATCCTTGACTATAGACTGACCGTGGATTGGGCTTCGGAGATGGGAGATTTGCCATCAAGCTTAAAGGCATCGTTCGCGCTGAAAACCAATTTCCATTTTTCAGGCTCAATTCCATGGATGAGCCCGGTAGACCCCACCGGTAAACTTCGCGAGTTAAAAACGTAGGGTTAGGAGGTTGAAAGAGGTTAAAGATGAGGAGCCGCCACCAGTTCTCACCAGTCATCTCGCGCTTATTCATAGAATGTTGATGCAACCGTCAAACAACATGAGAAACAGTTACGGCCTAAACTCCACTCCTAAAAACACTTTGAAAATGACAAGGACGAGGCCTCCAGAGGCAGAAAGGCTTCAAAAACGGTTTTGGCGCGAAATTCAAACTCGTATTTATCATCTAATCCAATTGACTTTTCTTTACAAATGAAGGTTTTTCATGGGCCTCTTCGACATTTTCGTTCACTAGAGAGACCAAGCTATACAAAAACATGAAAAAACAATATACGGTTTTCTGCGCGTACGATGCCTTTAAAGGCAGTGCTTACGATAATCTTCTATTTTGAAATTATTCGCTATATTGGTTATGTGGCCCCTGGGCACAGCTAAAATGACGTAGAAATTAAGAAAAACGCACCAGAACTACACAGAACAAAGTAACAAGCCGCGGACAACTCGTCCACCAAGCTTTCACCGCTCAATTTTGGAGGGGCCATAACTCCGTTCCTATTGGGTCTTGTACGATTCCACCGACATCTTTGGAATCAGCGTGTGACCGTTTTCAAGACTGGCTGAAAACTAGAGAAACGATTCTGAGGTTGGATTGAGCCTTTAACCCATTCACGACCACGCCTAATTTTGGGTGGCTGCACGTTTGGACCGCGTGCAATATTGCGTCACCGTATACAGTGTCCCACCGGTGGGCCACTTTTGCTCGAATGGCACGCCACCAAAAAATCGATTTTGGTTTTTTTTGATTATTCTACGACTGTCGACGTCAAAATCATGATGCCAAAGTTTCAGCTTCCATAACTCTTTCCTTCCAGAGAAATGGCCTCCTAAATTTTCAACTGTGTAGATAAGACCATCTACAAAATCACGTGAGTTCGTTGAATTCTAGCGGTTTGAAACACTAAATAACGTAGATTACCATGATAGACATTCTTCTGTTCTTCAATTGACAGGAAATGCTTAGTGAAATGATATTTTGTCAGATTTGCACTAATTTTGCTTTAGCTACTCCCTCGCTCTTGCGGTCTATCGCATTCCGACGCGAGTTTTTTTTTGTAGTGAACATTTTTAGCATTCTTTTTGACATCTGTACGTAGAAAAGACTCCTCAATTTTAATATTGACTTTTGATGCTGATGGAAATGACTTTTTTTAGATCTTCGCCATTTTTTCTCGGCCACCCCCTCAACCCTCCGGTTCGGCGCCTTCTAGGAAGAGATTTTTTGTGAAAAGCATATGTGTTTTTTGCATTCAAACGTATAAAATAGTCCTATTGTTACAAATTGACTAGGAATGATTAGTGTAATTACCGTTTTATAAGTTTTCACTCGTTTTCTGCTCTGGCACGTCCCCATTTTTCTCGTCCGCTTCTCTCCAAGGTAATTTTCACCGAAGTTCGAGCCCCGGCCTACGATGGTACACCAACCGTAACCAAACAGGACTTTCAAAAAAGGCCCCAATGATCTCAACTTTAGTGATCTTTGCATAAAATAAATTATGTGAACAAAATACGGGCGAAAGAAAAGCCGATTCTCTACGCCGGAATGGTGCGCAGGATCTGACCACTCTTAGAAGTAAGGATTGTTTCCCGAGTAATGGGAAAAAAATAAAATTCTCCATTAAGTGCTTGTAAAAATGCGATCTGTACTCATAATTGCGGTTTTCGACCTTGCTGCATTCGAAGGGTCAGATATATTGTAGTGGTGAAGCTGCCAGCGGACCACGAAGTTAGTAGTCGACTCTAGAATAGGTAAATACATTGACCACAAATAGGTTTAGAAATTCCTTCACGTGGTGGAGAAAACGATTTTTGAAAAGAGTGTTCCACCGGTGGGACACGCGGTCGTGAATGGGTTAAAGGCACAGTACACCCTCAGATATGAATTTTGAGATTTTCAGGATGAAATCTGATAATTAATTTTTTGGGTGTCCTGTGCCTTTAAAGGCACATGACACCCAGAAAACTAATTTTCAGATTTTGTGCTTATTATGGAGGGACTCACACGCTGATTACAGTGGTATTTCTGAAATCGTCCAAGACCCCCTTTGAACAGAGTTATGGCTCTTCAAAGATGCCTAGATTTTGAGGGTTAAAAATTGGTGGACGAGTTTTCTCAGGCCTTTATTTCTCTTCTTTCGCAATCGTTGCATGAGAGAAAGCCAGGATAAGGAGACAGTCCGGTAATGGACTGAAGAGCGACGACTTCTTGGAATTCATCCATCAATCGAGCCGCTATCAAGTTCGAAAATCTGTTAGGGGCCGGGCCTGTGGTGGTGAGCGAAGGAGGTCGGGCCTGTGGTGGTCGCTTATATCTCGCTTATTTGGAGGAAAAGAGGTCTGGCATTTGGCTTGTGTTATACAGGAGGGGTCTTCTACACAATTACATGAAAATCTCAAAATTCATATCTGAGGGTGTACTGTGCCTTTAAGCTTTCCAGTTGGAGCCATTTGACCCCAGCAACGTAGTCATCTCAACAATGTTTTCGAGCGTGTAAGCTGCCTTTATACCCCGTCTATGGTAACTGTAGCTCTTGCTTGTTCCATGATACGACATACGAACTTCCAAACACAGTTGAGCTGTTTTGCAAGCTTGCAAAAGTGCATATACTAAGGTAGCTTTCCTACATTACGTGCATATGTGCTCAACAGATATGAAAATCTGAGGCACCATTATTGTTTCGCTTCCCTTAGCCGACTTTCCTTTGAAACACTACGCCATTTTTCTGGAAAAAAATCCACTATGCGTCTACATGTGGGATCCAAAAAGTAAATATCTGCTCACCTCTAACGACGATGGCATAGATGGGGTCAATTCGAACATTCCCATCTTTCTGCCAACAATGGAGCCTGTCACCTTCTTTCTTGTCTGCATTTGTAGTCATTTTGCATCGCAATGTTTTATTGTCTAGGTAAGACTTCTTTATCTTGACCTCGAGGAGATCTTCATGTTTTAGCTAATACCTAGCAAATGTGTATTCACCTTTGTCTCGCTGGTCACCTAAAGTCGGCTAGCCCGACCGGAAGGCCTCAACAACTACTAATGGGATTGCTTGTTTGCAGATCAGTTTGACACGAAATCAAGTGAGGATTATCGACAAGGTCGCAATTTTATGAAGACCCTTTTTGGCCTATACCTACAGTGCACATGGGCGATCGCATGCATAGCTGTTCACATCGACGAAAACGAAGTCAACGGAATACTTCTCGAGTAATGGAGTAGTTATACTCTATACGATAGACGTTTGCAGTAAATGTCATTGATTTTTAAAACAACGCATGAATTTTTTAAGCTCCGGCATGGCAGCGCCATCGAATCAAGGATCTCAGAACAGTGTCCAATCTTCTATCATTGGTGAGCTTAACACCTCCCTATATTTACTGTGCTTCTCTGGGCCAAATTCCGGTCCGCGATTGCGTCTCGACACGCTTTGCGGCCGCGCGCATGCGAGTCGGAAGAGATTCCAGCGCCGCAGCCGCCGATCTGTTGACTCTAGGTGGGTTTTACGAACTGGAAAGTAAACAAAATCGGAGAAAACTGTATAAAAGAAGCCGTATCGAGTCGGCTTTGGCGCTAGAAACTCAACTGACTCCAGCGCGTGCGGCCGCGAAGCGTGTCGAGACGCAATTGCGGACCGGAATTTGACCCAGATAAGCACAGTATAAGCTGAAAATAAGTTTGGCAGTTTTCAGGAGCTGCGACGCCGGTCTCTTCGGGTTACACCGACCAGTCTACGATAGAACGTTTGTCTTGTTCCAGTGTACACTCTTACACTTCCAACGTCAGAGTTCTTGTCTCAAAATCGTGAATTTCGTCCTGCGACCCTTATACTTCGAACCAAATTGTATTCTTCGAAAAATTCACGGACTGCGAATCATTCAAAACTAGAAACTCGTAATTTTTGGATTTCTAATCATATTAAAAATTCGAATACTTTGAAAAAGGCGGTTTTAAATGATGTCGGAGATGTGAATATTTCAAAAACAGACTTTTGAATAAGATTTTAAATTCGAGTACTATAGTATAAGGATATTCGAATCCATTGAAATCTCGAATAGTCGAAATCAAAATCATCATTCACTTACATACAAGGGAACCACAATAAGTCATAGTGACCATTCCAAATGAAATGTACCTTTCTAGAACCATGTTCGGACGAAAAGTCCAAATATGCCCATTGCAGCTGCCTAGACCCACTCTGAAAAAGTTATGAGCTCTTTTTAAAGCTTCGCGGCAAGGTAAGGGTACCCCCCATGGAATTTTTAGGGTGTTTATAAAATTTTTTCCTGATTTGGCTAAAACATCTGTGCGGGGGTAATCTGGGGTGCTGATCACGAATCTGGGGTTTGCTTGCCCAAATTGTAAGGTTTACTGTGGGTTACGGTAGGTAACATGCCATTTAGGAGGCAAAACCTACCGCAATATTCCGATAATCGACAAATGGACATCAAATTCGAATTCAGTATCCCCAAATAACCCCCACATAGAAACATTAAAGGCAGTGTTCACGATAATCTTCGATTTTGAGATTAATCGCTAAATCGATTGTTTGGCCCCCGAGTAGAACTGAAATGACGAAGAAACCGAGAAAAACGCACCAGAAGGGCACGAAATCCTCAAGTATCAGCCCGCCTCTTAAGTATCAATGGAACTGTTCGTTGTGACAATGAAATCTTTTGTGGACCCGTCTTTTGCAATTCTCCATTCTGTGTTGCTCCGTTCTTTCCTTCGGGCTCTAACTAATACTGTTTTGCCCAAAATATTCTTCCATTTTCGATTAGTCCCATTTTTTACCGGTGACAACCACCGTGAACATGTTCATCCAACCGGACAACTAGTCCAGGCCATAGAAGAATGTCACTGAAATAAGACGAATTATTGCGTTTCTCACCGTTTCTTCGTGATTTTGGTGACACTTGGTAGCCAACGCATTGTTTTGAGTGGAAAACTTGGAAACGAGAATCATCGTGAACATTGCCTTTAAAACAAATCTGAGACTTTGACCAAACTACCGTATACCCACCGTAATCTACCGTAAGCTGCCAAAAATCGATAAACCGACATCATATTCGTGTTCAGCACTCCAAATATCCCCCCAGGGAAATAACTTGAGCATATTCTATAGAAGCACTCCGGAAATCGTCAAAAGTCGCGATTTGCCACGAAATTCTCCCCCGATGGGAATCTGTGAACGAATACAGTCGAAAACTTCGGAAAATCGATAAATGAACCTCAGATACGTGATCAGCACCCCAAATAACCTTCCAGAGCGAATTTTTAGTCAAATCTGGAATATTTATCTAAAAGGCTTCAAGTCTCTCTAATTGGTAGAAATAAACGCTCAACCTAAAATCCGTACAAGTCCAAAACGCTGTTAGTCTGCGCAAAGTTTGGAATATGTTCCTTCAACCTAGTTTTGCGTAGTGGGGTAGTTTTGTGCGCTGAACACGATTATGAGGTCCGTTTCCGGATTTTCGTTAGAATAATGCGCTTTTTGGAGGGTACAATAAGTACAAGAATCAGAGAAAAAAAAACTTTTTCAGAGTGGGTCTAGGCAGCTGCGATGGGCATATTCGGACTTTTCGTCCGAAATGGTTTTAGAAAAGTACATTTTATGTGGAATGGTCACCATGACTTATTGTGGTTCCCTTGTTAGAAGCTCTTTTTTATTTACTATTATTGAAAAGCACACTCTGTCAAAAGTAAGTAAGTTAGAAGTTTAATCCCACATGAAGAGTATAGCTAAGATGAAAAATTATTGCTCCCTCTAGTGTGCACAATACAGATTAGTGATTAAGAAACTTGTTGATAATAATATGAGCAATCAATTCGTAAAGATCGAGTTTGGGAAAAATGTGAGGAGACCGAACTCCTGGGGTTGTATTCGCCAACAACCCGCCGAGGAAAGTCGAAGGGAAGCGGAAGGGATGATACCGCGCGCGGCAGAGGAGCAGATCAACCCATCTTACACCATGTAAGATGAAAATGCAAACTGTGTTACGTATCGATATCACTGCGAAAAGACAAAGATTCCATCGCGAAGCGGCCATTCTTCAGCAATGCGATTCGAAAAATTCCGGCGGTCGCGAGGGAAGGCAAGGGAGGCGAGAGGTGGCTGTGGAGCGCGCATTTTATACTGAAATTTCACCTCATCTACCCGTCGACTCCCCGGCGGGTTGATGGCGAATAAGACCCCAGAAGATTGTTCCGTTATAACTATGGCTCTATAGTGACCCAAGGCCTAGTTCGAAGCGGAGAACCTATTGTCTCACCTTGATGTTTTAAAGGCACAGTCCAACCTCAGAATCAGTTCTTCGTTTTTTTGTCTATCTTGAAAACGGTCCCACGCTGATTTCAATGGTCTCTGGAATGGTTCAAGACCCCCTGGGAACGGAGTTACGGCCCCTCAAAAATTGAGCTGCGGAAGCATGGTGGACAATTTATCCGTGGCTTATAACTTCCGTCATTTGCAACCGCTATAGGCGAGCTGACCTGAATGAAGAGAGAAGCGGAGAATGAAGGGAAGAACGGGGCTTTTGATCGGAAAGCATCGCCCATCTCGCCACTGGTGAGCTCGAAAGATCGTAGAATGGGCGTGCTAAAGTGGCTTCCCGAGGTGGGCGCCACAGTGTGGCTTCCTCCTATACCTCGCTTATTCGGAGGAATTGAGAGCTCGCACTTGGCAAGGGGTATACGTGGTGGGTCTACTCCACAATTATGTGGGAATCTCAGATTTCGTCCCTGAGCTTGGACTGTGCCTTTAAAGGCATCGTACGCGCAGAAAACCGTATATTATTTTTTCATGTTTTTATGTAGCTTAACCTCTCTAGTGAACGAAAATGTCGAAGGGGCCCACGAAAAACCTTCATTTGTAAAGAAAAGTCAATCGGAACACATTGTAAATACGAATTTGAATTTCGCGCAAAAATCGTTTTTGAAGTTTTTCTGCTTTTGGAGACCTCGTCACTGTCATTTTCGGAGTTTTTTGCATGTGGAGTTCGTGCCGTAACTATTTTTCATGTTGTCTTGCGGTCGCACCAACATTCTAGGAAAAAGTGCTAGATGACTGGTGAGAATTGGTGGCGGATCTTCATCTTTAACGCCTTCCAGCCTCATTGCCCAACGTTTTTGATGCGCCAAAGTTTACCAGTGTGGTCTACAGGGCTCATTCATTAAGCCGAGCCTGAAAAAAGAAAACTGATTTCCAGCGCGAACGATGCCTTTAAGCTGATTCGCAAGCGAAGTCCTCAGCACCCTGTCTCCCCACGACTGCACATTGGCGTGTGCAGGTGTCGAGTCGAAAGGGTCGCTGGCAGCCATCGCTATCAGTTCCAACGATATCGCGGCTGCCGCGCAGCTACTGCGCCCAGATCCCAAAGCACCGCAGGCTCAGAAAATGAAGCGTGTAGTCATGGCGAAGTCGAAGCAAGAACTAAGGACATTTTAGTTACATGTTCCGGGCACAGATTAGTTTTGTATCTGCTCATTTTCAGCACCCGGAGAGTACTATTATGATGGTACGGGATGAACATACACCCGGATCATGACACTTGGAGTCGTTCAAGCTTTTACAGAAGACGACTCAGTCGAAATGCCAGCCAATAAAAAATTTCACTCCTCATTGTCGTTGTTCATAGAAGAATTGATACATATCTGTACACATCGATTTCAGTCTCTTCTTGGGACGAGAAACTCATCAGAGGAATGGAATTCTAGTCTTACGCTGTGAAGAACTGAGGCATCACGTGCACATTAGCGATTAGCTTCATTCACGAAAAATGGAGATCGATCTTTGTTTTTGGCGAACCCTTTCTGCCCAACACTGATTTTGTCCCCGCCCCTTGCCAAACCGCGCTCCTCAGTTGGTTACCACTCGACAGAGAATTCTACAGGAAAATGGATACACATCAACAGAACCAAGTTCGTGGTGTCCACTCTACGTGGCGGAGGGAATATTCTTAGTGCTACCATATGTGAATGACGGTCATGCCAGGATCTTGAACAACATCGTGTGAACGTCCGGCCTGCCTGTGAAGCTTGTTTTGCGTCCACCACCTGATTTGAAGCAAATCCTGGCATCATCAAGGATGTACGAAGAGAAGTGTGACAGACGCAACTGTTCATACTGCACAGAACGGAAAATCTGCCAACTACGTGGTACTGTGTATGTTGTCACATGCGAAGGCTGTGGACAAAGTTACGTTGGCGAGACTATGAGGCCATTACACAAGTGGCTTGATGAACACTAGCGAGCTATCAGAAACCCGAACGCGTATCCCAATAATGGTTTTTCAAGACATCGTTTACTCCATCATGCCTTGGAAAGCCCTCCGCACTTGAAAACAACAGTTCTACACTGCTCAGTGGAAGCTCCTCTAGAAAGGAAAGTGCAGGAAGCACTGGAGATAAAGCGCCTTGCTCCCCAAATCAACAACAGGGATGAGATGAGAGATGCAATGCGCCTTATCACATGACAGTATCCATTGAGGAAACCCTTAACATTCGCACGCAACAGAACTGTTCCCTCATTTAAAGGCACTGTTCGCAATGGAAATCCCTTTTCTGTTATTTTTTGCCTATCTTGATACCGAACCCATCCTGATTCTAATGATGCTTCTGGAAACGTACAAGACCTTCTGTGAATGGAGTTATGGTCCCTCAAAACTTGAGTTAGGGAAGCATGGTGGACGAGATGTCCGATTCTTGTAACTTCCGTCTTTTGCAGCCAATGTATGCGTGCTGACCTGAGCAAAGAGAGAAGTTGAGAATGAAGGGGAGAACGGAGCTTTTGATCGGAAGCCATGGCTCGACTCACGATTTCGAGTGTTCCTTTGTTCACGTCGAGGGCGGAAAGAGGCGGGACTTGCCCACAGCGGCGGGGTTTGCCCACTTTTCTAAGCCGTTTTGCGGCTCCTGGGTAGCTTTTCGTCCCGTTTTTCGACGCTGTTCTGCTGAGAGCCACAAGAATCGTTTGTCATGAAAAATTCGAGGATGAAGTTAATCGCGAATAGTGCCTTTAATAGAATTGGGATCTCGTAGAGGATGGGCCTCTTAGAGCCGTTGATTCTGGCAACTCCAAAGAAGGGTTTTTCGCAGACCGCACTAATCGGCATTGCGACTCACTTGGTCAGTACTTTGCATTGTTTACTACCACCCTGCTTGATACTTGCTGTATATTGGAAATATTACAGGCTTGATAAAGGTGTTATTCACCGAAATATTGCCAATAAAGGTTGATTTTCACAGAAGTTCTCAATTGATCGTAGAGGAAACCAACAAGTATACATGAGACTTCGGGATAGCTCAATTTTATCAAAGAAGTAAGGGTGCAAGAGTGCGCACAACAGGGCCAAGCATTCACTCACAGGTTTGCAATATGCAGGCTGACCGGTTCCCCTCTCTCGCTGCGTACTCACAACGAATTTCAGAGTTTCACAGTGCCAGTCGACGGCAGACCGATTTATTTGTTATTTCGCTATACTGTCTATAAGGCCCCGTTATAGTCGGCTGTTGGCCGGACTGAGCCGTCCTTTCCTGACTAATAATCCTGCGTCGTCCTCTCCCGCCTCTAGTGGTCTGTTGTTCGCCAGTCAATTAGGCAGGCGCACTCGAGCGCACTGCTGATGGAGCAGTCCGGCCACAACAGGGGGAGGGGGGTTGTTACATCTCGGTGAGCTATGTATTATTACATGTGTATCGACCAGGACGACCACGGACGGAACATACGGACCAGGCGGGCGAAGTCTGAACACATTAGATGACAGTTCCTGAAAAGTGCAGCCTAGATACCTCAGCTTAGTGTCGTAGCTGCGGGTATCCTCATCCGAGTAACTGTTGTCCTTCGGGATTCGGAGGAAATTTCTGCGATGAGAGGGTGAGCATTTATCTCTTACTGCTTACTCAATGGCACTGAAAATTTCGTTTTAGCCACCTGGGTGCAGGAGACTTTGGTAGCCAGGGAGAGACAACAAACCCTTGCGTACGAAATGGATATTGGAGAGAAAAAAGAATTCTAGCTCTGCAACTTCTGAATTACGGGTCGCCAACATTTATTGGATTGGGCGCGATAAGGAATAGGTTCATCAAATCAAACACATTTCCAGGCTCTCAAGAGTAGGGGAATCCAGGTGGTTGAAAGCATCGGAAGCAGATTCGACACCAACGGTTGTGTCAATGGAGGTGCTGAGATTAAGGCTGGGGAGGAAAAACGATAACTGGCTAGGAACAAGTCATTTTCCAAACCCTTAAACGTGGGAAGACCTTAGCTTAGCGCATTTTTCGTAGTTTCTGCGGAAGTCTGATGCTGGAACTACTCTCGTGTCCAACTCAAACCTTGAAACAAAGATCACGTTTGCCGACTAAGGCATCTCTCAGGTCTCTCTGCTGTATCGAGTTCGTTAGTTCAACGAGTGTTTCTGAGTTGTAGTGGGTATTATCCACAGTCGGCTTAGTCTGTTTGTGTGTGTCATGGCGCGTGTCTAAAATTTTCCTTGTTCTGTGAGCACGCGGAAACATTTTTGTAAGCTGGATTTTTTCTCAGAAGTGGAGAGTGAAAGCACATATCGTCCATCACTGGATGAGGGGTCGCCGCGACACTGCTTGGCGGTAAAAATTGTGCGCCGGAAAACGAAGGGAGAGTGGGTATTGATCGCGCAATTTTTTCCGCCAAGCAGCGTCGCGGCGATCCCTCATCCAGTGATTGACGATAGGAATTGGTGAGGATGAAGAGCGATGGAGGGTCATCAATACGTAAAATACTTTAGCAAAGTGCATGAATAAGAATCTCTTGTGTGAGTGGAAAATAGGTGCACGTCCTGAAAGGGTATTGCGTATGGTCACTGAGGTGATTTTAAAGGCAGTGTCCACGATGAAAATTGTTTTTCTGTTTTCCCGCCTATCTTGAAAACGGCCTCACGCTGATTCCAATGATGTCTCTGAAATCGTACAAGACCTTCTGGGAATGGAGTTACGGCCCCTCAAAAATTAAGCTAGGGAAAATGGTGGACGAGTTGTCCGAGGCTTGTAACTTGCGTCTTTTGCAGCCGATCTATGCGAGCTGACCTGAGTAAAGAGAGAAGTTGGGAATAAAGCGAAGAACGGGGCTATTGATCGGAAATCATCGCTCATCTCACGATTTTGAGCTTTCATTTGTTTACGTCGGTGGGCGTGTGATGCGTTTTTGAGGTTTGCCTTGCGCTCGAAACGGCAACTTCAGGCTCTTTTGGAGCTTTTCCTGACTCGTTTTCATGCGTTCTTTCGACGTCAACGTTACATTGTGCCCCTCCACTACCCATTCCTAGCGGAAACTGAAACACATTTTTTATCGTGAACACTGCCTTTAAGTTGTTACGTATGGCAAACGGTTGGCGTCTTTGTTAAAGGCACTGTTCGCAATTAAAATCGCTTCTCTGTTTTTTAGCCTATCTTGAAACCGGTCCCATTCTGATTCCAATGATGCTTCTGGAAACGTACAAGACCTTCTGGGAATGGAGTTATGGTCTCTCAAAACTTGAGTTAGGGAAGCATGGTGGACGAGTTGTCCGATTCTTGTAACTTCCGTCTTTTGCAGCCAATGTATGCGTGCTGACCTGAGCAAAGAGAGAAGTTGAGAATGAAGGGGAGAACGGGGCTTTAGATAGGAAACCATCGCTCAACTCACGATTTCGAGTGTTCCTTTGTTCACGTCGAGGGCGGAAAGAGGCGGGACTTGCCCAAAGCGGCGGGGTTTGCCCACTCTTCTAAGCCGTTTTGCGGCTCCTGGGTAGCTTTTCGTCCCATTTTTTCGACGCTGTTCTGCTGAGCCACGAGAAGCGTTTGTCGTGGAAAATTCGAGGATGAAGTTTATCGCGAATAGTGCCTTTAAAGGTTTCCCTTGAGAGGCATTTCAGTAGGAAGAATGCCGCTTTCATGAGGTGGTTCCTTCATACAAAACACGTAACGTTGCCATGAAAGGAAAAATTTTCTGGAGAATAGCTTGAAATATTGGGAAAAAGGAAAGATCCCAGGAACCGAACTTCTTCATCTCATTTGAACAAATTTTCAGAATCTGTTGGAGAGCAGATACACTCGTAGATCTTCTGATGGAGATCTGGAAAATGCACACAGGGTCGAGGGTATAGTTGCACAATTCTGAAAAAAAAATGTAGAGCGAACGAAATTTGAAAAATTTTGTTCTAAAAACTTCCGAACGAACGAAAAAATGAAAAAAATCGTTCGAAGCAACTTCGAAGGAACGAATTTCGAAAAACTTTCGACATTTCTGATTTCAAACGAACGAATTTCGAAACTAATCGGGAAATCGATTTTTTTTCGCAAATCGTTCGAAATTTGGCTTTTTTTCGAAATTCGATTGAAATTTCGTATTTTTTTCGAAAATTGTTTCATTCTCGGAAATTTGAGGGCCGAACGCAAGAACTTCGAAACTAACCGAAATTTCGATTTTTTTTCGCGACGCCTTCGCAATTTCGGTTCTCTTTTTCGAAAGCGGACTCGACGCTTCATTTAACGTCGGCATGGATTCGGAATAGACTTCGAGTTCACTGTTGAAGGTTGGCGCAAATTCGGTGCCATATGCTATAACATAGGTGCACCGAATTTGCGCCAGCCTTCAATGAGTAACGCAAAGACTTCAGGATCCATGCCGATCATACAATGCCGAGTCAGAGAATGAATAGTCCACACGTTTTCGATTTCTATACACGTCGCAAGTATACATAGACTCTGTTTCATTTCGAGTGAACTCATGTTTTCGGTTATCACAGCGCGGAGCAGTGGCTTTTTCATCGAAACCTCCTTGTCACTGGTTATATTTCACCGAGACACACCGCTCCGCTGCTGGTGATAATCGAAATCAACAGGTCACTATGGATGCGCCAGAGCTTATATAGCCCTTCTCTTTGATTCAAAAAGTTCGAAGTGATGTTTATCGGGCCTATAATGTCGAAGTATCCTAAACAGTGTTATAATTTTCCATGACCGATCGCTCCGCAGCTTGCTACGTCCGTCCTCATTAGAGTCCCCGGTCTCAAGCACAACTTATTTGAGCAGGCGTGTTGTGCGCTCACGCCCACGGCAACTCGGTCCAAGAAATAACTAAACAGAGCAACTTGGATTCGACGAGTGTTTTCGAAATCGAACGAGTTTTCCAAAAAGAATTCAAAAAATGAGATTCTGAATGAACGGAAATCGAAAAAAAATCGTTTCACGATATTTCGAAAAAACGAAATTTGAAAAAATTTCGTTCGACAAACTTTCGGACGAACGAAAATTAGCGAAAAAACTTTCAAAAATTTTTCGAGAGTTCCGATAGTGTAGAACTATAATGCCTATCGACCGGGCTGGCTACAGCCGATCGGCCGACAATGATGGGACCTAAGGTGGATTTTTAGGATGAGTGAACATCAGCTTATTTTTCAAGCATATTTTTGCGGAGCCGTTGTGTAGCGGATCAAAAACTGCGACCGAACGGTACATTTCCTTGGTGAGGGGTGGCCCATTGTGTCTTAAATCCAAGGAAACAAATCAATCTCCTGGCGCTGTTCGCCTCTTTTAAATACTGCTCGGCTTAACAGATTCGCTTTTTTTGCTTGGCGTTCGTTCCCTTTAAGGCTCCGTCAATAGCAGACGACCAGCGTTAAGGCGACGGATCATCATGCGCCAGCGCTGAAACGCTGGCGCATGACGCTCGACGGCTGGCCCAAGCAACGTGTCCGAGGACGGCACGTGGTTATCGATGGTATCGATGATATTACTGACAGCCGTTACGGTCACAATGCCTCCACCGTCAGCGACTGGCCGGCAGCGGTGGTCGCTGGGGAGTCGCTGAGGAGTCAGGTCAAAAACAAATGCTGAAGATGCAAACCCCCAGAGCCACATTACGGTCAATTGAAACTAGGACGTCAACTATCGACGGAGCCTAACAGGGTTGTTGGTAATTGAAGACTCCAATGCTTGCAGGTGCCTCTTCTATATCTACAGAGAGGCTCAAGCGTTCCCTCACGTTTTTAGCTAGCGTTACAGGATAAACAAACCACTTGTAAGTCGAAATATCGACTCAATTCAAAAAACAAAGTTTCTTCAGAACAATGAGAACAAACATAAAGGCAGTGGTCACAATGAAAAACATTCTCGAAAAAAAAACTACAAAAATCAGCTCATATCGAAAACAGCTGAAAACTAAGAAGGTAGCGCGGTGGAAAACGGGCCAGAACTAGAGGTTCTTGGGCCCAAAGATGCCAGTTCGTGCACACGTGCACAGCGCCGACCAAAAAAATCGCAGTCCCATGCCGAGCAGTCCAAAAATCATCGGCATTCAGAGGAAGAAATAAATGCAAATTTACCTAATAAAATCAGTTAAGCAATGAAAGAAAGCAATTCAGTCAATGTTTTTGACTAAATGTGTACATAAATCCGAAGGCTCATTGATTGAAACTCAATTTCAAGCCAGCTGATGTTCTTGATATGAGAGGTCATCGACGCGGATGATGTGGAGTGGGCTCGTCCACCATCAAAAGACAAGAAAGTTCAGGCTTCAAAATTGGTCCAAAACAGTATTTTTTCGCGATTTTTCCTCACAGGTCCCACTACTCGAGACCCAAAAAAGGATGTCTTTAACCACGGAGAAATACGAGAAACGTTCGAAAAATGCCTTCCAGAACTGTTGGAAAAAATTTGTCGCGTGGTCCATATCGTCGGCACTGGTCGCATGACACGGTGCACCCTCAGACATGAATTTTGTGTTTTTTACTAGATTAGGTAGTAGACCCCCTTTGCCAAGTGCGAGACCTCATTTCCTCCAAATAAGCGAAATATAAGCGACCACCACAGGCCCGACCTCCTTCCCTCACAACCGCGGGCCATACCCCCTACCAGATTTCCGAAGTCGATATCGTTTAGATGGATGGATGTGTTCTCAACAACTCGTCGTTCTTCAGACCATCGACGGACTTTCTCAATATCCCGGCTCACTCTTGCGCAACTATTGCGCTCGTCCACCAATTTTGAACCCGCAAAATACAGGCATCTTTAAGGAGCCATAACTCTGTTCATTGGGGTCCTGGACGACTTCGAGATATCACTGTGATCAGCGAGTGACTATCTCCAAGAACGGCTTAGAAACTGAAAAATAATGTTCTGGGTGTCCTGTATCTTTGAGGCTCTTTCATAGCAGGCCGCTTCGACTAGTCGCTTCACTGCCAACAGTTACAAGACCCATCGTGGCAACAGATCATGCACTGAAACGTGACGGGCCGGAAGAGTTTGCAGTTTGAGTCGCGATCGCCGAGCGACTGCGGCATTTCATAGCTGGTCGAAGCGACCTCTTTAATTTGGTTAGGTCGCTTGGACTAGCCGCGTCGCTTCCATGATAGAAGCAATTCGTCTAGTCGAAGCGTCTAAGACGTAGTCTTTCGTCAAAACGTAGGGTATTGGAAATGGACCGCGAGATCAAGTGTGGAGTCTAATTGCAGACTCTACACTCAATCGCGTGGTCTTGTACGCAAATCTCTGTCATGTTTCACGCGGAATTGCGTACCCACGAGCGATCTCAAGTCGCTCGACGGTTTCAAATCGCTGGACAAAGTCCAGCGATCTTAGATTGCGGCGGTATTGTTTGTCGCTTCGACATGAAGCTGAAGCGACCATCTATGAATGGAGCTTTAGGCAACCCTATTGTGGCTTGAAAGATTATCACCGCATATCTGCTCAATGTTCTTCAGTTTTGCTACCAGCTGCTCATAAGAATTAATGCAGAAGGATTTGCATGGCAGGAGGACTGGTCACCGGCACAATTTTCCAGTGCGGCAACTGCTGTTCCGTGATTTTGTTTCCGAGACTCTAAGACAAAGATGCTTGATCACAGAACTCATCTGAATTGAACTCGGTGAAATTTTGATTTGACGCATCCTGCTCCAAAAAACGTCAAGGCAACGATACGCTGGAGAAGGCTTTGAGGCATACTTTTATCCAAATTACGAAGCAAGAGCGTGCGATGAAAGTGGGAAGTTTCAACAGTGTGCTGCGTAAGGCTTAGTTTTGACTGCATCGCTGCTGTTTTTCATCGCAGCGATTTTGCACCCGCTGCTGCAGCGATGTAGCAGCGGCAGCGACTCTGTTTATAGTGCATAGGCCCACGGATGATAGAAGAAATTCAATCAATCAGTGAAATTAATGGCTGGTATTCATCGATAACGCGTTTCGACTCGAAAACGCTGATCTTGTCATGGGAAAGGGTCAACGTTCATTAGACGAAACGTGTCACTCGCTGGCAATCGCTCCATCGCTGCCATTTTGGCCGCGATGGAGCGATGGTCAGCTACCATTGGGAATCGCTCTTCAAGCAGCGATGCAGCAAAATATAGGATTTCGTCGCCGCGACCCAGCGATGTAGGACGTTTGCCACGAAGCGATCACAATTGGAGCGGCTTTCCATTACGAGCGATGAAAAAGGAATAGTTGTCCCTCGCATGGCCGCAGCTACCACCTGCAGTCAAAACTAGGCTCAAATGTCATGGAGCCGAAGAACATGATTTTGAGCACTCCTTATAACTTTTTGTGCTTGATCTCATTGTCCCTGATCAAGTAAAGCTTTTGATTTCTGAAAAGTGTCGATTTGATGAATCATAAGTGATGAGCACGAGTCATCTTACTATCACGGGTTGCGCATAATGAAAAAAATTGTGAGGAATTTTCTATGAAAAATCCGCATTAGCCCGTTTATTTTGCATACCGTTAAAAATTTGAAAAAAAACATTATCTGACCGCAGCCCAAATCAATAAATCGTCAGAGGTTCTACGTCAGTCAAATCCATAACTCCCCTACAAATAACAGACAGAACTAACGTGATTACTAGACTTTCTCGTGAAGCGTTAATCGTTGATTTCCGGAAAAAAAGCCGCGCTAACATGTCTTCGTTGTAATTCACGGCCCTGATTACTAATGTTTTCGTCTTACTGTTGAATAGTTTGATGAAATAGTACTTGCTAACCTCTGTCTCAGTTTATAATGTTTACTGTAGCCTTGCTGAGTGACCCTGCGACGGCCATTATTCACTCTTTTATGAGGTTCACACAGAAATGCCAGTAATTAGCCTAATAAAACGTCGTTCTGCGGAGATGTTTTAAGAATAGCTACTTTGTTGAGTTTTGTGTTATTTTTTCCAGAGAATGGAGCGTGCCATACACAAGCCGTTTTCGTTTTTCTGTCATTGCTCGTACTTCATATGTAACAGTCGTTACAAATCTGACACATTTATCATTCAAAAAGACATTATACAATGACCGCGCTAAGTTTTGTAAAAAAGGGGAACATTTGCCAAACTTGGCAAAAAAAGCGTCCGATGCATGTAACATTTTTGATCGAAGAATTTTCTGAAAACGCTATCATATTCACAGCCCGAATTCCTACATAATAATGTGCATTGTGGATCGAAGTTTCCTGAAAAAGCTTTCTTTTCGAGTGAAATTGTTTTTGCTGTCGTTTCACAGAAACGTCGGGCGCGGCAATGTGCGGCGAAACTTCGAGTAGTAATTGTACAAGTAACAGGAGAGCAATCTCTATATTTTCATCGCGAATTAGATGAGAGTGGGGCTATCTCGAGATCTATGCAGATTGAATTTCCGAAATACTCCACTTATCGGTCTGGGGCTTTCGCAACAAAAGTCCGACTCTTCAGGAAGCCCCCGAGAGTTTTCAATGAAGGATTTCTAAAATTCAATCCGCGCAGATTTCGAGATAGCCCCAGTATCATCCAGTTCGCGAAGAAAACATAGAGATTGCTCTTCTATTACTCGTTCAATTACTACTCAACGTTTCGCCGCACTTCGCCGCGCGCGACGTTTCTCTGAAACGACCGCGAAAACAACTTTACTCGAAAACAAAGCGATTTCCGGGACATCGGTCTACAAGGCAGATTATTATCTAGGAATTCGAGCTGTGAGTATGATTGCGTTTTCAGAATCTAAAAACGTCTTCGTTCAAAAAATTTGCATGCACCGGACCTTTTTTTGCCAAGTTCGGCCAATGCTCCCCGTTTTTACAAAACTTAGCGCGGGTATGGTAGTTTTAGGTAGCATAATCTCAGCGAAAAATGCGACACTATTTCATTTTGCTAATGTTTACATAGACCTCTCAGACTGAAGGACACTACAAAGTATAGTTAAACAATTTCGAAAAAATGTCGAACGAACGAAAATCGAAATTTTTTCGTTCGAAATATTTTCGAACGACCGAAAAATGAAAAAAATTCGTTTGACGAATTTTCGAACGAACCAAATTTGAAAAAATTTCGTTCGACGAATTTCCGAACGAACGAAAACGAACGAAAAAAATTTCGAAAAATCTTTCGAAAATTTTTCGAAAATTCCGTTCGTGTACAACTATACTACGAAGGTTCCAAAAATACGTCAAGAATTATTTTCAATCTACTCTACAGGGTGTTTGAAGTTCGCGCATAACCAATTTCCGAATTTTCGCGTCGTGCCGTCGTTGGCAACCATGCAGCATTGGCTTACCGAGGAGAGGATTTCGCTCTCGTTTCTCCTTTCTTTATTAATTAATTGTTTGGCTTTGTATTAATTTTTTCCCACAAGCCTGTCGCGCACCGCCTCCTAGGCATAGTGCTTCGCGTACCGATAATGTACCAAGGAATCTAATGTAACGAATGTACTGAGAATTTTAAGTCTATAGTGCCAGTTATGGTGTCTATTACGTTCCTGAAATTTGTGATGCCACTTCAAAATTTATTTGAGACCGTTTCCACCAGGGTCAAGTGTACACTGGGATGATCCCAGTGTGGGATGAGGGGGGGGGGGGAGTTTGGCAGACAACGCAAGGGAGGGGGCCGCAGAAATTGGTCGTGTGCGTGTGAAATTCTATTTCTTTATTTCTTTTTGGAACTTCAAGCTTGGATTCGCCTTTATCTCAATTTTCTATTTTTTTCATTTTTGGCCCCCGAAAATATTTATTAGAAATATTGTACTTAAGTGTAAATAGCCATGCACTTTCCATGTGACTTTTTAAACACTGAAGTTATGCAATGTGGATAAATTGCAACGGCAAAAAATGCAAACTGGAGAGATCACGCATCCCCGGACAAGATTTTTTTCAGTGTTTCTGGAATAATTTTGTTTCTACTGTGAGTACATTCAGCAAACGATTTTTTTTATAAAGGAAAAAAATCAAAGTTCTGTCGTTGTGAAAATCAGAAAGCCAATACCGCTTGTGAACTGGCAGTTCATAAAGAGGGCGATGAGCTCATCTCTAGAACTCCTCAAAATTAGTTTATAAAATGATTTGATATGGGGCCTCTTCGTGAAAGTTTGCGTATTCCACCTAACTGATGAAAAAAGTGAGTTTAACATAAGGTTTTGACATGTGCGGTTAAAGGCATCGTACGCGCAGAAAACCTTGTATTATTTTTTAATGTTTTTGTGTAGCTTGGCCTCCCTAGTGAACGAAAATGTCGAAGGGGCCCATAAAAAACCTTCAATTGTAAAGAAAAGTCAATCGCAACACATTGTGAATACGAATTTGAATTTCGCACCAAAATCCTTTTTGAAGTTTTTCTGCTTTTGGAGGCCTCGTCTCTGTCATTTTCGTAGTTTTGCTGCATGTGGAGTTCGTGTCGTAACTATTTTTCATGTTGTCTTACGGTCGCACCAACATTTTAGGAAAAAGTGCTAGATGACTGGTGAGAATTGGTGGCGGATCTTCATCTTTGACGCCTTCCAACCCCATTGCCCAACGTTTTTGAGGCGCCAAAGTTTACCAGTGTGGTCTACAGGGCTCAGTCATCAATTTGAGCCTGAAAAACGAAAATTGATTTCCGGCGCGAACGATGCCTTTAAGATAAAACACTTTTCTATCCTACCGTCTGGCTCCTCGCAGAATCTCATTCTCAAAATGTGGTGTGGAGATGCTTCACTCTCCCAGAATGAGATTCGAGAATGTATCGTATGTGGTCAAGGACGGAGAAAGTCGTTTTCTTACCTATACAGTAATGATTTTTGAAACTTTTGAAGCAGTTTGGAACCCACTTCTTTGGTATCGAAATTTTTTTCCTCGGGATTTATCTTCGGACTTTTAAAATTAAGAGGAAAAAATCGTAGATCCTGTCCATATGAGGTTTATTTCAGAGCGTTTCACTGAAACTATTCACAACCCGAGTTTGAGATCACTAGCTCTTCATTGAGTGGAGAATGAGCTCCTGTGATGTGTTATTTTGCTCAATGGGGTTTGGACCCCTAAAACCGCTACTGTCCCATTGAGAAAAATTTTCGGTAAACCATCCTGGAAGGGAGTGCGCGGTATTTTTGAAACAACTTTTTGTGGAGAACAACTTGCCACCTGACATCAGCCGAGAAAAGCAGACCAGTCTGTCATTTTCAGCGTCAAATTCTGTAAAAATCTTTTCGGACCTATAAAAAATTTTCTCCACGAATTCTTTCCATTTAGGGTTTGTTTTGAAGCTTTTCACTAGTACTACTCACAGCCCGAGTTTGAGGTACCTAGCTCTTCAGTGAGCCGAGAACGAGCCAGCAAACAAAAAAAAGTATTAAAAATATATATATATATATGTATATATATATATATATATATATATATATATATATATATATATATATATATATATATATATATATATATATATATATATATATATATATATATATATATATATAACGTAAAACCAAAGTAAAAAATAAATTGGGAAAAATCGAAGTTTTGTGTGCGGAGGGAGGTGGCGCAGAGACGAGCCACCCGGTGGGAGGGGGGGGGGGGCGAGTCTCCACCGACCGATCCCATTGCCACGCCTGACCCTGGTCTCCCTTGTGAATTTGAGCACAAAAAAGAATTCCTACCTGTACACTTGCATATTGCTGCATCGGGGTTGAACTGCTGAGGTGGTCAGATACTGTGAAACATATAGCATGCGGGGCTCAGCGAAGAGGAAGGTGATACCAGACACCCCGAAACCTCTGAGCAGTTCCTAATATTCGAATCCAAATCAACCATACAGATAAAACATCAAACACCTGTGAATTCCACACCACCGCCGAATTTACAACCACATAATGGGATATTTATGGCATTCAATGAGATCACCTTTCCATACTCAGACGTTCGCTGTTGTCTACAGGACGTCGATCCGCCCAGAACGAGTCACCGCTGGCGAACAGGCAGCCCTACGCGGGGTCGTCCCAGTGTGCTGTTGAGCAGGGGGCGACGGGCTGTTAAACAGCCCATCGACCGGCAATCCCGCCGAGTGCCTTCAATCGACGCAGAGCGAGTTGTTGTGCACAGGACGTCAATTCGGGATGTCTACGGCTGCGCAGGTCGATGGGCTGTTCTACAGAACATTCGCGGGAGGGGCGGTGGCAGCGTCCATCAATCGATATATCACGAAGATCGTGCCGTCCAAGTTCTCATTTTCGGTTATGTGAGATTTGCAATTCGTTTTATTTTTTGATGATGCTCTAGACTTCTATGGTAATTCTTCTCTTTTTTTAGTTATAAGAGATCTGTGATTCGTTTTTTAATAACGTCTTCCCGTGGAAGGGGTGTTGGTGGCATGCCGAGAGATGCACCTCATGGCGTTCCCCGTGATGGACGGGAAGGTTTCCGTGGTTTACGGAGCTTTCAGCAACTGCCTTCGTAGGCAGATTTTGATTTTTTCCATCCCTTTATGTGTGTAATTTGCGTCATTTTTAGTTGTTTGTCAGGAATCTCTGATCACTCGGGGGTGTTCATTTACCATGATTCCCATCCATGTTGTCAATACTCGAGGAAAGGTAAATGGAGCGAGATGAAAAAATTGTAGATTTTAAAAAAAATAAGCGTAGTTAGCCGATATCACCTTTTCTGGTTAACAAGGGAAGCCGTTTTAGCGTAGTCCGGGATCAGCGAAATGGAGTACCTTGCGAGCTTAAAAGTTTGCCGCATTCAATGCGTGTCGAATATGTATCCAACTCGAGTGACTACTCCCATTGAAAAAATGTATTGCAGGGACACGTGCTCCAAAAAGCAGCGCGTGCTGCAAAATTTTGCCGTAGGAGCACGTGTTGCAAAATTTAATCGCAGGAGCACGTGCTGCAAGCTAGTCCAGCGTTATCGTAGCTGCACATCGGCACGCGACGCGCCCGGCACACCGACATGTAACTCGGCCAGCTCGTCGAGCACTATCTGGGGCCGCGATTGGTTGGACGAGGTCTCCAGCGGCTGGGCAAGCAAAGCACCGCAAACTAGTGTAATTGAACCATCGAGGCTACCGGCATCTGCGTCCCGCCTCAAGAGTTTTTCGCATTCTTTCCATTTTTGGGAAATCCTTTTTTCATCGAGTTGAATGTGTATCATGCACGCATTCAAGGTTTTATTTGTCGGGGCACGTGCTGTAATCTGAAACACTATAAGAGCACGTGCCCCCTAGCAGCACGTTCCCTGACTGTGCTCCTAACCGCCTTGTCTTCGGGTTGAATGCATATTCGGCGCGCATTGAATACGGCGATAATCTGGGAGGATGTTCTTGCTACTAGTAGCGAAAAATGTGAGTGACTCCGGTATAATCGTAGCCTGCCTAAACTCACTCTGAAAAAAGTTATGAGCGTTTTTATAGCTTCGCGGCAAGGTAGGGGTACCCACCATGGGGTTTTTGAGGTGTTTTTTTTTTTTAATTTTACTCCGGATACTGCGATAAACATTACTGCTGAGCACGAATCTGGGGTTCGCTTGTCGGAATTTATAGGTTAACTGTAGGTTACGGTAGGTAACATGTTATTCAGGAGGCAGAACTTAATAGTTTGAAAACAGACAAATGGACATCTAATTCGTATTCAGCACCCTAAAAACCTCCACATGGAAACTTTGAGACAAATCTGTGACATTGATCGAACTACCGTGTACTATAGCTGTACAATTTCGAAAAAAATTTCGAACGACTGCAATTTGAAAAAAATTCTTTCGACGAAATTTCGAACGAACGAAAATTGAAAAAAAAATTGTTCGACGAAATTTTGAACGGAATTTGAAAAAATTACTTTCGAAGAATTTTCGAACGAACGAAAAAAATATCGAAATTTTTTTCAAAAATTTCGTTCGTACACAACTATACCGTATAGCCAACGTAATCTATCGTAAGCTGTCAAAAATCCATAAACTGACATCAGATTCGTGTTGAGCACTCTAAATAAACCCCAAAAGAACGATTTGAGCCACATCTTTTGTCAGATTCCAGAAATCGTCGAAAGTCGATTTTGCCGTCAAATTTTCTGCCGGTGGGAAGCTTTGAACAAATTTAGTCGAACTTAGGAAAAACCACTGGTAAACCTCAGATTCGCGATCAGCACCACAAATCACCTCCAGGTTGAATTTTGAGTCAAATCTGGAAAAAAAATTGCAACGCTTTCTGTACGTGTTCTTTCACCCAAACTTTGCCTTGGGGGGCTGTTTCGGGCCCTGAGCACGATTATGAGGTCTGTTTCCGGATTTTCATAGAATTAATGCGCTTTTTCGAGGGTACAATAGGTACAAAAATCCGAGAAAAAAACTGCTATAACGTTTTCCAGGGTGACTCTAGGCAGCTGCAAAGGGCATATCTGGACTCTACGTCCGAAACCGGCTCTAGAAAAGTACATTTTATTTGGAATGGTTTGTATAACTTATAGTAGTTCATTTGGAAGCAGTACAGTGTTGTCCGCATAAGGACATCATTACTAAAATAATGTAACGTCGGTATAGATACTAATGAGACCTTGCGTTTACTCTCGAAGGTTGGCGCAAACTCGGTGTCATATGCTATTACGTAGGTGCACCGAGTTTGCGCCAACCTCCAAAGAGGAACGAAAAGTCTCATTAGGATCCACGCCAATGTTAAATTTTCTCTAGGAAATTTGATTGAGAGGGTCCAATTTCTCTGTTGCGCTTAGATTAGAACTGCAATAAGAAAAATCGGGCCTCATCATCAAGTTTCGAAAGAAGGCATAGCGCCGTTTAAAGGCAGCATACACGCTCACAAACGCGGTCGAGATAATAGCATAAATAGGAGCGCACGGCCCCTACCATTTCGTCAAATACGTTTGAAGCGCAAAAAACCATACAGAATGACACTATTACTTGGCAATTTTTGAGCAATCCTGCCTTCCACGCCAGTGTTTTCCCACCCATTCGAGTACGAGAATGAGAAAAGAAACTTGAGAAAACATGTGATAAGTTAGAGTGATAGCATTACCAAATGGGAATGCACGAGAGAAACAACTTTATTCACCTGAAAATATCATGTATGTTCACCTATGTAATCCTCCATTTCAAAAAGTCAGCCGAAGTAGAGCGGCATTCTCAAAAACGGACGAGAGTTTATCGGTATGCAGACATGTTAGATTTAAGCAAGTCAAGCTATTTCTCTCGTGCGCTCCCATGAGATAGTGCTATCACTCTATCTTATCACATGTTTTCTCAAGTTTCATTTCTAATTCTCGTACTCTAACGGGTGGGAAATACAGACGTGGAAGGCAAGATTGCTCAAACATTGTCACATATTGTCATCCTGGATGGTTTTTGACGCTTCAAACGTCGTAGACGACATGGTAGGAGCCGTGCGGTCCTATTTATGCTGTTACCTCCACCATGTTTGTGAGTGTGTATGCTGCCCTTAAGGGGTGACGTCAAAAAGCGGTTGATGCTTCACTGGGATGGTAATACCAGGTTCCTACAGGATGTTGATAGGATGTGAACGCGGAATCGGGGATGGAGGCCCTCCTCCGATGGGATGTCTACAGCAAAAGCGTTCCCGCGGATAGGTTGTCTACGGCACCAAGGAGGGGGGCGACGGGCAGTTCTCGAGGGGCGATCCATGCCCCTTTTGGATGTCTACAGGGAGCATTGCGTGAGGTGACATCTCATTCGTGTCCTGTGGACAACAGCGAACGTCTGAGTACGTTTGAGGATTAATTGTTCTCAATTTGCTGTTATATGCAGGCATAAAAACGTGTACACCTTATGAATTGCTCACGCATAACAACATCTACACCGTAATAAGTGTGTCCCACGCAGTACTATTACATCTCACAAGGGAACTACTTTTACTCAGTCTGGCCAATCCGGATAAAATGTACTTTTCTAAAACCGTTTCTGGCGTAGAATCTGAGCATAATCTTCGCAGCCGAAAAAAATTATAAGCGTTCTCTAAAGCCTGGCAGCAGAGTAAGGGTAAGGGACCCCATGAAATTTTTATGGTATTTCGAAAAGAGATTTTGGATTCGGCTCAAAATTTGTACGCAGGGGTAGTCTACGGTGCTGATCACGAATCTGGAGTCCGTTTGTCAAAATTCTGAAGTTTACTGCAGGTTAAGCTAGGTACAATGCCAATTGTGGGACGAAACCTATTTTAGTTTTTCGAAAATCGACAAATGGACATTAAATTCATATTAACCACCTCGAATAACCCCGCACACAATTTTCGAGTCAAATCTGAGACTTTGGCCAACCTACCGTATACCCACCGTAATCCACAGCAATCTATCAAAAATCGATAAAAGGATCTCAGGCTTGTGTTCAGAACTTCAAATAACTTGCAGAGGAACAATTTTAGAAATATCTAAATTGTCAAAAGTCGCGTTTTGCCCTCAAATTTTGACCGGATGGGAAGCTTCGAGTCGAAAACTTCGGAAAATCGACAAGCAAATCAAAGATTAGTGATCAGCGCATCAAATAGCCCACCTAGGAAGTCAAATCTGGAATATTTTTTTTCAAAATGCTTTCAGAGCTTTCTAATTGGTATAGATATACGCTCGACCGAAAATCCGTAGAAATTCGAAACTCTATCAATCTGTGAAAAGTTTGGAAAATTTGCCTTCACCCAAATTTTGCTAACAAGGGAAGTATAAAAAGCGTAGGTCGGATCTGCGAAAACGACTAGTATGGTTAGTATCTCTTCTGGCTCAATAGTAAAAATGCGCAGTATCCCGACGCGAGCCGCAGGCTTAAAAAAGTTATGAGCATTTTTTAAGTCTGGCGAAAAAGCAAGGGTACCCATCGGGCATTTTTTTGGAGTTTCAAAAAACTTTCTCGGATTTAGCTCAAAAGTCATATGCAGGGGTAATCTAGGGTGGCGAATACGAATCTGGAGTCCATTTGTCGAAATTTTGAGGTTTACTGTAGGTTACGGTAGGTAACATGTCATTTAGGGGTCAAAACCCACCTTAGTATTTTGAAAATCGTCAAACGGACGTTAAATTCGTGTTCTCCACCCCGAGTAACCCCCGTATACAAATTTTGAGTAAAATCTGAGATTTTTACCGAACTACCGTATACCCACCGTAATCTACTGTAATCTGCAAAAAATCGATGAACGGACTCCAGATTCGTGTTTAGCACTCCAAATAACCTTCAGCAAATGATTTTGAGACATATCTATCGTAGAAAACCGGAAATCTCGAAAGTGGCGTTTTTCCCTCGAAATTTTCCCCGGTTGGAAAGCTCCAAACAAAATGAGCCGGAAACTTTTGAAAATCGACTAATAAATCTCGGAATCGTGATTGGCGAGCCAAAAAAACCCCCTGGGAGAATTTTCAGTCAAAACTGGAACATTTTTTAAAAGGCTTCCAGAGCCCGAAATAAGCGCCCAACCGAAAATCCGTACAAGTCCAAAACGCTGTCAGTCTAGAAAAAGTACGGAGAATGTGCGTTCACCCAAAATTTGCTCAGGGGGGTAGTTTTGGGTGCTGAACACATATATGAGGTCCGTTTCCGGATTTTCCGAAGAATTACGCGCTTTTTGGAAGTTACAAAAAGCACAAAAAATGAGCTTTTTAAGATTGTAACTTCTTCGAACCTGTGGCTCGCGACGGGATACTGCGCAGTTTTACTATTGAGCCACAAGAGATACTAACGACACTAATCGTTTTGGCAGATCCGACCCACGCTTTGTATACTTCCCTTGTAAGGGGGGTAGATTTGGGAGCTGAACACAATTATGAGGTCCGTTTCCGAATTTTCCAAAAAACTAATGCGCGTTTTGGAAGGTACAATAGGTACAAAAATCAGACGAAAAACGCCTATAACTTTTTTTAGAGTGGGTCTAGGTAGCTGCGAAGATCATGATCGGATTCTAAATCAAAAAGGGTTCTAGAGATGTATATTTCATCAGGAATGTCCAGGCTGACTAATAGTAGTTCCCTTGTCAGTGGCGTCAGAGTCTCAATGGTTCCTGAATACTCAAGCGGCAATCTTCTGACCTGGATCATATAACAAGCTCAACTCCTAAGATCGATAGAGCACACACATTCAAGCATGTATCAGTCACTGCAATCCGGATTGTTAGTCCTTGTGTCGTTCACTGTGGCAGCTGCATGCATTGCCACCCACAACGACGAAAACTTGGTTCTCTCAAGGTAAGTTCGTTTATTTTTGTCAGGGGACTGACTCTAGCATAGACAAGTCAAATATTCAGTGTTATAGAGCCCAATCGCGTAGGTCCGCAGAAGGTGACCAGCCGACTCAGTTTCAAGGTTTGTCTTTGATTGAACTTGAGTTCAAAATGAAAACTTTTTTCAAACCCTTCAACTTTCAGAATCTGACAGAATACCCACCGAACAGGGATTTATGACGGGAAGTGAGTTCCATAATCATTTGTGCATTTCGTTTTCACTACAAATTCAGACATCATTCTGTTGAACCCTTTGAGTCATCTCCCATTCGCATTCATACTAAGCTAGGCTATCGATAGAATCTATAATTCCGAGATGTCTGCAGACGTAGGACGATTGGCGAAAAAACATCGAACGGTTAGATAATTGAACGGAGACAACCACGCAAAACGAGGCAATTCCAACGCTATTGAAAGCAAGCCATAAAGGCAACAAAATGGGGGTGATGTCAGGCTAGAGAGCTGAGCCTCTTCTGACCCTCTGCACGTACCAGATTAGAATCGTGTTCATACTTCACGCGACAGGCATCGCGGCACGTTATGTTATTCACTTACATACATGGTTCAATCAGAATTCTGTATGCCTGTTACGCACTGTAGCAGGAATTCAAAACAAACCCAGGTACTATCCTGGACGGGGGGCATGAAATGAAATGAGCCACGCCATCAGTCGAATTATTTCTATTGAGTTTCTAAAGCAACAATGATTGATAGCAGTATCAAGCAAGCTTAACTGAATTTAATTCCGATTTGTGCTTACCATATCATATCCGTTAACGGGTGATTCCTGTTTTGCTTACACAGTTCATGTGTGAATAGCTGAGGGGATGTCGGTGGTGCAATGGTAACACTCTCGCCCGGAAAACGTTCAATGCAGGTTCGAGTCCTGCCTGACATCTGAGTTTTGCGTTCAACTCAGCTACCTTGTGTCATCTTGTGATCGTATATCATGCCATAAAAAGGCATCAAATATTCAAAAACATCAAAATTATTCCTGAGCGTTTTTTCTACATTTATCCATTACTTTCACATTTGTGATGGCCAAATCTACATTCCATCACATGAGGAAAACACAATAACCGTTTCCATCGCCAACCCTGCCTTTAACTAGACTATGGGGGCCTGCAGTGTATCGAGTCGTGGCTTCGCTCGCTGCGAAAAACAGCGCTCGGTGATGCAGTGTGAAGTAAGGGGTCTGCAGAGTTGCATAGACCGGCGAAAGGTCGCCGAGCGTCATTCTTGACGCGGCGTCAAAAATGTTTTCGACATTTATGTCGCCGCGTCGGTTGCCGCTCAAGGGGTTGGCAGGGTTGAAGTTGTGGCGTTACTCACAGCGACGAACAGCGCTGGGTGATGCAGTTTCGATTACATTCGGCGACGAGGGCGACCGACTCCGCGAGAAGGGCGACGAGGGGTCACCGCAGAGTGTTTTGATGCTGCGACGACACTGTGTCAGTGCCAGCGAGCAGAAACCGACGCAGCGACGATAATATTGGTGAAAATTTTTCTCGCCACGTCGAGGCTGACGCTTGACGGCCAGTCCCCGGTCGATACAACTCTGCAGACCCTTTCACTGGCAAAGACGTAGGACGGGACAAGGTGGGCAAGCACTCTGGAGTGCCTCCTCGTGCCGAACCTAATCGATACTGCATCACCCAGCGCTGCTTGTCGCTGCGAGCAACGCCGCGACTTGAACTCTGCAGACCCCTTTACAGTAGGTGAACCCGCGATGGACCTTCGCCACTGCCAGCGAGCGACAACCGACTTCGCGACCATAATGTTCAAGTACCTTCTGTCGCCCCGCCAAATTTCACTCTCGTCGTCCATTCGCCGGTCGCTGCAACTGTGCAGACCCATCGTCAATCACGGATAAGAGAGCATGTGATATTATGGTGTCCAATCCTATGCTGTTATAATGTACATAAAATACCATGCGAAGGTCTGTTCGCATGGCATTTCCGCGGATAAGGTTTTTATACACATCTTGGCTTGCCCTTAGCGAAACTTGGTGAAACTTTAGTATATACAATACCGGCCATAACTTCTGTCGCAAAGCGCGTCGGCGACGCGAAATCGCGTCGAAAACGCCGTTTTCATTCGGAGTGGACTTTTTGAGAACCTGAAAAAACCATTCGATTCCTATCGGTGAGGAGATTGCGATTATATGTTCGAACTTGAGAAAAACTCAAGTCTTCACATAGTTATGACCTATTTTCCCTAAAAGGAGTCAAAATCTTTGTGAGTGGTTACTTTCTGAATCTGAAAACACCGATCGCTTCCTCTCGTCGTCCTGATTCCAAAAATCTTTTCAAGTTCAGAAAAATGTTAGTTCTTAACATAGTTATGGCATATTTCGCCCACCCAAAGAGTAGGAATGCTCTATCAACGGCGAAACTTGAACGTGGGCATCACCAGTATATTTGTGAAGTAATTCTGACTTCTTAGCTGTCTCTGTACCAGTAGAAGTGGGAGATTTGACTCCTAATCTTTCTTAGTTTTATATGAACTCGGTTTTGGCGATGGTCTCCCTTCAATTTCTCGGTTCTCCGCGCTCTCCACGCTATTGCACTCCTCTCTCTGACGCACTCCTCGCTGCCTGTACTGCCTCGCTCGAAGACAGTCCCCCAAAACCGAATAGAATTCGAGGAACGGAGACGGATTGGAGAGTCAGTGTTATGAAAGCCCAGTATCCGAAAGACCAAAGGTCGAATTGGGGTGGAGTAAACATCATGGGTGTTCTCTGAGATATTGCTATAGCGAGACGAAACGCTGGTCGACTCAGAAAAGAAAGCAGTTATCTGAGCAGGTGGTCCGTATTGAATCAGCATCAAGAGACAATCCGAACAGGAGTTAGCGTTATGAGTGGTTTGTCCCTGGTTTACCTGGTTTACTAGATCCTATTCTCACACTACGGTGAGTAATTCAGTGGCTATAGACCACCCAGCCAGCGGTCGCAGCATTTATTCGTTTCCCGGAGAAGGGTGTGACTCATATTTCTGCACTCTTCGGCCATCATTCAGTACCAGTAGAGTATTGAATCCACGTTTTATTAGCAAAAATCACAATTGTACCAAGGTATAAAAAAATACTCCAAGAGACATAACAAAATCCGCTAAAGTTTGTGAGAAAACTAGAAGAAATGATCTACGAAGATCAAACGGACGAGCTGGACAAAGCACTGGATGACCGCGTGCAGTCCGCGGATGAAGTGCAATTCATGCAGGTGAGATTGAAAAATTTATATGGATTTCCTTGTATGCATTCCCGGAAGATTGCTCAACGATGATTCACACACTTCGCGTGGGAAACGAATCAATGCTGTGCGACTGTGTGGTCTATAGCCACTGAATTACTCACCGTAGTGTGAGAATAGGATTTAGTAAACCAGGTAAACCAGGGACAAACCACCCATAACGCTAACTCCTGTTCGGATTGTCTCTTGATGCTGATTCAATACGGACCACCTGCTCAGATAACTGCTTTCTTTTCTGAGTCGGCCAGCGTTCCGTCTCGCTATAGCAATATCTCAGAGAACACCCATGATGTTTACTCCTCTCCCATTTCGACCTTTGGTCTTTCAGATACCGGGCTTTCATAACACTGACTCCAATCCGTCTCCGTTCCTCGAGTTCTATTCGGTTTTGTGGGACTGTCTTCGAGCGAGGCAGTACAGGCAGCGAGGAGTGCGTCAGAAAGAGGAGAGCAATAGCGTGGAGAGCGCGGAGAACCGAGAACTTGAAGGGAGATCATCGCCAAATTCGAGTTCATATAAAACTAAGAAAGGTTAAGAGTCAAATCTCACACTTCTACTGGTACAGAGACAGCTTAGAAGTCAGAATTACTTCACAAGTATACTGGTGATGCTCACGTTCAAGTTTCGCCGTTGATAGAGTATTCCTACTTTTTGGGTGGGCAAAATATGCCATAACTATGTTAAAAAGTAACATTTTTCTGAACTTGAAAAGATTTTTGGAATCAGGACGACGAGATGAACCGACCAGTGTTTTCAGATTCAGAAAGTACCCACTCACAAAGATTTTGACTCTTTTCAGGGAAAATAGGCCATACCTATGTGGAGACTTGAGTTTTTCCCAAGTCTGAACATATAATCGCAATCTCCTCACCGAGAAGAATCGAATGGTTTTTTCAGGTTCTCAAAAAGTCAACTCCGAACGAAAACGGCGTTTTCGACGCGATTTCGCGTCGCCGACGCGCTTTGGGACAGAAGTTATGGCCGGTATTGTACTTTAGTATATGTATAACATATGTTATGGGGCATCACACCCCTTGCTTTACACATACACAGAATTTATTTTTGAGCGTGCAATTTTCAAATATGGAATTCATTTATCATTTTGTGATTGTATCTCAAATAAGGACTACTCCTTTAAGACATGGCTATTACAATTCCAAACCCGTAGCAGTAATTCGCTATTCAGAGGTTTTCGGAACCGTTGTATAACTTGCTAGAAATTAATCTCCGTCGAATTTTTTTAGAAATAAATTCGAAAGAAAATCATGCGATATTGCACTTATTAAGTATCTCTCTTTGACGTTGTCGAAAAAAGCGAAATTTATGTTCCAGTTGTACCTTGTCAAAGCTTATAATGCGCTTATTTTGTAATGGTTCTAGGTGAATAATTTTGTAGGGGTGAATTTCCAAAAATTAACCCCAACCTGTTCATTATCGGTCTATCAGTTAAACTCTGATAGAGACTGTTTCGCCACAAAGCTATACTTAAAGACCTTGTGTTTGGATTTGTAATAGCCATGTTTTGAGGGAATAGTTCTTATTTGAGATAATACCACCAAATGATAAATAAATCCCAAAGTATTCATAAATATTCAAAAAGTGAACGCTCAAAAACCAGTTGTGTGTGTGTGTAAAGCAAGGGTTGTGATGGCTTATAGCATACTAAAGTTTCAACAAGTTCCGCAAAGGGCAAGCCAAGATAAGTATCAAAACATTATCCGCGGAAAGCCACGGATATGATAATAGTGATGCGAATTGCACTAGTACCGAAAATTAACCATTTGATTCCGGTTGAGAGTGCTAGTCATCGTCTACCTATCAAATGAGCAATACTAAGGTGTTTCTCTTTCTGTGTTTCACCTGTAGTGGATTTGTAGGGTAATGGGCATTGTACGTAGAGCGGTTGAATAAGTGCTGACGTTAAGATACAGGTTTATGGTATGAAATACGATCGAGCAAAAAGAAATAATGAGACGCCTTGATTCAAACAGCTACTATGTATCTATAAGACCTCGACTTCAATTAGCTCAATCTCAGCGACCAATAACAACCTGCCAACCACGTCTATTGACACCTAACCTGCGATGTCCACCACGACTTCTTTATTGTTAACAACTCTCAGCGAGTGATATAGGGAAAGTCTAATATAGTTGTCATCCTAAATATTTCGGATAATATCAAAAAAAATTAAGAAAGGTTTAGGTAGAACTCGATTGACCGCATTTCCTCTTTCGGAAGTACATGTATTTCTAACACTCCGGCCACTATTTTATGTGTACTTCTATTAATTAAAGGTGTACTTCGAATAGAGGATGTACTTCTATTTCTCAGCCTTATTTTTTTTAATTCTCATAGCAAAAAATTCTCACAGAAAAAATTTTAATAACAAAGCTATGATTTTCAGATCATCAATCAGGAAAATTCGGCTATTCAAGTCCGTGCGGGTCACCGCTTGCACACTCGTTCAAACTATCATCCTTCCTAAGCCGCAACACTATTTGTGAGCCTGAGTTCCCAATTCTTATCATGTTTGGAACTGTTCATACTTCTATCAGAGGTGTACTTCAATTAGATATACATTGGATCCGAATCGAAAAAATTCGAATACTCGGATTTCGGCCAACTCAAAAATCAAAGGTCGCGAATATCCGACTCAAACGGATAGATTCAAAATACATAGCAACATCGGGTAATCCTAGTCATTCGGATAGCGAGGCTAAACGGATAGTCGGATCTCGGATCAATCCGGAAATCACGTTTTTTCGGTGATTGGGAATCTGGATCAGTCGGATTTTGACCTTTTTTCGGTGAGTCGGAATCCGAATATCCGAGTCGGATATCCGGTCGGATACAAGATGGTATAAGTCAAAAAGTCTATCGAAAATCGATAGTCTGGCGAAAATCCTCGAAAGAAAAATTTTTCTACCTTACTATGATAAAAGATTTCATTGATAATCATCTTTATTTCGGAATATTTGCAAACCAAACAGATGTGATCATTTTTGCCAATCTCTTCGAAGTGAGTGTAATGTTGAAGCATAAGTATAAATGAGTATCATGAGTATCAGTCCTTCCCATCGATTTCGTAAATACCCGTGAGTTCGTGTCTAATCCACCTAAAACAGCATTGCCCGTTCGATCAATACACATGGTTTTTGGGAGCGAATCATACCCTCAATTCGCCATAAGGGGTACGGTATACTTTTGCGACACACTGTCGCGTCGCTCTGCTCAGCGACAGCGACAGCCTGTCGCGGAGCTAACAACCTTTGGGCCTAGTGCATACTTCCCGTTACGAGCGACGCGACATAATGCTTGTCACCAAAATCGACCGAAAATCGATATTGCTAATATGCACTGTCGCGGTCGCGCGTCGCGGAAAGTATGCACTAGGCCCTGAACCTGTCGCTGTCGCAGTGTGCTGCAAGCTTCGGCCCGCGACAGTAACAGTGGCAGCGACAGGCATCGGCCCAGCAACGTCGCGCGATGGAAATGATTCCGACCATTTTTTTGTCGCTGTCGCTGCCGTCCCGCCGTAGTTTCTTCTATTTGTTGATGCTCCTTTGTTAGTACCTGTCCAACGACTCTCTATAAAAAATTTATTTCCTCTAATCCACTTTTTTTTCGATCGAACGAACGGCAGCGAAGAGGTAAGAGACGCAGAGACAAAAATATGATTCGGCGACAAGTCATGACCACGCCCACTTTCTCTCGCTATGGAGAGCGACGCCACGAATTTCGCATCGACGATACTCTGAAAGGCCCTATACTCACACAGACAACTCATTCGAAGAGGATCAATACCAATTATGCGCAAACTCTGCACTGATGATGCGCAGAAAATGCAGTTTAAAATTCACGATGCGCGCAATTTGGATGTCTGCAGTGTAGCTACGCACCAGTATGGCTACTGTAGAATGGAATGTCGAGTCGTGCCATCAGATACGCTTGTCTGAGTGACAGGAAATGCCGAATCTACCAATATCCGAATCGTTATCCGATCCGAATCATGACACTTTTCGGATATTCGGTATTCGAATCAATATCCGACTCATGGCACATTTCGGTGATTCAGATTTCGAATCAAACGGATTTTGGAATTTTTCCGGTTAACCGGATTTTGGATCATTCGGATTTTGACGTTTTTTCGGTGAATCGGATTTTGAATCATGAAAATTTCGGTTAATTCGGATAGATATCCGAAAATGAGTGAGTCGGATCCAATGTATACAAATAGAGGGTGTACTTCTAATACTCAGCCTTCTCTTTTTGGTGTACTTCTATTAGCGATGTACTTGAAATAGAGGTGCACTTCTAATAGAGGAAATACGGTACATGGCATGCGGGTGCCAATTTCCGTGCAAGTAAGAGCTTGCCCTGCCAGTAATTAATCAAACATTTAAAATTATTCGATTATTCTAATCATTTTGCGGAAACTTAATTCTTGAGAACCTAATGCTCTTGAGTTAGTGGCAAGTTAGCATAGCATGAATGCTACAATGAGGTTCCATTAATAAGTCGTCTTCTTCTTGAATATGAAGCTGGAACTGTTGAAAAGTCCTGTTTTTAACTATCAGAATTTTTTCGGGTGACATTTATTAAGGGCATCGTACGCGCAGAATACCGTATATCATCGTATATCATTTTCTTATGTTTTTGTATAACTTGGCCTCTCTAGTGAACCAAAATGGCGATGGAATCTATGAAAATTCGGGGACCTCGTCGCTGTCACTATTCTGCATGTGGAGTTTGTGCCGTAACTGTTTTTTATGTTGTTTGAAGGCCGCAGCAACATTCTGTGAAAAAGGTGCCAGATTTCTGGTGAGAACTGGTGGCGGATCTTCATCTTTCACCCTTTTCAACCTCATAACCCTACGTTTCTGACGCGCCGTAGCTTATTGATGTGGTCTACAGAGCTCATTCATAATATAGAGCCTGAAAATGTGAAGTGGTCTTCAGCGCGAACGAATCTCAACTAACCGTTATTGTCATGAAGCAAGTCAGAAAGTCTGATAATGATTGAGAGCATTCAAGATGTTCTCGCTACTACAACTACGATTACCTTGCCTGCGACATCGGTGATTCCAGCAACGTCTACAACAGTGCTAACAATTACTCCGACAGTTCCATCTATAATATCTACTACCACAACTACTTCAATAACAACGACACTCAGTCAGTAAGGTCGCATAGGGGTTCATCACTACGGCAAAAACCCAATCATGGTGATCCAAGGGTGAACATAATAATTAAGATGCCCTCACTATCACATCAACGACCACCGCAATATCAGCGATCCCGGCAACCTCCACCACTGTGGCAGCAATTACTCCGACTGTTCCACAAACAATGTTCACTACCACGACTACCTTAATTATTACGACGCTCACTTAGTAAGAACGTAGAAGAATTTCTCACTATTGTCTCCCTAATATAACCGGGAGCCTTCCTAATGATCTACATATGAACGCAGACAGTTAAGATGCAGTCACTACCACAACGGCATTTGCGACTACATCAGCGATTCCAGCCACCTCCACAACGATGTCACCAATTACTTCAACGTATACACCTACAATGTCTACTACCACAACGACATTAACGACGACAACGCCCGGTAAGAAAAACATTGGGAAGGGTTGTACTTCATAAGTATTTCGAGGCTTGCTCATTTAAATGTTCTCAAAAGAAAAACCATTCAAACCGTATGCAGTGTCCGCATACCACAATGCAACAGGCTGGCTCCTTCAAAGTGATGACACATACTACTGTTTGGGCCGGTAGTTCTTTTTTTTGAACAAAAAAAGAACTCATTAGACTGAGCATCAAAAACCAAATTCTGTGCAGTGCAGATTTTCAAGAAACATTTCATTTGATCAAATGAGGAACGTATTCGGTGTCATAACTTTTGAATGTTAAATCCAAGGTGCGAAAGCGCGAAGAGGCGGGTGAAATCGGGTAGGAGCAAGGTGGTGCTATTAAATGACTCCGATGCTGGTGTATCTGCGACAGATACCGTTAGGTGGCGTCAAGAGTTCACTCGCGGCGCGACGCGACGTTATGATTGGCTTACGTAACGAGCAAGCGACGTCGCGTTGCGCCGTCGTGAGGTCTTCACAGTGAAGAGTTGCAATACATCGACGTTGAGACGCAAGTGATGATCGCGAAGCGAAGTTCATCATTTTCTCTTGCATGATCCGGGACTCAAGGAGCGTCTGGAGTCTTCCTCAGCCAAATTCTTCTCAAGTCCCCTTTTTTATTGTTTTGTCATTACTACAGAAAATTGTCATAACGAAAACAAAAAGGTGCGATAAAAGATACAGATAAATGATAAAAAGGTACATTGCCGTGAAATATACAGAATAGAATCACATATTGATTGAATTTGCTTGGCTACGGAAAATAGCGGAAGTACGCAATTGCGCGTGGTCGCCTAGGGTCCGCGCGCCATTCACACATTGATTTCCGCGCTTCGCGCTGACATGTGCCGTCACAAAGCAAAAAATCTGAAGGCCGCCTTAGACAATAACATGTCTAGATAGGTTTTCCCGTATTAGACGTCTAGAGAAATGTTATCAGCAAGCCTTTTGCAGCTGACTGAAGGTCCTTTATTTCTCTTCGTCAACATCCACTACCTTCTGTGATTTTGTCACATCAAGACTATCACACCCATTGTTTTCGTCTTAAGAGCTGAAAATAGATTGTTCACCATACCAGGGAGAGCTCGAAGGCTTTTTGGGAGAAGGTTGCATGTAATCAAGCCATCAAATCTTGAACTCGTGGCACACAAGAGGTGGATGCAAGCAGAGGTGAAGCATGCAATGAAAAGCTAAGTCCCTTAGGAGGAAAAAGGGGCCTTTACGACTGTTGGTTACCTATTGCTCACAGGTTTTTTCTCTATCGAGTCGATTTCTCACTTTGTGTTTCTTAATTTTCCGAATATTCGGTCTCTGACTATGTTCAGAACCCTATTTTTTGAGTTTTCGATTTTCGAATTTGTATGTTCAAAATTCCAGTTTTTCGATTTTCCCGAGCATGTCCGAAATTCGACTTATTCGCGCGTTCGATTTTCAACTGAGTTGAACTCGACTATATTTGAAAAATCGATAGCTACTATAGGAGTCGTAGGCACTTGTGGCTTGGACATTTAACTTCTGTCGAGTTCAATGTTTGAATTGAATCTCGAAAGTCGATGTTTGAAATTCGACTATTCGAGTGATCGATTTTCGAATATATTCAAAATTTCACTTCTTCTGAATTTCGAATATGCTGGGTCTCTAATTTTTTCAACCTTTTGCTAGCTGAATATGTTGGAAATTTTATTCTCCGACGTCTCTGCAGTACAGCTCGATAAAGAAGCGAGGACGCGTTTTCGTGCCTTTTTCGTCCTTTTTGAATAACTCGCTTCAAACATAACCATGAGCGAAGCAGGGGCGATATCCATGATCCAGGCGTCGAGGGCTACCCAATGGTATAGCCTTTGTGGGGATCACGTTCACATGGATAGAAGTTCCGCAATGAACCAGGTTTGTAATTGTGATACCGTGGCGGAGAGTGCGCCATCGTCTCTCAGTGAGTTTCCCTGTGCCTGCCGTATGCAGAGAGCTGTCTGATCGCTAAACTTCTACAGTTCTATACGAAACTTCGATAGTGGCTATTCAATGGGGTAGCCCTCAACGCCAGCATCATGAGTGTCCCCCTAGTTTCGATTAAAGTTAGGCTTAAAAGGAGCTATTCCAAAAGAATGAAAAAAAGTGAAAACGCGTTCTCGCACGCTTCTTGACCAATTCCCACGAGATTTAGTGAACTTAACAAGATACATACACCTCATATAGAACAACCGCTTATACTTTGTCAATAAACTCTATACAGTGCATTTCATTGTTTATGCACACCTCAATATTTAACGCTACTACTTTCGTGTGGTGGACTTTAGGACAAAATCATTATAGCATACCTCGTTAACGATGGTTCGCACCTACTCATAGTTCGCCAATGGGGAGCAAAGACTTCCCGTAATTAAATACATATCTCTCGCAGACGTCGCGCTGCGACCAGCTCGTTGCGGTGCGACGAAGGGACGTGCCTTCGCATCAGAGATGGAGGGAGAGTCACCACGCTGAGCTGAACCATGCTAATCGCTTTGCCATAGGGAAGGGCAGAGACCTGATCTCCTAGTCGATTCGGTTGTATAAGAGTATCACAAAGAATGACTTAGAACATATTAATTGAAAGAACATAGAATGCCATATGAGTGCAATAAGATTGGTTGAAAACATTTCACGGATCAAGGTGTGAATTAGAAATAAGAAATACAACGAGGAAATACGAGTTTGATAAAGTTGAAAGAATCCATACATAGCTGAAGTTACTGAATGAAAAAGCTGAAAATAGAATGAAAAAATGAAATACAAAGATATGGAATGCACAACAAGTTTATAATTTCCCAACGGCACAAAATTCTTACGGAAGTGTAGAAGTTTTTCTTTACAGAGTATTTTTCCATGCAGGGTTTTTTCATGATTAAGGAGGAAAATTGTTCGGAAGCCTATCCTCGGTAGGTAATCGACAGCATAAAAGCTGTAACTTATGTTACATAAGTTATGTGACATACGAAATTTTTTGAAAACTTGGAATTTTTTTTACTATACTCTGTTTACCCTTAAGTGCCCAAAACACGGTCCGCCAATAGTCCTCTAATTGGCCCGCTAGTACCGTGTACGACGTCCACGACGCGGTCTCGGCAGACCCGTGTGTGCATCCGGTGTGCAGAGCGATCGATTCGTCAATGCCGTCACTCGGCCACCCACCCTGCCACTGTGCCGTCGTGTCTACCGAGAACGCGTCGCGGACGTACACTACGGTACTAGCGGGCCAATTAGAGGACTATTGGCGGACCGTGTTTTGTGCAATTCAAGATAAACAGGGTATATATAATAACGCATGCCATAGCAATAAGAATCATAATGTAATAATAATCGTGTAATATTCATGCAATGGCTCTAAATCTGTAAATAATAACCATGTAATGACTCAGAATGTGTAATATGTTATTGTAATCAACCATTTCTACCACTCCTGTAATCAATAGTGGCGAGGAATTGGTTCCCTTCTGTGGTCCAGTCGTGAGGTGCGAGGTGCAGCCTTCATCGTGGTGGGCGCCTGTAAAACTCGTCCGAGCCCCAGCCCTCCCTGCCGCGGAAAGATCTTGGCTGTCTAATGTCTCTCGCAGACTCGGGAGGAATATTGCTGTTGGCAACTTTGACGAGGCGCGAGATGGCGTATAGTTACCACATCCTATAATGATTTTGTCCTCCCCTACTTTCCGGCGTAGCGTTCGCAGTTTTCACTATCACTATCGTAAAAGTGGTGTTGGGAAACCTCCCTATCTATGTTTTTAGAATTTCGTCCTTCCAAGAACTTTTCAAGTAACACTTTACATGATGTTTGTCCCTTTCATTGTTTATGAACATTCTGAATGAACTTCGACTAAAACACCTCCTCTTGTTTGCCAATATACATATTTGAGTCACAATTGACAAACACTTCTCATCTCAATATGGCTTGTGGTTCTCAGCGGTCCAGGGTGGAAAAAAGCTCAGATCCGGACCCCTATGACGCCTGATAAAGCAACCTTGTCCGGAATCGAAGGGTATTTTGGCTTGTTCCTGGTTACATGAGAAATTCCAACCCATGCGACTAGAATTCTATCTCTGAGGAAGTGCAGGGGGAAGTTTCCCAAAAGATATAATTTGTGGGTTTGTAGGCATTTATTGAGCATAACGGTCATTGTCAACCATATTTGGGCAGACCTGAGTCTGTTTCTGTCATAGTCAAAGGTCTGAAACGTAACGACAACACTGCGAGAGAGGTTAAGGTTAGGTTTCAGATTTGAGTGAAATTGAGAGCGCCAGATATTTATTAAACATGTTTTTTGATGCTCTCGACTTGAAAGAGATCACCTGAACTTCACAGACCATTTTCAGTAAACAAATGCTGCTTTCATCTTCATCCCAATCTGAGACCTCACCTTACCCAAATCGACCAAAATGTTCCTGTGTAAAAAATGGAGGCGGGCGAGTTCGTGAGTGCGATTGAAGTGAAGGGACTTTTATACCACTCCTCTCACAGTGTTGTCGTTACGTTTCATCGCTATACAGACATTTGACTATAGCACAAACAGGCTCAAGCCTGCCCGTGTCGGGTTGACACTGACCCTTGTGCTGGATGAATGCCTCCGAATCAACCATTTATCTCTTTCTAGAAAGCTCCCTGCACGCCGTCAGAGAGAACTCGCTCCGTAAGTATTGCTTTTTGTCTTGTAGTCGGAAACAAGCCAAAATATCCTCCGATTCCGGTCATGCATGAGACGGCTGCTTTGTGTGGCGCTATGAAGGTCCGGATCTGAGCTTCATTCACCCTGGACAGGTGATAACCACAAGCCATGATGAGAAGAGAAGTATTCGCCAATTCCGATCCAAACATGTAGTTTGGCGAGTAGCGAGAAGTGTTTTAGTCGAAGTTTGTTAAGAATGTTCACAAACAATGAAAGGGACGAAAAACCATGGAAAGTGTATAGGAAAAATTCTTGGAAAGACGAAATCGCAAAAGCATAGGTATATAGGTCTTTTAACACTCTGAATACACTAGTAATAGTGAAAACCGCAAAGTACCACGCCGGAGAGCGGTAGCGTTGAAAACTGAGGTGTTCATTAACAATGAAACGCACTGTATTCTTTGATTTCTAGTAACTACCGCATACTGCATACAAATTCAGTCTATTCCCTTCAATCGACAACAAAGTCTACATAGAGTGTCTTTAGCCTGCATGACTTGCAATACTGCTCTTGTTCAAGCGGTCGCTGCTGGATCAGTGATTCCTCTTCCCGGATTTGTAGCACAATCCGCTATGATCACGTAAGTAATTATGACATTCAGCATTTGTCAAACGGACGCTTAGTTCCAGATGAAACTCCATGAACTCATTTTCTAGTACGAGCGCTCCGGATCCAATGGGATGCGTGGGATTGACGGTGACTTGTCCACCTGGTGTAACCAACTTGATGCTCGTGAGTTTTCGGAAGCTCTGTAAGTAATTTTCTTTGTACAATGCTACTATAGTCATTTGCTGTATAACCGGATTATTGGATCCGAAGCGTCTGTACTAGAAAACGTTATGCAGCGTTACTGGCAATTAGACACCATTGGAAGCTTTCTCAGCAAGTTGCGTTGTATGAAATTAACGTCTAAATTGTTTACTCTTTTCAGTTCAACTTTGGCATTCCCGCCATAACAGTTCCCGTGCTGGGTGGTATTACAGCAACACTGAACTGCGCCGCTGACGGCACGTGGAGAACTTTTAATCTCCCTATTGGACAGACTGGAATGATGATCACACGAGTGTGGTGTTTAACGCCTCTGGGTGTCTTGCCACCTGGCTAACCAGGAGGATTTCCTGGTATTCCTGGCCGACGCTAATGACAATATAATGCGAGACACTGATTTCTCTCTATTGTTATTGTATTAGGTTATGTTCACGCCGAGTGTTACGATTGTATACGGTTCAGGGCAATGCAATGAACTCATCGCGAGAAATGATTATTTGCTATGACAGATAAGTGCAGCACTCTTTTCTAGATTTTTTCTCGAGCTCACTTTCTCACGCGTTGAACAGAATAAGCCGCTTAACAATTGTGGAATTCTTTTTTAGAAGGCCTAGTTTTTATTAATCAAGGATACAATGTTAGCCTGCAAACCGGAGATTAAGAAGAACCAACCCGTAACAAACAATAGCAGATTATGCGTCACAAACCACAACTTTTTCACGATGGTGCTTCTCTTCACATATGCGGGATAAAACACAATGAGATCGATTACAGCAGGTATAATAAGTGAAAGCAGCATACCGGCTGTGATCCCTACGAACGGTATGATTTCGTTCAAATTCGGAATCGCGATTGCCCACATCACTGAAAATGTGAATGATGGACGGTGTTTTGTCGAAGTATAGATTGCATCCGTAGTACCCTATGGATTGCGATATCACACCTGGATAAATGACTCAAAAATTTCTATTCCGCTACGAGTGCGACCACGAGCGCCCGACGCAATAGAATCCCGCGGCGTCAGTTTGAATCGAATCAAAGCAAACCGATGGCGGACCTAGCGGAGTCTGGCCTTAGCTGAGCGCCAGCAGAATGAAAGGGTCGTGCGATGACCTTGCCGCAGCCTGCTGCGTAGGTAAGGAACCTACACAGTTCTGCTAACAACGAAGAAGTATTGCAGATTTAGAAATTCTTCAACGCGCTATACATTCACATGTGTGCATCGAAAATGACTCACTCGCAAAGCAAACGACGCCGGCACGAAAGAGGTATTCGAGGACACGCATAACGGTCTTCTTGCACTTTTTCGTCTTCAACCTATCCTCCAACTTTGGCCACAACATTTCAACAATCACGTAAATCTGCAGAACGTTGCCAAAGAAAACCACAAACACAAGAAGAATTTTCACTGTTACGTTGACACTGAAATGGGTGAATAGCTTGTTGTTCACAGGCGCACTAAGAGTGTATACCAATGCAAGCGTGTACCTCGATAGCCTCCTGCACAGAGCAAGCTGCGACGCAGTTACGTGGCACCCGTGGAGGTGTGGAGTGATTATTGATTGATCGCCGCAGCGCGTTTAATTTTCTTTGCGGTAACACATTGTCGAAATAACTCGCTGTCTTTATCTTTATCAGATTCCTGTCTGTAGCTGAACCGTAGTAAAGGGAGTCGAAACATACTCTGAGCAGGAGTCTGGGCCCGCTACAGTTCATCTACGCAGTCGCTTTCAGTCCGCAAAGTGCATGCTGATTGTGAAGGCGAGATGCGCTGCAGCGAAAAAAAAAAGCCAAACCGCCTGGGCGATCCGACATCCCTATTGGAGGATCCTCGAAACCGCGCCGCAACACTCTTTCGCACACCGCGTGCACTTTGCGGACTGAAAGCGATTTCTTAGATGCACTGTGTCTCGGAATGACCCTGAAAACAGAAGACTCACACTGTGTCTGGCAAATTCAGAGTGACACTTCCCTCAACAGCACTGCCAAAGGTTATGTAGCCAAAAAATCCACAGTATGTGTAGATTATCGTAACGAGGCTCATACCTAGAAAACTAGTTCATATATACATCAGCATTCTAGTTATGTTTAAGTACTTGAACACTTGGCACAGTTCGCCTTTATACATTGCTTTCATTGTTGTGCATTGGCGCAAACTCAGTGCTCGTATGTTGTAGCATGTGCGCACCGAGTTTGCGCCAACTCATACAAAAACCCGCTCCACGTCCCTCTGAAAAGTCCGAGTGGTCAGCGGGATGATAGCCGTGGAGCCCGAAATCCGAAATTTTGTCGCCCGCGGTAGTGACTGTAGTGGGCGAGCAGCTGCTTCGTGCTGGGGCGGCAAAAACCTCTGAGTTTAATTTTTCCAAAGATATACGCACGCACCGGTACGCGGCGCGGGTGGCACACCGACACCCGACGCGGCCGGCACGACAGCACGCAACGCGGTCAGTGCACCGAGCGCCAACTGTGGCCGCCAGCGGTTGAGCGGGACCTCCAGCGGCCAGGCGGAGCTTGACGGCACTGCAGTCATCCGAGTCCGGGATCAGAAGCGCGTCGTATGCCTTCCTTGGAAATTTGCGTCTTGGGCGTCGAGCCTCTTTTGGGGGCGCGCTTCGCCCGTCGCCCGTGGTAGGCGCCACCCCGCCCTTATCCCTGCGATAAACACGCTCTCGTGTCAGGAGGGCGAGCACATGTCTATCGCATGTCTCTTGAAAAGTGGGTGGATCGGAGAGGGCGTCGAGCTCCTTTTTGTCTGAGAACACACACCAGGAAACGCTAAGTCGATTTGTGCCGACTGTATAGTCCGTCGCATTCAATCACTCTGCTTAGCGGCAACAGTGGCATGCAGAAAATCAGGTGGTGATGACTATCGATCAAAAGATTCCGTCACAATTAACGTCGGGATGTATCGTGAAGAGACTTCGCATTCACTGTTGAAAGTTAGCGCAAACTCGGTGCCATATACTATAACATAGGTGAACCAAATTTGCGCCAACCTTCAACAGTGAACGCGAAGTCTCTTCGCGATCCATGCCGATGTTAGCTGCGGCTCTCTCATTGAATGTCACGGTCTATTTGTACAATTGTGGGCAAACGGCACGATTACCTGTAGTGAGCACACCTGTCCACCCGAGCATGTCCTCTGGATGTCTGAGTTTATTCTCCAGTGGTAGTACCTAGAACATTACATGTCTGAATTGCAGAATTTTATGATCGACATTTGTTTACATTCATTTTAATTAGACACTATTCAAGCTTGTACATGATTTCCTGTAAAAGGCCATTGTTGCTTGGATTTCTGTGGCTTTTCTCGGAGGGACATATAATGTTTGCCAATTTGATCCAGGTTCTGATTGGGTTCTTAGCTTGTTCGTTCTGCGGATGCCGCTGGTCTTTGTGAGCCTTTAGACTTCTGTTTCCCGTAATCGAGTTGTCCTTTCTGTTTTCCGATGCTCTCAACAACATTTTGAATCATCCCTAGCCTCGTATACAAATTGTGGGAATCTCAATGGTTAGGCGCGAAAGTTTCTCAAAAAGTTCCTGATATCCGATACCCAAACTAACCATAGCTTGTCCTTCGAACGAATATAGCAATGCTCCAGCCGATGCGACCACGCCATCAAAGCTCGTGACCCAAGGAAGATTGGTCAGATTATGCTGGGCAACTAGAAGTTCCTTCAAAGGTTTTGAAATAGCTGTGAAAATATTGTTCAAGAGAGGGAAGCAAACCCACTTCAAGTATTAGTCCAATAGATGCGAAAATAAAAATGTTGCCAATGAGACAAACAAACGTCACTGCTCGCATTGATCGCACAAAGTTAATGAGTACCGTTGGAATTGTGTAAATCAGTAATAGTTCTGTAGTTGACAGACCAACATCTAACTTGAAGTAGGCAAAAATCTAGAAAAAAAAACGTTTGCAGCTGTTACTGTATGGCCCGTGTAAGTCTAAAAAGAAGGCTAGGGAAAATGAAAAAAAAGATGGCTATCGATCGAATGAAATTGCGTCCTTTTGCTTACTGCGGCTTCCTGCCCGAATGGCACGTACCACCCAATATGTCGGAACAAAATTTACTCGCTTTGTTGCGAAGCTGGGCGTAAGAAGGGGAAGAAGCGAAGAGTGTCCGAGGGAAATAGAGAAAGCAACGCACGCACGAACATGCTCAAAATCGGTTAGGTAAGCGTGTCTAAAGTGTGGGGTCCGCTCACCGCGACCGGTACACCGACGTAGCCGTCGCCGGTCTGCTGAGCCGCCAACGGTGGGGCGGTTCCTTCAGAGGCTGAGCGAGATCAAGTACTCAAACCTGGGTCATTAAAACGGCGGAGGTTTATACCTGAATCGTGCTTCTAGAATGCGTCGTGTGCTCCCCTGGAGAGCATCAGTTCACGACTATTTATTGGCTGTTGCGCGGAGAGCAATATTTGACGGCTATTTTGCGGGAAGCAGGCACTTTGCGGCTGTTTTTCGGCTGTTCTACGACTGAAACTCTCAGAGTAGGGTAGTGGATATAATTCTCAAGTTATACCTCTTGGATGTGTTCGACTACAAAAACGTATGCAACACTGGCCACGCCAACTTGGAACGCGATGAGGCAACCATTCACGAAGTACCTTAACGTAGAACCATCATATCGTCGGTCACTGGATGAGGGATCGCCGCGACGCTGCTTGGCGGGAAAAACTGCGCGATCAATTGCCACCCTCCCTTCGTTTTCCCGCTCGCAATTTTTCACGCCAAGCAGCGTCGCGGCGATCCCTCATCCAGTGATTGACGATAAGTATTTCAGCATGTTTTACCCTTCGGCAAATGAGACTAAACTGCAGGCGTAACGTAAGCTAAGTTTCAGCTCCTTACGTCGTCGAGTGCTAGAACAAGGGCTGGAACCGGGGGTAAGTAGAGAACGTAGTGATTGCGGACTACCGCTCAAGTTGTACTATGCAGGGTTTGATGTATGCGTAATCAATTAATGGTGCTTTAAATTTGAGTGAATAGTCTGCGGCACAATCCCCTCACAAGGAAAGACAGTCGCTCCAACCATGAACGCTATACATGGATCGCAGCGACGGTTGGGATTTCCTTCCCTCAGGTTGTCGCAAACTCAATGCACGCACATTCAGCAGTGATCGCACTGTTCGTTAAGGTTTCTTTTTTACGGTGTAATTTGCATTCGGAAAATGCGGAGCACATATACTGCCTTTATACGGGAGTGCACAAGCCCCCCCTGTCACCCGCACACGCTGCTACAGTACTGGACCACCGCAGCGCGGTATGTGGTGGGCCCGTTCTCTCCCAGCCCATGTGACAGGCATCGACTCTCGCATGACCACCTCCCAGTCGTTCGTGTGACCGGCGATCATGCTCAGAGAAGGTGAGTTTTTTCATCTAGTTCTCAGCCGTTTTCAGTTGTTTTGGCGATAATTCAAATGTAATCGTAATGGCTAAAGGTTAGGGTATACATGAAGCTTTGCAGAATCCTTCGCGCTACCAGAGGATTGAGAAAACATCTTTACTCTTTTTTACCAAAAAAAAAACGTTCTTCTGGAACATTTATCAACTGTTCCAAATCCATGGGTCATTTACCCGCATTCCATTACGACGACATCTAAATTATCACCGAAACAACATAAGACGGCAAAATAAATTCAAAAACGCCCCTTCTCTGAGCATGATCGCCGGCCATGCGGACGAATGAACGGCGGTCATGCGAAAGTCGTTGCCTGCCACATGGGATGTGAGAGAGCGGGCTCGTCACAGACCGCGCCGCAGTGCTGCATTACTGTAACAGCGAGTGCGAGTGAAAAGGAAAACTTGTGCACTCCCGAATAAAGGCAGTATTTGTTATTGCTTATAAGCAAATTCTTGTTACTCTTTTTTGAAACCTTTTGACTTACTATCTGAATGTTCAAACGATCTCTTCCACTTTTGTACCACGTGCTTCTTTTTATCGAGATATGACCACGAGAAATACGTATTTTATTCAGAAATGTCAACAGGTTTGCCATACAGCAGAGTCCTGAAGCAGATATTTCAGGAAGTAGAATAATTTTTTTTTCCGAGCCCCCGGACACAACGCTGAATCCACTGCAGTTCTGGAACGACTCCATTGTGAAATTATCGTACCCACGCCTTTCTTCACTGACCAATAAGTACTATTGTGCGCCCCTTGGCACAGTTGAGCGGAAAGGATGTTTTTTTCAGCTGGCCTGATTTTGAGTGACTACAGAAAGGTCTTGAACTCAGAAAATTCCAAAATGTTACTCTTTCCCGAAATTAACGTCCTGCTGAATAGATTCATCCGTTGAGCTCAGTTTAATATGTAAAACTCACTCATTATTTGTATTATCCTCATGCACTATTGAAAATGATTTATAAATAATATTAATTATTTGAGCTATCGTATGGGATATGTAACGGAGTCGAAGTCAAAATTTTTACCGAATTTTCCGTTTTTACCGAATTTACCAAGAGAAAAATGGGTAAAATTTTTCGGAAAAAAATTTACCGAAAAGAATTTTCCGCACACCCCTGCCCGGTAATGTACCACCGGCCGTGAACACTTAAGACTTTTCGGCCTCTAGGGGCAAGCTATGTTCAGTGGCCCAGGTCTGGACAAAAGAAACGGCATTTTGCATATTCTCTTCGTCATCTGAATTTTTTATGGCCTTATAAATTTTGATATCGCCTTCGTACATTTTGGATGTAACATTGAAACTCGAGATGCGATTGGGTAATTTATGAGTGAAAATTAAAATCATTATGAGTGAAAACCCCGACCCTAACTTGGAATGTTCTATCCGTGAGAAAACTTTCGATTCATGCAATGAGACGTGGTTGGATACCAACTACAGCCAACTTATGGAGCAGTCTACGGATGGGTACTCGATCAAATGCCATAGCAAAGTCAAAATAGACTACATAAACCCGATTTTAAGACTTTGTCCAGCCTTTCAGTGACGTAAGCATGGCAGTTTCCACAGATCTTCCTTTGCGAAACCCGTACTGTTCTTTATGAATTATGTTGTTATCCTCAAGGTGCTTCAAAACATGCCGTTGTACTAATACTTTCTCAAAAGTGCGAGAGAATTTCGAAGTTATACTTATTGGTTACAGGAATCGCTGTAAGGTTCTTTTTTGGTATGGGTGTCACGAATGCATGCTTTCAACGAGCCGGAACTTCGGCTCGCATGTAAATCAAAGTGAATATATGCTCTAGCGGCTATACTATTTGACAAAGCACATTTTTGACGAAAGTAAGAGGTATTCGATCCGGAGAGGTTTAGAATGAATTCGGCCATTTGCTTAGGAGCTCGAAAATCTCTTCTCTGTAGAACCACAACGAATTTTCCATAATGGGTAGGAAACAGATGTGAAATTTGCTAGACCTTTTGGAAAACTTCGGTAAACAGTTGTGCTTTCCCAGAATCTGTGGATACCGTATCATTGCTCACCACCTAACTAGGACTGGTCCGCTTTTAAGAGCTAAAGGATTCGTCCATAGCAGACGTCCTAGCGTCAAGTTACCGTAAAGTGACGCTGGGGGTTTGCATATTCCGCATTTGTTATTGATATGCCTCCCCAGCGACTCCCCAGTGACCGCTGCAGCCGGCCAGTCGCTGACGGTGAAGACACAGTGACCGTAACGGCTGTCACTAATATTATCGATACCACCGTTAACCACGTGCCGTCCTCGGAAACGCTGAATGCGCCAGCCGTCAAGCGTCATGCGCCAGCGTTTGAGCGCTGGCGCATGATGCTCCGATGCCTTGACGCTTTGCCGCTGGTCGTCTGCAATGGACGGAGCCAAACGAGTTGATGTATCTGTAAAGCCTGTTTTGATCTCTGGATTCTATATTCTTTTTCTCAACGGAAATGTTGAACCCGCTCAGCTGGTTCTTAACTTTTTTGCTAAAAGTCTTGTACTCGTCCCAGCACGAAGTATTATTGCTAGACACAGCTGCACGCCACAAGGAATCTCCTCTCACCAACATTCTTTTGAGGTAGCGTGGCAAACGCAGACTCGCTAACCCACACAAAAATATCAATAAGATGTTGAAGGCACGCAATGAAAATTCCGTAGGTTTCATCAACTGACATAGCCGTGTTAAAAGATCCAAGCCATTCAACACCGCTCAAATACCTCTGGATTTCAGAATAATTCGCAGCCTTAAAATCCTCTGTTCAAAAGACGTGGGTGGGCGATACAGAAAAATCTATGCAAAACTCAATTGTCGCGTGGCCACCTGAGCCAATCAGCGAAGTTACCTGAACGTCTTTGACCAGCCCACGCTCATTGCAGAAAACAAGTTCGAAAAACGCATTCCCTCTAGTGGGAAAGGGCACATATTGCATGAGATAATGAGCATCTAGTGTTTCGCGAAAGTTATTTGTGACTGTGCAACTACTGTTACAATTTTTCGCATTCAAAAGAGGCAGATTAAAATCCCCGAGAATAATGCACGAGTGCTTGCACGCACAGAAGTCACTGATGGCTTTAACGAGTTGATAACTGTTTCTGGCGTCACGGCTAGGAGTTCTATATACAGAAATGAGTCTGATTGTTTTTTCGAGGTACACGTCACATACAAGTGTTTTGCAGGAGTCTTGAACAGACTCCTGTAGAACTATTTTATGGGACAATGATTTTTTTAGTAGCAGAACAAGGCCACCGCCTTTTTTATACTTTCTGTCACATCTAATCCCGATGTATTGAGAGTTTCCGACGGAATTTTGAACGATCGCAATTGGAAAAAATTCATTGAACGAAAAAACGGAATTTGAAAAAAATTTATCGACGAATTTTCAAATTTCAAAAAATCTTGTACAATTATAATATCCAACACTAGGAACCGCGTCGACTGCCACTCGCTCACCCTTTTAGCTGGCTTCTAGTGGAGCGGTATGACTTTCCAATATGGGGGGAGGGGGCGCTGGAGCTCGTGCGGCCCGAAGGATACGCTTCCATTCAGAACGATTCATAGCAATGGTTCTAGCATTGAGGGCACTGTAACTTTGTTTATTCAGATCATGCTTGAATTTTTCAGCCATATCTTTATACCAGCGGCGCCAGGCGGCTAACGCCGCCCAGCGCCGCTGGCGAACCGGCTTCGCCGGTTCGGTGGCCGGCTTCGCCGGCCTTCTATCATTAGCCTGCCCTCACTGAATATGAGACGGTTCTGCCAAAGCGCAACGGATTCGTCGGAGAACACTTCTTTTAGTATGTTTTTATTCGATGTACTTCTGCCTTGAAAAATATCAGTGAAATCATGAGTTCCCACGCGGAAGAATCCACTCACTTTCTTGTGTCACTCTGGGCAAAGGTCAGACTTGAAGCGACATCATTAGGCGATGGGTGAATTTATTAGAAACTCAGAGGACTGTAATACTGTAACTACAGCGCACGTGGAATTGAAGAAGGGTCTGATGAATGCAATGCCAGAGTCCGCAAAATTTTGTCTGGCTTGTACATGAAAGAGAAACCGTTTTTCCAGGATAAAATCACATTAAAACGCTCTCAATAATTGTTACTCGGTTATAATCGTTTGCGTCCGCATTCCACGACTTTTAAATGCCCTAATTATTTATCTTTGTGTAATAAATCTTTTTTCGAAATACCCATCTCGGTTTAGCTCCTACGTTTTCGTTCTTGTTTGCCCTATTTTCACCGGCTCATCCATACATTGAGAGCGGGAGCGATGGAAAAATCTAGAGATTTCCCCCCTCGGTTTCAATGTTAGGAAAACAGTCGAATAATGCAGTGCATAATTGAACTCTGCAACCTGTAAGCGGAGCAGATAAGGTAGGAATCCTTTCATATATTCAAGAAAAAAAATATGCGTTTATTGCTGTCAACAAATTAAAATGCCCATACACAATCAAAATAATCAGGAGTAATAAAAAACATAAACACATGAATGAACAAACAAAAAAAAACAAAACTTCACGTATCAAAAACAAAACCTACAATAGCAGAACGCATTCAAAGAGAAAGCGAAACATTAGATTCTAACGTATACATTCGACCATCAGAAAACAACAAATTAGAATGTACATACACGTTCAAAATAATCAGCAGCAAGAAAACACATAAACACATGAATAAGCAAACAAAGCAAAACTTCACATATTAAAAACAAAACCACAATAGCAGAACGCATTCGAAGAGAAAGCAAAACATTGACATCTATTGATTCACACGTATCCACACGAACATAAAAAACAGGCAGAATGGCTAGAAGACGTTTTTCTTCCCAGAAAAACATACCTAAAACTCAACTTGAAGAGAAACTATATTTAGAGAAAAACTTCTGGATAAACGACATTTTTCAGTAGGTTGGACTCTGATTTGACCACCACAGCTTCCGGTCTGCGAACCCTTGATAAAGCCGTGTATAGTTGACCATGGCTGAAGACGTCCTCGGGAAGGCAGAGACCGATCTTCGAGAATGTTTGCCCTTGGCTTTTATTAATTGTCATGGCAAACGCGACCCGAAGTGGAAACTGTCGTCGTCTCAGGCGGAAGGGAGCGCCATCCCAGTGGAGGTCGATCCGAGGAATGATAGTGAACTGTCCCTTCCGTTCCCCGCTAATGAAACGACAGCCAAGAACGTAGCGACCCATCGTGTCAACCTTCAATCGGGTGCCGTTGCAGAGCCCTTTGTCCACGTCAAGGTTCCTCAAGAGCATCACTATTGCTCCTTTCTTTAAGAGCAGCTCATGAGGGGGCATACCTGTAGGGATAAGGGTGTTCAAATACTCTGTTGGCAGGTAAATTTGGTCGGAATTGTCAGACAAAATGGCCTCGTCCACGCTTTTGAAAACCTTTTCGTCTCGATGATTTTCAACTCGGAGACGATTCAGAGTCTCCACATTGATAGCGTGAACATGGGCATTTTTCGGAGCCAAAATGGCCTTCTCTGCAAGCTCATCCACACTTCCAGGCTCGATGGTTTCTCCGAAAATGGACGTAACCAAATCTCCTCGAGAAATGCGCTCTTCCGAAATCAAAACCCGATCGTCCCCATCGTTCGCTTCACCACTACCGACCTTGAGAAGAAAATCTTGCCAATGCCCTCCAGCCTCGCGAGCACGTATGTTGGACGTGAGACAATACTTCGCAAAGAGTGACCAAAGGACTGAACGATTGACACACGCCTCTACAGTATCCTGCCTTCCTCCATGCTCCACTATTGGCAAAGTCTGTCGGAAATCCCCTCCAACCACGACCAATTTGCCACCAAAAGGGAGGTCATTTTGCATCAGGTCTCGTAGGAGAGCGTCAACAGCTTCAAACGCTGCTTTTGAGGTCATCGAAATCTCATCCCAAATAATTACGTCGGTTTTCATTAGTATTCTAGCCTCCTTTTGCTGCCTCTTCATCGATGACGACCTATTCTGGTCAGATACGATAAGCTTGAATACAGAATTGACAGTTCGGCCTCTAGGCAGAAGATTCGCTGCGATTCCGGTCCAAGCTACGCACAGAACATTAAAATGTCTGCCAACAACAACGTTATAGATAGCGTTGTACGGATAGGTTTTGCCGGTGCCACCCGGACCATCAATAAAGAAACAGCGGGCTCCCTGCCGATTAAGAGCAGCTAGAATGTTGTCGGCTGCTGTCCTCTGCCGATCGTTGAGCGTTTCGTATCTACGGGCTCCTTCGGCAGCGTGCTCCTCGTGATCTAATGGTACCTCGGGTATCTCGGGCCTTTTAGCTTGAGGAGCGTTTACGAAGTCCTGCAATCGCCGACCAAGTCTATCCATTCGATCAGCGACATCAAAGTAAGCAAAAATAACAGCTTGATCTCGACTGAAGCCACGATGAACGAAATCTTCAGACATGGAGTCTGAAAATTCGTCCCAGAGGGTGCTGGCATTGCCAACTTCGCAGTAGCAAAGAAGGCAAGAAAAGAAGCTTCGAAGAGCAGGCGACGATCGAAAGTGTGCTGCTTCTAGAAGGCTCTCTCTGAAGTACGAGTCATCGTCGAGAAGGCCCGCTGCCTTGGCTGCAGCTAGAAACGTTTCGTACTGCCGGCCTTCAATTGTTCTGAGATCGTCGAAAGACGTGGCTCCTTTGCGATTTAGGAGGAGAATTCGGAGTGCATACCTCTCTGTATCCGCAGGAGAGCACGGCAACATTCTTCCTATGACTTTGTCCCCACCTTTCTGTCTTGGTTTCCACCCGTTTCTTCCAGTAAACACGAAGTGGTTGGGTATTTCCGTGTAATACAACTGGCGGGAATCTCGGAAGTTCGCATTAGTCTGTTCCGCCCCATCGAAGATTCTCGCACACTGCTCATTCAGTTTGAAATACGCAGTGAGATTCGAGTCTCTCTGAGCCGCTAGAGCAAGAGCGACTTCTTCTCTACCTTCAACGAAGGAGACTGTCTGCTGACGTGGAAGGTGGAGCATCAAGCGTTGGACAGTATGAGACTTCTTCTGCAATTCAAAGCCAAAGATTCGATGCGCAGCCTCTGGTGCGCAGACATACCGGGCATTGAGGTTCTGTTTGATCTCATCCACGGGTTCGCTGCTCCCAATGGTCACTCTAGCCCTATCAGCTCCTTTGTAAACGTATTTGTAGAGATATTTCACAGCTGAAATCATTCCACATATCTCTACATTAATGTGACCGTTATATTTGAGTAAGAGATACGGGTTGTATGGAACAACCCACTCGTCCCCATAATCGCCCTCATTCATAGACACCACAAAGCGTCCTCTCCGTCGAAGATGAGGGTAACCATCGTTTTCCACCGAAGTTGACTGGCGATGGGCTTTCGGAAACTTCTTGGTGCATTTTCCATCCTTCATGCAGGGCGCTTCAGGAGAAAACACGCCACATTGGCGATGCACCATAAATTTCTTAACAGCCTCGAATAATTCCGGCTCCTGTGATGGGTCAGGCACTTCCCCACTACAGAACCTGTCAACATCTTCGCCGGTGCGTGGCTTGAAGTCGTGTTTGAGAATCAACAGCATGTGGCAATGTGGAAGGCCACGCTTCTGAAACTCTATCACCATTACGTGAGCCGCTACCTCTCCCAGGATGTGCTTCTTGAAAAGGTCTTGACGGAGTTCTTTCAGTTTCAAGTTGAACACTCTGGTGGTGAGATCCGGGCGGTCTTCCGGTGACTGGCCAGGAAACAGATTCTCTTTGATTTCTCTCCACTGTGGATTACACGTCATGGTGAGAAAAATATCTGGCTTACCATGCCGAGCAACTATAGCCATTGCATCCTGGTAGCTTTGCTGCATGTTCCTTGGACCACCCGTGAATGATGACGAAAGCACTATTCTCCTACCCGGGGGGCCACTAAAGTCTTCATCTTGAGCATCAAAGTGCTCCTCAAGCCCTCGATAGGTGTCAATGCGGAAATCCTGCTGGTTAGCTCTTTGCCAGTGCAGTCTATTTTGTTCCATCTTCACAAATGAGTCCACGTAGAACTGCTGGGTAAGCTTCCCTCCATGCAGTAGTGGATTAAATTCGCCGTCTCGAATGGAGAGAAGATAGGAATAGTATCTCATTTGAGTCAACCTTTCGCCTTCAGAGTTTTGCAGCCCATCATGCCACCCGTCGACGCCTCTCGGGAAAAACAGGGGATACGTGAGTGGGTCGCATCTCTTGTCGGTATCTGCGATGAATTGGAGACCCGCTCCTCTCTGATGAACAGCAATACTGGTATGCGCCGGGACTTCACCGTCCTCAGCCACGTATACAACTGCTACCTCGTTCGTGGTAGGCAGGTCGTACGGACGTCGAGCTAGCCCTCTACCCGTAGACTCCTCAAACACCATCTTTAGCTTCGATGGTGTGCGTCCTTCTCTTCGAGAAATATCCTCTTCTGCAATCTCTACTTCTTTCATCATCTTGAATGCCTGGGCATAGGGATTCACCGAAGCGATAAGGTGACTCAGCATTTCCATTAAGGAAGAATCGCAGCCTGCATTTTGCACGTTACCTAGCCTTTCTTGTGCAGTCTCTGAAGTATCCAGGATGTAAATTTGCCCGAATTGTCGTTGCTCTCCCTCTTCTGGATGCAAGGGTCCAATACGGTGGTAAATTTGGTCATGTATCCGGAAGCAGTAAGGACCGGGTCCTCTTGGAGGCACAATTCGCGCGCCCATTGAGGCCATCGCGAGGGCCGAGTTGAATTTGCGTATATCATCGTGGAAATTTATCTGCCTTCTCACTTCTCCGACAGAGGAAAGGTCGACAACGAAAAGGTTTTTGAGAGCCTCAGGAAAATCGCGGAATTTGTCAAGCCGAGTGCGGCCCAGATCGCAACACTGCCTAAACTGGCCTGGGTGATCACCCTGAATCTCGTCCCTGAAGTGCTTAGCTCCACAGTCTATACAAATAGTCTCCATGTTACCAAGAAAATGCTGTTCAACTTGCCGATTACGAAGAGCAATTGCAGCTACATTGGAGCGACGGCGCCGCTGATTTTCTCGCAATGTTTCCTCTTCCCTACCTCCTGGCCTCGCACGTCTCCTTGCTTGTCTCCGAGCGTTATCGTTCAATCGAAGTGCTTGCTCGTCACCGCTTTCATTCTGTCGCCGTTGTTCGTGATTCTCAGCGTCCGTTTGTAGTCTTAATTCTCTTTGCTGAACACTTTCAGATTCTCGTCGTTGGCAAGAACGTTCTGTTTCGACTGAGAGGCGGGATTCCCTTTCCTGTTCGGTTTGTGACTGACGCCTTTGTCGGAGACGCTCCGACCGAGTTTCTCTTTCCTCATCGGTCTCCGACTGACGTCTTAGCCGATGGCGCTCTGTGTCGGCTCGGAGCCGTGCTTCCCTCTCTTCGTTGGTCTCAGATTGACGTCGACGGCGTGAGCGTTCGCCTTCAGTTTCTCTTCGTACTTCCCTTCCCTGGTCGCTTTGGGATTGGCGAAGCTGTCTTATACGTTCTGATTCAGTCTGTAGCCGAAACTCTCTCTCTTCATCAGTTTCAGACTGTTCTCTTAGCCGACGTCGTTCTATATCAGCTTGAAGCCGGGCTTCCCTCTCTTCGCCGGTCTCAGACTGACGTCGATGGCGTGAACGTTCAGCCTCAGCTTGATTCCTTGCTTGCCTTCCCTGATCTGTTTCAGACTGAAGCCTTTGTCCACGATGTGTCGATTCATCTTGAAGCCGAGACTGTCTCTCCTCATCAGTTTCGGACTGACGACTTCGTCGACGCCGCTCCCTATCCGCTCGAAGCCGAGACTCTCTTTGTTCAGGAGTCTCAGACTGACGCCTTCTGCGAGATCGTTCTGCTTCAGGTTGAATGAAGACTTCGCTAGTATTCGTAGCTGCGAGTCCACGCACCTGATTCGAAAACCCAATTTCTAGAGTATCTACGGGCGCTCCTTGCGACAGTGGGCTAGTCTCTTGTTGAGAGTCGGCAGCTTGCCGTTCTTGCCCACCTCTTGAGTCCATTTATGTTGATAAAAAGTTTAATTAGTCGTTTGTCCAGAAGTTTTTAAATTTTTTGTCTCTGCCTCGAAATTAGATTGTATTAGCAATTATGATAAAAAAAATCCAACTCACAACAACGAAGAGATTAAAAGTATCTTTCCTCAAATGAAGGCGACTATACCTAGCGAAGTGCAGCCTCCGTGAAAACGTCTCGTGTAGTTACCAACACTTCTCGTCGGCCGGATGTTTGGTCCCAAACTCCAATGCTATGCAGTCGATAATCAACCTGAAATTGGAAGACATTATTCCCTTTTTTGAACTCATTTCAAGTACACCTTTGTGAGAGAGGAGATTGAGGAACACTTCTGTGATATGAAGCAAGTAGAGGTTATATGTGAAAGATCAGAAAGCTCTTCTCATATTCGCTGTTCCAGATGGCAGGGTATAAAACTGCGGTTGGGAGAACGGGCGTTTTTGATGTAGACAGTTTATGAACGCACCCATACAAACTGTCAGAGAATTGGAGGATTGACATCTGGTATGTGTCAAATTACAACACCAATGGGGAAAGGCTTCGTGGAAAATGCTATTTGTGTGATGAAGAACGAAAACACCCTCTTAGTCAAGGATACGATAAGGTTGCCCATATCAAGGTCATTAGGAAACTCGTGTAAATGACTCTCGTTACGTAAAAACAGCCCATTCTGCTCAAAACCCCTTTTACCCGGGGAAATTTGGGCATAGTGAGTGGCTGTTTTTACGTAAAAACGGTCCCCTTTCGGCTCAAAAACCCTACCTCTACCCGGGAAAAATTCGGGCATAGTGGGTGGCTGTTTTTACGTAAAAAAAAGTCCCCTTCCGGCTCAAAAACCCTACCTCTACCCGGGGAAAATTCGGGCATAGTGGGTGGCTGTTTTTACGTAAAAACGGTCCCCAATCTGCTCAAGAACCCTACCTCTACCCGGGAAAAATTTGGGCATAGTGGGTGGCTGTTTTTACGTAAAAACGGTCCCCAATCTGCTCAAAAACCCTACCTCTACCCGGGAAAAATTTGGGCATAGTGGATGGCTGTTTTTACGTAAAAGCAGTCCCATTCCGGCTCAAAAACCCTACCTCTACCCGGGAAAAATTTGGGCATAGTGGATGGCTGTTTTTACGTAAAAGCAGTCCCATTCCGGCTCAAAAACCCTACCTCTACCCGGGAAAAATTTGGGCATAGTGGGTGGCTGTTTTTACGTAAAAACGGTCCCCAATCTGCTCAAAAACCCTACCTCTACCCGGGAAAAATTTGGGCATAGTGGATGGCTGTTTTTACGTAAAAGCAGTCCCATTCCGGCTCAGAAACCCTACCTCTACCCGGGAAAAATTTGGGCATAGTGGATGGCTGTTTTTACGTAAAAGCAGTCCCATTCCGGCTCAGAAACCCTACCTCTACCCGGGAAAAATTTGGGCATAGTGGATGGCTGTTTTTACGTAAAAGCAGTCCCATTCCGGCTCAGAAACCCTACCTCTACCCAGGAAAAATTTGGGCATAGTGGATGGCTGTTTTTACGTAAAAGCAGTCCCATTCCGGCTCAGAAACCCTACCTCTACCCGGGAAAAATTTGGGCATAGTGGGTGGCTGTTTTTACGTAAAAACGGTCCCCAACCTGCTCAAAAACCCTATCTCTACCCGGGAAAAATTTTGGCATAGTGGGTGGCTTTTTTCATGTTAGCAGTTCTCATCCGGCATATTTGGGCAGAAAGAATTCTCAAAGTTAGACACCCAAGCCTTGAGTGTCTGTGCGAAAAATGATTGAAGCTTCATAGAATCGAGTTAACATCGGCATGGATTGTGAAGAGACTTCGCGTTCACTGTTGAAGGTTGGCGCAAGCTTGGTGCCATATGCTATAACATAGGACCACCGAGTTTGCGCCAACCTTCAACAGTGAACGCAAAGTTTCTTCACGATCCGTGCCGATGTTATATCCTTAATTGGGAAGGGTGGCCCAGAAGACAGAGAAATCACGGATAAGTGAGGATGTATAAAGGAAACAGAAAAATTTCGAGAAAATTCTGCCAACTTTCTGGAGAGAATTCTTTTCGGAGGTTCGCCAAAAATTACTCAGAGGCATCGAATAGTTGAAGTAGCAGAGAGTGACGAAGACAAATCAAAGGAGCGAAAATGGAAAGGAAAATGCGAAAGTTAAGCATATTCCCTACCCAATAATGGTACCATCCTAGATTGTGGGGGGATGGGTTGGAAGTTTAGATCCGTTTATGAAAATGATGAGAAGCTCTGATATCAGATGATAGAGCTAAAAATCATCACTGTTCTATTTCTCTATAGAAACACATCAATCGGTTCGTTCCATTTTCGCCACAAACCTTGCGTTCCCCCATCTAGAATGGTGTCCAGCTACTTTTTTCCAAATATGTGTGATGAAGCGCATACTAAACATCAAGTCTAGCAGGGAATATGCTTGGTTGGTATCAGGAGGTGAAACGATTGCAAAAAATATGACGCACCTAAAGAGACAAAGCTGCTGCAAGTCCTTGACGCTTGAAAATGTTCCCCGAAGACCTTCCTCCGTATGCTGAACATCTAATTTCGTATGCCGGCAAAATTTAATGCGATGTTTGTATCATATCTCAAGGAAGCCGCGAAGCACCGATTGACTCGCTATCGTAGGAGCGTAGCGGTTGCCTATCAATATTTTCCATTTCAAATTAATGATATGAACGATACACGAATCTCACCAAAATCGATTGAACTGTTTGAGACGGAGAAATGAAAGTTGCCAATAACGGTTGACTGATGTGACTTCGGCGGGAAGAAGCAGGCAAGCATTGTCGCCTAGCCTGTGGAATCCGCGCAAATTCATTTCTCATACTCTCTGCTTCTCTGCGCTCTATGCAATACGCTTCAAGTCTCCATCTCTAAGGAACCAACTTTTACAGGTCAGTTACGTGTTAGAGAAACTGCTTTGCTTCTCACAACTCATTCAAATTTTGACAAAGTAGATCCTGTCAAGTTCCGAGAATCAGCAAATCTCTTTAATCTACGTAAACAGAAGCTTGATGGAAGATAGAACATTTCTGTTTAAGATCATTAATAAATGCGTCGATACTATCATATTCCTCTTCCCACAGTTTTCTGTAAGACTTACCTTCTGACAAATCTTTTTCAACATTCGACGGTAAGGTAATCTCACATATTAATAGCCCGTTTCGAGGTCTCTCAGTTTTTTCTTCCTGGTCGCTAATCTTCGAAGGTCTCAGTCGCACGGATTACCGGGCTGCATTTGCTGACTTTGCGTTCGTTTCCGTTAACACAATTTCGATGCCGGCAGAACGTGAAGATGCTTGGCATTGAAATCATGTACAACTTCTACGGGACTCAGAACGCAACCGTCTTGGGTCGCAGTAGAGTCTCGGCAATCAAAGTTAGGAAAAACACGACTGGCGAGCTCTGTAAAGTTTCCACTACGATGGGAAATAACATAAGTCCGAGAGAACCGAATCGGGGGTCCCACGATGACCTGCAGTAATGGCAAGTGAGAAAATTAGATCCGGAATTACTATGGGGTTTCGCTATAGGTTTTGACGCTTTGCACCTGCCGCGACGGGCGCGCTCCTCTTCCAACCTCTAAATACTTTCCACTCTGTTATGCGAGATCAACTCCAGTACACAGTCCACGACAACGGTTAAGGCGTCCGGACGGTTGCGGACTGGTCCCACCACGATTCTTCACTGAGAAACTTTAAGCGACGAAATATGCGACTACGACGATGGTCCCACCACGATTTGCCACTGAGAAACTTTAAAGGACGCAATATGCAACACCCTCGGTGGTCCCACCACGGTTCGCCACTGAGTAACTTTAAAGGACGCAATATGCAACACCCTCGGTGGTCCCACCACGATTCGCCACTGAGAAACTTTAAAGGACGCAATATGCAACACCCTCGGTGGTCCCACCACGATTCTTCACTGAGAAACTTCAAAGGACGCAATATGCAACACCCTCGGTGGTCCCACCACGAATCGCCGCTGAGAAACTTCAAAGGACGCGATATGCAACACCCTCGGTTGTCCCACCACGATTCTTCATAGAGAAACTTCAAAGGACGCGATGTGCAACACCCTCGGTGGTCCCACCACGATTCGCCACTGAGAAACTTTAAAGGACGCAATATGCAACACCCTCGGTGGTCCCACCACGATTCGCCACTGAGAAACTTTAAAGGACGCAATATGCAACTACTACTGTGGTCTCACCATGATTCTTCACTGAGAAACTTCAAAGGACGCGATATGCAACACACTCGGTGGTCCCACCACGATTCGCCACTGAGAAACTTCAAAGGACGCAATATGCAACACACTCGATGGTCCCACCACGATTCTTTACTGAGAAACTTCAAAGGACGCAATATGCAACACCCTCGGTGGTCCCACCACGAATCGCCACTGAGAAACTTCAAAGGACGCGATATGCAACACCCTCGGTGGTCCCACCACGATTCGCCACTGAGTAACTTTAAAGGACGCTATATGCAACACCCTCGGTGGTCCCGCCACGAATCGCCACTGAGAAACTTCAAAGGACGCGATATGCAACACACTCGGTGGTCCCACCACGATTCGCCACTGAGAAACTTTAAAGGACGCGATATGCAGCACCCTCGGTGGTCCCACCACGAATCGCCACTGAGAAACTTCAAAGGACGCGATATGCAACACCCTCGGTGGTCCCACCACGATTCGCCACTGAGTAACTTTAAAGGACGCTATATGCAACACCCTCGGTGGTCCCGCCACGAATCGCCACTGAGAAACTTCAAAGGACGCGATATGCAACAGCTATGATGGTCCCACCACGATAGCAGTGCTGTGCGCGCTCCCCCTAAACCTAACTCTCTTTCCGCGACCTTCTCTGTGCATTGTGTAAAACAATAACGCGCTCTGACTCATGGAATCGAAATTTGCGGGAAATTCAAACACCCGGTCAGACGTCGGTCAGACGTACGGTCAGACACCGGTCAGACACACCACCACGCCGCTTATTATATGTAAGGATAAGCAGTTCTTATTAATGATTCACATTGCTGGATGTTGCCTCTGCTGGGTATCCAGCTCGCATCCAACCTGCATTCGTGCCAAAGTCACCGCGACCTTCTGGTCTGGACCGGGTCCTTGTGCCAACTGCATGTGCTTCCCAAAGTCCTCCTCACGTAGATACGCTGCTATCACTCCTATAAGGAGTTTGAGAAACGGTTGATGATGCAGCGAAGAGACTTCAGAATACCCACGCTGCCTGTATCGTATTGATCAGTTGCCGAGGCTTCACTCTCTAATTGGTTTTTCAGTTAGGCTACTTTGGTATCCCTAGCACACCTTTACGTTTGACTCTTCCGCTACTTCCACGTAATTCTGTTTCCTAACATAGTGACAAATTTTTCAATAAAATTGATTTTCCGCTCGCTGCACCAACATAACATCGGCATGGATCCTGAAGAGACTCTGCGTTCCCCATTGCAGGTTAGCGCAAACTCGGTGCACCTATCTTATGGCACCGAGTTAACGCCAACCTTCAACATTGAACGCGAAGTCTCTTCAGGATCCATGCCGACGTTATGTATATGAAAATAATAGAGACTGTTCATTTGTTCACTCACTTGGCTTTTCGTTTGTGGCGTACGCAAAAGGCATACATACTATGCTTTAAAGCAGATTCTGCCATGTCCCCATAGTCCAGGTAAGTGTTGCCTTCACTGAAACAGAGGAGCAGCAATTTATGAGACTATTCAAATGGCCTTTAGTGGCGACTGCTCGCCTCTTGCTTTTTATGACCACTGCGAGGAAGAAAGTAAAGGGTTACGAGACATCTGTCGATTTTTTTGCCGTGGCCCGCTGGAGCGCCTGGTGCTCTGGGCTCTTTCTCCTATAAAACGATTGTATCTATATCTGCGATATGAAATGACCATGAAATCCAACATTTTGGGAAATATAAGTCCTCTAGACTAGTTTTTTTTTAATTGGATTAGGAGGGTTGGAAAACCTTAAGTTGTCACAATGTCCTGGATAATGGAAAACTGTGCTCCCGTCACGAAAACGAATAACAGTGTTAATAACTTCTGAGATCTATGGGTAAAATGCCAGGTATGCCGTGCAGTAGTTTTCAAAGAGCTGCTGGCTCCGAGAGTGATAAAATCAAGACGGTCGTTTCCTGTGCCTATTGTACTTTCCGAAGCGCGTATTGATCTTTGTAGAACTCAGAAACAGCTTTCATAATCTTGTTCAGAGCCCGAATCGCCCTAATAGCCAACTTTGTGTGCGAGCACATTTTTCAAACTCTGAACAGAGTGGTACGCGTCCTTCACTCATGCCGATTGTTCATTGAGTTATTATTTATATCAAGTAGGGAGTTCCGGGACGGCACGCATGAACGCTTTTGAGAAGGGAGAAAGTCGCACTACGTCTGACTCGCGAAGGCTCCGTTCCTTTTGCGTAAAACCGCAATCTCACGACGCACAGTCGACTTACAGCCTGACTGCATTCATTAAAATTTTAATCGTGTATGATTGCTACGCCTTTCAATTCTTTCCTGGTAGGTCAATTCGGGCGGAAACGCCACTCGTCTTTCTCAGAAAGTCTGATTTCTACAAGCAGTACCCTGCACAAAATGACGAATTCAGAGAAAAGGCAACTCAAGGGATATAGTTGAAGGCTCATGCACGGAAACTCACTCACAGCCGCGAAAGGTACTGCGAGCATTTGACAATTTTGTGCATTGAAAATGTGCTTACTGCTCCCAGGAAGAATACGAGGAAAAAAGACATCTGAAAACAGAACTAGATAATTTGTAATCTTTCGGTTCTATGGTAACACACTACAGATAAATGATCAATGATTGACAACTCACCCACAATCCACCTTGCTTGAATGCCATCGCTACTGAAAAACAACCAGGACCGATCATTCCATTCAAAAAGTTAATTAGGTTGTAAGTGGCGCTGGAACTGGAACTTTGGACGTCTTCTTGGCAATTGATTTGGAGGCATCCAGAAGAAATCAACTAGTTTCACCTGATTCCATGGTCTCGTATGAGTGGTACCTTCTCTTCAGTAGCCGCCGCCATAGAAATTACGGGTCCAAAAAGCTGAATATGCCTCGCTGCACCGGTAGCTGATAACGCGAAACCATGATCACAGCGACTATTGTTGTTCTTATCAGCTCTTCCGAACGGAATCTCCTTCGTTGACCTCAAAATGTTCGCAATCGCTGGTAAATATGCGCATGTGGCAGGCTATTTACAAACATGCTAAACTCTGGTCTGTAGTGAGTAACTATTCAGCCTGACTAGATTGAGATAAAGCTAGAACGTTCCAGCAGTTAGAATGAGGTGAGATTTTAAAATTGGGCTTGTTCGTTCCTATGAACCACTAGGGATGGAATCCAACTCTCGAAGGCAATTTCAATAAAAGGCCAAAATAATACTGGAGATCGAAACGAGGGCAAAATGAGACAGGAGATCAAAACCGAGACTGAAGAGTGAACGAAATAACTGCGCAAAGCAAATGCGACAGGATTTGAAGTGAGAAGCAAAAATAAGGCAGAAACTCACAAAAAGAGGTGACGATTCACTGGTAGAGAAAGCATGCAAGATTTTAGACGGCAGTAGCATGACCATCGCCAATGCTTCCGACATGGAAGCGGGATTGTGGCCAGGTAAACTGTGTCGCCACAGCGCTCCTGGACCTGTCAGTAGCAGTGGTGTTGAGCATTCGCTGTCATCGAGGTCGTTACAAGCGGACTATCCTCCCAACAAAATGACACAGATGTTTGGGAATTTTGTAATCTAAGCATTTTTAGGCGATTTAGGATTCACAGGCTCAAACCCGCCAAAGGTGAAAAATTTCGAAGTTCTGGGAAAAGATGGAGAGTTGACTGTCTGAGAGCATTGTTCACTGTTATATCTCTTGCAATTCACCCCATGAGATTGACTCGTTTGGAAATTTCCAAGATGCGATATCGGTGGAAGCATAAGATTTTTCACGCCCTGAGGGCACATAGATGCAGTTTCAGGCACGGAAATGACTGTCAGCGTGTGAAACCGTAACCAAATTTCTTGGATAGCTTCAAGCTTAAGGGCCGTACATAAGGTGGGCGGAGCTTGTTTTTATGCCCAGAGGGCGCAGAGGTGCAGTTTCGGGCATGAAAACCACACTTAGTAATTGGCTATCCGGATTTGAAAGCAGCGCTACATAGGGTGGGCCCATGAAAAAATCGATTGCTGTGAAACATTTACGAGTATTTATCGAAATTTGGATTAGGGAGTTTCGCGTTGCTACAACGTGCGGAAAACCTAGTCGCGGACCCAAGTGATCAATTTAGTTTTTCGAGCCGGTTCAAAACGAGCATTGAAAACCCATTTTTAGGCGTGATACAATCGATTGGTCGCACGTTGCAGCAATGCGAAACTCCCTTATTTTAATTCTGAAAAATACTTATTTTTCACTTGTTTTTCACTTGTTTTAAATTCTCGTTTTTTACTATTTCACAGCAATCGATTTTTTTCATGGCCCCCACCCTATGTCGCGCTATTCGGAGTGGAGCTGCGCTCATGAAATTTCGGGTACGTTTTCACATCCGGACAGCCAATTAATAGTAATGATTTTTATGCCCGAAACCGCACCTATGTGCCCTCAGGGCATGAAAACTGACTTCGCCCGCTTTATGTACCGCCCTTCGTCTCCAAGCTGCGTTCATAAAATTTTGGGTACGTTTTCACATTCGAACAGCCAATTACCAAATGTGGTTTTCATGCCCGAAACGGCACCTATGTTCCCTCAGGACATGACGATTTGATCTCCTGGATCATCATAATCGCAGAACAACATATGGAGAGTTTTTAGTCGGAGGAGACAATGGAATTTTGTCGATTTCGACGTTATTAAACTGAAAAAAGAACATTGAAATTGTACATTTTCTCGTACTGCTCATTTGTACTATATTGTCTGTATAGGACATGGTTGATAAAAACCAAAGAAGGCTAAAGTACATCTTTTCACTTATTCTTAAGTTACAAACCCCAAATTGGTAACGCATTATTCATGTTTGCCTTGGTATTCTTTGCTTCTGTATGGTGCGAGGGGAAGAAATTTCAAAAAAGCGCTTTTTTGAAAAAAAAAAACAAAGCTGGAAAACGAGTAGTGCTAACCACTCGCAAAAGTCCTCCATGGGACTCTTAGCGAGACCGTTCTTCGTCTCTCCAATGCAAGCATATTTCTCACCGTCTGTCAGAGGATCTTCAACCCGGTGGTCTTATATGTTCCGCAAAGTGAAACTGCATTGAAAAACTGCTCAGTGACGACGCAATTTTTTGTTTCAAAACAGGAGGAGAAGTTTCTAAGCCGTGGTTTTCGCTTTCTCCCACTTCCAATCTCAACAGAAAGCCACTTTCGTTAGTAATGTTGAAGACTAAACCTCTCTCATGCCTTATTTACTGCCATTGAGCTGGTGATTAGCTATCCACTGACCGTTTGATAACCACCCGCTTAGCGGGGGTCAACTCGCGGCCACCGTGCAGATTCCTACCACCCCGGGTGTTTATCACGCTGTTAGTGAATAGCAGTAGCCGTATTCATGAAACTACTGGAGCCTCCTGGGAGGGTTTCCATAACCAGCCGATGTATGCGGCGCGCGGACTTTGGACCCTCCCGGGAGGCCCCCGTAGTTTCAAGAATACGGCCACAGATCGCAACCTTTTTTCGGCAGCATATCACGTAAGTATATAAACTGTTTATCCACTAACTTTAGTAGACATTGAGGCCTACTCTTGATATTAGCAGTGGGAAGACGAAAAATTCGGCGTAAAAACTGCTGTGTTGCAAAGAACCACATTTGATTTTTCCTTCTCATACCATTGTTTGAAATTGTTTGAACCAAGTGAAGATAGTTGGCAAGCGTTAGACCTCGATGCTGAGCGTTCATGATACTTTATCTTCTTGAAAACTGCTCTGTGGGCTGAAGAAAAGTTTCCCCTGTCGATCATCTGGATCGAGGAGCGAATGCGCCCCGACATGAAGTGAAACTTCAAAATTCTTTATTACTTATTTCGAGAGATCCTCGAGTTCAAACTTGTGTGTTGGAAGCTTCTTGTTTCTGAAGAATTCTAGACAATGGAGAGGTCAGAAGAAATATTAAACCTAAGAATTTGAAGGGGCCAAATTTTTTCAGACGTCCGATTTTTCGACATTTGTGTATTACACAAGACACACCGGACAGACGCGAAAAAAGGAGGCTGGATTCTCAGTGATTTTCAAACAATTTTTTCTCCGAAATTTGAGGGCTTTGGGTGGCTTCTTGGCGAGATATCACAACCTGGTAGATCTACCTGCTCTAAATAGTAAAAAATTAAACACGGTTTTTTGCACGCACGCTGCCTTTGAAGGACAAGTTGCATAGACACCGAGCAGTTTTGGATAGCTTCAATAGTTTAGTGCGCTTGGTCGGTGTTCATAGTGGTGAGTTGTCGATTCTGAGCGTGTCAAGTGAAGGATCAAAAAATCTCGCTCTAGCCCAAGTCCGAATAATTGTTGAATAATTTCTGCTTCAACTAACGCTTGTTGAGCCTTTTCAATAAAACCGACTACAGTCATCAGTCCAACGCTCTCTCAGTTTTCAATGAAAGTCGATTCCGATTGATTGAGAAGCCCTCAAAACAGCGAACATCCATGCTTAGCACGAGTCCTAGATGGAAACAGCTACCGAGATTTTGGCAGAAGTTGTACAAGAATACGATGGAGAAGCATTGGGTGTCACCTAATACTGAAGTAAAGTTTAGGCGTGACGTTCTGCTCACCCAAGAGTAGAATAACGACGGATGGATGGATGGGTTATCTTCAACATAAGGCAGAAGTTTGTTACTCAGAAGCTATTCATACTTCTGACCCCCCTCTCAGCCAAAGCGGCCCGCTGGTTTAGAGAGGTGAGTGTGAATGAAATTACACCCCTCCTGCCCTCTCCCTCCTCCAGTGAAGTATGAATGCTCCGGCATCATCGCCGTGACGAAGTGAGAGGGACGGTGCCGGTCGCTTGATGTTCAGATGAAGAAGGAATGATCCCACTCTGAGATAAAAAAGTTTTTAGTGAAGTTGCTGAGTTGAAGGCACTGTTCACGATGAACTTGATCCTTGAGTTTGCTTTGAAAAACAATGGTGGAAGCCCTCAGAAGCACAACAGTATTGGAAAAACAGGTCCGAGAGCCTTCCCAGAGACAAAAAACAACTGTTAGGCTCCGTCCATACGTGGCGAGAGCGTGCGATTGCGCAAAATCGATGGTCATCGTTGGCACACGATTCGCTAACCGCTCACAGATGCTCCTTCTCGCGCGCCCTCGCCCGCCTGCTCTCGCGCGCTTACGCCAGTATCACGAAGCAAGCAGCAAGTTTCAAGCTTACTGCTCCATCACTTAAGCAGGTTGCATTAAATCTGTATTAAAACTTCTGCCCTTGTTTTTCATAATACCACCACGGAAGTCCAAAACCGTGGGAAATGATCAGCCGTTGCGCCGACTCGAGCGATTGATCACCCGATCAAACGTTTTCAATAGAATCAACACGAGGTAGGGGGTGTTCGCCTGTGTTAATTTGCGGGCACGGGCTGCTCCAGCGTTGAGGAGCGTCGAGAGGCGCACAACAGAGGGAACGCCCGCTCTCGCCACGTAATGACGCTGCCTTATGACGATTGTCCTAGTGGGCAAGGCCGGCCTTTTTGAGTCTGGTTGTTGTCACCAATACCGACACGTCTCTAACGTTGACACGCTTTGACCTGCCATCAGCTACAGTGGTTTTGCCTCGAAAGAGACATTAGAATTGAGAATTAGTTGTGGAAAACACACAGAACTCTTCTTCAAGCAAAAAATTTGTCGAATCTATTGTCTTGCTTCAGGTAAACCACTCTGATAATAGCAGGCCTAAGCGTGGCTGTGATAGAGCCATATCGGTGTTGTTGAAAACAAGTGAACCCGAAGAGGCCGTACTCGCCCAGTAGACTACTTTTTAAATTCGTTTTTTTTGCATCTAAGATTGCGTGTAAATCCGTTTTTCCCACTGTTCTGCTTCTGACAATGAGGGCTACCAAAACTGTTTTTATTTGAAAACTCGAGAATGTAGTTCATCGTGATCAGTGCCTTTAAAGGCAGTGGTCAAGATGAAAAACGTTATCGAAAAAAGTACAAAAATCAGCTTAGATATAAAACAGCTCAAAAACTATGAAGGTAGCGCGGTGAAAAACGGGCTAGAATTAGAGTTATTACGACCCTAAATTTCCAGTTCGTGCACACATGCACAGAGAGATCACAGCCTTATGCCAAGCATTCAAAATCATCGACACTCAGAGGAAGAAATGAATGCAAATTTACCTCATAAAACGGTTGAACAATGAAAGCAGGCACTTCAAGCAATGTTTTTGACTATATGTGTACATAAATTCAAAACTTCATTGATTGAAATTCAATTTCAAGCCAGCTGATGTTCTTGATATTAGAGATCATCGATGCCGATGATGTGGGGTGGACTCGTCCACCATCAAAAGACAAGAAAGCTCAGGCTTCGAAATTGGCCCAGAACCGCTATTTTTTCGCGGATTTTTCTTATAGGTTCTGCTACTCCATACCCAGAAAAGTTTAGAGAAGAAAAGAAGACGAGCATATTTGAGCGCGACCACTGCCTTTAACAACGACTGATAACGCTATAAGATGTCCGATATCGTGAAAATTTTCATTTTTTATTAGTGAATCTTGAATGGAGTATGAATCACTCGAGAGGCGCCGCTGTGGCGGGGCAGGAGGCCTGGTAGGGGCGGGAGCCGCGGCAGGGATGAAATTTCTTTCATACTCACCTTCCTCGCGAACCGCTCTGGCTGAAAGGGAGATTAGGAGTATGAATAGCCCATCATGTACCCGACACGACCAGCATGAAAAGAGTCAGGAAGATACGATGGCTTCATGAAGTACACCAGCACAGAAATATTTATTAAATAAGGGTAGGTATACCATTGAATGGGTTCCAGTGTATGATAAGGCTGCGGAATGTTCAGGCAAAGAAGACTTTTTATACTATTCATGTTGACATCATGTGAAGACAAAGGATTTTCGATCGCGAAACGAAAGCGGGAGAACATAAGAAGAAGCCTTCTACCGATTTAGCCAAGCCAATGCAAAGTTTGTGGGGCAGCGAAATATTAATGAGCAACCGATTTGCATCTACAATTCTGTACCCGAAGCCCGCGCACACGATCTACAGACTAAATAATTTTTTCGAATTTCACAGATGTTTCAATCGTCGCCTTAGCACCGAGGGTGGTACCTCGTACGTTTCTAGGAATCCTTCCCTCTTGCGATGCTCGAAAACGTGAACCGATGAAGGGTGAACGACTTGCTCTAAAAAATGTGCTGAACTTCCGCTAGATACCTTCTCGTTCTATGGAAGGAGCACTAACCGTCATTTGAGACTGTCACCGCTTCATAGCCATCGTCGTGACGACTACTATCCGAAACGCCGCGTGGTGGGCAAGGACAATATTCAGCGTCGAATCCGGGCCCACCTGGTGGGCCGGGCTGAAAAAAAAAATGAATTTACTTCAACTACCAGATGTGGCATTGCATTTTTGAACGAAATTGCTACCGGTCCGGGATTGCCCATCGGCCCCGGCATGCCAGGTCGGCCAGCATTGCCAGCTGGTCCGGGTAAGCCGTCCGGACCCTCTTCTGCTACTCCAGCTGGGCCGCAGGGTCCCTGGCGTCCCTGTGGTCCAGGGGCTCCGGGAGCACCCTGGGGGCCCGGGATGTAGCGAACGCCATCTCGACCAGGTTTCCCTGGATATCCGACAGGTCCATCGCGCCCTGCAATGAACAGTCCTCTTCCAAAGCCTATCAGCTTGAGTTTAATAGTTTTAAGGAACATACCTTGTTGACCGCGATCTCCTTTAGGTCCCCGTGGCCCGGGCCTGCCGACCTTGTAGTTTGCAGGTGCTCGTTGGCCATCTATTCCCGGACGGCCAGGAGGTCCAGGTTTTCCAGCCGGTCCGCGAGGACCTAGTGCTGAAGTTCATATATAAGGTCAAGTAAGTAAATCTATTATTCTCGTATAAAAAAAGGATATGAGAGTGTAAGAAGATGTAACTGACGTCCAGCCGGGCATTGAATGCAACCGCTAGCGATATCCATTGCTGGGCTTGCATCAACACCATTAGGGCCCGGCGCACCCGGTTCTCCTGGATCTGTAAATGTCTGATGTTTATACAATCATTAAACATCATATGAGTAACGAAACGGATGATGAAATCTCACATCCGTCGTCTCCATCGAGACCAGGCATGCCAGGTGGTCCAGGTGGGCACATTGACTGCGAGAGGCATCCTAAAATTGAAAGATCTCCTGAGCAGTAGCTAGATCGAATACACTACTTTGAGACAATTCGGTTGTCTTGATTTAAAATGCATGTGCTAACACTTGATTCCCGAACAAAACTTATTCAAATTCATAAGTGCTCGAACCCGGGCTTCGTGATCGCCACCTTCCACCCCACGCACTTTTGCTGTCCCTATCAAAATGCGCAATGAGTGACTTTCGTTCCAAAATATAGCGTGAAAAGGGTAATGCCGCTATTGAGTGGCTGCAGAGGCAGGTAGCTGTCATCCATCACCACGATCCATACAGCCTCTAAAAAGTTAAGTGCGTCAGTGCGGCACGCTTTAACTGTGTCAGGGTAGCAGAGAAAAATTATGTGCTAGCCTTGGCACTGTTCAGTAGCAATTCTCCACTCAGTTTTCTCCTTCGTTAGTTATCTTGGCCCGCGTGGCTATCATCCGGTCACGCACGGCCATTATACAATACCGCTCGAAGAAACTGGTTAGAAGGCGCGCGGGGACGCATTTTCAAACTTTCAGCGTTCTTTTTCTGAAGCTTTGTTGAAAATGTAACACGATGATATAATTAAGAAACGTGCATGGGCACAACGATGTGGTCAATGTTTTTTGTATGAACACTTCATTGCTGGAGCTGTATTAGCTCGAGCCTTGGGCAGCTTCGTGTGAAGTACGGACGGTGACGGAGAGACGCGAGTAATCATATCGGGCACTCTTTTTGCATTCCAAGTTGTTCCATTCCTTAGTTTTATCCAACAGGTCCCCATCATAGTCTGTCGATGGGTTGCATCCAGACCGGTCAATACGTATAGAATGCATTACTCTCTGAGGTCGAAAATCACTCCCGACGTGTCCGGACTTACCGCGCCTATTCCACCCGTGGCCGTTCCGGTAGATACGTATGCTTAGGCTCCGTCCATGTAGACGACCAGCGGCAAAACTTCATGGCATCGGAGCATCATACGCCAGCGCTCGAAGGCTGGCGCATGACGCTCGACGGCTGGCGCATTCAACGTGTCCGAGGACGGCACATGGTTAGCGATAGTATCAAAAATATTAGTGACATCCGTTACGGTCACTGTGCCTCCAACGTCAGGGACTGGCCGGCTGCAATGGTCCCTGGGGAGTTGCTGGGGAGTCAGATCAATAGCAAATGCTAAAGATGCAAACCCCCAGCGTCTTTTTAAGGTCACTTGACGCTAGGACGTCTGCTATGGACGGAGCCTTACTGATGTGGGAAGTCCTCCCGTTGTGGCCGGACTGCGCCTCCCACAATGCGCACTACGGACGGGATAGGGTGGCGCTGGATCACTAGGGACGGGAGAGGAAGGAGCAGTCCGGCTTTCGGCCGACTATGAAGGGGGCCTCATTCAGCATAGTCGAGGAGCCTCTTTTCCCTCCCACCTTCTCCTATCACTCTATCACCTTCCTCTATCACGCATGGACATCGCCGCAGTGCATTCATAGCTGATCCAGGTTCCGGTAGTAGGAGAACAAAACGAGTGGTAACCGCGACTGAGTAAAACGCCTGGAATGGTTTCATTAGTCTAAGCAAAAACTTCAGCACCTATTCTACTGCAAGCCTTTTAATTTTTATTGTTGTTGAGTGGGCATTAGTGTAAACTCGTCTATCATCATTATTAATTAGTTTAATATATTTTCGATTGTCCAGAGACGGAAACAAGTTTCACGAGAGTTTCTTGTGAACTCTTTATTCACTCTTCTAGCGAGAGAATCATTTTCACTGCGGTTGTAGGAAGACCAAGATAGTGAGGAGTTTATTCGTAAAATGAAGAACACCAGCACAGCAGGACACCAGAACACAGCTAACATACCTAGTGTCAAATCTAGTCGCCTTTTATGCAGCTTGATTTTCCGCTAAACCACCTAGCTCGGTAGACAGAAAAATAGGAAATACCCAACGTAGGCGGTCTCGAACACCCGGCTACCAATAACGCATCCCCTAATTGCAGAGGTCGACGCGGTGACCAGACGGCCACAACAGTCATTTACAAAAAATTCTCTGGTCAAATACTCCCTTTGGATTCAACATTTTCAATCTAAAAAAAATTGCGACCGGCTATCCAACGGTATAATAATTGCAGTCTACGGCTGTTGTATGTAGCGTGATGCAGCAGCCGTAGACCGCAAATGCGGACTAGAATTTGGCCCCGAGAACGACAGTATGTGTACTGTATCACGGTTTAAAAATCACACCCAAACTTTGCACTCAAATTTGTACCCGAGCAAGCAATATATTTTTGTTCCTCATCCTTGAAGGCACAGGACACCCAGAGAATTATTTTTTAGTTTCTATGCAGATCTTGTAGAGAATCACACGCTGATCACAGTGGTATGTCTAGAATCGTCCAAGACCCCCTTTAAACAGAATTATGGCTCTTTGAAAATGCCTATATTTTGAGGGTGGAAAATTGGTGGACGAATTGTCTCAGGCCTGCATTTCTCTTCATTCGCAATCGTTGCACGAGAGCGAGCCAGGATAAGGAAACAATTCGGCATTGGACTGAAGAGCGACGACTTGTTGAGATTCATTAATCCCTAAAGCCATTATCGAGATCGGAAATCTAGTAGGCTGTGTGGCTCGTGGTGGTGGGCGAAGGAGGTCGGGCCTGTGGTGTTCGCTCATATCTCGCTAATTTGGGGAATTGAGATCTCGCACTCGGCACATGTTACACATGAGGCGTCTACTACACAATCAGTTCAAAATCAGAAAATTGATATCCGAGGGTGTACTGTGCCTTTAACGATACATGGACCCTGTGCTTAGTTGTCGTACAAAACAGAGAGCGTAACTAAATACTGTCCTCACCATGGCGAAAATCTAAACAGCAACAACCGCTGTTGCAGCGCGCAGCTATAAGATAATCGTGCCAACCCCGTTGTCCCAGCACGACTATCCACGGTCCCTGCGTCACTTTAAGTGGTGACAGTAGCTTCAATGACGAATAAGATTTTAGCAACAAAGGAACATGCACTTAACCTTTAATGAAATACCGCAGACAGAACAGGATCCGCAAGGGAACAACATGGCACCGTGCGACCGGCTACCAACTCGTTTTCGACCTGCGTGCTCAATGATCCAGTATCCGAATCTACTGCTAGGAGCGAGTGCGGCATTGACCTGCGCACCCCTCTCCCGTTCACTAACAACTGTTCTGAGACCCTACACTGGGTTTCGCTTGCGCTGTTTCATGGGAAATCCTCCTATCTAAATGCAGCTAAAGAAGAAAACAATGCACCTATTGGAGAGCCTCACACAGATCTTTTGCGGTCGCCATTCAACTAAATACATTTTTGCCACTGCCCCAGCGCCTCCCACACACCAAACTGTCACCTTTCCATGGTCTCGCTTATGGGTATCTGAGCATTTCAAGTGGGACACATGAATTGATAGTGTCGAAACCAGATTATTGAGTGGGTCGCTCAAATTGAAGAGGCATATAAAAATGTAAACTCACTGCATCGTCCCGCTCTCTTTACTCGACTAAAAACGCTCTCAATTGTCGGCTTTTTCGGTGGACTGGTATCCATTGCTATCAGTTGAGTCCATGCGTCATCGGTAAGAGCCTTCAAATAAACCATTTTCAATAACACTGTTCATTTTTATGACTCCATTCGGTGCAATAGCATTCGCTTCATTTACACTGTTGTTAAACGTCATTCCGAGCTTCTCCCTTCCACAAAATACCAGATTTACCTCGCATGGATTTAATCCATTAATTCTTTTTTTCGGAGGCCCGTTTGTTTATGCACGTCTTAGCAGCTCTGATGAGATTGTAGTGTAAAATTTCCGCCGATTTTTCATTTTCAGCAGAAGTGCTTGATGAAGCCTGTGCTAATTAGAGGGCATTTTCAGGACCGCCACACGTGTCAAGCGACGCTCCTGCTATATACTATGGCCAACAACACCATTGTTGTTCCACATCAATTCAGCTGCCACCCAAACAGGAAGTATGAGGACGGCAAGGGCGATGAGTTGGCCGTCGGAAGCGAATTTTCATTCAGCTCTAGGCCCGTAATGGTCTCGAAATATAGCACTAGCGCTCTAGTCCATCCGAAGACTCACCTTCTATATGGTTTGGACAGCTCGATCGCCAGAACTCGCGATGGCTGATGATGCAGCGGGTCAATCTTTGCATGCGTAATAAGACCTTGCAAAGGCAGAGTCCAGCAGCCCGCGGCCAAGGATCTCGGAGGTGTGAAAAACGTTCTGCTGGAAACTTCCTCCGGAAAATTTCAGGATTCACCTGTGAAGTTTGGTAATTTCCAAACACGCATAATTTGGTGAACGCAAATTTCCACCTTCATTCCCATGATGTTCTGTTGCTTATTTAATTATTAACTGACTACTCATAGAATATTAATTCAGAAAATTTACGACCCCCTTTCATTTTTCACTAAAAATTTCACGATCCCTCACCTCGAACCGTTGGCAAGCTATCCTGCTCGGAACTGCGCGAAGACGCATTATTAAGTGCATTACGCTAAAAAGCACACTCCTTATTGTTAATGACATCAAAAAACTGTTTCAGAAATTCAGATTTGTCTATTACCCCTTCATGTAATAGGTACTGATTTCCAGATGGCATTTAAAATAAACTGCATTTTGTTCACACTTGAAAGCATATTTCAGGGTCGTCTCTACGCCAGGGAAAAATAATGCTTCAAAAATCTTGCGTAAACAGTAAAAGAAACACTGAAAAATGAACAAATGAACAATTCTTATGTACATAACTGAATACTTACTTATCATTGCAAAGAAATCAAGAGGTATTCTGCAAAAAATCCAATACTCTTCCGTCAACAAGAGACTTTTCAAAAAAAACATCGGAAAACCTGGAAATCAAATGTGTCGAACATCTAAATCAATGATTCGAAAAAAAACTTATGTTTTTCGGAACTCTGGAAAACGGAAAAAAATCGCCTAAAGAATTTTGGTGACAGCCGACTCCTCCCCCGAATAGCCTATTCGCCCATAGCGCTTACCCCCTTGACACTGGAAGGTGACCTTGCCGGAAAGTTAGTCAACGAAACATAAAACTTCATAATCTCGCGTTGAAAACCGCCAGGTGAGTCAAGGAGCTCGTTCGGCCACCCTTTGATCAAACAAAAGGCTTTCGTTACTCGTAAGAAGCCCAGAAAACCCTTTGGCGATCAGCAGGGCTCTCAGGAATTATTCTTCCCTACTGCTCTCATTGTCCGATATCTGCGCGACTTTTTGTTATTCACGCGTTTTCAATGGTTTATAAAATTCGAGGTCTGATTATTGCCACGACACGCGAGTCACAGCGCAAATGTGGTGGAATATGTTTATACTCGACAATGTATGCAACTATAGCTGCCCGGACGAGGCGAAGGACGGTGGAATCTAAATCTGGGTAAACGATGCCCTCCATAGGGTCACGAGAAATATCAAAGTGGATTCATGAGTGACACCGATCACCTAGTGAGCTACAGTTGGCACGAATCGCACTGATATAATTTGTTGTATTTTGAAAGTTAGTGCAAACACTGTGCACGTACGTTATATCATATGTGCACCGAGTGTTCGTCAACGCCCAATAAGAAACGCATAGCGTCAATGCGATCCGTGTCGCCTGTGTGTTCACAGAATCCTATCAGTTGCCTTCTGATGGCTTGAGGTCTCACCTCGAAGGCTCTCATCTCCTTCATGCTATCATTGTAGAAGTGATTGATGTCGTCAAAGATGAGATTGGCCACGATCCCGCAAACGGCAATCATCCCCACGCTTATCGATATCGATAAGAAAACGGCCACAGTCACTCCATCGCGCATTCTGAAAAAAGAAACAAGGATCTGACACCAGATCTGCCATCTCTGCTAATCCCAATCTCTATCGCTCTAACCGGATGCAGCAATTTAGGGAAATAAACATGAAAAAAATTAAGACGAAAATCCTGTGAAAGGCGAAAATGTATCTGGAAAAAATGTTGGTAATAGCGGAACATATCTTTGATTAGTTAGACATGATTAACCCGAAGAGCATCAACTTCACCGGCTTCAAATGAGGGAGATGGGTTATATGCCCAGCGGTCATGCTCAGAGACGTGTTTTTTTTTCAATTTTGTGACCCGTCTCCGATTCATTCAGTGATAACTTAAGTGTCATTGTCTCGAGGGGTGGGAAAATCGTCTATTGATTAGAAACAAAAGATAAATGCTCAAAAAGTTTGTTTTTTTCTCGAAAAAAAAAGTTTCTCAAGTTTAACACTGAGACTATCGAAGAGGAAGCGAGAATTTTGAATAAAAACTCATTTTCTCTGGCTCGGCCGTCTACAACCAGGGTCAGGCGGGCAATGAGATCGGTCGGTGGAGAGTGCGGACCCCCCCTTGCGGCGTGTGGCTCGTCTTTGCGTCCCCCCCTCCGTAAACTAGCGAACAAAACCTCAATTTTTCCGATTCATTCTCTACTTTGGTTTTTCGTTTTTTTTTTTATTAGAAAATTTACAAATACTTTTTTTGCTGGCTCGTTCTCGGCTCACTGAAGAGCTAAGGGTCTCAAACTCGGGGTATTAGTAGTATTAGTGAAAAGCTTCAAAACGAACCCCATACAGACGGGACCCATGAAAAAAACGTTTTTCCTCATTCCTGACAGCTGTTAGTCCGTAAGAGATTTTTTAGCAAATTTGACGCTGGAAATGGCACATTGATCTGCTTTTTCGCGGCAGAGGTCACGTGCAAGTTGTTCTCCACAAGCAGTTGTTCCAGAAAATGCCGCGTAGTACCTTCCAGAAGGGTTTACCGAAAATTTTCCCCGATGGGATGGTAGCGATTTTAGGGGTCCAAATCCCATTGAGCGAATTCAGACATCCCAGGGGCTCGTTCGCGCCTCACTGGAGAGCTAGGGGTCTTAAACTCGGGCCCTGAATTGTTTTAGTGAAATGCTTCAAAATAAACCTCCTATGGGCAGGATCTACGAGAGAACAGTTTTTCCCTTACTTTTACAATTACAAGTCCGAAGAAAAACCCTAGAATAATTTTTTTGTGCCAAAAAAAGTAGGCCCTAAAATTTTGCAAATGTTCCAAAAATCATTTCTGTATAGGAGGGGAAGAACGATCATTTCTTTGACCTTCAAGACCTCTGGGCTCTGTTTGCCCGAGAAATTTTTTTGTATCAAACAAGTAGGTCACGAAATGCTGCGAAATTTCGAGAATTATTTTTTTATAGGTGAGAAAACGACCTTTCCCAACCTTGACCACCTCTGGTACATTTTTGGATCTCATCCTGAGAGTGTGAAGCATCTCCACACCTCCCTTTGAGAATGAGATTTTGCGAGGAGCTAGACAGTGAGATAGAAAACTGTTTCATCTAAATCGCACATGTCACACCTTTATGTTATACTCACTTTTTTCAACCAATGAGGTGAAATACGTGAACTTTCACGAGGAGTAACTAACCTATATCAAATCTTTTTATAAATAAATTTCAAGGGGTTTTTAGAGGTGAGCACATTGCTCACTTTATGAATAGCCAGTTCACTAGCGGTGTTAGGTTTCTCATTCCCACAACGATGGAACTTCTATTTTTTTTTCGGAAAAAAAAATATTCGTTTGCTAAGTGTACTCCCAATAGAAACAAAATGACTACGGAAACATTGGAGGAACTCTTGTCTGAGGATAAGTGATTTTTCCTGTTTGCACTGCTTCTTCTTGCTATTCATCCATATTGCATCACTTCAGTATTCAAAAAAATTCACATTTAATGAAAATTTTATTGGTGTGTTCACATTCCGGGGCCGAAAATGGAAAAAAAATAGAAAACTGAGACGATGGCGAGTCCAAACTTGAAGTTTTAAAGAGAAATACAAAGCATTCTTCCGAGCGGAGCAGATCATGATTTTTACTCGCACACGACCCAATTCGGCGCCCTCCACCCCTGCGCGGTCTGCCAAACTGCGCCCCCCCCTCGCTCCCACACTGGGATCATCCTAGTGCATGCTTGACCCCGTCTACAACGCAGCGAGTGAATGTCTAAAGGGGTACCGGTGCTTTTCCGAATAAAGGTCTTATAAAACAAAGCTCCGTAAGCAAAACTAAGGTGTCTTGACCATGTAAACTTTGGAGCGTTTCTAAATAGCGCTCCACTTCAATTAATAGCCAGTCGCGGGCGACGGACGCGGGAAAATACACGTAACTGCTGATAACGATCTTCAGGAAAAAAGGCACGCCCGCCCCCTCACAAACTGGTAAATGCGGAGCTCCTCAGGAATGCCCCCACATATCAAAAATGGTTTCCCTACCGTCTATTCCTACGTACTTTCTACCTTTGCTGGAATTTCACTCAGGTGAGAACTTTTATGGCATGAATGAATCACATAAGTTTTCCTGATCACAGAGACTGGCAGACCTACACATTGTATAGTCATCTCCAATTTACAGACTGACATGAAGAAGCTTCGTGAACGAGATAGCACGCAATCGCAAAAAAAATCCACGATAGAAGAAGTTATGGGTACACAGAAAGGTGGAAACAGGTAAGAATCTGGCAAGGATGAGTGATTAGACACGAGAGGACAACGAGAATGAATCTGTGTAGCGCGGTGAGTACCGCGCCCACATCTTGCACCGCTAAACCTGTCCAGAGCGGAAGGGATAGCAGCTAGCCGATGTAACGCCCTAACTGGTCCCCGGCAAAGTTGTGATATCGCACTAGTTGACCTTTAAGGACTATTCAAAGGTTCTCGCTAATTTTTAACCAGCTCCTTATAGAATGTGACAGATAGGGCATAATTCGGGGCTGAAGGCACAGCGCACCCCGAACACTATTTTAAGATATGGTGCTTATTTTGGAGAGATTCCCACGTTGACCAGGATGCTATCCCATCTTTGAAATTGTTACAACCCTTTACGAACGGAGGCATGACTGCTTGAAGACAGCTTGAATTTAAAGAACGGAGGTTTGGCAGACGAGTTTCCTCGAACCCGTGTCTATCTTCATTAGCAGTAGCTGCAAGAGAGCGAGCCAGAATGAAAAGATAGATGGAAAACGAAAAAAATTGAAGACCCGATTGAATTCGTCGATCTATCTAGCCGCTATTGCTCGAGAAAAAAATAGGTGGAGCTTTGGTAGTGATTGAAGGGATCGGACCCGTGGCTGTTGGCCATATCTCGCAAAAAAAAAGGCTACCAAGGGAAGGATCATAACATGCAGTGGCCGTTCCAAATAAAATATGCATTTCTGTAACCAATTTTCGACGTAGAATCCGAATTTTTACTTCACAGCTGCCGGTACTCTGAACGGAGTTATATGCGTTTTTATTGCTTTACGCGAAGGCGCATCATAAAGTGTAATCTATGAGTCTTCATCGCCTCCTGAGATACACCGAGGTGACTTCAACACCGGGAGTCATCCCATAGTCATCTGGTGTAGAATCATCGTCTCTGGTGTAGAAATCACATCGGTGTATCTCAGGAGGCGACGAAGACGGATTACATGTTATGATGCGTCTACGAGTGAAGGAAGAAAAATGCATATTACTCTGTTCAGAGGAACGTTTCGCAGCTACAATATAAAAATTTGAATTCTACGTCGAAAACTGGTCCCAGAAACGCATATTTCATTTGGAATGGCCACGGCATGCAATGATCCTTCCCTTGTAAGCGGTATGGTATACTTTGTCGCTGAATGAGCGACAGACATGCAATCTAACACAAATCGCGGCGGGACTCACATCGGAGCAATGGCAACCGTTGTCGTAGGAACAGATACTGCAAATGTGCCATAGCCTGTCGCCACCACTGTCGCTGTCGCTGTGCAGAGCGACGCGACCGTGTGTCGCAGAAGTATACCATACCCCTAAGTGCTATCATACCGCGCATGTCGTCCGCGCCTAATGGGCTACAAAAGTTTATTTTCACGTCGAAATTCATCACTTAAATCCAATTAAATGTACAAGCGGAACGGATCGCGCTGATATTTACTTTGCTTCCATTGGCGCGAAGTCGGTGCACCTACATAAAGGCTATAAAGCCGCGAAATTCTCATGGTTCCACGCGTGCTGGTGCGGAGCGGCCGTTAGAGACAGAGAGAGAGCGCATGGCAGGCGAAGGGAGTGAGTCGTGAGAATTACGACTTTTCACAGAGGATATGCGATAACATATTGTGCACAGAACTTGTGCCAACTCATATTAAAGAACGAAAAGTACCAGTTTGATCCGTGATCATTGTATGTTGTGAAAGAAATGCATTAGATTTTGAAGAGCCTTTTTCTTGAAAACATACCTTCAGGAGAAAAAAGCTTTTCCAATTTTTTTTTTCGATAAATTGGAAAGCTCGAAATGCTCGCAAACACATGCACTTCAGGATCGAATTGAATGGTTAAACGAGTTTTATGCAAATAATTATATGAGTATTGGAGAATCCAAATGATCCGGAAATTCGATTTTCTGAGCTGTTTCCAAGATTCTATTTCTCCGGAAATACCGCTGATCCGTCTTTCATTGCGAATATTCTACTCATTCTGGATTTGTCCGGGTTCCTGAGTGTTCAATAAATTGGCAAGCCCTAAATTCGGTTATTTTTCTAGACTAGTCGGTTGCTCTAGAAAACTGATGAACTCTCCATTCCACTACCCAGCTCCTTAGGAAAGTCAATAGGTTCGATTTTTCGAGAAAAAAAAACAGCCCAAGATCAATCAATTTGATTAATCGTTTGCGAAAAAAATTTTGTATACTGTCCTTATCGCAGCGAAATTGCTCAGCTGTGGATAACTGCTCTTGCGACACAAACGTTAACCAAAACCGTGCCGGGCTCATAGGTAAGCGTGCTGGAACACAAACGTTGAATAGTAGAGGGCACTTTCTTGTTTTCATTCATGCAATAAGAAATTTTAAGAAGGCAATAATCGTGAAACTCACTCAATTGGGGATGGAAATAAGGTGCGTCCCGAAAAAATTCGTTCTTAATTTCTCAAAATTTTTATTCAGATTATTCCCTTCTTACTCATGTATCCTATGAGCGACTCCCATGTCATTGCTCTGACCTTGAAATGACATCCCTGGAACCGTTCCATTTCGTCTTTATCCATAGCCAACAGGGAAGCGTACACCAAAAAAATTAAATTTCGTTGAAAAACGTGGAACAAATAAAGATTCCACTAGCAGAAAAAGGGAAATTCTGGGCCACCGTCAATGTTTCAATGAACGGATAAATCATTGAAAAAACTGCCTAGGAGAGGTGATAGGAGAAGACAATGAGCGCTGCGCGCAGTCAGCTGAATAGGAATATCCAGGAAAAAAAGGGAAACATAATTGAGAACAGATAAAGGACTTGCTTCAGATTAGCAACCTATCACTTTCTGATAGGTTCCTATGTATCCATACGAAATGGAAGTTTAGTGACGAATAGGTAATTATTCGGAAGTGATCTGAGGCACTTACAGCAGCCCGCTCAAAGTTAGCATGCCGTTAAAAAAATCCGAAATTATTTCTTCGAAAATACTTATTCAAAAAGTCGTTAAGGGAAATTGAATGTCAAAGGTGTTCAGAAATGTTCATATTTCAATGTGTTGAAATCTTTAATCTCTAAACACACTGTTGAATAAAGCTGAGAGTGAATAACTGAATAAATAAATGAGTTTTAGATACATGAACAATTGAGAAGTTCCCCCTCTAGCGAAATCTCTTGTTAAGCGGCTTGTCCTCAGAAAATTCCTAACCCAACACTTGCAGCCGATCGATTCGGACACGAGGCGGCTTTTCTTAATGACAAACAAATAACTTATGAAACCCTCATGCCTTGTGGCCTCCATATTTGGATCATTTGTTCTCTGAATCATTTTTATCGCCATTCGGCTAATATGCGCATGACTGGTTCTTTCTCTTACTTTCTACTTTTTGTATAAAAGGATTAGAATCCGATTATGCATTCACAACAAGGTTACTCCGTAATCCACTTCGTTGTATATGATGGCAGTGTTTACGGTGAATTTCTTCTCCAATTTTTCCAACCAAAACAATACCTTAGCAACCGCTTGTCCTTGAAATTACAGAGCAACGGCAAAAGGCGCCCTAAAACCCCTTATTTCAGTGATTTTTTTTTTGGCCTGGACTAGCATGTTAGGATGAATGAGTTCTCGATGGTTTCGATTGGTAAATAATGGGCTTAATCGAGTTTGGTGAAATATATAATGCAGAACAGTATTATTTAGTTACTAGGGTCCAAAGGAAAGAGTGGAGCAGTAGCGAATGAAGGATATCAACGAGCAGGTTCCTAGAAGCGGAGGAAGACGACAGCATTTAGTGCACTTCTGATGGGTTTCTCCCAATTTCTTCTCTAATCTATGAATTTAGCACCTGATGTATAACGACTTGAAATGGTTTCGTGGTCTGAATAGGCGCCTGTGTCGGTCAAAGTTTGGCAAAAGCTATAATGCAAACTTCAAGTGTTACTTCAGCGTGTTGTGCGTAGAAAGCCGAAGATTCTTCATACAACGACGGTTTGGTGGGGTATTTTTTGTTTTCCACTCTCATCAAAAGGCATTTTTACAAATATAAGCGAAAAAATTGGATGTGACGTTTTGAACTCCGCAACCCACCAAAAAAGTTGCGATTTTCCCATCACAGAGCGATGGACCATGTGAAATGACCCAGGTTGCCATTTGCAGCAGTTTTCGGGGAGTTTTGAGAGATTTGTTATGCAGTCGCAAGCTTCTATAATGATTTTGTGCATAACCAAATGTATATCCTGCCCTCACCATCGAGCTAAAAAATTAGATAATCGTTTTTTATGTTGTATTTTCCAGGACCATATTGACTACAGAGTATGTACATATGATTTGCGTATCAAATTTAGTCTGGTGAACTGACTAGACGCGATGATTGCAGCTGGCTGTGCGGCGTTGACGGCATCATTGGCCAACGGTGCTTCGACCGCGCACGGCGACCTACCGTCGCAGTTCCGTTCAGTCGTCAGACTAAATTGTATGCGAGGACTCTACTAATTTGCAGTGCTGATCATCAAAAAAATTCTCAAATAAAAAATTTGATAAGTCAGAAATTTTGAATTTCTATTCCTCATAATTGGCTGGTAAACTACACTACTTTTTATGAGGAATTTTGTTCTCCTAAATCTGTGCAAGAAAAATTTGCTCTCAATTTTTTTCCGAATTTCTGATCAAAAGATTCGGGTTACTTGCATACCCTAGCCATTAAAATTAAAGTCTGTAATAGATTGTCCGCCCACGCGGTCGGCGTGCGTGTGGGCGGACAGTCTTATTCGCACAGACTTTGAGGGGGTCGAATGTTGTCATCATTAGAGTTATATATACTGAAAAAAGTATTTACTTAGCCCCGAAGGTTACACAAAATGTGTTTTCTTTAAGGATACATCAAACTTTTCGGACGAACTGCAGACGACAAAAGGCTGCCTCGCCGCCAATTCAATCGAGTCGGCAGTCGCATCCGGAGATTCCTATAATGGACGTGGTTAGTGAGCTGTCACATTGCAGTCGCTTCTTTTTTTGGTTGAGCGCTTAGATGTGATCTATCAATGTTTTTTTTCTCAATAGTAAAAACTTATGCCGCGAAAACAATCATACTGGTCTCCTTTTTGATGTACACGTTCAATGCTCAATATTTTTTGGGTAGGAAGGAGCTCCTTCATCCGTTTCAGGTATCTCACAGGTATCAGGTAACACATCCACCCGAATCGCTGGGTTTCATTTGCTTTTTCTGGACATCAATACGGGTCTGTTCTTTCAGCTCATGTATCAGTTTCATACTCATGAATCAGCAACTAATTTCCATCTCACCCCCGCAGTTTAAAGGCTGCTACGCTCGAAAAAACCGCATCCGATTTTTTAACTATTTTGTGGAGTTAGGCTTACGAGGTTAATTACATATATCCAATAGTCCACACAAAACATTAAAATTTTAGAGGAATACTCTTTCAAGAATCCCGGAGCATGCAACTTTCTCTCTATGCCTATCCTGCTGTGTTAAGTGTAATATACAAACGTTAGAATTTCGAGCGCCTGAAATGTGTTAGCATCTCAAGCTCCCTATGTTAATTGATTTGTTACGCGTTTCTAGTATAGAAAACTCTCTAAAAAAGAAGTTTTCAACACACAAGTTTGAGTGGGAGGATCTCTTGAAACGAAAAATTATCATTTTTAATCTGCCTAAAATTCTCGTGGGGCTTCTGCTCCTTGTGCTAGATAATTGGCCGGAGAAATGCCTGTTCAGACTAAAGAGGGGTGCGGGACGCTTGGGCCGAAGAGCTATACCGCACACAGGGCAGAGGAAGGATTGAAAACGAGTTACAAGTTTTGAATTAACTATAATCTTTCACACTATTACGTTCCAGTTGTTGATTCTACCAGATTTGAAACTTTCAATGCGTCAGATTTGTCTGATAATCCTATTTGAGAAGAAATAAAAGAAATTGCTCCCTCTGCGTCTTTATCCGGATTTCGGCTTAAGCGTCCGCCACCCTAGACGCTAAATTAAGAATAAATTTCCGATGTGACTTTCTTCTCAAACGCTGCGTTTAAAACATCATTTCAGGATGAAATCTCGTAAGAAGAGACGAATGGAAAACGAGGAACGAGAGCGTTTGTCTCATCCTGAGGTTGAGATCAAGGTAATGGCATTCATTGATTTCTGTTTCTTTGGTTTTTCGGAGAATTTTTTTTACTGTGCAGGCTACCCTCTCTTTTGCCATTAGTTGTCCTTTTGAATATTCTCACTGTGATCTACGTCATCACGAGCTTCATTTTCCGTTACTCCAAACGAGCTGAAAGATTTGCAACAACGTATTGTGTCAAAATCATTTTTGGGTTGAAGATTCAATCTATCCCCGCATATTTGCCACACGCAAAGGGTGTGGAACTAAAATTCTCTGAATTTTTTTCGGCTGAAAGTCTTGGTTTCCACGAAGTCCGGAACAATTTTTTGAGGCGGTATTCGCTGAAGGTGGTGTATACTCGAAAATAATAAATATTATGCAGAGACTCTTGATGCAACCTCTGTGATAAAGTTTGCGACGAACTAACCGCGAATGTACCACGACCCTGCCCTAAATATCTTTACCCAGCGCTCTTCACTTTCGATCTTCCCTGTTCTTGAAATCTACCGTGAACCAGTTTACCCTGTTGAACGCTCCAGGAAGTCCACGCTATATATGTGTAATGTACAAATTGGCACTATTGGTGATATTGCCGCTTCCTCAGTATACCGGGTCGACGAATAGTTTATAAATTCGCTGCAAACTGACTCTTGCGAATCCAACGTTTTTTTTCAATGGGAACGTACGACGCATTCTTGAGCCAGCACTCACAATGGAACCACAATAAGTCATAGTGACCATTCAAAATGAAATGTACTTTTCTAGAACCATTTTCGGACGAAAAGTCCGAATATGCCTATCGCAGCTGCCTAGACCCACTCTGAAAAAAGTTATGAGCGTTTTTAAAGCTTTGCGGCAAGGTACCCCCCATAAAATTTTTAGGGTGTTTTAGAATTTTCCCCCTGATTTTGCTAAAAACATGTGTGTAGGGGTAATCTGGGGTGCTGAACACGAATCTGGAGTTTGCTTGCTCAAATTTTAAGGTTTACTGTAGGTTACTGTAGGTAACATGCCATTTAGGAGGCAAAACCTGCCTTAATAAAACGAGAATCGGCAAATGGACATCGAATTCGTATTCAGCACCCCAAATAACCCCCACATAGAAACTTTGAGACAAAGCTGAGACTTTGACCAAACTACCGTATACCCACCGTAATCTACCGTAAGCTGCCAAAAATCGATAAACCGACATCAGATTCGTATTCAGCACTCTAAATAACCCCCAGAGAAATAACTTGAGCATATTCTATAGAAGCATTCCGGAAATCGTCAAAAGTCGCGATTTGCCATCAAATTCTCCCCCGATGGGAATCTGTGAACGAATACCGTCGAAAACTTCGGAAAATCGATAAGTGAACCTCAGATTCGTGATCAGCACCCCAAATAACCCCCCAGAGCAAATTTTTAGCCAAATCTGGAATATTTTTCTAAAACGCTTCGAGAGCCTTTTAATTGGAATAAATAAACGCCCAACCGAAAATCCGTACAAGTCCAAAACGCTGTTAGTCTGCGCAAAGTTTGGAGAATGTTCCTTCACCCATCCTTTGCCTAGTGGGGTAGTTTTGGGCGCTGAACACGAACATGAGGTCCGCTCCCGGGTTTTCGTAAGAATAATGCGCTTTTTGGAGGGTGCAATAAGTACAAAAATCAGAGAAGAAATACCTATAACTTTTTTCAGAGTGGGTCTAGGCAGCTGCGATGGGCATATTCGATTTTTTCGTCCGAAAATGGTTCTAGAAAAGTACATTTCTTTCGGAATGGTCACTATGGCTTATTGTGGTTCCCCTGTCAGATGTGTCGGTTGAGGTATCGCTGATCACTGGTGGAGAGATAGCCGCGACGCAGCGATCAAACGTGGTATCACTTGATCGATGTTCATGACTATCATTACCTCCTCGCTTGCGTGCGTGCCACGTGTGTTCGTCGCGGCGATCTCTTGATCAGTGATCGATCATTCCTAAGTTTGCAATACTTAGCCCCGCCCAGCTGGGGGGGGGGGAGGGGGCGGTGAACAGCTGGCGGCTCGTTTTGGTGCTTGGATCACTGAGCGCGTAGCGTGCCGTTATGCTGGCCGTGTCGCGTGTCGGTGTGCCAAGTGTATGTTTTCTCGGGCATCATGGCATGAAATTCAGAGGAGCTCGTCGCACGGGCTTCCAGATTCGGTGGATTGTCTCAAGAGCGGCTCGTCACCGAGTACTAGGTCTCAGGTATGCTTTGTCGCTTTCATGAGCAACAGCCATGTCATTTATGTGGTACAAATCGCGGCGGGATCAGCATAGTAGCAACGCCATCAGTCGCTGTAGGAGCCGTTGCCTCGCCTCCCTCCAAGCGACATGTCACACCGCAAAAGTGCCGCAGCCAGACTCTCCCACTGTCGTTCGTCGCTGTGCGGCTCAAAGCGACAGCGACAGGTTTAAAGGGAGGGGGTTCTGAGAGATAAGGTCGTTGTCGCTGTGTTTAGTGTCGAAAAAGTATACCATGGACCTTAAAGGCATCGTACGCGCAGAAAACCGTATATTATTTTTTTCATGTTTTTGTGTAGCTTGGCATCTCTAGTGAACGAAAATGTCGAAGGGGCTTATGAAAAACCTTTATTTGTGAAGAAAAGTCAATCGGAACGCAATACGAATTTGAATTTCGCGCCAAAATCCTTTTTGAAGTTTTTCTGCTTTTGGAAGCCTTGTCACTGTCACTCCCGGGGTTTTTCTGCATGTGGAGTTCGTGCCGCAACTATTTTTCATGTTGTCTTACGGTCGCACCAACATTCTAGGAAAAAGTGCTAGATGACTGGTGAGATTTGGTGGCGGATCTTCATCTTTGACGCCTTCCAACCTCATTGCCCAACGTTTTTGACGCACCAAAGTTTACCAGTGCGGTCTACCGGGCTCAATCATGAAATTGAGCCTGAAAACTGAAAATTGATTTCCAGAGCGAACGATGCCTTTAAGCAGCTCACCGTCTACATCCTTATGTAGAAATTCATCTGCTCCCACTGCATTGCGGTATCGATCTGACGAACTGCCTTGCTTTGTGATACAATCTTTAACCGGTGTTCTGATTAATGAAGAGTATACTGGACTGCCGAACGTTCAAATACGAGTCACGAAGTGATCTCAGGTCAAAAAAGAAACGTTCCATTCTATGCAAACGTTCTGTCGAGGAGGGAAATAGAACCCTAAGGCCAAGCCTGCGAGCCCAACCTCTGCCCCATTACACCATGGAAGCTCCTTTTCGTCAGATCTGCTGCACATAGACATGGCCCAGATGGCCGCTAAGGACTCACCGCTTTTTCACTTCTCTCTTATAAATCCTCATGAACCTTATTAAAGTCCCTTCAAAAAGGCAGTTTAGGACAGGGAACACGAATGTGAAGTCCGTTTTTGGTTTTGCGGACCTTTAAGGTAGGTCACTTCAGGTGGAACGTCATTTTAGTACTGCAGCCGATCGTTTCGAGCTTATACCTTTTTTCAGATATAGGATAAGGTCAGGCTCACTATCAGTTTTTTATTCGTTGCATGGGCATTCTCCTTATGTACATCACTTTTCTCATTTCGACATGGTTTCCCGAGTCGATGCATTTTGTTTTTGTATACTATATGGCACGTTTAAAAAATTCACTCCAGTCTTCTAGTTTCAAATTAACTACCAGCAACCCTTATGCATATGGATATCTCTTCTGACCCGAATTCCAAATATTTTTTCTAGATTCGGAAGTATTTCCGTTTTGGGAGAGTCAGCAAAAGACGCTTGGACCCGAAATCGCACACCTCGGTTCCAATTCGTACGAGCGGTGTTGTACTGAACATCATTGTAGAAGTTTATTTCGCACTGCCATTGTGATGCGCGCGAAGCGCGCACCAGATTTGGTTTTGAACCGGCCATGCGCGCAATTGCTTTTTCGAGATATGAGTTTAGAGTAAACGTGGAAATTAGGTCTAATTTGCATTGAAAAGAGCGCAAAAAGTTGAGACTAATATCCAAAAATGGTCAAGATTGGTTACCTAAGGTTTGAGAAAAATATGAAAAACCGCTCGTTTTCGTTGTTAATCTCCTTTTTTTATTCAGACGGCGTACACGATCTTGTTGGTACACTTGAAATTGAGCTAGGAAGCTCATTCTCGGACAGGAGGCTGGAAATGGATGCAGGTCGCTCCTATTCCACTTTGAACTTGATACCTTAACTTTGAAGGGTCCCTCAAAATCGTGGGTTTCTATACTAAATTAGCCGTGGAGCACGGAAACTGCTCAGGCATGCTACGGCTGCTGTATGGGTGAATCTGCAGCCAATCAACACAGGTCGTCGAAGGTAAGTACTGAACTTTTCAGAATTCGTACTAATGACACGTCATCGACCAAAAATCAAGATTATCGATTTTCGAGCTTATTGCACAAAATGCCGCGAGGAGAGGTGATTGTTGATGGGTACGGGTCTCTTGACTTGGGAATTTTACTCATCAAAAATTATCGATTAATACCAATCAATAATATCGAAATGTTACAAAATTTGAATGTTACACAATCTGCCGCAATGAGTGTTGATGCCGATGGCTCTAGAGTGCGCGCAATCATTTTAGTCTGATGAATGAACGGGGCTGCGACGGTAGATCACCCCGCGCGAATCGAAACCCCATTCTCCAGTGAGGCCGCCAACCCCGCACGGACAGCTGCGTGGTCCATGCGTCAGACTAAAATAAAAACGGAAACCATAAGTCCCTTATTTGGGAAATTCTTCTCATCATGCACAACCGAATATTTATGGTCAATAATATCGAATTTTCACCTGTTGCGCAAAGTTCGGCGATGAGGGGTATTTCTATGGCTGTGGGTAATGAGTTTCAGAAATTGTACTCATACGACAATATAGTCTGTTAGATGTTTCATCATTCTAAGATGGAAATCGTGAAGCAAAGTTGAAGTCAGAAAGGGAACCTTCGGAAAAATATGTGAAATTTCTGGAAATTTAGCTTCCTGGCAAAAGTAACGATTTGGCAGTGCCGCCTAAAAGCAAAAAAAGCTTTAAAAATATCTTGAAATATCAAAAAAATGATAAGCTTTTTTTTCGCTTTTAGGCGGCACCTTACTTTTGCCAGGAAGCTAAATTTCCAGAAATCAATACTCTATCTTTACTTTAATCTCAGCGATAGTCGTAGCGTGTGTTTTGTTTTTTGCTTGTATTTGTGGCGCATAGACGCCCTTTTCCAGGTGATTTGGGAGAAAGAAAAACTTAACCGGTTATGCGTAGAAAGTACATTCCTTACGTAATCATGTCATAGATTTGTCAAACTCCACTCACAAGTACTACACATGAATAAGATTTGTTGACCAGTTTTTTTGGTGATCTGGTGATCAAAGTACTAGATGACTTCTGAAAACTGATGGCAGGAGCGCCTATTTCTCAATTTTAGCCATTTCAACTTCAGAATCATCATACAATTCTAATGCGACTTAGTTACTTCACCGGTGTGGTCTGCAGGAGTCATTCATGGAATCGAGTTCAAAGAACGGAAGTATTTTGAATGCGAACTTTAAAAAAAGCAAAGTTCCTTTCAATTGTCCGGCAACTTTTTGCCTACCTTTTGCCTTTTGAAGCGATAGCCTTTCCCCGAACTGAAGGGAAAGTTTTTAGTGCACTGAGTTCACCTACATTGCGCGCTTTTGTACATCAAATCCATAGCGATTGTGTGAGCGTAGTGCAGTGACCTCACTTGAATCAATCATCAGATTGGCTACCCGGAAGTCATGTGTCTACGTACATACTGTTTTTTGTTTGTTTCAACTGGGACTTTGGAAAGTTACTCTAGGATTCGTACGACTCAAAAAAGTCCCGGCTGTTATCATTCTCAAAGTTTGAGGTTCCAGGGTCGAGTCTCCCACGACACTGTGGTCGCTTGGAAGTAGCTGTGCGACTGAAATCCTGCGGCCCTTTTTGTATAGCCTGGAGCTCACAGTTGGCATGGATCCTATCGATATTTAGCGTTCCCTGATAAAGACTGGTGCAATATCGTTGTCTTATGCTATGACATAGGTGCACCGAGTTTGCGCCAACCTTAGATGTGGAACTCGAAGCATTACCAGGATCCACGCTGACTATGAATCATACAGCGTTTGAGAAGAAAACTCAAAAGACGGCATGGGGTCAAGCACGCATAAACAGCAACCATTTCAATTTGCTTCAGGTTCAACCAGAGGCAGTGCACCTGGAGATACCGGAAGAACAACCTGGGAACGCTCCTTCTCCCAGCACCAGTATGAAGAAAACACTCTCCATGTCGAGTCTAAGGGCAAGGCTGCGCGATCAAAAGGCGAGATTCAGAAGTAAGTTCTCACAAGAAAAGTTTTTAGGGCTGCCCCTTCCAAGGAAAATTTTCAGGGCTGCCCAACTTTTAATGTCACCTCACACAAAACTTGACGCTCTTAAGGTTTTGTACGAGCAGAAAACTGTACACTATTTTCTCATGTTTTTGTGTAGCTTGGACTCTCTAATGAAGGAAAATGTCGAAATTGTCCACGAAAACCGTTCATTTGCAAAGGAAAAACGGGCTGAACACACTACAAATATGAATTTGAATTTCTTACCAAAATCGCTTTTGAAGTTTTCCTGTATTGGTAGACCTCGTCACGGTCATTTTCGAAGTTGTTCTGTAAGTGACATTTGTGACGTAACTGTTTTTATGTTGTCTGATGGTCGCAACAACATTCTGTGAAAAGTTGTATATGACTGGTGAGAAATGGTGGCGTATACTCATCTTTAATCCCTTTCAACCTCGTAACCCGACGGGCTGAAACTTACGGGTGTGATCTGCCGGGCTCATTCATGAATTTGGGTCTGAAAATGGAGAGTGGTTTCAAGCGCGAACTATGCCTTCAAATTTTCGTCACTGCTTTCCTGAGGGCATCGAACTAAGGTATGTAATTTGTTGGAAGGTTTGATACTTCAATCTCCTATACCCATAATCTCAGGCAAACCATCGCTCCGAGCGGGACCGGCTCCTCCCAATTATGACGTCATCGCCCGGACAGCGGCCGAGGGGCCAACTGGCACCGCGGTCCCTGTCCGGTGCCAGTTCGCCCCTCGGTCGCTCTCAGGGCGACAGCGATGCCATCGCCAGAGATAGAGACGCGGGATTGGTTGTTCTTTGAGTGATAACGTGCGAGCCACGTTATCACTCAAAGAACAACCAATCCTGCAGTATAAAGGCGGCTCGCCTCGTGTAGACGGGTAGTTGGCCTTTCGAGGCCACTCTTGAGAGGTGACCTCGGATCACTCTCAGGATGACAATTTTTGGCGGCCGAGGGGATCCCCCATGGCCCGCGGTGGGGAAGGCCTCCTCATTGCGGACCATGCTGGGATGGTATCCTTGTTGCGGCCTGTAGCAGGATTAACCTCCTGACCCACAGGCTGTAACAGGTACCTTATCCTCTTAACAGGCTTAATCCTCTCCAGAACAGGCGGAAATAAAGAAAAAATAGCAATTAGGAAATTTTTGAAAATCGCCCGAACAGAGACCGCAGTGCCAGTTGGGACCGAAGATCGCTCCGAGCGATACTGCTGTGGCCCGGAGAGCGGCTGCTGTGGCCCGAGTAGATGGCTAATTTTCGCTCGGAGCGGAGAGGCAGCGCCGCTCGAGTAGCTCTCCGGTACCGCTCGGAGCGATGGTTTGCCTGAGATGTTATAAAGGAGACTGTTAGGTGGGTTGGACTGTTGGACTATGATGTACCCTAAACCAGCTCCACTTATTCCAGAGCGGATCATCAGCGGTTAGTTTTGAATGAGAAAACCGTGTGAACGACTTGCTCACTTTCTTTAAAGGCAGTGTTCACGATGAAAAATGTGTTGCAGTTTCCACTAGGAATAGGTATTTGAGGGGCACACTGCAACGTTGACGTCGGAAGAACGTATGAAAACGAGCCAGGAAAAGCTCCAAAAGAGCCCGAAGTTGCCATTTCGAGCGCAGGGCAAACCCCAAAAGCGCAACACACGCCCACCGACGTGAACAAATGAATGCTCGAGATCGTGAGATGAGCGATGATTTCCAATCATTAGCCCCGTTCTTCCCTTCATTCTCAACTTCTCTCTTTACTCAGGTCAGCTCGCATACATCGGCTGCAAAAGACGGAAGTTACAAGCCTCGGACAACTCGTCCACCAAGTTCCTTAGCTCGATTTTTGAGGGACCATAACTCCGTTCCCACAAGGTCTTGTACGCTTTCAGAGATATCGTTGGAATCATCTTGGGGCCGTTTTCAAGGAAGGCGGAAAAACAGAAAAGCGATTTCTATCGTGGACACTGCCTTTAAACAGAATGTCCATTCGTGGGCGAATCACTCCTGTTTCTCATCATTCGAGGCTAGACTGTTGTTTGAACAAAAGGTCAGGCGTGTTTGATTCGATGAGGCCAGTCGCAAATTATTTTTGGAACCTGCAAACTACATTTCCCTGTGCACTCCTCATAATGTTTTGAGTGCTCGATCGCTATCAGTGGTGTAACAATGGGCATAGGTTCCGCTTTATATCAGTATTTCAAACGAAGGGAAAGACAACTTTAAGTTTCATGTACATAAACACGCCTATATACAAATAGATCAATGTATAGTATAAAAACACGGTAACAACACCGGTGCATGTGTTCCTAAAAACATGGTATACAAATAATTTTATTATGCGGACCCGTAGTTGCTGACTTTCCAATCGTTCATTCCAAGCATGAAGCTAATCGCAAAGACGTATCACGATATCTGTAATGCAGAAAGTTGACCCTAATCTAAATGTTTCTAATATATCCACTCTGATGCTCCAAATCAAGCATCAGGGCATCTGACAAGATTTGCGCATTTCTCTGGCAGCAAGCATTCTCAGACAACAGGCGGCGCAACAGGGACCAGTTCTTGCGCAATCGTGATAAATTTGGCGTGAACGCAATTGTGGACAAAGGCTGAGAGATAAGCTTTCAGCTTGGGGACGTTGAATGCTTGAATGATCAAGGGTGGTTTGGATTTGTTATGGAAGTTTTATTTGATATTCCATCTGAAAGAATGCAAATAAGTTATTTCAAAAATGGCGGTGAATAAACAACTAAGGCAGTGGTCACGATGAAAAACGTTTTCGAAAAAACTACAAAAATCAGCTTAGATTAAAAACAGCTGACATCTGTGAAGGGAGCTTGGTGAAAACTGGCTGGAATTAGAGTTTCTAGGGGCCAAAGAAGCCATTTCGTGCACACGTGCACAGCGTCGCCCAAAAAGATCGCAGTCTCATACCGAGCAGTCAAAAATCATCGACATTCAGAGGAAGAAAGAAATGCAAATTCACCTAATAAAAACAGTTAAACAAATAATAAAAGCAAACAAATCAGTCAATGTTTTTGACTAGACGAGTACATAAATAATCGAACAAGTCAATCCGAAGGTTGATGTTCATTGATTAAATTCTTCATATTAGAGATCATCCGATGATGTGGAGTGGGCTCGTCCATCATCAAAAGACTAGAAAGTTGAGGTCTATATTTTGGCCCGAGAAGGCGCTCTTTTCCGCGTCTTTTGCAGTTTTCTATTTTGTGTTGCTCCGTTATTTCCTTCGCACCTAATTTAATACTGTTTCGCCCAAACTATTCTTCCGTTTTTAATTAGCCTCATTTTATCACCGGTGACAACCACCGCGAACATGTTCATCCGACCGGTCAACTAGTTCAGGCCAGGAAATAATATCACTGAAGTAAGACGATTTAGTACGTTTCTAGCCGTTTCTTCGTAATTTTAGTAACACTTGGTTGCGAACGCATTGTTCTGAGTGGAAAACGCGGAAAGGAAAATCATAATGACTGCCTTTAGAGTAGCCAGCAGTCTCTAAAAATGTTCAGACATTTCTTGATTACGGTGACAAAACAGAGCACTCATAGAAATCTCGATAAATGGGGGTGGGCGGACACCAAGCAATAACTGGTTGCTGAGCGTTTTTTATCCAGATTTTCATTAATTCTCACTTTTTTATGACCTGATCTACCTCCCTACGACAGTCGCTTCAACCGAGAATCCTGCCCTTAATCGAGCACTTTTCTAGAAAAATTCAAGTGTTCCAAGTATACGAGACACTACGTAGGTAAAGCTATTTGCAGACACTGACTAGAGTTTACAATATTGTCAGTAGCACAAAGCCCTGGCGAGAAAACAGACCTCACCAAAATCATATGTTGTCCGTATTTTCTACGCGTGTCATCCTACTTACTTTATGAATGAATTTGTAAATTTGACACTTCGTACTCACCATAACCCATTTCCCGAGCTGTTACCTTCACCACGACTGCCAATTGAACCAGGAAGATGAATAAGGAGACGACATCAAATGAAAGTAAGACAGCAAATAAGATTTCCGCTAAATCTCCCAAAATAGTATAATCGCACTGCGAGAGTGACGAGATGATGTGAAGGACTGGTTTGAGGGACGTGATCAGTAGCATGCAGGCGATATTCATCATTGGAAGGAATCATATCACTACAACATGGCTAGTTTTCCTTTTAAATGTCGCTAGTTCTACATGACCTTTGCAGAGTAAATACATGTAGGAGGGGCCACTGATTAGGTGAGCACACGTGAGGGGACAGCCGCATTCGGAACAAACCAGTTTTTTTTTCGTCACCGCTGCCGTGCAAAGTTCACTCCTACCAGCATTGGTGTTAGGTATCAGGCAGCATGTGTTCGCTGCGTGTAGAAAACAGCCCTGAAATAGAGCGGGCGGAAAAGTTGCTGTCGTTGACAACCTTCGATCAACCAGACGAAGCAAACAGCCATGGAGTTTCTTTTAAGCACTAAAAGTTCGTGGAGAAAAAGTGTCTTCCAAAAACTCGCAAAACTTCCTTCTTGAACTTCTGCTCTCTGGTTAGCTTTCGGCGCATAGCCTGGTTTGTCGCTGTTGTGACTGAGAGCCGCATCCACTAATAACCACTAATAATAGTTGGTCTCTTTATTAGTGGTTGCGGCTCTCAGTCACAACAGCGACAAACCAGGTCTGAAAAAGGTGCTATGCACCGAAAAATTACCAGAGAGCAGAAGTTCAAGAAGGAAGTTTTGCGAGTTATTTGGAAGACACTTTTTCTCGACGAACTTTCGCGAAACTTTTGCAGATTTCGAGCCTCTTTCGGATAATAAACATTTCAAGCAGCAATGAGGCTCCGCGATAGCAGTATTCTGCCAAATGTATATATAGTCATCACAAATTGAAAATAAGTGGAAAATGGTCAAAGTTTTGCCGTAAAAACGCACAAAAAGGAGGAGGATCGGCTATATACCCTAGTTAACTATATCTTCTCGATTCCTTGTTTATTTGTCTTTCATTTTACTTTTGAAGTGTTCATAGTGTCTAGAAGTGCTCAGAAATCACTTCGGAAGCGAAATAAAAGATGGCAAAACAGGCATTAATCGGAAGCTCGATAATATGGGGCGGGCAGACACCACACAATAGTCGAGCGACTTTTCCCCAACTTTTCACTTTTACTTCTGTGATGACCAGATCTACCTTATCGTGAAAATAGCACCACAGCGTTTTTATCGCGAACCCTGCCATTGAACAAGAAGCTTAAATTTACTGCTTATTCAAAAAAACAAAAAAATGGTGCTATTCTATGTAGAGCATAGCCTGCTCATATGAATACGGGCGGAGCAAGCAGTGGAGCGGTCGGTCATGGCAAAATATAACAGTCATATAGTGGATCTATCCACGGCAGGGACCGATGCACAACGCCTGCCGCCGGCACTATTCGCCGCGCTGCGCAACGGGATGGGCGCCCGGTGGAAGGGCTTCGATCGATCGCAGGCCGCACATCTGACCGGCAGCAACGCATTTTCCTCGTTTTCATCCCTCTTCTGCTTTCTCCTTCCTATCTATCTCCTGCTTTTTCTGTTTCTCCATTAGTAACTAATTACCTGTGCGATGAAATAATAACCTGAAAAAAAAAGAAATGGATTAAAAAGTTTGAGCATCACGTAACTTGTTGACTAAGACATGTGAATCAAACGCACAGGCAATTAGAACACTTAGTTGATAATGGAGAAACATAAAAAGTAGGAGTTAGATAGAAAGATGGAAGGAAAAAGCAGAAGAGGATAAAAACGAGGAAAATGCGTTGCTGCCTGTCAGCTGTGCGGCGGGCAATCTATCGATGCCCTTCCACCGGGCGCTAACCCCGTTGCTCAGCGCGCCCACCAGTGCCGGCAGCAGGGGTTGTGCATCGGTCCCTGCCGTGGATAGATCCACAATAAGGAGATTTTGGCATGAAAAGCCCGGTAAGCCTCATTTCGACCGACTCCAAATGAGGGAGGTAGGCTGTATACATAGCACAAGCGATAAAATGAGAACTTCTTTGGAGTCCAGGCGATGCAAAAAAAAATTTGAAGCACCCCGTTGCTCCTTACAAGGAAACTACTATAAGCCAGCATAGCCACTCCAAATGAAATGTACTTTTCTTAGATCATTTTTGAACCTGGAGTCTCGATATACCAATCGTGGCCGCCTAACGTTACTCAGAGAAAAATATAATTTTTTTCCTTTGTATCCGCACCTACGTTACTTTTCGAGATCCACTTTTACCGATTTGGTTGTTTCGCACAGGGCTCTGAAGGAGTTTAAGAAAAATGTTACAGATTTTACCCAATATCCTGCCAGAGAGGCTACTTAGAGTACTTAACACGAGTCTGAGAAGCGTTTGTCGATTTTTAGCAGATTACGGTAAATTACTGTGTGTATACGGTAATTGGTGAAAGTCTCAGATTTGACTGAGAAATTCTCTGCTGGGGTTATTCGGGGTGCTGAAAAAAAATTTGATGTTCATTCATCGATTCTCGAATCATCAAGTCTGGTTTTGTCAATTAAGTAGCATGCTACCTACCGTAACCTACAATAGCCCCTCAATGTGTATTGAGCCACGATGAGGGGAGGGAGAAGCCTAAAGTTCCGTGTCGAAGCTGCCAAATTTTGTGGTCCCTCCGCGAGTACATCCTGGGCCACGCTGGTTGTGAAGCTCTTCCAGTAGCTCGCAGGAAGGCTACGCCATCCAGCGGTGAATTTCGACTTGATATGTTTCATCCTTACATTGAATAGGAAGCGACGTTGTAGTCCTTATGTACATTTGTTCGTGCGCTGGTATCAATTCAGCACGCGACACTCATGAACTTTATCATAAAATTTGGTGATGAAGAATCGTAGTGTAGAGGTGGAACACAGCGATCCTGATTTTAAAGGAAAAAGCGAATCCCGCTGACTGTTGCAACTATCGGCCTATTCGACTCCTCAGCCACACAAGGAAGGTCTCCAGAAAGATCTGCATAAGAGTATACACAACATCGCTGAGCTGAGGGCAAATCAATGTGGACCTTCGTAGCCGATCTGGCTTGTTTCGTAGTCAGCCTGGCCATGAGGGTTATCGCGAAACAGAGAAAATTTTTTGGCGAATCACTGTAAACAGAACTGATTATACCTGATTGATAAGGGATACGGTATAAAAGAGATGTAAAACGGTGTGTCTTCATTCACACACCGTTCTTTTCCAGGTATCAGCGGCTGAAGCTCTGAACCCACAAGGAAGTGAGAAGACAGCTCCAACGGTGGCTAAGCTATAGCAAAATCAACAACACTTGCGAAATTTCTATAATCGGCTTGATTCGCCAGGATTTTGTCTTATTCGTCATAGCCGGACATAAGACATTGCCTGAACCACCTTCGTGCTGAACAGGGCAGTTCCAGAGTACGTCTGAGGCCTCTTTGGCGTTATGTTAAACAGATAGGAGGATTATAGCTCCTGTACGGCTGCTTATGCGACTATTCTGGCTCGCAACGGTTTATTGAAGCTCATAGCCCGTGGTGGTGCAACAGCAGGTAGAATGCTGTACAGTATGGGCGTGGCCTCTTATTATATCGGCGACGCCAGGTATCTATCGAGACAAACATCAAGTGTTACATAATATAGGTGGCGAGATAAGAGCAATACTCGGCAATGGTACCCTAGAACAACGATAGCGTCCAGAGGTTCTGGTGGAATACCAGAACAGCCCCTGATTCGTCAAAGTGGAGCGGGAGAGCATGCTGGCTCGCTGCGACATTTTCTCAAAACGAACTACTTCACAAGACTTGGATGAACGTTAACTTCGGCAGGCGACCTGCCGGCTCAGCGGTTGAAATAGCCCCTATAAGCTCACCAAAAAGTTAAAAATCCTGGAGTCCGAGAGAGTGAGACAAGCATGAGCATTTACGGGCCAGGGTTATACTTCGCCAGGCTGCGGCTGCCCCAGGTCGAGCACATCGATTTTCGTTCGCGTTGCTGAAGGCGAGAAGCTCTGTGTAGAATATAATTAGCTACAAGGATCAATTTCTCCTTGCGTAGTAATCCATGTAACGAAATGCTCAGATAAAGATCACGATGTGATTTCCAAGCCAAAAATGAACGGTTCACAGAGCATGAAAGGTCCATAACAGGAGGAAATTGAAACCCTAATTACACGCTTGTCAGCCTTGCCTCTCTATACTTACACCCTGGACGCTCCATGCTTGGATGCTTCAGATCCACTTAAATTCTGTAGGGAAGGTCATTCGGTGCGGTGAAAACGAATACGAGGTTCGTTTCGTATTATTTGGACTGTTGGGGTTACTTTAGCTAGAAGGTCATTTCTTTAACCGATTGTGTCCAGCTTATACCCTCTTCAGATATAGGTTCATGCCTTCGTCAGTCACCGGTTTTGCTACTCGTTGAATTCACCGAGTCTATAGTGGGGAAAATTGAAACCCTAGTGACACGCTCGTGAGCCTGGCTATGCATTCACTTAGCTGAACTCGCACAACGTTGAATTACTTTCTTTTGTTAGAGTCAGATGTTCGCTCGCTCGTTGTGCGTTTCTCACTTGTTTTCGCGTAGCAGCCATTATTCACCTTTGTTGACATTACGAAACAATATATACCTCCGCACGACACCCCACTGATATGATGTCAAGATGGGTCTTTTTTTGGTCCCGAACGATCATGAAGGCCGCTGTGTCCCAGATGGTTAGAATTTCTCTGTGTTTTCCAATTTGTACGGCCGTTCTCTGAGCACGCCCATAGATTCGAACGTGCGAGTCACTTCATTGAATTAAATGTTCCATAGGAATAGCGAAATTATAGCGGCATGTAATCGTGGTATTCACTTGATTGCCAAGAGAAAAAAATGGAGAAAGAAGGCATGATAACCCTTCTCGCATCAAGTGATTCCCCGAGAACTGATTGTCTGAAGTCCGTTACCCTGACTACCAGTGAAAAACTACTAACATAGTAGGCGAGATGTAGATTTTAATGTGAATTTTACTTAATTTTGCTTTTTTCCGTCAACTAGCTAAAGAATGTAAAACGACTGTCGATGTTGTAACATGGTGACACTCGCCCAGAAAATGATGCGATGCAGGTTAGAGTCCAGCCCGGGTCCTAAGATTCGCATTAACCCATTCACGACCGTACGTCCCACCGGTGGGAAACGCGCTGACTACCACTTCTGAATGCGTGTCCCACCGGTGGAACACGCTTTCAAAAGAGCGATTTCTCCATCACAAGGACGGATTCCCAAACTTCCTCATGTTAAATGTATTAACTAATCCTTGACTCGACTAGGGAAGTTGTGGTTCGTCGGCAGCTCCTCTGTAACACGATGTTGAAGGTTTTGTGAAAATAGCTGAGGCTTAATTGCAAAAAATCGTTGCAAAAACATTTTATCGAGCGAGGAGTTTTCCCCTTTACTTCCTCTCGCTCACCTGGGGCCGGATTCATCAATGCGGTAAAGCAGAGTAGGGGAACAGGCGTCCGCACGTTTGATGGTTACCCTGCAAAAGCGGAAGGTCGCTAACCGACAGCGCCCTTGGCCTGCTCGGGCCATAGGCTGTGTCAAACTGAGACACTGCTCTGGCAGGAGGCTGTCACGGGGCAACCATCTAAAGTGCCGACTCCTCTACCCCTACCAAACGGCACGCATTGATGAATGCGGCCCCTGGAAACGTACCACTACCATAACTTCACCTACCACGACCCCGAAACATCGATTTTCTTGTATTTAAATTCTTTTACCCATCATGACCAAACCTAAACTGCACAGAATTTGAAAACAGATAGCAGATTTCTGAATCGCATTCAAGGAAACTCTTCAAAGTGAATATCACTGGAGCATTGGTGGCAAAATAATATATCCACTTGATCCTGCTGTGACTTCATGCAGCTGTTTCTCTTGATAGAAAAAGTGTTATGACCGGTAATTCTGGAACATAATTCACAGGCCATCAAACAGAAAGTCTTGTGATTCCTGGGAGTGTGGGTGCAGAGCGGAGACTAGGGATAGCGAGAGAACGGGCAGACTGAGGCAGCGGCATCGCGCGCGCCGCACGCGACCTGAATGATGAAACCTTAGTTTTTTTACAGAGGATACTTCATCGATATAGTGGATCCATCCACGGCAGGGACCGATGCACAACCTCTGCCGGCGGTGGTGGTGGCCGCCCGGCGGAGGGGCATCGATCGACTGCTGGCCGCACAGCTGACCAGCACCATTGCATTTTCCTCTTTTCATCCCTCTTCTGCTTTCTTTTTCCACCTTTCTATATTTTTCCTCCTTTTGTTTGTTTCTCCATCATTAACGAAGCGTTCTCATTGCCTGTGCGTTTGATTCACGTATCTTCGTCAACAAACTACGTGATGTTAAAACTTTTTAGTGCAAATTCTTTTTTTAGATTAATATTCCATCGCACACGCAATTAGAACACCAAGTTTTTAATGGAGGGAGAGAAAAAGTAGGAGATAGATAGAAATATGGAAGGAGAAAGCAGAAGACGGATGAAAAGAGGAAAATGCGTTGGTGCTGGTCAGCCGTGCGGCCGGCAATCTATCGATGCCCTTCCGCCGGGCGCCCACCACCACCGCCGGCAGAGGTTGTGCATCGGTCCCTGCCGTGGATGGATCCACTATAGCTACACTAGGAACACAAAAAACGAAAATCGATCTTCGATGGCAGGCCATTCGGGCTCGCGTGTCCCATCGGTGGGACACGTTATACGGTAACGCAATATTGCCTGAACGTGCAATCACCCAAAGTTAGGCGTGGTCGTGAATGGGTTAAACTCAGCAACCCTGTATTACCCTGTGATCATTAACCATGCCAGAACACGGCATCAATTATTCTGAAACATCACAGTTGCGCATTATTCGTAAAATCGTAGAGACCATCATTTCAGGGAACCAGTGCGCTGGCATTGTGATGTTCCTGATTCTGGGCACACTCTGCAATGTGCTCGCCTACCTGGCGAGTGTCTGGTCAGCTCAACTCAACGCCGAAGTTGTCAAGACAGCTGTGGAAAATGAACACACCCTGAGGTTCAAACTTAAAAAGAGTGAGTTTCAAGTATTTCAAAAAGAGTGACCAGAGCGATCAGACAATTCCTTGCTAGTAGCCGAACAGAGTCATCCTAGTTCCGCCCAATTCAACAGAATAGCAACAACTGTTAAAAAATGGGCTGCTGTCGCTATTGCGTCTAAATTTTAATCACAACAACATCGTACTGGGGCCTAGCCACTTCTGGTGGATTTATGTTCGGCTACTAGCTACTTGAACCCCAGTCTTTCTTTAGGTACTATCCGAACAGCTGCGACGAGAATAGCGACAGTAGTGGCCTCAAAATGGGAAGTTTTGGGAAGAAGTCGAACATCCGCGAGGCTACTGTTGCTTTTCTGGTCGTGCGCTAGCGTTAGGTCGTCTGAGCGTTTCGTCAGAACTACCCATACAGCAATGTTTTTCTGATCGACTGCCTTCCGGGGTCACGCCTACTAGCTGCTGAGTAATGGAGCAAGAAAAGTTATAAGTTTTTTTTTTTGAGGCCGGAACGGCAAGACTTATTTTCAGCAGGGAGCTTCTAAATTCGATCCGTTCTGCCATGATTCATTTCACTTCACGAACTTGGTACTTCTATTGCAGCCTACAATACCGCTCGTAGGATTTGGTCAGAAGGCGCGCGAGGTCGCGTTTTAGCGTCTTTTTCGTCTTTTTCTCATAACTCGCTTCAAAATCAACTCTCAGCAAAACTATAGTGATATTCGTGATCCTGGTGTCAAGGGCTACCAAATTTTATAGCCCTTATTGGGGTTTCGTTTTGAACTAACGGAGTTTGACAGGCAGGGTATACTGTATATTACCATTTGATGGAAGAGGGGGCTCGGCGTCCTGTGTCTGCGTCCTCGTGGCTCCCACCACACCGTCTGCAACGCGCTGGCCGTCTGTGGCCTCGCCGACTCGCGTCCTGCCTCTCCGCGTCGAGATTTTCGGCGGTTCCCCCACCATCATTCCATTTGGTGTCAACCGTTGGGAAATCTCGAGGGTAAGCGGCGGGGATGGTGCCGCGCGCGGCGAAGGAACAGTTCGACGTTCCCCCCCTCACAAAATTATCAGCTTTGATTGTGGTAACAATATGATACATAGCACTGTGCCAAGTTGGTCAAGTTCCCACGCAAATCCTTCGGCATCACCCACCCCTATTCTTCAAAAATGTGAGGAGAAGACTCGTTTTCTGTTAAAACTGATGATATATTTTGACTGTTTAATCATTTGATGTTCCATCTATTTAGGCTTCGATAATTAGAATTTCTTGTAAGTTTATAACAGTTTTATGTCGCTCGAGCATTTTCGCTTTCATTTAGAGATTCTGTGCTTAATTATAGATTTTTATTGAGGCAAACCTCATTTAAATTGTCTTCGGATTCATTCTCTCGAACAGGTACTCTATGAGACCATGAATGCGCTCTTCAGTTTAAATATTCTCACAAGGCGAAAAGCAGCTGACTGCAGTTGTTTTACTTGCTGAATTCATCTTTTTTTCTGCATTATAAAGCAGTAGAAGGGAAAATGCCTAAGCGACATCGAATTGTTATAAACCCATATAAACTACAATACCGCCGCTATACAAGGGAAAAAATGGGCAAAGTGGGCAACTAAAATTTCTTTCGACCACAACACGCCTCAAAGTGCTCCGTTTTCAATTTCGAAAGGATCAAAATGTTCATCGTGTCACAATCTATCTAACTAAGTGAGACAAAATTGGAATTCTCTATTGAAAACGCTTTTTTGAGATGGAGTTAGTTATGGATTTGATAATGTTATCACAAGATAACGAGCGCATTCAGGAGGAGACAACCGTACGCGATCTCTAGTTCGGTCAAAATGGAAATGTATTCCGCTTCGAAAAATAAAGTTGCTCTCAAATTTCGCAAAATATTTTTACACGATCGACAAGGCCCGCTTTGCCCATTTCGCCCATTTTTTCCCTTGGAGGGCGGCGGTATTGTACTTCAAATGCTAAATACCACAATAAATGACAACATCGAGATATTTGGCAGTCGAAATATAAAAGAGAAAATAAAGATGACCAATCCACCACGCATGCTTCAAGGGTACATCGCAGCGATGACTATTAGATGATGCTTTTTTTTCGGAGAAATTTCATTATCTGCTAGGAAATGATAGGTGATCCATGGCGTGAGACAGCGTAGAGCCGCAGATTTAGGCATTGTGCATGATCACTGAATCTCAAAAGCAGGTCTATGATTCCCTGCTGAAACAGCTAATATGTGAATTGATCCCGCTTTCTACACACCGGAAGGCAGTGGTCACGATGGATAATGGCTGTGTCCGTGGTGGGTTCTTAGCGATTCTGGAGACACCATTGTGATCAGCCCGAAATCCTCACAAAGCTAAGCAAGAAAAACGGCAAACGATTTTGAGGTTGGGCTGTGCCTTGAAGGTATCGTAGAATGTGTGTATTGTTTACATTTATCTAGCCCAATATGTATTCAACCCTATAAGGACAATATGTAGATTTAAAGGCGTGGAAGCCGAAAAGAAGTGGGTACTGCACGAATTTTACAGCTCCTGCTCAAAGTTTCTAGCTCGCACGGTACAGTTACTGCACGACTGACTCTCTGCAGGGTTTCTCAGTAATTGTGAACTCAGGTTAGTATTTTTCGCGATAATCGCGTTTTTGAGCGACGTATCCTTCATACTGTAGTTATCAATAGTAATCAACGCTGTACAGAGGCCTTTGTACTCCTCACATACAGTAAATATCGCAAGTCACCTAGCTTGAATAGTGTACGGGTGTGGCACCGCACTGTGTTGTGAGAAAGAGCGCTCCAATGCGAAGCCGCGACGCGAGCGCGCGCGCCACCGACGGAAGTTTACGTAACATACGTCGATTAGTGCCGGGCGCATTGGGTAGTGAACGCATCCACGCCGATTGAATTGCTGGTTGAGGGACCGGCGAAAATCAGCGCTGCTGACCTTCGTGGGAGAGAAAGCATGAATAGGGGAGTGTGCAAGGCCGAACGTGTGCAGGGGAAAGGCAGCACGCGAGACGGCGAGGCCACAGAAAGCCAGCGCGTTGCAGACGATGGGGTGGGAGCCACGAGGACGCAGACACAGGACGCCCCTCTTCCATCAAATGGTAATATACAGTATACCCTGCCTGTCAAACTTCGTTAGTTAAAAACGAAACCCCAACAAGGGCTATACCATTTGGTAGCCCTTGACACCAGGATCACGTATATCACCATAGTTTCGCTCAGACATGATTTTGAAGTGAGTTATAAGGAAAAGACAAAAAAGACGCTAAAACCCGACCTCGCGCGCCTTCTGACCAAATCCTACGAGCGGTATTGTATCGACAATAGTCGTTATAAAAAAGTAAAACAATCACTCAAAAAAGGAAAGTAGAGAACGGATTCGCCGGCCATCGTGACGATGGTCAATATTTTTTATTGTTCACCATACCTCCTGGGACAGAAAAGTCAACGTTTGTAGCTAGCTATTCACAGTATTATAGCGCTTGGGCGGTCATCCCTGTGTCGATCCTTTATTTACTATCACTGTTACGGGCTGCGATAACAGGTATTCCTAAAATTTCAATATAGCGCGAAACACCATGACCTGATTGCATCATGAAGCTCGCGTTCTCTCGTTGCAGCAGCATGGCTTGGAAATATCAGGAGGCGCATTTGTAAGCGGGAACATAAATCCGACATTGGTGCATTTGAAGCGAGTTTCAGGCACGCATTTGTGAAGATCTCTGCGTTTGAATTTAGCAGAATAACCTTGGCGACTGAATTTATTTGAAAGTGCGCTCAGCGTAGAGACGAAAAACATGCAGCACCACCACCCGCTACTGGCAAAGTTTGAAATACAAAATTCCTTACGAATGCTCCAAACATTATGAACTCATACACAGTAAAGCCTAGAAATTGCTTTGATTTCAGCTCTGTCCGAAGCTCCTTCCAAATACCTGATTGGGCTCTTGAACTTTGGCGGTCGGGTATTAAGTGCCGTCGGTACTGTGATGTTAGTTCAGGTGCGTAAAGACCTCAGTGAGTTATGCTCCATCAGTAAAGCAGTTTTCGCGTCATAAAGCAAAATCGTTTACCATGGGTTTTTGTTGTGATAGTAGTGTAATGAAAGGAAAAAAGCAAAATAGTGGGCAGGAATGAAGTGGGATTCAAGTGGCGACCCAGTGACTCAGTCAACACAAAAAATATTAGGCGATATTTGACAAACTTTCGACAGGTGATGGAGCCGCTCCTAGTGAAACAGCAACCAGTGGCCGTATTCATGAAACCGCGGGAGCCTCCCGGGAAGGCAAACAGTCTGCCAGGGTTTAGGGCGTCGGCGCGCTTAGTGCTAGTGCTGTAAAGGGGTTAGAGTAGCACTAAAGAGTCGTTCCCTCGCCAACCCTACTTAAAGGCAGTGGTCGCGATGAAAAACGTTATCTAAAAAACTATAAAAATCAGCCTAGATAGAAAAGAGCTCGAAAACTATGAAGGTAGCGCGGTGAAAAACGGGCTAGAATTAGAGTTTCTGGGGTCCAAAGATGCCAGTTCGTGCACACGTGCACGGAGCAGCAAAAAAAGATCGCAGTTTCATGCCGAGCAGTCAAAAATCATCGACATTCAGAGGAAGAGATAAATGCAAATTTACGTAATGAAAAGAGTAGATCAATGAAAGCAAGCACTCCAGTCAATGTTTTTAGCTAGATGAGTCCGAAGGATAATGCTCATTGATTGAAATTCAATTTTAAGCCAGCCGATGTACTTGATATCAGAGATTATCTCTGCCGATGATGTCGAGTGGGCTCATCCACCATCAAAAGACAAGAAAGTTCAGGAGCAAAATTTGGCCCAAATAAGCGGTTTTTCGCGATTTTTTCTCGTAGGTCCTACTACTCTAAACCCAGTTAAGGTTTTAGAGAGGAAAAGAAGACAAGCATATATTATCGCGACCACTGCCTTTGAAGGCACAGTACACCCTCAGACATGAATTTTGAGATTTTCATGGAATTGTGTAGAAGACCGTTTCTGTATAACACGTGCCAACTGCGAGACCTCCATTCCTCAAAATATGCAAGATCTAAGCAACCACCACAGGCCCGATCCCCTCCGCTCACCACCACAGGCCCGTCCCCCTATCAGATTTTCGAATTCGATAGCGGCTCGATGGATGGATGAATTCCAACAAAACATCGTTCTTCAATCCATTGCCGGGCTATCTCCATCACCTGGCTCATTCTCGCGCAACGATTGCGATTGAAGAGAAATACAGGCCTGAGACAACTCGTCCGCCACTTTTTCACCCTCAAAATCTAAGCATCTTTGAAGAGCCATAACTCTGTTCAAAGGGGGTCTTCGACGATTTCAGAGATACGATTGTTCTCAGCGTGCGATTCTCTCCAAGAAAAACATGAAATCTAGTAATTAATTTATTGGGGGTCCAATGCCTTTAAAGGCACGGTCCAACCTAGGAATCGTTTTTCTGTCTTCCTGCATATCTTGGAAACAATCCCAAGCTAATTCCAATGATGTCTCTGGAACCGTACAATACCCCTCCCCCCAGAAACATAGCCGTTCGAAAATTGAGCTACGGAATCAGGGTGGACGAATTGTCCGAGTCTTTTAACTTTCGTCATTTGCAAGCGATGCATGCGAGCCTACCTGAACAAGGAGAGGAGTTGAGAATGAAGGGAAGAACGGGGCTATTGATTGAAAACCATCGCGTATCTGGCCACTGTTGAGCTCGAAAGATCGTAAAAGGGGCGTGCCAAAGTGGCTTCCTGATGTGGGAGCCCCGGGGAGGCTTCATCCCATATCTCGCTTATTCGGAGGAATTGAGAGCTCGCACTTGGTAGGTGCTATACAGGGTGGGTCTACTTCACAACTATGTGAAAATCTCAGATTTTGTCTCTGAGCTTGGACTGTGTCATTAAAGGGACAGTCCAAGCTCAGGGGCGAAATCTGAGATTTCCACATAATTGTGATGTCATATTGGGGTTCAGTACGCCCATGCATCACCCTAGATGGAGTTTAGGCAAGGAATGATTTTCGACCTCTGAAATCTGTAGACTGTAATAGCACCCGAATAAAACGTGATGTAAGTGAATCTGTTTCCGTAGAAACAGGAGTTCACGACTTCTGCTCATCACCTTCTTGCAAAGCTATTACGGTGAGCAATTGATTTCCCAGTTCTAACAAAAAACTTGAAAAAACCGAAAACGTGCCTTCAAGAAGATATTTCACTGATAGAAAGTCTAGGTCAGTGCGTCCCTTATCTGGACCTGCCAATGTGAGTGTTTTTATAGTCTCATAATAAAGAATTGGCGTATTTTTCAGGAGTTGGTAGAAACATGACCATGAACAATACAAGTTGCCATAGATGTGGGAAGGTGTGCAATTCACACAGACCTTACAGATTCCTCTTAAATTGGCGAGAAATAACATTATTATCGAGTAGCACTATCATCGCAAACCGCCAACTGCGAAAAGAAACTTCCAAGGGCAGTTTCGCAATACTGTGTTCAGTACTGCCACGAACCTTGAACGTTGACGTACCCTCTATTTCGGGGCCAAATTTAGAGTGTGCAGTTGCAGACACGCACTCAGGAAAGGCGACCCATTGGGTTCGTATGAGTCTACTTGCCCCATCAGCTGATCGTGCAAACTCTGCCTTTACTTTTTTAGTTTTTCTCATTCCTAAAGCGCCTTCCATAGTTTGCCGGCCGACGTCGGCCGACTCATTACAGAATTTGACAAGTCAAGATAGATAAGATGGATAGGATAGAGTACATAGATAGATATCCCACATTCGATAATGACTCGTCCGACGTCGGTCGGGCAACTGTGAAAGGGCCTTAAGGCAGTGGTCACAATGAAAAACGTTAACGAAAAAACTACCAAAAATCAGCCTACACTGAAAGCAGCTGAAAAACTATGAAGGTAGCGCGGTGAAAAACGGCCTAGAATAAGAGTTTCTAAGGTCCAAAGTTGCCAGTCCGCGCACACGTGCACAGCGCCCACGAAAAAGATCGCAGTTTCATGCCGAGCAGTCAAAAATCATCGACACTAAGAGGGGGAATTAAATGCAAATTTACCCAATAAAAACAGCTGAGCAGTGAAAGAAAGCACCCAGACAATGTTTTTGACTAGATGTGTACATAAATCCGAAGGTTCATTGATTGAAATTCAATTTCAGGCCAGCTGATGTTCTTGATATAAGAGGTCATCGATGCCGATGATGTGGAGTGGGCTCGTCCACCATCAAAAGACAAGAATGTTCAGCCCTCAAATTTGGCCCAAAACAGTGGTTTTTTCGCGATTTTTTCTTTTAGGTCCTACTACACGAGACCAAGAAAAGGGTTTACAGGGAAAAAGACGACAAGCATATTTGATCGCGACCACTGCCTTTAAGGCTTGGCTCCGCCTGTTTCCGATCGTCATAAATATTTCTTCTGCTAAGTAGGCTTTATTTGGTAGTTTTTATTTGAGAAAAGTTGGAAATGTTGGTGATGGATAGGATTCTTCAATTTTTGGTTGTGTTTCTTTTAATTTCGTGCTGTTACGCAGCTAACTGTCTCTACATGCTGCTTGTTAGTGACGCCTGGTTTCTAAAAAGTTTTCTCTCACCATGGACGTTATTCGAATTTTTACTGCTTACGCCTGCTCAATTCACCAATAACCTCCTCAATATGATTATTTTTGTTTTCGTTCTTGTTTGTTTTTGCTTCAAAATGCTTCCACGATTTTTTTCTGTTTTTTACCTTCCTTATTACAGGCTATACAACGGTGAAATTCACTTGGTTCCTACTCCTGCTGGTGAGTAGCGGAGGCTAGAGACAGTGAGAGAGCGTAGGGCAGACGGAGGCCGAGGCGTCGCGCGCACCGCTCGCGCCTCGGTTGATGTGAATCACGACGTTTTATAGAGGGTACCTATGCTCCAAACACGGGTCATGCCCGAATTTTTTTGTTCTAGCCAACTCGATTTCCAGCAGTCAGCCACTTAGGCTAAACAGTGAAAAGTTTAGATAAGAACAACGAAGATTGTTGCTAAAGCAGTCCAGACTCATTTACAAAACAACCACAATGATTTTAAGTTGGGTAACAGCGTGAAAAGTGAAAAGAAACAAAAACTCAAGAATCTCATTCATTGCCGACGATTTCAGCTATTTCTAAGGAAAAGTTTCAGCAATCAAAGCTCTCATACCAGATAAAATTATGAAGACGCATAGTAGTTGAAGAAATACTTATTTAGATGGAAAAAACCCAGAGGAAATTATGAAAACCTCACATTATAAGCTGAATAGAGTCGGGTTAAGGTATCTCGTACGAACTCGAGCGTCGCGTCCTCCGACCCGCTCCACAATTAAATACACTACATTCAAACGCCCGCGAAACCAAGAGTAGCTTATATTCTTGCCACTGCCACAGGCCAGTTTTTTTCTCATAAAGGCTGAGAAAGTTTAGGAAAAGCATGCTCTTTATAGGCACGGCACACCATTACACATGAATTTTGTGATTTTTATTTGGTTGTGTAGCATACCCCTCCTGTATAACATGTGCCAAGCGCGAGATCTCAATTACTCCAAATAAGCGAATATAAACGAAACCCGCAGGCCCGACCCCTTTCGCTCACCACCACGAGCCACACCCCCAACCAGATTTTCGAACTCGATGGCGGCTAGACGGAAGGATGAATTCCCAACGAGTCTTTCTTCGTCAGTCCGTTGCCGGACCGTCTCCATCTCCTGCTTCGCTCTCGCGCAATGATTGCGAATGAAGAGAAATACAGGCATGAAACAACTCGTTCACCTGTTTTTTACCCCAAAATACTTATAGGCAACTTTAGGGAGCCATCACCCTGTTCATAAGGGGTCTTGGACGATTTCAGGGATACCACTATGATCAGCGTGTGACTCTCTCCAAGATAAGCGTGAATACTGAAAAATAAATTCCCGGGTGTTCTGTGCCTTTGTAGGACTCGAATTCGTATGACAAAACTTGTGTATCGGTTCCCTCCACCACCAGACCACAGCCTAAGTAAGCGGTTGGCCCGTGGGCAAAACGATTTCGTCTCCATGCAGCAGTCTCGTCACCGATTGTTCGAGGTCTTCTCGACTGATAGAGCAAATTAGAGCCACAATCCGCCAAAACCATCCCGGAAAGAAATAGACTGAGCCTTAAGCTCGTTGAGTAGCAATCGAAATTGAAGTGGACTTCAGGCAGGTGGGCTGACATCGAGTGCATCAACACAATGTAGCCCGCTGCTTCACGCCTTTAAAGGCAGTGTTTACGATAATTTTCGTCCCCGGGTTTTTCACATAAAACAATGCGTTGGCCTCCAAGTGTTACCAAAATTACAAAGAAACAGCGAGAAACTCATTAAAACGTCGTATTTCAGTGGCATTATTCTATAATGTGGACTAGTTGTCCAGTTGGATGAACATGTTCTTGGTGGTTGTCACCGATGGAAAATTGGGTCAACCGAAAATAGAAGAGTATTTTATGCAAAGCAGGGTTAGTTAGGTCCCTAAGGGAAGAACAGAGCAATAGAGAGTAGTGAATTGCAAAGGACGGGTTCACAAAAGATTTCATTGACACCAAACAGTTCCTGTGATACTTGAGAGGCTGGGTGATACTTGAGGGTTTTCTTGTACTTCTGCTGCGTTTTTCTTAATTTCTACGTCATTTTAGTTTTACTCAGAGGCCACTTAATCAATATAGCAAATAATCTCAAAATTGAAGATTATCGTGAACACTGCCTTTAAATATGCTATCAGTCAAATTCGAATTACCCTTTATAGGTTATTGCTGCCTGGTGTAAACGCCGGAGATACAATGTGCTTGTGAAAAGTGCAGCGGAAGAGGCCGACACGGTTCTGAGTGATGCTCACTTAGGAGTCACAGACACGGCTGGAGAATGCTGTCTCTCTTGCTTCCAGGTAGTTTTACAGCCTGCCAATGCGGCATGCTCAATTACGCGTGTTACGAAGGGGTTAGGGCGTCGGCGTTTTTCATGGTTGCGCTGCGAGTGCTAGGGATTATCATGATCATCAGTAAATGGTGTCTCATCCTCCCGGGTAAGGTCGGCAAGGGAACGACTTAGGCTCTGTCCAGACCCGACGACCAGCGGCAAGCATCAAGGAGCTGGAACGTCGTCATAACGCCCGATGGTTGGGGCATGCAACATACTCAAGGACGGCACTGGCTGCTACTGCTGCGAAGCCCCCACTATCGGCGACAGGCTGGCCGCAGTAGTCGCTAGATAGTGAGATCAATAATGAATGTTAAAAATGCAAACCGCCGGCTCTCACTGACGATAAAACGCTGGCTATGAACCATAGTTGTACAATTTCGAAAAAAAAATGTCGAACGAACGAAAATCGAAATTTTATCGTTCGGAGAGGTTTCGAATGAACGAAAATGAAAAAATTTCGTACGGAAAAATTTCGAACGAACGAATTTTAAAAAAAATTTTGAAATTTCGGAGGTCGAACGAACGAAATTCGGAGCTAATCGAAATTTCGATTTTTTTCGAAATTTCGTATTTTTTTCGAAACTCGTCGAAAATTTCGAATTTTTTTTGGACATTTGTTCGAAAAAATTTCAAACGAACGAAATTTGAAAATATTTCGTTCGTCGAAATTTCGAACGAACGAAAACGAACGAAAAAATTTCGAAAAATCTTTTGAAAATTTTTCGAAAATTTCGTTCGTGTACAACTATACTATGAATGGAGCCTTATCAGTGATCTACAGCCCTTTTACTACGATCATTAGACGCGCCGACGCCCTAACCTCTGCCCCAACCCCTTCGTAACACTCGCGATCGTGCATGCCGCCGCCAACTCAATTCAACATTTGGCGTGGCAGCTCTGCAGCACTTCAAAGAAAAACGATAGGCTTAGTTTCACTATATTTGAATCCACAACACTGATTTTATTTCAAAGGCCTTGACGTGACATCGCCTCACCTACGATCTCCAGCCCAGTCCTTCCTCTCAAATCTCAGTATGAACTGTTCCAGTGATGATCTCCGGTTTTTGAATGATGTGAGAAATTATATTACCCCGTACTTCCAGAGTCTTGATAAATATACTTGTTCTCCGTATTGTCTCGTTGTGTTGTCCTAATTTGTAATCCACTCGACATATCACTTGTATCACCTTCAAATTGGAGCGTTGATGAATATTTGGTCGCTTACAGTTAGACTGGCGACGGTGCCGCTAGTCAACCACAACTCTCCAAACAGAATAAACAAATATTTCTACGTCAGCGTCCATCTTTGTTATTGACCTTCTTGGGTCACGGCGTACCCTTCCCCAACCGCTTTCAGGCTCCGTCCATACGTGGCGAGAGGGTGCGATTACGCAAAATCGATGGCCATCGTGGGCACACGATTCACTAGCCGCTCACAGGCGCTCCCTCTCGCGCGTCCTCGCCCGCTCGCTCTCGCACGCTTGCGCCAGCAGCGTGGAGCGAGCAGCAAGTTTCAAGCTTACTGCTCCATCACCAAAACAGGTGGCATTAAACCTCTAGAAAAACTATTGCCCTTATTTGTCATAATGCCACCATTTAAGTCGATAATCGCGGGAAATCATCAGACGTTGCGCCAACTCGAGCGATTGATCACCCTATCAAACGTTTTCAATCGAATCAACACGAGGTAGGGGTGTTTGCCTGTGTTGATTTCCCGGCACTGGCTGCTCCAGCGTTGAGGAACGTCGAGAGGCGAACAACAGTGGGAACGCCAGCTCTCGCCACGTATGGACGCTGCCTCACTAATTTTGATGTAGTTGCAATATTCGATCTGCCGTTACGTAGCCTGCCCTCCTTCAGAATAATTTCTAGGCTTACCTTGTCGATTACAGGCACTTTCTCCAAGAATACTCATCGATCTCAGTAGCAGGGTTCGGGATAAAAGTGACTGTTTCAGTCGCCTTGAAGCCAGAAACATTACTGAAGACAATTCTCCGCGGATTATAGAGAAGCCTCGCGATTTTCGAACAACGGACAGGCCCGTTGTTCTTCGCTCATCACTGTTCTATAAAATGAGCTTTTATTGACCGATGACGGTCAGAACCTTCGATATTGAAGCTCTTTTTTTGTTTTATGATTTTTCTAAAGCAGGGCAGTTTAAGAACCTTGGCCACACCCTGTACCTTCTGATAAGTATAGCTCAACAGTTGCTATTCAGTGAAATCATGAATTCCCGCGCGAGAGAATTCACTCACTGCTTTGTTTCCCTTCGGGCGAAGGTCAGACTTGAAGCAGCGCCATTAGGCGATGGGTGAATTTATAAGAAACTTAGGAAGCGCACGTAGAACTGTAGAAGGGTTTGTTGATCGCAGTCAGAATCCGCACATTTCCGTCTGCCTTGTACATGAAAGAGAAACTGTTTTCCTGTGATAAAATCACATTAGATACTCAGTGTTTAATACCCTCTTATAATCGCTTGCATCCGCATTCCGGAACACGCTTGCGTCCGCTTTCTTGAACGCTTGCGTCTTTTCCGGAAAGCTTTGCTTACCCTGATTATTTCTCTTGCTGTAATCAATCTCTTTTCGGTGTACCAAGCTTGGTTTGATTTCTACATCTTCGTTCTTGTTCGACCTATTTTCACAAGCCCATCTATATGTACATTGCGAGTGACAGTGATGGAGAAATCTAACGTTTCCCCCTCGATTACAATGTTACGAAATAGCCGATTAATGCAGTACATGGAGTCTGCAACCTTTGAGCGGAGCAGATAAGGTAGAATTCCTTTCATAAATTCGACAAAATGAACCTTATGCGTTTATTGCTGTCAACAAAATAAAATCAACATGTACAGTCAAGACATTCAGCAGTATCAAAATACAGATCAAAACATGAATAAGCAAACAAAAAACAAAACTTAACATGCTAAGAACAAAAGCTACAATAGCAGAACACATTCAAAGACAAAGCAATACATCAAATTCTCACATATGCATACGAAAATCTTAAAATCAGACAGATTGGCTTTTTCTTGTTAGAAATAGTTAAACGATAATGAACTCAAAGGGAAACTTCATTCAAAGAAAAACTTCCGGATAAACGACATTTTTCAGTAGGTTGGAGCTTCCTCTGCAGCTTCAGTCTGCCTTCGGCCTGAGCGTGCGCTACCCGCAAATTTTGATTAAAAGCAAAGAGTTTGTCAGAAGTGACCTAAACGAATTAAAAAAAAGAATGAAGTGCATGAGCATATTCCCTACTCGACACACACTTATTTATTCAGAATGTAAGATGAAGGTACGTGTGAAACGAAGTGCCCTAAAGGGAGCATGTTCTAGTCATAAAAGGAAGCGAAACGAACAAAAATTACGTACCTGAAAATGCGCACGAAGCAATTTCAAAGGACCCAATATGCAACAGCTACGACGGTGTCACCACGAACTGTTACACAAAAAGTTCGAAGGACCCGATACGCCACATCTACGGTGGTCCCACCACGATCCGGAACGAAAAAGTTTAGAGGACTTAAGCTGCAACAGGTAGGATGGTCCCACCACGATCCATGACTGTGAAAGTTTGAAAGACTCGATATGCAACAAGTGGGGTGGTCCCACCACGATTCATAGCGGTGAAAATTTAAAGGACCCTATTGCAACAGGTAGGGTGGCCCCACCACGATCGCGGTGCTGTGCGAGCTCCTAAACCTAACCCACTTTCATCGACCTGCTCTGCATAATGTTGAAACAATAACGCGCTCTGACTAATGATGTCGAAAACTACGGGAAATTCAAACACCCGGACAGACGGTAGGACGTGCCAGTCACGCCGTCAGACACACCACCGCGCTAAAGACTATATGTAAGAATAAGGATTTTTGTACAAGAAACGAAACAATAGACTTCGAAAATCAATTTGCAGACACGAGCTCTGGAGAACCTGGATGGACTAGTACCTTTTGGAACTTCAAAAGATGGTGGTCGTAATATTTGCGACCGCAAAAGTGGCTAGGAAACGGGGAGGGCCGAAGTGCTAGATCGGACGAGGGCCGCGTTTCGTCCAGTTGCGCACTTTGCTCCTGCCCCATTTCCGCCGCCTTTTCTGCTGCTGAGAAACATTACTACGAATAATTCTCTTGAGGGACAAAAACAACGCTCAATTTAACTAGGTAAAACACTATAACAGCACGATAAAAACTCGTTATTTCTGAAGAAAGAAAGATTTTCATTCATTTTGGCATCATGAACAGGTTAAAAACAAAAAAAATGCTCAAGGAATAGACAAACACAGCCGGAAAGCACTCAACAAGGTTTATAAAAGTGTAGATTTTTCATATTTACGAATGTACTGTGAATCGTTCTTTCGAAGTTGCACCCAAATTTAGTCCCTCATCAGGTTTCGTTATACTGTCCTTGGCAACGACTCTGTCCGCGAATGAGTTCAGGGCTGGTATATTCGTCAGACCACAGATCAAGAGGATCATAAAGTGTGAGGATTTCGCCAAGCTGTTGAACAGAACGGAGAGAACGGCTTGGAGCAACTTCGTTGCAGTTCTTCACAGCTTTCTAGGTGATCACAAGGCTGAAAGCTATGTGGAGTTGGTACACTCTCATAAAGAATTACCCCAAAATGGGATGCAGAATTTCTCTGACAGTCCACATCATTGACTCGCTTCTTGAAAAATTCAACAAGCAAGGCAAGCCCTTTCATCAAGATGTATTGGACTTTGAACGTCTTCACCAAGGACAGTGTAACGAAAACATGATGGGGACTATATTTGGTTCAACTCTGAGAGAGTGATTCACAGTACAATCGTAATTCTACAAAATCTACACATTTTCGAACCATGTCGAGTGGTATACGACTGTGTTTGCCCTTTCCTTGTGCACTTTTTGTTTTCACCTGATTATAGTGCCAAAGATGAAGAAAATCTTTTTATTTTTACAAAAAAAACGAGTTTTCCTCATGCTGTCGTCGTGTAACTGTGCCTAATGAAGTCATTTTTCACATACATAGGGCATAATCAATTGAAATATAACACTTAGAAGCCAGGAACAAGAATTGTCTCACATAAACACGCGATTTTTCAAATTTCATTGTCCTAGTCACAAAAGCGAAGTTTTCCTGGGATAAAAATGATTTCGTGTCTGTTTTGGACCTAACGAGTTAGGAAAACACAATTTCAGCCCAGGAACAGAAAAAAAGTGAAAATTTGTTACATAGTGTTATTGGCAGTTTTTGCCAGTTAATAACGATGAAACCTTGGGAGCGAGTGTTTCAAGTTTAGGCGCAGTCATCGCTTACTTCAATATTTTTAGTAGTGTGGGTATTAACTAGTTATCAATGTGTTGCAGTGCTTGCTTGCTTGCTTTTGCTTATCCCCTAGCTGGCGTCTGGTGGAGCATTTCGACTTCTCAACCAATACACTGGGGACATTTGCTGCCTACACACCGAGGGAGGAGTTGCCCCGTTTTTGCAGTTTGAAATGTCACGCCACTCAGCGCGAGCGAAGTGGTCCCGAGTGGAATAATAGCCGCACTGGCGGGACAACTCCCTCGGTGTGTAGAGAGCCCGTTACCCAAAACACTGCTGTGAGTCCCACTGGAGTTCGGATAGCCTGACTAACACGCATCCATTCTTGACGGTCCCTGCAAACGTTCGTGGCAGCGATCACACTGCACCGGATGGATTTCAGATCGTCCGTGATTTGCTTGAGCCAAGTTTTTTCGGGGGCTGTTCTTTCAATCTCCAACTCAATTTCTTCAAATAAGTCTGTACGGCAATCTGCTCGAATCCATCCTGCACACGCGGCCTAATCATCTTAACCTAGGTGACTGAATCTGCTCTTCGATGGATGGCTGGTTTTCGCAGCTCTACCGAATATCGGTGTTCCGGATACGATGGCAAATAGATACGCTCGAAATTTGCCGCAGACACTTCATTTGAAACACCCAAGAAAACTTGTGTTGCAGTAAGTTAAGTCGACAACACTCACAGCCATAGACGAACAGTTTCAGTATGGCAGCTCCTCATTGCTCAAATTTTATTACCATTCTCCAGCTCTAATATAATCGTTTCGCGGTTTTTTACTGATTCAATGATCAATTAATTTCTGCATTTGTAATTTTTTCTGACTGATGGGTAGATCCCGTTAGTTGGTGCGCTCATATTTATGTTGAGAAGATGCTTTGATTCTGTGATGCTTCAAAAGAGTGTCCATACATACCAAATGAGTAATTAAACTTAAACACTTCCAATGTAAAGCGTATTTCATTGCCTTTCTCATTTCATATGTCGAGAATAGTACAATTGTTAAATTTTACTGATCAGCTAAATTATTTGGATCCTTGATGTGAAGAAGTACTTTGGCACGGGGATGTTTTATTCGCCTGTGTAGAATGTAAACAGTAAAAAAATGGTGCTCGGAAAGGTAATTTCCAAAATTTTAGCTTCCTGGCAAAAGTAATGATTTGGCAATGTTAGAACTACAAGAAATATAGAAGTTGACAAAATAAAATAAAAAAAAACGTCTCGAAATATTTTTGAAAATGATTTGGCACAAAATAACAAGAACTAATGAAAAACTGGGAAATGTAGTGAAATAACCAAAACCGGATTTGGCGGTCATTCATAGGCCAACTTTTGATAAGTAGTGACTGACGTGGGTTTAAATTTTACAAGCTTCTCCGTTAAACTTATCAAAGCGAAATCAAACGCGCATCGGATTTGAGCATTACGTTCACATAGCTTGACCCACCCTGATCTCCGTATTACATCTTCAATGAAACGTTTTACGGTTTCCGTTGCGCGCTTGATTTCGCTTTGGGAAGTTTAACAGAGAAGCTTGTAAAATTTAATCCCACGTCAGTCACTATTTATCAAAAGTTGGCCTATGAACGACCGCCAAATCCGGTTTTGGTTATTTCACTACATTTCCCAGTTTTTCATTAGTTCTGGTTATTTTGTGCCAAATCATTTTCAAAGATATTTCAAGACGTTTTTTTTTATTTTATTTTGTCAGCTTCTATATTTCTTGTAGTTATAACATTGCCAAATCATTACTTTTTCCAGGAAGCTAAACTTTTGGAAATTTCATATATTTTTACCAAAGGTCCCCTTTCTGACCTGATTTTTGCTTAGCGATTCCCATTCTGGAGAGGCAAAACCTTTTATGAAAGCTTTCGCCTACGGTAAATAATTAAATCATTACCGATCGGTGTGGTCGGACGACTATAACTCCTAAAAATTGTGACACGCAGACATAAAAAGCCACCCTTTCTTTCCTACTGAGGGCCCGTACACGTTTTACGGCATCGTGCGCACTTCCAGTGGGGTCCCGTACACTTTTTGCGTCGTCTTGCGTACTTCCACTGGGGCCCGCACACTTTTTGCGGCGTCCTGAGAATTCCCACAAGGGGCCCGCACACTTTCTGCGGCGTCCTGAGAATTCCCACAAGGGGCCCGCACACTTTCTGCTGCGCCCTGCGCACTCCTCAAATGCTATTCACACCAACCGTCTCAAAGAGGAAACAAACCTGGGCGGAAGACTATCATTGGCTGTGTTGATTTTCATTAGTTCATTTTCAAAGTTCAATGAGCGTCGGATGGTTAACAATAACATGTTTACATGTTTTTACCCGTCTTGGCCCTCAATTTTGAGGTTCCGCTAAAATTGAGCTTTCAGCTCCAAAATTGTATTGGAGCTATCTGCATCTACTTCCCGCCTCCTGCCAAAAAAATTACTTCCTAGCTAAATTTTAAGTGTTGCAACAAGATCGTGAATGCCGTCTGAAAAAAAAGAGATGATCAGTTATTCGACCAAAATCCAGGGTTTTCGCCATTTTTCTCGAGCGCCAAGAGACCATTCCACAAGGATCATCCTTGTTGTGATCCTAACGGGACTCTGAGAATTTTGGCCGCGGAGTAGCTGGGAAATAGGCCACCAGGCTCCGCAGCGGCTCCTGGTGGGCTATTTCCAGGCTATTCCGCGGCTATTTCCCGGCTTCTCATGGAACGGACCAGAAGTAGCAGATAAATAGCCAAGATATAACCGAGGAATATTCAGAAATAATCAAAATTAACCAAGACGCAACCGTCGCCGGATCGACGAGCCACCGTGTGGGGCCGCCAGCGGTTGGGCGGGGCTTCCAGAGGTTGAACGAGGTCCACGAACCTCAAACTTGAGTAATTAAACCGACGGAGGTGCTGACATCTGAATTATGCTTCTGGAATGCTCCGTATATCTGCCTGGAGAGCATTATTTTTCGGCTATTTCGCGGCGAAATTCATTTGGCGGCTATTTTGCGGCGAGCATTATTTAGCGGCTATTTAGCGGCTATTACGCGGCAAGCAGGCATTTCGCGGCTATTTCTCGGTCAAAACTCTCAGAGGAGGTGGGGGTGACCCCATCAACACTGCACGCAGTGGGGACCACCACACTGCAAACCGTGGGGAGATGGGCCCATACTTGGGTACCACCTCCCCCCCCCAAGCCGTGGGGATATCCCCTCGGCGACAAAAATTATCCTCCGGAATCCGGTGGATCTTCTGGGCAGTGACTAAGGCCATCTTCCAGGTCCGGCTTCGAAGAGCCGACTGAGGCACACGTTGAGATGAGGAGCCTTTTATACCAGCAACATTGTTAATACCTTTGTCTTAACATGGCTATGTTCATAAGCGTCTTGACTTAGTACACGTAAAACAGGTTTTAACTTGCCTCAATAGGCCAGAGCGCAACTTTGCCAGCATAATTCCTGAGGGAGTTTTTTGTGCCGGTGGCAAATTATAATCGTCTCTTTCTGCGGCGTCCTGCGCACTCCTCATTTACACCAACCGTCTCTAAGAGAGAACAGTCTGGGCCGGAAGCCTATCATTAGCTGTGTTGATTTTCACTAGTTCATTTTCGAAGTTCAGGGAACGTCGGATGGTTTGCAATAACATGTTTACATGTTTTTACCCGTCTTGACCCTCAATATTGCGGTTCCGCTAAAATTGAGTTTTCAACTCCAAAATTGAACAGGAGCTAGCTGCATCCATTTCTAGCCTCCTGCCAAAAAATTAGCTTCCTAGCTATATTTTAAGTGTTGCAACAAGATCGTGAACGCCGTCTGAAAAAAAAGGAGATTAACAGTTTTTCGACCAAAATCGCGTGGTTTTCGCCATTTTTCTCGAGCGCCAAGGAACCATTTAAAACCATCTTTGGGTGTATACCCCAACTTTTTACGCTCTTTCCAATAAAGACAAAACCACATTTCCACATTCACTCCGAGCGCCGATTTCGTAATCGCAGAGTTGCGCGTGGGCGAGTTAAAGCCAAATCTGGTGCGCGCTTCGCGCGCACCACAATTCAGAGGTTCATAAACGTCTGCCCACATTAAAGCTCTGCAATTTGGCAATGCAAGAGGAGAAATGACCAGAAGCATTACAAATATGGGAGAATGTTCTAGTGAAAAACCTCTCCGAACTTTTTTTGATTTCGGGAAATATTCCACGGGAAGCTTCGAAAACTCGTGAGCGTGGCATAATTCCAGTGTAAGGCTTTAAAATATAAATCAGCAATGAAAAATACTTTTTGAGGGTCGAAAAAGCGGATCTGATTGAGAAATGCCAACTAAGGCACAACCTTTGGATTAACTATAGATCAACAAATATGGATGCAAAAGACTCGGCTTTGGCGAGGGAACGTAAGAAACTAATTATCGATCAATGGCCGGAGAAGGGTGGTAGCGCCAGCCAGCGCAGCCGAGCTGTAAGTGCGTCGCGGTTGGTGGTTGGCCCTCACGCGATGGTGGTTACGGTAGTCGAGGGGACGAAATTTTTGCCCTGGGGCGGCATGCATGAACGCAGCGAACAGTGTCAGGGAGCCGCTCCGCGTGCCATGCGCGCAGCGTCGAGCAACGGGGCGGCCCCGAAAATCAGGCACATCAATACAAGCCACGAAATTCGGGGCCGCGCCGTTGCTCGACGCTGCGCGCATGACAAGCGGAGCGGCTCCCTGACACAGTTCGCTGCGTTCATGCATGCCACCCCTGGATTGAACCTTAGGCCTATTTCAAAATTCCGTCGCTGATCGCCGCATTGCTGTGTTTTAAATACAGATCGACTTGCGACACGATCTTGATCGATGCTCATGGTTATCATCCCAACTCTTGAAGAGGCCTAAACGTCTTGTTAACATGAAATACGTTGGAGTAGATTTTGGCAAATGTCAGATTGCTTGACTATCAGGCCAGTCGAGGCGGGACCCACACGCTTTTGGAAGAGTTCTGACGAAAGTGCCAGATCCTCGAGTCCACGTAACAAAATTCTGGGGCAATAACGATTTTCTAGCGGGGAGAATGTTGTTTGCAAAAACCAACATTGTACGATATCATGTGGATCGCAATCGTTCCTTACTAAGGAAAGCCATGAAGTCTCGTTAACGATACATCGTGTTCATGCTTCATGGCTCACTCACCTATTACACTGCGAGCCGTTGTCATAAGTAGTGTAGCCCATTGTAAAGCTGTCCGCCCGTTCTTTTGCTATAAAAGGTAAAATGTATGTATGAACCAACAGAATATTGTATCAGAACGCGATGCAGCTCCAAACAGACTTCTCGAAAATTAAATTGTATTCTGCAGGATTCCACTTACGCTCACGCCTTTCAAAGGAAAAACGAAGACACTCGATAACGTAGATATGAACGCTGGTTCCGAGTGAAACAGCGCTTCACGATTGTGTCCACTACTACATCATTTTATGTCTCACATTATAGTGTATGACTGTGGTTCTAGGTACTGTGCTTTTCTGGGTCAAATTCCGCTCCGCAATCGCGTCTCGACACGCTTTGCGACCGCACGCGCTCGAGTCCGTCAAGTTTCCAACGTCAAAGCCGACTCTATGTGGCTCTTCTATGCAGTTTTCTTCGATTTTGTGAGGTTTCCAGTTTCCAAAACCAACCCAGAGTCAACAGATCGGCGGCTGCTGCGCTGGACACTCTTCCGACTCGAAGGCGCGCGGCCGCAAAGCGTGTCGAGACGCAATTGCGGACCGGAATTCCAGAAAAGCCCAGAGAAGCACAGTACAGTAGGCGCGAAATGCACTGATACTTTGCGTTCCGTACTCAAGGCTGGCGCAAGCTCGGTGCAGGTTATGTTAAGATATACGACACCGATTTTGGGCAAACTTCAACAAGAGAACGCGAATTATCAGCACCATCCCTGCCGTTTGTGTAGTTGCCATTCTTGCCAATTTTTGTTTGTCATGGAAGAGAAATGAGCAAAAAGCGCCCACTCTCTTCTCATAACTCTGTTCAAAATAGTCTATGTGTGGGAATCGAAATCGATAATTGAAAGCCTAATCGACAGCTCTCTCATTTGGAAAGACACATGACTTACTAACAAACAAGGTATACACGCCCAAATTGCCTATTTATTTGCCCCGCCCTAATTCCGCAATAGAAGCATGGATGACTGGATGTGACCATGTCGTCCCGCACATATTCTCCTTAGGCGTCATTCATAGTCCTCACCGCCAGCGCTGCAGGCGCGTGACGCGCGGAACGAGCGGTGGACTGTAAAACTTTCCACCGCGCGGCACGCGCGAGAAGCCACCATGATATTTCCGGCGGCACCGCCATGGCGGTGCGGATAAAAGTCGGGCCTTTAGGCGCTATTCATGCTACTCAACGCCAGCGCGGTACGCGCGTGCCGCGCTGGCGTGGCGTTTGTCTATGAATGGCCCGACGCCTCGCCCGCGCAGCACGCGCGTGACGCCCTCTCCGCCATGGCGGCGATGACTGTAACGGCTTTTTAACCATTTTCACTACTAAATCATCATCAATTTTAATCCTTTCCTTGATAATTAATTCCATTGCTTTCCTCTGCTATCGTGGCGGTGAACGCATTTGAAGCATTTGGTTGTTTGGAAGAGTTAGGCCCGCTTTTTTACGCTCCGCTTAGGCGTCAACGCTAGAGTATTCATAGTCTCCGAACTCTAACGCCACGCCAGCGCGGCACGCGCGTGCCGCGCTGGCGTGGCGACTGGTTTCTTCACGTACTATAAGTCAGATGACTGGTTTTTTCACGTACTATAAGTCAGATGAGTGATCATAAGGGACGCGTAGCACACACATCCCAGCTCTAAGCTGATGCGGGGCTTTTGTAATCGTTGAGACTCATCATTTGATTCAGAATAGAGGGAAAGGTGATATTCGGTTGGTGGAAAGTCCGGAGAGTACGGTGGTTGCTGAAGAACCTCTCACTCAAGCTCTTGGAGACCGGTATTAACGACTTCTGCAACATGGGATGTGGCGTGTTGAGCAAGATAACTTGTCCATTGTTGACCAGGCCTTTCCAGTCGCATAGCCTCATTTACGCGGCGTAGTTGGGCGTTGTAGAGCTCCTCGTTCACCGTTATGTTCCTTTCAAGCGTTTTCCAGTGTATCATGACTTCCCACTCCCACGAATGCAGATCATGGTCTTTTTCGGGTGGAGATCCTGTTTGACTCACGGCTTTGGCGTGCCATTTAGGGAGACCCACCCTTTTCTTAGCTTTATTTTGACGTACAGGGACCATTTCTTATCTCCCGTAACGATTCGGTACAAAAAGCGCTGTTTACGTCCGCCTGTTGCTGGATAGCGCGCGAGGTGTTGAGCAGCAATTTGAAAACTGTTAATTTCGTTGGGCTCGTGAGACACCAGCATTTTTCTTTGTTATGTTTGGCATATGTTTCCTGTTTTCAACTCAGCGCGGGTATTGTACGCTTTTCCGACCTAAAACTCCGAACCAAACCGTTTCCGTTTTAACCTTTTTCCATCGAAAAAAGGGGTTGTTATGGTATGACAGAAAAAATTATCTTATAGGGTCAGCTTGGGCTACGGTATTTTCGATTTTCTAAAGAAACTCGTAGGCAAACACTCGAACTAAGTTCGAATCAGTGGACCAAAAATCGGTTGTAAGAAAATGTACTGTCGTGCTGGGAGCCACAATCCGGTACGCATTTGTGGACCACGGCTGTTGCATTACACAACAGGGTGATAATCGTGCTGGGACCACTTGGTCACGGCACGATTATCATCATTTTGCGTGATACAACAGCCGTATTCCACGACTGCGGACCGGAATGTGGCTCTTAGCACGATAGTGCGTTGTTAAACGACGGAATCCCACAATTAATGTGTATCGTGTCTGAGTTTTTGATGGGTGTTCAATGTATGCTCGAGTTTTGTAAGTTGTTCTAGAAACAATCCAAACTCTGCATCTTGAGGAAAACACGAACCAGGTACAAAGCAGCAAACCAAAAAACCGACGTTAGGAATGTATACGTTCTGGATGAGAAAAATCACACAATTTTCGTGTATCGTGCTTGAGTTTTTGATGAATCTACAATGAATTCTCGATTTTTGTAATTGATACTGCGGACAATCTAAACCTACAATCTTGGAGAACACAAGAACCTAGTAAAAATCAGGGAACCATAAAACCGACAGTTAGATTTCACCTTACCTTTGATACTTTCGATGGCACATCCTCATCGGTGACCTCCTCAATGGGGACCACATTTGCTCCATTCTTCTCTGGAATTAGCAAGGGTCATCCAGTACGATAAACCTCTTTGTTTGAATAATTTGTAAATCGTATCGGCCCAACGCTTTGCTGGTCGTCCAAGTGCTCTTTTGACATCTCGAGGGTACCAGTGAGTGAGTCTGGCACTCCATGTGTCATCCGTTCTGCGCAAGACATGCCCTGCCCATTTGTACTTGACGGATTCGATGTGGACCAACGAGTCGCGGAGTCCGGACCTTTTGCGGAGATCTTCACTGCTCACACGTTTCTGCCCCTGAATCGTTCAACTTGTTTACAGTATACATCCTGTGCGTAGTCCTCATACGACACAAACTCCTTTGTTGTGAGCCCAAGTCTTGCAGCCATAGCACAAAGCCGGAAGCACTGTGGAGTCGAACAGGTGATCCCGCAGCTTGACATCACGTGTCTCCCTAGCGACTTCTCGAATCGTACCCAAAGAAGCCCACGCAGCCCTTCTTCGACGTCCCATTTCATGCGTGAGCTCGTTCGTCATGTTCATTTAGATAGACGTAGCTGTCCACTCTGTTCACGACGTTTCCATGACGAAACACTCGCCCGTCGTTGTAGCACTGGTTGGCCATCACATGGGCCTTCCGCATATTCATATCGAGAACAACAGTACTGCCCACTTCGTCCAACTCGTTCAGCATCAATTCAGCTCCTCCGTATTCTTGCTTATGAGCACTATGTCGTCTGCAAAACGCAGGTTGGACAGCATCTTTCCGTCAATGAGCAGGCCTCTATTGTTTTAGTCAAGCTTACCTATTGCATGTTGTAGTACCGATGTGAAGAGCTTTATGAGATCGTGTCCCCCTGCCGGTCTAAAGCGAGAAAATCACACAACTACATACCGTGCATCGTGATTGAGTTCTTGATGGATCTTCAGTGCATGTTCGACTTTCGTAACTGATTTTGCAAACAATCTAAACTGTTAATATTGAGAAACACGTCCCAAGTACAAATCATAGATTTCCGTATAGATGATACAATTTGCAGGCTTTACGCTAGTCTAGCTGGCGTATTTTAATTGAGCGCTAATTGAATTTGGTAGTACTGCAAGCCGGGTTATTACCACACCTGTTTTGATGCTACGGCCCACGTGCGTTTTCTCGCTGTGTATGGGTTGAAATCGGGTTCTGCACGTCTTCGGCCGACTATGACGGGAGTCTGAGGAGCAGCAAAAACTGGGGGTGAGGTGATGTTCCCGTTTCGAGAATCGTGAGAAGCAGCCAATTTCGGAAGGAGAGCTTGCATCGGAGAGAGCGGAGAAGATTTCAGCGCAGATCAGCTTCGGCGGCCCATTGAAAGTGACACTTTAATATTTTTAGAAAAAAATAGCACCCTAGCGAGCATAATACCTAGCATCATAAATGCAATGTTCACGACGATTTTCGTGCCCAAGTTTTCCGCTCAAAACAATGCGTTGGCAACCAAGTGTTACCAAAATTACTAGGAAACAGCGAGAAATGCACTAAAACGACTTATTTCAGTTACATTATTCTCTGGCCTGGACTAGTTTTCCAATTGGATGAACATGCTCATGGTGGTTGTCACCGGTAAAATTGGGGCTAACCAAAATTGGAAAAATATTCTAGGCAAAATAGTAATACTTAGGTTCTGAAAGGAAGTTCGAAGCAACAGTGAGTAGAAAAGTGCAAAAGACGACTCCACGAAAGATTTCATGGTCACAACGAACTGTTCCGGTGAGACTTAAGAGGCTGAATAAAAATTGAGGATTTCGTGACTTTCTGGGCGTTGATTTTCTGGATTTCTTCGTCATTTCAGTTCTACCCGGGGGCCAAGCAAGCGAATCAGTAATTAATCTCGAAATCGAAGATTGTGATGAGCACTGCCTTTAAGTAGTCCTTTTCACCAGCATTCTAGCAGTCTTGAGATTCAATAAACGTCAACGTTAAAGAGATATACTAGAAGATGAATAAAAGAAAAAGTTTCGCACGCCTTACTCAATCTAGAGGTCGGTATTGGGGACCATACTTTCAACAGCGAGCGACGCTACGCAATGCTTACCATCAACAAGTGGATCACATTAACACACAAACATCCATTCATACGAAGGACTGTAGCAGCCAGCCATTTACACTCCCACACAGAAAAAAACTCCTCGTGGAGTTGTTGACGCTCGTTCGATGAATCTCCTTGATCTTGATATTCGACTGCACAGATCCACCACGCGTAGGGCGGGCACTACTTGGGGAGCACAAAGGAAGTTTTACGCACAACGTATAAGGCCATGATACAGTCTACTCTGGAGTATGGAGCTCCGATATGGACTTGACGATGAATCTCTATGAATCTCCTTGATATTCGACTCCACAGATGACTCCACAGATATTCGACTCCACAGATCCACCACGCGTAGGTTGAGCATCCCAACCAACCATGCCGCACATTCCAACCACACGAGAACACGCGCATCTGAGCCGCAACTGCTAACACGTGAAATAACATCCTCCGTGCTCTCGCGGGCACCACTTGGGGTAGCACAAAGGAAGTTTTACGCACAACGTATAAGGCCATTATACAGTCTACTCTGGAGTATGGAGCTCCGATATGGACTTGACGATGAATCTCGATGAATCTCCTTGATATTCGACTCCACAGATCCACCACGCGTAGGTTGAGCATCCCAACCAACCATGCCGCACATTCCAACCACACGAGAACACGCGCATCCGAGCCGCAACTGCTAACACGCGAAATAACATCCTCCGTGCTCTGGCGGGCACCACTTGGGGTAGCACAAAGGAAGTTTTACGCACAACGTATAAGGCCATGATACAGTCTACTCTGGAGTATGGAGCTCCGATATGGGCTTGGCACCTTCCGGACGCCTCTTGGAGCAAGCTTCAACGTGTATAAAACACTGCACTTCGTGTCATCACTGGCTGCCCAAACTCAACACCTATATCCCATCTTCATCAAGAATGTGCCGTACTTCCTGTCAAACAGCACTGCCAACTGCAGTCACAACAGTTCCATATTGGCATAGTCAACAATACCGCACATCCCAACTACCCACTTCTGTAATCTGATCCACATCACCGTGATATTCGCACACCGCTCCATGCTGCTATTTCTACATTGGATCGTCAAAGATGGGCTACCTCTGAGCTCACAAGGAAGAGGCTGCGGCAAATTGAACACACCAGCCTCGTGTCTGAATACCTGTCCTGTGCCCTTCCCAATCCCATCCTTGGTACAACGCCTCCTACGGTCGATGACAGCGAGAAGACTCTGCCCAGACGCTCCCGCGTCACTCTAGCGGGTCTACGTTGCGGTCACTCTTCGCACCTCAAAGCCTACGCACGTAGGATCGACGAGTCGGTCCCAGATCAATGTCCTGACTGTCATATTGCTGCTCATGATTCACTACATATATTTTCATGCTCTGCCAGACCTACTTCTCTGTCTGCTCGTGATATGTGGAACAAGCCGTGTGATGTGGCCACCTTTCTAAGCCTATGAGAAGAAACTCCGATAGCACCGAAGCGGCGCAGTCGGGTTTTGAGGAGCAACGCCTACAGACGGCAGGGTCGAGGCAGATGAATAATGTTATCTGACCCCCTTCCAAAATGGGCTCATTGACATTCGGACAGATTTTTGCGTTGGAGCACGCTTCTCGCGCTAGCCTTCCAAACTCCTCAGAAAGCAACATTATGACAATTTCGCAGAATTTATCTATCGTACGAGCAAATTTCAAGGGTAGAACAGCTCCATTAACATGTAAAAGTGGTTTCGATATAGATTGAAAGTACAACTGTGAAATGTGTCGCTGAAGAATCATAGTGAAAATACTAACCATTCCGACCATTCTAAGTCTGGCCATTTCGGATGAAATGTACTTTTCTAGAGCCGTTTTGAGCGTAGAATCCGATTACGGTGTTCCCAACTGCCTAAAACCACTCTGAAAAAGTTATATTCGTTTTTCAAAGCCTGTTGACAAGGTAAGGGTACCACCCATGAAATTTCTAGGGTGTTTTGAAAAAATTGGATTCGGATCAAAATTTGTATGCAGGGGTAATCCAGGGTGCTGAACACGAATGTAAAGTCTATTTGTCAAAATTATGAAGTTCGCTGTAGATTACTGCAGGTACCATGCCATTTAAGGGGCAAAAACTACCTAAGAATTTTGAAAATCGAGAAACGAACCTTAAATTCGTATTCACCATCCCAAATAACCCCCGCATACCAATTTTGAATCAAATCTGAGACTTTGACCAAACTACCGTATACCCATCGTAATCTACCGTAATCTGACTAAAATCGATATACGGACCTCAGCTTTGTGCTCAGCACTCCAGATTACTCTCAGGGACACAATTTGAGCCATATCTATCGTAGTTCCCCAGAAATCGTCAAAAGTCACATTTTGCCTTCAAATTTTCCCCCGATTGGAGGCTTTGAACAAACCAAGTCGAGAACTTTGGGAAATTGAAAAATGAATTCCATATTCGTGTTCAGCACCCTAGATTACCCCTACATACACGTTTTGAGCCAAATCTGAATTTTTTTCAAAACACCCTAAAAAATTCATAAGGGGTTTCCTTGCCCCCAGGCTCCGAAAAATGTGTATAACGCTTTTTCAGAGTGGTTACAGGCAGTTGAGAACACCGTAATCGGATTCTACGGTAAAAACAGTTTAGAAAAGTAGATTTCATCCGGAATGGACAGACTGACAATGGCCGGAATGGTTATTATTTTCACTATGATTCTTCAGCGATACATTTCACAGTTGTACTTTCAATCTATATCGAAACCAGTTCTACATGTTAATGGAGCTGTTCTACCCTTGAAATTTGCTCGTACGATAGAGAAATTCTGCAAAATTGTCATAATGTTGCTTTCTGAGGTTGGAATGCTAGCGCGAGAAGCGTGCTCCAACGCAAAAATCTGTCCGACGGCCAATGAGCCGATTGGGGGGGGGTGGGCCTGATAACATTATTCGAGGCAGATATCGTCTTGAGGCACCGAGTCGCAGAAGTGGCAAAATCCAGATAATATCGCGGCCTAATCGGAAGCTAAAGTAGAGGCGGTATCGAGGACAAGCAATATGAGAAAACGAGAACATTTTTAGAGACGTAGACGACTTGAAAATGGGAATCGATAGCCTTGAGCACTATAACGTGTTCCTACAATTGGACACCCGAAAACCACCACTACGAGATAATTACAGGATCGAGCTGAAATCGAGGACAACTTGAGGATTATGCAGCACTTAACCGCATACGAAGAAAGGATCAAAATCGATGAGCAATCCCATACTGAGGCAAAATCTAGGACAAAATCACTACAGCTAGCTCATAGCACAAAACTAAATTTAAAGCTTGATTCGTCCGAATCGGAGTTCTAAAAGTTTCGGTGAGATGCAGCCACAGCCTCATCAAAGTAGAGAGGAAAATAGGGAAATCTTTGGGAGTATGGAACCAGTCCACAACTGCGACAAACCCTAGGCTTATCCGGCTTAAAATCGATTATCAACATCACAGACAGAAAACACAGCTGAAAACTGATCACGCAGAACTTTGAAAAAAAAGACTCCAATCACGGGTAGGATCTAGGGTAAGCCACTGCGTGTCGAACGCTGAAATTCCCCGGTACGGAAACAGGCAATCGCGTCGGGACCAACTCCGCATACAGATGCATGACCCGCGCAGAATTGTGCGATTAGGGCGCGCTGGTGCCAAATTGATAATGCTTGGCACGTCATCGATTGCAAAGCTGGATGAAAAGCCATTGTTAGTGATGGTGATGTTAAGGATTTGGACTGTTGCGATAACGTCGTTGTTTTTAGAGTGAACAACCTGTTTTGAACCCCTATTCACAATCTCTAGTAAGTATTTCTGCTCAAATCGCAAATTTCAATGAGTTGATAGCTTCAACCACCCACAGGGTAGGGATTTTTTTCTTCTTTACTATAATGGGGAGAACAGGCAGTTCGTTTTCATCTTTCAGAATCATGTACCAAGTGGGTGTCGTCGCTTTCGGCAACTAAATCGGCAACTAAATCCCCCAAAACACCGAAAAACGCATGAATGTGTGTAAACAGATTACTTATTCCAGCGAATTTCGACTGGGACACACTGCGATCTTTGCGGTACCCCACTTGTTACCGAAGGGTCGTGGAAAACGGAATAAAACCCAGTCGCAATGTTGGATTTGCGCAAGCGCACCCCATTCACACAATTCTGCGCGCGTCATGCATTTTATGCGGAGTTGGTCACGACGCGATTGTCCGCTACCGTACCGAGGAATTTCAGCGTTCGACACGCAGTGGCTTACGGGTCTGGGATAGACGGAAAACAGCGTCGTAACCAAGGTGAATGCGCGGAAAATGGCGATGAGGCGGGACCGCGGCAAAATCGAGGATAACCAGGCACGGATGACCTCAAGGAAAAAAGTGAGTAAGAATCATAGTGTCACCGTAACTTCGAGAATCGACAAAGAATCGCGGTGATTTTGAGGCCTAAGCGCCGCAGAGTCGAGGAGAAATCAAACGAAATGAGAAAATCGATAAATCATCTCAAGTCTCGATAACGTAAGAATTTAGACGAATAGCTAATAGGAAAAGTCCTCACCCTCACAGCTAGCATATGTCTACTACTGATATCCTTTTTACAAGCCATATGTGTGAAGGTGAGCGCAAGAAGCAGGCAAATCAACGGATTCTTCTGATTTTGATTCCAAACACGCAGATATTCACCTGAATGCTGATTATTGACACAAGTCGGATTCGTAGAAAACGATTGATAAATTTCTGACCTAGGGCATGCCTATACGATCCAGTAATTAGAGTTGTTGCCGGAAATCGCTTGAAGCACATGGTTCCATGGCGACTAAAAATACTTTCATTTGGTTTATGGCCGGAATATGTGCATTCTACACGAGAAGGAAAATGTTACGGCTCCGTAATGGGAGAGGCCCACATCGACAGCAAGACTATCATCCATTTGCAACTTCTATGACGCCGCCGCAAATGACGATCTTGATACTTTTCTTCAAAATACTCCAATACTGAAGGCAACCATTAGAGCTCAAAATAAGACTTTATAAGTGCACACCAATGGGTTACATACGGCTTTACAGACCGTTATCAAACGCCTGACGAAAGCCCGCGCAGATACAACATGAGCACCACCTTCAAATGGCGTCTAGAGTGGGACAATCATGGAAGCCGTCCTCTTTATCGCGCAGAAACCACATTTAGTAATTGGCTGTCCGGATGTGAAAACGCGCCCAAAATTCCATGGAGGCAGCTTCATGACGAAAAGCGCTACATAGTGTGGGCGGAGCTTGTTTTTATGCCTTGAGGACAAATAGGTGCAGTTTCGGGCACGAAACATACATCTGTTATACGGCTGTCCGGATGTGAAAACGTACCCAATGTTTCATGGACGCAGCTTAAAAGCAGTGGTCGCGCTCAAGTATGCTCGTCTTCTTTTCCTCTCTAAACCCTTTTCTGAGTATAGAGTAGTAGAACCTATAAGAAAAAATTGCGAAAAAATCGCTTTTTTTGGCCAAATTTGAAGCCTGAACTTTGTTATCTTTTGATGGTGGACGAGTCCACCCTACATCATCGGCATCGATGATCTCTAACATCAAGAACATCAGCAGGCTTGAAATTGAATTTCAATCAATGAGCTTTCGGATTTATGTACACATCTAGTCAAAAACATTTGTTGAAGTGCTTGCTTTCATTGTTAAACTGTTTTATTAGGTGAATTCGCATTTGTTTCTTCCTCTGAGTGTCGATGATTTTTAACTGCTTGGCATGAGACTGTGATCTTTCTGTGCACGTGTGCACGAACTGGAAATTTATGTTGTTAATACTCTAATTCCAGCCCGTTTTTCACCGCGCTACCTTCATTGTTTTGAGCTGTTTTATATCTAAACTGATTTTTGTAGTTTTTTCAATAACTTTTTTCATCGTGACCACTGCCTTCAAAGCCGAACGACGCTACATAGTGTGAAGTCCATGGAGAATGGTAATGCCCGGGATTGTTGTGGAATATTTACAGGTATTTATCGAAAATTAAACTAGGGAGTTTGGCGTTGCTACAACGCGCATCAAACCTAGCCCTGAACACAAGTGGCTAATTTAGTTCTTTTAGCTGGTTCGAAACGGTCTTTAAAGAGCCATTTTTAGGTGTGACACCGTCGATTGTATCACACCTAATTTCTATGGATTTAGGTGTGATACAATCAATTGTATCATACCTAAAAATGGGTTTTTGAAGATCGTTTTGAATCGGCTAAAAGAACTTATTTAGTTATTTGGGTCCAGAACTAGGTTTTCCGCACGTTGTAGCAACGCGAAACTCCCTAATTAAAAATCCGATGAATACTTGTAAATATTCCACAACAATGCTGCACTTTTTCATTGACCTCATTCTATGTAGCGCTTTTGCTGCGTCTATGAAATTTTGGGTGCGTTTCCACATCTGGACAGCCAATTATTATATGTGGTTTCCGCGCTCGAAACCGCTCCTATGTGCCGTCAGGGCCCTAGTGATTATTCAGTCGCTAACCAAACATTTGGTGTTATCATCGCTGGATACCTGAAAATACGCGCCTTTCAATGTTCACGTAAAAAATTAATTACAGTACAATATTTCAAAAAAAATAGGAATAATTGATACAATCGGTTCATCAATGTAGTCTTGATCTAAATGAATATTCGTTCACTATAAAAAATTGCGAAGTCGATACCTCCCTCCCCCGCTCGTCGCCAACATTTTTTCACAAGAGGGGGGGGGGGCTGAGCGAATCGCCTGACTTGGGGGGGGGTGTCGGACCAAGGTTGACTTGTATTCCACCTCCCGCCGCAGTCTGCGTGTGGCTCCGCCTAAAGTGGCCCCTAGAAGCGACCGGGCGCAGATTGAAATGGGCTTTCACAAAACGTGGGTTTGAAACATGCGCAACAGTTTCCGAAGTGGTACTGCGTCAAGAGTACTCTAAAGACTATTGACTTTATATTTCTTATGGTTCTCACCGTAACTTCGGCATGGATCCTAAAGAGACTTCAAGTTCCCCACTGGAGGTTAGGGCAAAGTCGGTGCACCTATATTATAGCATATGGCACCGAGTTTGCGCCAACCTTCAACAGTGAACGCGAAGTCTCTTCTGGGAATATTTCAGTGAGAACGTCAGCTATGTCATACAGTGCTTATCAAAAACAAAGGGACACCCTAATTTTTGCCTATTGCGAGCTTGCTAGCAACCGACGCAATCTGAAATCATCACCATTCGATACAGAAGGCTAAAAAACCTATACATTACTACATTCAAACTTCAGCGTATGAAATAAAAATTTGTTTATTAATATTTTTGCAAAATCACTGTATCAAAAACAAAGGGACACCTCAGCATAATATAATTTTTGTCAACAAAATAAAGGTCAATCAGGCAGTCAATAACTTGTAGGTCCTCATTTGTTCTTCGCAACTTCAAACATCCTTTTTGGCATACTGGAGAAAAGGTTTGCAATGAGACCAGGCTCCAAATTCTGCCATGCCTCCATAATAGCCTTCTTAAGCTCTTCAACCGTATTAAATTGCTTGTTGTTGGCATAAATCCTTCTCACTAGTATTCCCCATACGTTCTCGATGGGGTTCAAGTCGGGTGAACAGGCGGGCCATTCCAAAATCTCGACGTTAATGGACGCCAACCAAGTTCGAGTAGACTGACTTGAGTGGACTGATGCGTTGTCTTGCATGAAAACAAAGTTTCGACGTTGGTGACGCCTAAGAGATGGAAGCAAGTTGTCCTGGAGAACCTGCTGATAATCTGAACTGTCCATTCTGCACGACACAAATGCGAGTGACAGAACGCCAAGGCTCGAAATCGCTCCCCAGACCATGCAACTTCCACCGCCGAAGGTCCACTTTGAAAAGTAGAGTGGTTCCTTGCGAAGATCCCTCCAGTACGACGCAAATCCATCCGGGCCATCCAAGTTAAACTTTTTTTCGTCGGACCAGATCACCTAAATAAATATCTTGGCAGGAATTGCAGTTTTGTTAACAGGCAAGTGCCACGATGGAATACAATATACCTGACTCCAGTTCGTTGTCAAGTTCCTCTCAATAAATTGAAGTCTGGCAGCTTTGTGACGACTTGTTAATCTCGGCGCCGCCTTCATGGTTTGTCGCATGATATGCTTTTGACCTTTGACAGCTCTCCAGATGGTCATGCTTGACGCAGACAGTCTCAGATCAGCTTTCAGTTGTCTTATGCTGGTCGTGGAATTCGAAACATGACGTCCAATTTGCCTCATGGTAGCCTCGGGAAGCATCCTGGGCCGGCCCGGACTCCTCTTCTTGTCGTAGTTTCCTGGATCTTTCAAGTAGTTGCAAATGGAGTTGGGAGACCGACCGATCTCGTCGGCGATTCGACGACAGCTTAATCCGAGCTTGTGCAGAACATCTATCTGAGCTTGTTCTTCCGAAGAGAGGTAAAATCCACGAGGCATGATGAGTAGTGAGGAGACAAGTGGATATGCTAACTGCCTATAGCGTTTGATCTCCAATAACGATCAATATAGATCAAAACGCCGAGCTGTCCCTTTGTTTTTGATACACTGTCATTTTCGTTTTTTGTTATTAAAAAATTATACATCAACACTGACATGACATAGCACTTAAACTTGGGTTTTCAGACATGCTTAAACGAATGGTAGATGTTTCAAATTGTTTGGAAAAGTCAGAAGTTCAGAATCGTGAAAAAGTGTGGTGTCCCTTTGTTTTTGATAAGCACTGTATAATTTCGCAGCGGTCAATTTCGACAATTTCCGTGGCCAGTTTCTTACTAGTCCTCCAATATCATGAAGATTTGTACCCTGGGGTTGTCTAGGGTGCTGCATTCATTGAACATCGTTTGTCTCCTTAATTCACGCGTTCGAGAAACTCGGAAACTGGGGTAAGTCATATAACTCCGCAACGTACTGCAGGAGTGCTCCAGTGGAGAACGCACGGGCAACATTGGCGTTATAGTCAATTACAACAACTATTGTTACCTTGCCTTATACTTCTGAAGAGGTGAGAAATCAGGAAGATTGTAAAAAATTATTTATAATACCACAAAGTAGAAGGAAGATTTTGGTTTTGTCAGATTACTTGTACGGAGGGTTCAAACGGAATCAAATCAGCCTAAATTATCCACGTGGAAATTCAATTTCTATTAAAGCAGCCTGTAACAGAAATGTGCCTCCGTCGTACAGGAAAGCTGAGCTGAAGGCATCATTGCCGATGAAACCCGTCCGGGGAATCGCAGGGAGTATTTGCCAGGTCACACTCGCATTATTCTGGAGGCATATGAGGTTGAGTGTAGAGGAATTTCGTCAAATTCGGTCTACCGAATGAGAGGCGATTGTTGCTCGCGATAGAAATCTCACAGGCCGGTAGCCGGTAGCATCGCTGTCGCCGAACAGCTTGACGCAATGGCCGGGTCTCGTCCATACCTTCGACTAAATTCGGCGAAAGTGCCTTCACGGGACTTGCCAAAAGGAAGGCGGCTCCCGTCGGTCATCCACTACGGTTCAGATAGAGGAGGGGAAGCATAAAGACAGACGCGGGAAATCAGGGCTGGGTATCCTTCACCTTGAGGGGTCCTGACATCCAGAAATCTACACTAGAAACAGCCTAAATCTGAGAACCCCTTGGTAAAAGGAATACTAAAAAATTTACTAATCTAACAAGGGAACCACAATAAGTCATAGTGACCATTCCAGATGAAATGTACTTTTCTAGGACTTTTTCCGGACGAAAAGTACGAATATGCCCATCGCAGCTGCCTAGACCCACTCTGAAAAAAGTTATGAGCGTTTTTACTCTGTTTTTCGTACCTATTGTACCCTCCAAAAAGCGCATTATGTTTCAGCAATTCTGGAAACGGGCCTCTCAATCGTGTTCAGCGTCCAAAACTACCCCACTAAGCAACGTTTGGGTGAAGGAACATTCTCCAAACTTTGCGCAGACTAACAGCGTTTTGGACTTTTCGGTTGGGCGTTTATTTTTACCAATTAGAGGGCTCTCGAAGCTTCCCAGAAAACTATTCCAGATTTGACTAAAAATTCGTTCTGAGGGGGTTATTTGGGGTGCTGATCACGAATCTGAGGTTCATTTGTCGTTTTTTCCGAGGTTTTCGACTAAATTTGTTCAAAGCTTCCCACTGGCAGAGAAAATTGACGGCTAAATCAACTTTTGACGATTTCAGGAATGTGACGACAGATGTGGCTCAAATCGTTTCTGTGGGGGTTATCCGGAGTGCTTAACACGAATCTGATGTCAGTTTATCGATTTTTGACAGCTTACGGTAGATTACGGTGGGTATACGGTAGTTTGGTCGAAGTCTCAGATTTGTCTCAAAGTTTCTATGTGGTGGTTATTTGGGGTGCTGAATACGAATTCGATGTCCATTTATCGATTATCGGGATATTGAGGTAGGTTTTGCCCTCTAAATGATATCTTACCTACCGTCACTACAGTAAACCTCGAAATTCTGACAAGCTGCCCTCAGATTCGTGTTCAGCACCCCCAAGTTACCCCTACGTACATGTTTTCAGCAAAATCCGGAGAAAAATTTAAAAGCACCCTGAAAATTCCATGGGGGGTACCCTTACCTTGCCGCGAAGCTTTAAAAAACGCTAATAACTTCTTTCAGAATAAGTCTAGGCAGCTGCGATGGGCATATTCGGTTTTTTCGTCCGAAAATGTGTCTAGAAAAGTACATTTCTTTTGGAATGGTCACTATGACTTATTGTGGTTCCCTTGTAGGAAGTTCAAATCGCAGAACCGCTGCAGACGTTACGAGTTCTGATACACAGAACGCAAAAAAGGTTCATGAGTTAGAATTCGAATGGCTCCGTAGGCATCGAATTTTTTTCCGTGAAAAAACTTTTTTACGCTATAATACCTACTCGGTGGATTTGCTTGCTCAGAGCCATCGACGTGTTATTGCAGACCTCGGCGATATTCTCACAATTTTGCAGGGCAATTGAGAATTTTCTGTTATTCGATTATACGATATTCCCTTGTGAGCAGTTTTTCTCGGGGAAATTTCACAGAACTCTGTTCATTTGAGATTTTTTGTAATGACAACCCAACAATTTAATAAGTGCATAGGCAGTGAATTTGCCTGTACGATGGCTTCTATGTAACCATGCTCGGATTCTTGTTAGCTATTACCTCAAATTGGGTATGATTATCTTAATCAGCCCAACCAACTCTTTCGTTTTCAGACCAAAACCTTATCATTAATCGTTGGTTATCCACCCTCTCTTATTCATCGGAAACGGATTATAATTGGTTCAGTGTGTGTTGTTCCGCCAGCGCACTATCTATCAGGCGAATCGTCCAAAATGTGTTTTTGCTTAGCGGAGTTTTGAAATTGAATGGCCGACCACCGAACTCTTCCATCAGGACCGAATCTCCTACGGACCCGACGTGGGTAAGAATGAGGTGTTGGCCGACACTGTAGACATAGACAGAGTAAGCTTGGGGTGGAGACAAGCCCCAAAGTCGAGGGTTGTCAATGCTGTTTAGGGATAAGAGTTGAGGATCATTCCTGCATCAGCGCTTTCAAGTTTTGCGTTTCGCCGATGTACCTTCTTTTGGATCCATTATTTATCGTTCATTACTCAGACCGGATTCATCATTGCGCAAACCCTGCATTTGCCGAATTGGGTTCGGTTCAGCGTCAGCGCAACCCAACTTCTAGGGTTTCATAAATTCAATAACCCATCGGAAAAGGGTTCGAGTTCAGGTTTGCGCAACCCGAATGGAGAGTAAGTGTTCACACATCCCAAACCAAAAACGAATTCCTTATATTGCGCTCTGAGGACATTTTCAAACATGGTGGAATTCTGAGGAAGAATACCTACTGAGGCTGTTTATTCGCATGCCCAAGTGATTTTCAGGAATGAAGTTTTCAATTTCATGGCAGTATTTTGTTGTTGGCAGAGAAGATCGGCTTGAACGCTGCCAGAAAAAAAAACAATTTTGGATACATTTCCTTCATTTTCGGGTAATTTTCTGAGCTGTTGAACTCCAAGCTTCAAGTATTTCCTCTCCTGTCATGTTTCTGTCCTCTCCTGTGTTCTCGTTTTTTTTCAATCTTGAGTTCCACTGCCTCCAACCTCGCGTTTCATTATTTTTCGCTCCAATGATTTGCAGCCATCGTACGCGCTGAGAGCCACGCACCGTTTTTCGTGTTTGATTATTCGTTAGGACCCGCCTGAAAACGAAGAGAGCGTTTGTTGGATCACCAAAACACAATTTCGGAGAAACGAGAGATTGGGTGATTGAAATTTTGTAGAAAGAGACTGGTCCTCCATCAGTCGTCTGGCACAATTTGCCGCCAGCCATCGTGTAATGAAGGAATTCTTAGCGATCCAGCGGTACTGTCCAAAAAACGATATACCCCCTATTCAAACATCGCGGTAGAGTACATTAAGCCTCGGCTTTCTTGAAAAATTGCGCTTTTTAAGAGCCCTCACGCTGTTTTCGTTCAGTCGAGGGAAACTCTTAAAAAAGGATGAAAAAAAGAAAAAGAACATAATCAGAAGGCGTCAAAAAATTATGTATTGATTAGACCAGAAGTTGGAAACAGACGTCACAAAAAAATTAATGCATTCGCAGACACATTTCTTGCACTCAAAATACCGGTTAGCTCAACCAACCCAGGAGGTGTGTTCGTGATTAACAGATGCTGGATTATCCGACCAACACCCAGTTATCCAACCCGAATCTGCTGAACACAGGGTTGTCGCTAACCCATTTTCCAATGCAGAATCCCGGTGTCGGTACCCTAACGGCCTGCTACTAGTATTGACATTGAGAATGCCGTATTCGCCTGCATTTGCAAAAGTTCAGCTCCGAACCATATCGTCATCGGTTCCGAACCATACACCGGTTGTTTTTTCGGGACTAGGATAATTAGACGAGATACGACTTGCTGGTACTGAGCTATTTCCGCCCCGTCTCTGACTGTTCGCGTTCTCGATTTATTTCATAGGTGTGAAGTATTATTTCCCACAATTCCTGTTGGTGTCTGTTCTATTCGCCCCTTCGTTTTCCCGTACTAGGCACAAGGAAGCGCTTCGTTCAAACATCCGTGTGGTAATTACGTCTCTCTAAGGTCGATGCTGTTACCGCTTGATAGCATTGAAAGAGAGATATTTCTAGCCAACAACACATGCCAGTGACGTTCATACGGTAGGAAATCATTCGAAAGGACAGCACTCACAGCTAACAGTAGCTAAAAATATGGATGATGAAGTTTTATATCAAGCTCTTCATTCATCTAATTTTGCTGCTACTTCAACCATCTCCATGAAAAAAACGTCTTCATGCGGTATCGAGTGACTGTCACCTGGTTTTTGCGTGTCGTCAAAACATTGGAAAAATATTCACATTCTATCTGCGATTCAATGTAACGATAGCACAGGCGCATGAGGTAACAATGTCCTTGTTGCGACATAAATACGATGATATTCTCGCGACGATTTATCTTTCTTCTTTCATAAATTTATTGTCTCTATTTATCCTCTTAGGTTCATTTTGATCACCCTTCCTATGTTTGTTATGTCGTTGTAAAGGTTTTGATTACTCAAGTTCAAGGTGTCAAACAAAACTGCGTGCTTGGAGCTGTCTGTGTACCTACCCGACCCGCGTGGCAAATATTCTGAAACCGAACAGAAATCGAGAAGATTTCTTGGACCGGGTTGGCCACGGCGTTTTTTCAACCAACTTTGACAGGGGCCTATAGGTAGAATTCAATCAAATCGAGACTATCGCCAAGTTACTGTGTGTCAACTTTAAATTTATGTCAAATTGTAAACATAAATCACAGATATAGCAAAATAGATATGGAAATCAAACAACAGACTTTTGCTGCCGTAATCATATCAACATTATATTATATGATTGAAAAAAACAGGATTACCTAGCGTTTCGGTGTTAACCCCAGAGTTACTCTTTGTTGCCTGAGCGGAATGAAAAAATAATTCGTGATGTGGTAGCGATTTGGAGGACGCAGAGCTGTAAAAACACCGCTGGAGAACAGTGGGCGGCGAGGAGAAGCGAGGAAACACGCAACTACGCCAAAAACGCGATGCGATCGCACGCACTCGGCGGCAGAGTGCTACTCTTCCCGAAGCGTTGTACTGTAGTTCTCAGAGCTAAATTTCGGCACGCATTTGCGAACAACGGCTGTTGCATCACGTAACGGGATGGTAATCGTGCTTGGACCACTTGTTCGCAGAACGATTCATTTTTCTCCCAGCAAGATTGTCGCGTGTCGCGTGATGCAAAAGCCGTAGTACGCAATTGTGGACCCGAATTACGCTCCGAGAACGACAACATCGATCCCATTGGGTACTACAAAATGGGTTCCGAAACTAATCGACGATAAAAACAAATAGCAAGTGGGGAGTTAGGCTATAGAACAATTAGGCTTGAATTAAATCAAGAACTGTAACTAATTGCAACATGAGCCCTTTCTAATTATGAGTAAAATTGCGATTTGAGTGAAAATGCGTAGAAACATAATACCGTTGTCGCGACTTTCCCTTACAGGGGTGTTATCACTATTTGCTGATACTATTTTCAACATTTGCCGCCGCCGATGAAGCATAGTTCTGTAACACACTCAGAAATTTCCCAAAAAAATTACAACAAGCCACATAGTACATGGGAGTAAACTTACCCTCTCGACAATCACACTTCTTGATACTGTCACCAATTCTTCTTTGAGCTACCACCTAGAAAAGCAGAGGAAAATGACTATACACAATGAGGTCGAAGCAAAAAAGCGAGATCGAGGCAAGAGCTGACAAACGAAACCGAAGCATTCTCGATCGAGAAAACTTCCCAGATCACACTTCTGGATAGAAATTTACATTCCATGTTTCAAGCTTCACTCGAATACTCGTCAGGAGGTTCTGTTGCACAATGAGCATCAATGAGTTAGACGTTATGACACACAATAATCATAAAAGAAACGAAAGACGAAGACGAATGAATGAGAAGCATGGCTAGCCCGGTTGAGTTGATCGCTCAATGGCATGGCTGGCTTCAGCGGCTCTGTAATCTTGCCACAGACGCTACGCAATAGTACCGCAATCGTTGCGGCGCTAGAGCGGAACAATTGTGGACTGCGGCTCTATTGCGGCTCTATCAAATGCAAGGTCAATGCATCGTCACGATTGCGACACCATTGAGGACTGCGGAGCGGCTGCTGCAATACTGCGGCTATTTCTCTCGAAGGATAACGTCGCTCCTAATGGAAACTATCGATATTGCTCAGCACCAATTTTCGCAGTGTAAGCATTCTTCCGTTTCTACTCTCTCGTCCCTTCTTTTTTTCCTTCTTTCCTACTGTCCCTTCTTCTGTTTGAAAATGAAGTAATCCCATAATCTCTGACTGAACTCTGAACGTTAAACTCTGATGAGCACTGTTCTACTTTACCGTACAAATGCTTAGGCCCAAGACTTTTTTCTCAGGATTCACCACACGTTGGGCGAAAACTTCTTGAAGAATAAGTTAAGATCAAGGAGAATCGAAAAGAATTAACCAAAAAGAATAGTTGAGGAAGCAGAGAAGGAGGAGTGTTGGCTACGGACGAATCGCCGGTGTAGCGCCGGTGAAACTGGGCCTTGTAGGGCCAGGCAGAATGTAAGACAGCACTTTTTCGCCAGTAGGGCGGGGCTTGAATCCAAGAAAATAATTTGGTCTGGTATGGTAGTTGGGAAGTTCACTGAATTCAAGAAAGCGCTTAGAGGCACAGTCCAACCTCAAAGTCGGTCTTCTGTTTCTCTGCCTATCTTGAAAACGGTCGCACGCTGATTCCAATGATGTTTCTGGATTCGTACAAGACCCACTGGGAACGGCGCTATGGCCCCTCAAAAATTGAGCTGCCGAAGCATGGTGGACGAGTTGTCCGAGGTTTGTAAGTTCCATCATTCGCAACCGATGTATGCGAGCCGCCCTAAATAATGAGAGAGGCTGAGAATGAAGGGAAGAACGGCGCTATTGATCATAAACCATTGCTCATTTCGCCATTTTTGAACTCGAAAAATCGTAAAAGGGGCGTGACAAAGTGGCTTCTCGAGGTGGGCGCCCCAGGGTGGTTTCCTCCTATATCTCGCGTATCCGCAGGAATTGAGAGCTCGCACTTGGCAATTGTTATGCAAGGTGGGCCTACTTTACAATTATGTGGAAATATCAGATTTCGCCTCTGAGCTTGGACTGTGCCTTTATGAGGCATCTGTTGTCCAAATACTTAGGCAAACCGTCGCTCCGAGCGGGACCGGAGGGCGACCCGAGCGGCGCCGTCTCTCCGCTCCGAGCGAAAATTAGCCATTTGATCGGGCAACAGCAGCTGCTCTCCGGGCGACAGCAGTACCTCTTGGAGCGATCTTCGGTCCCAGTTGGCACTGCGGTGCCTCTTCGGGCAAACGAGCCTAGCTTTACCGATGACTTCTCTTCGCTTATTTACTCGTTTCTACTTTTCTATTTCGCTCTCTTTCTTCTTCCCTCTTCTCCCAGTCCTTTTCTTCCTCTCCAGTTTCCTCATTTTACCCACTTTTTTCATTAGTCTCGAATATCAAATTCTTTTATATCTAACGCTGCCTTCCACTTGGTCTAAAACCTGCTTGTTTGTGAAATATATGCTACAGAGTCAGTATTAATCTTCAGTACTGTGCACCTTTAAGTGCTTCTGTTTACTTTGAGGTAAACCACCAAGCCTGCCATAGTTGACAGAATATCTCAGCTACCTTAGAACTAGATGATTGCGTCTGCAAAAATTTTCGACGGAGCGTAATTAATGATTTTTAATTGATTTTGTGATTTTGCAGCTTCAGTCTCTTCTGACTTATCCGAGAATTCTTAGTCTCGAAGCTCCAAAGCTATGAATAATGACTAAGTCCTTAATTAATGAAGTTTTCCAACAATTATCGATCGTTTTTTTTTTGTGAATTCGATTCTCGCCATTTTCATCGATTTTCAAAAAAAGACTAATAATTCACGAAAAAATACTATCGATTAGGAACTTGGCCGGTATAACATCGGCATGGATCCGAGTGATACTTTGCGATCACTATTGATGGTTGGCGCAAATTAGGCGCCATAAGCCACGAGCTACAACATAGGTGCACCGAGTTTGGGCCAACCTTCAGTGGAGAGCGCGAAGTATCGTTAAGACTCATGCCGATGTTATACCGGCCAAGTTCCTAATCGATAGTATTTTTTCGTCAATTAATGATTGTTATTTTGAAAAACGATGAAAAAGGCGGGAATCGACTTTTCAAAGAAAAGATAGACAATTGTCGGGAAATACTAATATTTAGGGACTTGGCCATTATACATAACTTTGAAGCTTCAAGCGTAGAACTTCTCGGATAGGCCAGAAAAAAATCACAAAATCAGCTAAAAATAGTTATTTACGCTCTGTCGAAAATTTTCTCAAATACTGTCATCTAGTTCTAAGGTGACTCAGATATTTTGTTAAACTATGGCAGGATTGGTAGTTTACCTTAAAATAAATAGATGCACTCATATACACAGTACTGAAGATGGTGCAAAACTAGTTGAGGGGGCCGTTCAGAATTCAAATGAGGAATGAATGATACCGTTTTCAGAAGTCAATTTAGTTCCATGGTATTTCTAGGAAATAACGAGTGACGACGTTATCACATATCTGGTAACCAAAAAAATTCATTTTCATGGATGAATTTCTTAATTTCTATGGGTAGTTCTTGAGTGCCTTACCGCCAACTAGTTTTGCATCCTGAAGATCACCACTGAATCTCAGCGTTTACCGTATTTCGCAAATGAAAAGACTGACACAAGAGTGGAAGTTAATGTTAGATAGAAAATATTACGCGAGTAGAAAGGGATCCGGCGCCTGCAACGTGTTCGAGAACGGCACTGGTCGATGGTATTGATAATATTATTGACAGCCGCTACTGCCGGTGGGGGCAGTGCAGCATTAGCGGCTGTCACTAGTAGTATCAATGCCATCGTTAGCCTTATGCCTAACGCACACTGGGGTTGCTCCAATTATTCGACCGGAATACCTAGACCATACGATCCTAGATGAGAAGATTAGCCAACGCTAGAATAAAACATGTTGAGAACTGACTTTGCGAGTAGGAAGTGGTTAAAATAGCAGTATATGGGTGTCGGTGTGCTGTGCGTGCCGAGCTTATATCAAAAACGTGTCTTTATCAAGAATTGTTTGAGCGAGCGTGAATAAAACTCACAAATCAGGCGATTGATCGAGATGGGCAAAGAACGCTTCGCATGGCCATCACGCTGCCTATGAAGCGCTACTGATTTTCCATGATGCGGCTCCTGCTTCTCATGGTGCGCGACTCGTTTTCCATGACGCGGCGTACGCTTCTGGTGAGGCGTTACTCATTTTCCATGACGCGGAGCACGCTTCTTATGGTACGCGACTCATTTTTCATGATGCGGCGCACGCTTCTCTTGGTATGCGACTCAATTTCCATGACGCGGAGCACGCTTCTCGTGGTACGCGGCTCATATTGCATGACGCGGCGCACGCTTCTCATAGTGCGCGACTCGTTTTCCATGATGCGGCGCACGCTTCTCATTGTGCTCGACTCAATTCCCATAACGCGGAGCACGCTTCTCATGGTGCGCGACTCATTTTTCATGACGCGGCGCACGCTTACCGTAAAGCGCGTCTCATTTTCAGCAACGTGTAGCACGCTTCTCAGGAGTCGTCGGCCATTTTCAATGACGCGGCACACACTTGGCATTGATGACAACTCTTTTTCCTTGACGCGACGCAAGTTTCCTATAAAACGCTCTCTACCTCTCCACAATGCTCCACGCACCACTAACCCTACTGACATTTTGCAACGCCCCCCCCCCCCCAACCCCCAACCCCCAACTGCAACCATCAAGCCTGAGAGAATACAAGTGTGTTGATGCTATTCATGGAATACCTCGAAAAGCGCTTTTTCCACTGGAGTGTACAGGTTCTTGCAACACATCCACTTGCTCTTGATTTCCGGTAGAGAGCACTAATTTACAGTAAACTGTAGTAAATAGGAATAATTCCTGCCACAATGAAGAACGGGCAAGCAGATCTGGCGATATCATAAAAAACCGCAACTGTTGCTTTAGTGCCTTCATAGTTTCGAAATAGTGTAGAATCAAAAAAAATCTTCAAAAAAGACTTGTCATGGAATTTAGAAGAAGTGCTGTGATTATGGCAGAGTACGTGTACGGAGGGTACTCGAATACCAAACTAGACTCTTCTCTCAACGAGCTCTGAGATTGAGATTTTTGAGAAATTAGGGTGCATTTAGAGTTTCGGAACGCACTGTATTATCTACCATGCCAAGATTTACCGAAAGTTGAACTTGGGACGTAAGGCCCAGCCTGCTCGGATGAGTCCGGGCGGAGTAAGCAGCGAAGCGGTTAGTCATGGCAAAATATAAATGGTAAGCCCGGTAAGCCTTAATTTGACCGGCTCAAAATGAGGAAGCAAAGCTATCTCCACTCCTTGTTGCTCCGTTCTTTCCCTTGAACCGTAACTGATGTTTTGCGAAACATACTCTTCCATTCTCGATTAACCCCATCTTTCGCCAGTCGAAACCACCGAGAACTCGTTCATCCTAGTAAATATGTAACTTGTCCAGGCCGGAAAATTATTTATCTGGTACCAAGCGTTTTGGTTTTCTCGCCATTTCTTGGCGACTGCAGAAGCATATAGTAGCCCCTGCATTGTCTTGTGTGGGAAACTAGGAATCGAAAATCTTCGTGAACGCTGCTTTAATCGAAAACGTCTTTGCCTCACTAATTATTCTGTTGTCCAATTCTAAACTGAACTTATCGTTGCGTTTTCCCAAAGATTTCTATGATGGCAAGAAGTTGAAGGTTTGTTTCTACTGTTGGTGTTGTTAGAGAAATTCCTTTTGCTGTCCATGATCTCCTATATATAATAGTTGTTACCAAGATTAAAGGAATCGTACGCGATGAAAACCGAATCCCAGCTTTTGCGTTCAGTTGGACTAGTGGGTAATGATAATGTCACTCAGAAAGTTTGGAGTTTCAAAATCGCCTCTGAATGGAGATTCGCTTACCACAAAAAGGCTTCCTGGGTTTTGGAGGCCGGCCTTGGGGTCGATATGTTGTTACAAGGAACCAAACTCCGTGGTCGCAGCCGGCGGTCGTGCCCTGACGCGTCGTAGGGCGCAATTCACACGCCAATCGATTTGACGTTCGGCACCGATTGAAAGCAGCTGACAGCAATGGACGCAGCATGTTAGTAACCCTTTTTAGTTTCGTTCAAAAAAAAAGATTGCTCGTCTGAGTGGCGTCCTCGGTGAATTGCTTCTAACGCTGCACCAAGGAACGAATCGTAAAAGTGTTCCTTGTGCTCTTCGCGCGACTATCCCAAAATGATTTTTTTAGAACTTCAAAATTGTTTTGAGCTCTCTTGAAATGGGTTTTTCTTGAACAGTTGACGTTTTTGAGGGTCACTATAGGGATATAACAACACAAAAAAGTCAAAAACCCAAGTATGGTTTTTATCGTGTACGATGCCTTTAAGGAGGGAAAAGCTAGCTTCAGATGATGTCGACTCTACCTACGCCTGTGGCTCCGAGTGTAATGGCGCTATATTATCAAATCTACTATGCTGTCATCCCAACGATAGGCATACTCGGAGGAGCAGCCATTATATACGTAACAATACGATCAAGGTGAGGTTTTCAGCCTGGTCAAAACCCGAACGCTGCGAATTGGCGCAGCGCTGCCAACTCCCAACCTTCGAATAAACAGTTGCTTGAGAAATTCACAATAACTGAACAATAAGCAGTAGGTCAGCAACCTTCAAGCATTTCTTCGAATCTAGAGGCGCTGCAGTTGACGAACCATTGCAGCTTTATCCACAGAAACCATTTGGGATCCCCCAACACGTCGTACTCAACATCCATGTACCGAATTTTTCAATTTCTTGGTGGTTTACGGTGCGCACACTGAGAAAAATTCTAAGGATGTTAGAATAAGTTCTTTTGAGGGTGCAGGTCACTAATCAATATCTGTTTCCTGATCCTCGACGGATCAGATTGGGTCACGGGTGGTGTAATGTCATTGAACTGGTCAATTTACCACAAAACTACCGTAGTCTTCCGCAAAAACTACTAATCCAAAACTAAGTGCTGATCATCACAGATTAGTTTTTGGACAAATTTCAGGCAGTATGACTTTCTCGATATGTACAAGAAAAAGCTTACCCCACCTCTAGAGTCAAAAAAGTGGAGTAGAGACTAATTGATACTACAATTTCAAGGTCCCTGCGGAATCCGTGCAATTATCTCATTGCGCTGGTGTCTCTTGGAGATATCTTGCACATGTTCGGCCACTACGTTTTTATTATTTCATACAACATGTGAGTTTTGAACCCTTGTAGTTGATCTGTTGTGGAAATGAAGACTCGTGATGAATTTATTGGCCACGGTTCGATAAAATAATATCGTCTCCAAGCCAACTGAATTTATCACACATAAAATCGGTTATACAGCATGAACATTCAGGGTACCAATCTTATCAGGTAAAAATGGTACTGAGCCAGCAAGTAGAAGGACTAAGCAAGGTATTCTATAAATGGTGTTGATGGTAGGTTGTCACCTTGGAATGGTGGCAATTCTACGATATTATTATACTGAACGAAGCGACGCGAACCCTGCGGCGTGTGTTTCCCGGACAGAGCGCCGCGAAGGATCTATTTTGAATAACCTCTTTGTGGTGTCTCACAGGAGCCTATTCAGCATTCATATGTCTCGAGGACGCGCGCTATTGCTGATGTGGTCTCTTCAGCGCTCTCCAACGCTGAGGTCCCGTCATTGTTGCAAGATAGTCACCCTAGGTCGTCCGCAGTTCCTCCTAGATCTTCCACCCGCCTGCATAGCCCGCAATATACGGGATGCCGCAATGGTGCTAATAGCACTGTTGATCCAACTTGGTCGGATTTGGGCAGGGAGGAACAACGGCCGACTTGGTTGGGAGACTTTTAAAAGACACGTTGCCGTTTTGTTTTGCATTTACATAAATTCGACATTGTCGAACCAGGGGGGACTACGGACGACCTAGGAGAAACTATCAAATTTTGTCCTTATTCTGGGTGCTTTGCTTGTATATTAACCCGGTGGGGTCACGGTCTTATGTAAAACGAGGGCCTAATGGGTGTCCGGTGCTCAGGGAGGCACAGGAAAACACCTTTTGCCTTGTGTATATTCGACAGATAACGTATGGCCGGGTCAGTCGAGTCGACTAGCTTGCTGCTCATATTTTGTAGTTTGTGAAAGCCGCTGTAGGACTCTGAAGTACGAGAGCAATAGTTTTGAAGAATATTTGAGGTTTCATGCTTTGGAGATGGCAACACCCTCCCCCTCTTATCCCACTCGTGTGAGTGAAAGGCATTCGGCTTTCGTGGGCCCATTCTCGATCAAAAACGCGTTGACAGCGGCGCCGCAAAGAGTAGGCGAGAGCGCTGTTAAGCTAATACGCTCCTCGTCCGCTCACTTGTCTCTCACAACGCATGATGTGAGTAAAGCAGTAGTGGGCCATTTTGAGTCATGAGCCCCTTTCACATTATGCCGAAAACGTTGTCCAACACCTTATACGATAGGGCTGCGACGCCGTACGGTTAAAGCATTATGTGAAAAAAGCCCAACTCATGAGAGCCTAGTACAATCCAATTAGCTGTTCTCCTCCATCTGCACCAGGCGTTCTCCATTTAAGGTGAAGGTCCATGGAAATTTGGCTCACGATGCGTATTCCGATATGTCACGAAGACGGGGTATACTTTGGAAGTCTGGACCGCGCGGTCCGGCCCTATGTTTGAAGCGACGATTACACTTCGGAAGACAACGCTCGAGCGCTCTGTGGGCAACGCGCAAACATCTTGACGTGGACGATGTGTTGGCGCACGTTCCGGCTGTGTAGCAGAGTGCAGGGCAAGGAGAACTGAGGGTAGAAAAGTTCCCTCTCATTCAGGATTCTTTGAAACGCCAGCGAACTTTTGCTCTTCTTCCTCTTCTGAGTTCCTCTCCAAGTCGTTCATGATTTGAGAACTTAACTGAGAGTACACTTGACTGATATGACCTCTGTTGAAAATTGCGTTTGCAATCAGATGTAATTCCCTAATAAGCAACTGAGTGTATGGCGAAATTGAGCCTGCTCTGTTGGTTGAACTTCTTTCGGAATCCACGAGATGTGCAAACCAACGATTGATGGTAGAGCCCACTCAGAAAGCTTGGTGGTCGATAGCAGCCAAGATCTTCAGAGGTAACTTATCTTGTGAGGACTTAATTAGCGCGGAATCCTCCACTGGTCTTAAATTGCTTCTCTCTGTTAGTCCATTTGTGGCCACATACATAGTCTGCACTGCGGAGAATATTTTCAAAGTAAAGGGAGCTCCCTATTGTAGTTCCTATGAGAAACGATTTCGAAGTTTTAGCTAAAAGTGAAGGTGCGCCACTCTGAGCGCATAGTTTTTTGAGTACCTTCCTGCCGGAGACTGACAAGACATATATTTTTGAGGCTTGGCGAGCATCGAGTTCGCGAGGACACCTGCGTATATCTTCAAACGATACCGTTTTTTGGCATTCTATTCTCGGCTATGCTTCTTCTGAATCTTGCCATAGACAGATTGTTGTCTCTAACTAGATTATAGTAAGTTACCATTCAATCATTTTTTTGTGCTGGATAAGGAACGAAGTTGTGAGCCACGTCTCAGGCCTTTTTCAGAGTGGTGCGCAGCCGTGAAAAGCACAGCGATGCGATCGGGTCATTGAGTGTCCAAACGGCCTGACTCTAACTTTTTTTGAGGCGATTGTATCTGAACGTGCTGCGGCCTGAACGCGTGGCGCCACCAGGTCGATATGAGGTCCGGATCATACTACCGTCGAGGCGATGTGTGAGAAAGAGCAGCATCGATCAATAGCGGCGATACTGCGCTTCTGAGGGAATCAGTTGTTTTGACTAGCAAAACAGCATCTCTTTGAGTGAACTCTGATGACGTAAGCATTCGAGATTGGTTGAAATCTGCATTCTCACCCACATCTCGGAGATACTGAGCAAATATGCATATCGTCGCGATGACACCACTCTCCGTTGATCAACGTTGTGATAAAATCGCGGCGATATGCATATTTGATGAAAATTTCGCCAATTTGGTTGAAAATAGAGGTGTCGGACAATCTTGGATGAATATCTCATCCGATTTAACTCTTCAAACCACGTTTGTGCCTATAAAAACAATCGTTTTCCTCCGAGGTGCAACATCGCTGTGATTGATCGATACACCTTTTTTCACACATCGCCGCGACGGAAGTATGATTCCGGCCTGAGAGGTTTCTATTTATCATCGCAGCGCCATACCATACTATCCACCCCACCATCTATCGACACCATCTCAAAAATCCCCATAGGCAAAATCTCGGGCGAAATTGTGTTGACCTCCGGGTTTTTTGACCTTTTTTCCCTTCTTTGGTGCCGGACACTTTCATTTCCCAATGATCAGCCGCTCCACCAAGGCTTTGTGTAGTTCAGAAGTTCCTTGGCAGAGACCTTCGATGATTTAACAGACAATTCTGTGACGGGAAAACAATTGCCTTCCACTTTTTCGTAGCCCGATCTAATTTTCGACTTGCTCAGCAAAACACTGACTGTCAATTACGTGGAACTTTATACGGCAGCGCAGGTGACACCAGCATGTTTATATGCAATAGTCTTCAGTGGTATAATATTCTTGACTCGAACGTCGGATAAGTGGGTTTCAATTACTTCATTTATTATTTTCGCATGGTTTAGCTACTATGATAGAGTAAGAAATAGCTTTCAGTGTGTAATTCCCAAAATTGTAGATACATCATATGCTATATAACGGCACATATCCCTACAACTGTGTACCGAGTATGCGTTGCTTCTATCGGGGTGATCAACGCTTCAGTTATTGCATGCTATGCTCTATTTGTTGTCTTTATCAAGAAGCTTCGAATGAGTTAGTGTTTTTGATAAATAGAAAATCAAGCCATTGAAAGCTTCCTCAACCCTCTACATAGGCATGTGGGCCACAGCGTATTCACGGTGAAATCTGGGTCGATTTTGAGCTCTTTTGAGAGCGGGACCTTTGGTGATTTGCAAGAGGCAAGGATTTGTTTACTCTTCGAAATAGCAAGATGCAAAGTTTTTTCCGGAGAAGTCTTAGCTTCAACAATCAGCTAATGGCGCTAAGGGATGATGTACTTCTCTAAAATCACATCTTTCTTCTCTCCTGTCCCGGGGTGGCATGAGTGAATGTAGCCATGGGTTACGGAGCGAAACGCCGCACGCACCCGTCATGATCTCGTTTCAAACAAGACGCGTGCGTGCAGCTTGCTCGTCCCTAACTCAGGAGCCACATTCATGCATGGCCCTCCTGAAAGACTCATGATCTCTACCCTCTCCAAGCGTTTTCCTCACAGCTGCGCTATCGACACACAAGGTGATGTACAGGCTATAAAACGGCGAAAATTACATGGTTCCTACGCGTGCTGGTGCGGAGCAGAGGTTAGAGACAGTTAGGGAGCAGAGGGCAGACGGAGGCTGAGGCATCGCGCGCGCCGCTCGCGCCTCGAATGATGTGGTTTATGGCGTCTTAGAGAGGGTATGCGCGCTGGTTAAAAATTTAAACAATAACTTGCTATCGAGGAATTATACCGCGTAGTAAGAAAGTCTGGTGACTCAACCGAGCGGCAGCCAATAGAACTTGAACACAACCCAAAGACGCATACAAGGCCGTTAACTTAATTCCAACGTTGTCACCATAGCGGGTCGAGCTTCCATTGAGCAAGAGCGCTTGCCCCGGAACGGTAGCTGCATTTGGATGCTCGAATCTTCGATGAAGGCGGGTTTCTTCACAGCGACAACATCTTTTTTGCGCTGATCAGTGAAGAGGAAAGACCCTTCGGTGGTCGAAAATCGTCTAGAGGGTGACTTGAGGCACTACCCAGGATTATCCTCTGAGGGCCAACTGCGCTCTTCTCGAGAGGAGGCCCCTTGTATGCCTGCTGCGGCCCTAAAACCTACTTTATCAGGCGAACAACTGTAGAATGACGGCCCAATGACAAACACTGTGGATCAGTTGTCTTGCACAATGTCTTGTTGTCGATATGAGCACGTACATGGTTGAGTTGAACACCTCCTCTGTTGCAGCTCGCGTTCTGATTTGGCATACGATACGGCCACGTGCTGCTGGCGAGCGGAGAACGTTGTGCAGCCCAAGCCTCTCTGTAGTCGATTTTTCATCCAATCGCAAATCGCATGAGGTACTCAGCTGCTTTTTCCTCACGTACGCGCGCCTTGACCGATGCACGTAGTAGTGCCTCAGATATCCGACTCATTAGATTTTCTACTGAGCCAATTTGCTGAACGAAGGTTTATTTTACGGAAATATAAAATTATTCCAACTCCTAAGAATACCACAGATTTTTTACAGTTGGCGGAAGCATGAAATCCATTTATCGATCGGTGATTGTAATGAGTCTGACCATTGTGTGCGGCTGGTTTAGCTCAGTTGTTATATCCACCATTGCTTCACATTTGGAAGTTGACAGACTCACCGTAGGTCTATTCGCTGGGATCTTTGTGAACACTGCGTGTTCAGCTAATTTCTTCGTCTACTACATAGTTAGGTCAGCGGACACTATTCTGTTTTATATGTTACGGTTTTTGTACTTTTTACAATCAATATTAATTATATTTTTAGCAAGGAGTATCGCGGACTGTTTGACGAGTATCTCGGTATTGGTCGTTTAAAAAAATATATCCGCCTCAAGCCAACCCAGGCCGGCCCTCATACCTGTATTCCTTCATCAGATTATTCGAAGAGGATCTCCTTACAACCTCACACATAACTGTACATATTTGAGCTCTCCTAGTGATGATGTAGATTTGGTCATCACAAAAATGAAAATAAGTGAGAAAAGGGAAATTCAAAAACGCTCAAAAACAAAGTATAGCGGCTAATTACCGGTGTCGGCCGGCCCCCTAATTAACGAGATTTGCATTCTTGCTTGCTTTTCCGTCTTTTATTTTGCTGCAGAATCAGCCAGTAGTCTCCAAGTCCGGTTTTCTTCAAACCTCGGCATTACTAGTATTATTTCATTCACTTCTGTGCCGCAACCAGGTTTTTAACCGTGAAATCGATTTTATTGGCCAGACGATTCGGTAGTCAAAGTATGGGCCGAATTGGTAGTCAAAGATTTGAAAATGTTGTGAACAGTCCTGTCTGGCTTTCTTGCGACGATTTCACAGTGTTCTTGGAAGCTTAGGGAGGGGTCAATTGTTAAACCGAGATCGCACAGTTGATCTACTCTGTTCAGCGTAGTATTACCAATGTGATAAGAATGCCTTTGATTTGTACTACCAAGGTGCAGAAGCTTTGTCTTGCTGCTAGAGAGAGGAAGATTCCATTCAACAGACCGATTCACAATAGTATCAATCGCAGTTTGAAGAGTAGTGACGTCACTGGTGTCCATAATTCTGCTGTATATCTTAATATCGTCAGCAAACATTCTACATGAAACGTTATGTGGTAAAAGAGCAGGTAAATCAGACGTATATATCATGAAAAGTACGGGAGATAAAACTCCGCCCTGTGGTACACCACTGGTCACGGTATAGACGTCAGAGAAGGAGTCATTGACCTTAACTTGAAAGGTTCTCTCAGTGATGAAATTGCTGATCCACTTCCCTTTTCTAGAATGCAAACCCGTATGCTAAAGCTTGAAGAGAAGCCCATTGAAGGTCACTTTATCGAACGCTTCCGCAAAATCAAAATAATTGACATCGATATCAGCCTTATTATCTAGAGATTTTGTCCAATCCTCCAGCGTGGCTAGCATCAAAGTTTCAGCTGATCTGCCAGCCCGAAAACCATGCTGGTTCTCGGGTATCAAATTATTACTATATATACGCCTTTTTCCCGCCAGATGTCTCTTTAGGCGTACGCACAAAAATCTTCCTGTCTCTCCTATATATATATACATACTTCATTACAAGCCAAACACTGGAGTTGGTATATAACCCCGCTCCGCGCACAGTGTCCATTTCTTCCATGCGGGCAAGTTACGCAGTTGATAGTGACACACGACTGATCGTACAGCCTATTTCTGACAAGTTGATGTTTGATACTGTCTCGCAGGATGCTCACGAGGGTAACATCGTTGCTTAAGTCCGCGTGAGCTCTGCACCGGCGCAACTCGTCATTGATTTTATACGAAACAAACGGCAGTATGAGTGGGATCTTGAGGATCTTGCCATCGTGGGCATTCGGGGGAACGATTCTGCTGACCCAGCGTGCGACGCTCCGTTGTGGATCTGTCGATACATCGACGGTCGTCCACGAACTGCAGCGGGGCTTTGCCTTCGTGGAATCATAAGGGTTGGTCTCGTTATCTGAGCTTTCACCTATCTGAAGTTCCTGTAGATAGTCGCTACTCGCAGGAATGGAGGAAGCGCTTGACCGTGTAATTTGTAGGTAAATTGCCTCCACGTAATTTTCAGGCCTCTGATAACGGCGAGCTTGCCGAAACGTCTGGTCAATCAAATCGAGTTATCGTGGGCATTTGGGGAACGATTCTGTCGACCCCGCGCGCGACGCTCCGTTGTGCACGATATTTCCCGCTAGACTTCTGGATTCCTCGCGCTCCATGACACCACTACAAACCTCTAGCGCCGTCTTGAACATATTTCCGTCTACCGCACGCTTTACCGCTTGAGGGTGCTCTGACTTTGCGTGAAGTGAGATGTTTTCTGGGCTTGTTTTCCGGCACCATTTCACTGTGAATGTGTCACTGAGGAGCTTGACCTGCGTGTTAAGGATGGTAAGCCATCCATTTTGAGGAGTTTCTCGCGTGAATCTTATGTACTGGGATTGTTGGTTCAGAATGGTGAACAAATCGTCCATCTCTGTTTGTGTGGATGTTACAACACAACAATCGTCGATGTATCGACAGTACAAAGTGGGCAGTCGGTCCAGTATGGGTTTTTCAATTCTGCTCATAAAGCAAACTGCCAGGACCGGTGCCAGACGCTGGCCCATGGCGAGTCCCCTTACTTGGGAGTAGTAGCTTCCACACCACTTGAAGACATTGCAGTCTAGACACTACTAAACAAGATGCATAATCTGTACCTTGCTCAAACTGAAAGTCACTATTGTCCTCCCATGTTCATTTAGCATCTCGGACAGTGCCTGGAGAGCTTCTTGATTGTTCACGTTCGTGTAGAGCGCTGTAACATCGAACGATTCTATCACGCAGGTTTCATCAATTCTACTAGCTCGTAGACGATCCAGGAACTGAGTGATGTTAGATAAATGCGATGGTACATGGTTGAGCAATTATTCCACAATTTTGATCAGGAACCAGGCGGTACGATCTGTTGGCCCTCCCACACAACTTGCGATAGGTCTGATTTTATATGTGCTGGACGTTAGCGAGCTCAAGTCTTCTAATGATAGCTCGTGCGTTTTCAGCAGGCTATAGAACACAGGGCATGCTGATGTATCCAATTTCAATCTTCTGAGCAGTCTATCGCTCAGTCCAGCATCCTTTCCGACTTTCATCCATCTATCGTTCAGCCTACTACATTGGATAGGAAATTGCCTTTCTGTGGAACGAGTATAAATGGAAGTGTCGCCGAGATGAAGTTCAGTGATCTCGCGTTCAAGTGACAATGATGCAACCACGATCTCCCCTCCCTTGTCACTCACCGAAAGACGGATTTACTTCAATCCCGTTTTTTCTTTGAATCCTTTCCACTGTGAATTGGTGAGACTCCGATTCCGTTGACTGCGGTGTCGGTTGAACACATCAAGTACTGCTAACGATAATATTCTAAACTTGGTGTCCGCCTCAGGGCACGGATCAGGCTCTTTGTAAAACGATGGCGGGAACGGATTGGGCGTCAACGATACTCGCACAAGGTCGTCACTGGTGTTCTGCCGACTTTCGTTTGATAGCCTCCATTTCAACTGATCTCGTAGTTTATGCAGGCCAGCAACTGTTTTGCGGAACGTGTGAGGACCGACGTTCTGAATTGAAGAAAAGGAGGGTCCAAGACTCAAAAAAATCCAAAGCACTCTCTGATAAAAGCAAATTTCCGATAACTGCTACTCTAGCATGATATGGGTTGCCGACCACTTCTTGACTGTCGGCATGCTGTGGTTAGTGGTATGTTCCCAGGTTAATCTCGACACCCAACCTGCCACTGCTCTGAGCGCTCCTGAGGCTGTCGTATTTTGCGCAAATAGCAGATTTGGCCCTAGACCGTATAGTATCGCAAATATGTCTCGACTCACCCTCAATCCTCCTCCAACTGCTCGCAGGCAAAAGACGACGACAAGAATCTTCTCTCGTACTATATTTCAACAACATCGACTGCAATAAGTACTGTTTTTGTCTGACAGCAACACCCAGAGTACTGCGATAGATACTGACAATCCTAGGGTCGGTCTCATCAAGATTACATATCGATCCCAATTTCTTATCTGTGACAAATCTTGGTAATATCCTTGTTGTCCTGCACCGTTGAAGAAATCGGAGTGATTGACGGGTGATGAAGATTTTTTGGCGAAGCGATAGAGCCTCGCGAACCAGACGAAATATATGTGGCGGGATATTTCTCAATAATCTCCAAGTCCGCTTTTCTTCAAACCTGGGTATTACTAGTATTATTCCATTCACTTCTGTGCCTCAACCAGGTTTTTAACGGTGAAATCGATTTTATTGGCCAGACATTTCAGGCAAGCTCGCCGTTAATTTTCAGAGGCCTGAAAATTACGTCTAGACAATTTACCTGCAAATTACACGGTCAAGCGCTTCCTTCATTCCTGCTAGTAGCGACTATCGACAGGAACTTCAGATAGGACAAAGCTTAGATAACGAGACCACCCCTTTTTGATTCCACGAAGACCAAGCCCCGCTGCAGTTCAGAATCGTTCCCCAAATGCCCACGATGGCAAGATCCCGCTCCTACTGCCGTTTGTTTCGGATAAAATCAATGACGAGTTGCGTCGGCGCAGAGCTCGCGCGGACCTAAGCAACGATGTTACCCGTGAGCATCCCGCGAGACAATATCAAACATCAACTTGTCAGAAATAGGCTGTACGATCAGTCAAGTGTCACTACCAACTGCGTAACTTACCCGCATGGAAGAAATGGAGACTGTGCGCGGAGCGAGGTTGTATACCAACTTCAGTGTTTGGCTTGTAATGAAGTATGTATATATAGGAGAGGCAGGAAGATTTTTGTGCGTACGCCTAAAGAGACATCTGGCGGGAAAAAGGCGTATGTCTCTCCTGACCTCTCCTGGTAAACACAGAGTTGAGCAACACAATAACGTTGATTATGATATCAAATGCACTGTGCTCACTCAGGAAACGGACATCGCTGTGAGGAAGGCCCTTGAGGCTTTTTATGTACGGACACGTAATCCGAAGCTCAATAACCGAAACGAGTGCATGACGATAGCTAATGAATTCCTACCGTTCCTCCCGTTGTAAGGATTGTGAGTTCCTACCTTCTGTTTGTCTTCACCGCGCATAGTGATCCTATTGTTTTCAATGGTTCCTCACTTGCTCGCGGTCGTCCACGAACTGCAGCGGGGCTTGGTTTTGGTGGAATCGAAAATGGTTGGTCTCGTTATCTGAGCTTTCACCTATCTGAAGTTCCTGTCGATAGTCGCTTTTGGCAGGAATGGAGGAAGCGCTTGACCGTGTAATTTGCAGGTAAATTGTCTCGACGTAATTTTCAGGCCTCTGATAACGGCGAGCTCGCCGAAACGTCTGGCCAATAAAATCGATTTCACAGTGAAAAACCTGGTTGCGGCACAGAAGTGAATGGAATAGTAGTCAGTAGTCTCCAGAAGTGCTCAGAAAGTACTTTGGAAACAGAATAAAAGGCGACTAAACAGGCTTTTACACAAACCTCGATAATTGGGGGCGGGAGGACACCAAGAAATAACTTGTTACTGAGCGTTGTTTTCTCCAGTTTTTCACTCATTTTCACTTTTGTGATGACCGGATCTATCATTCCATGGGAATAGCACAACAACCGATTTTATCGAGAACCCTGCCTTTAAAGGCACATTTTAACCTCAGAATCGTTTTTAATATTTCGTGCCTATCTTGAAAACCTTGCTGATTCCAATGATGTCTCTGGAATCGTATAAGACCCCTGGAAACGGAGTTATGGCCCCTAAAATATTAAGCTCCGGAAGCATGGTTCACGAGTTGTCCGAGGCTTGTAACTTCCATCATTTGCAACCGATGAGTGCGAGCTGACTTGAATAAATAGATAGACTGAGAATAGAGAGATCAATTGAACGGAAACTATCGCTCATCTCGCCACTGTTGAGCTCGAAAGATTGTAAAAGGGGCGTGCCAAAGTGGCTTCCCGATGTGGGAGCCCCATGGTGGTTTCCTCCTATATCTCGCTTATCCGGAGTAATCGAGAGCTAGCACCTATCTGGTGTTATACGGAAAGGGTCTACTTCACAATCATAAGGAAACCTCAGATTTTGTCCCTGAGCTTGGACTGTGCCTTTAAGTGCGAATTAATGATAATAAACATCTTCCACTAATGTGGAGTAGACAACCATAATAATGAGGAGCCAGCCTATGTTAAATGAGGGACTATAACGCTGTGAACGAATTTTTCCACGCCATGGGAAGCGGACCAGGCCAACACGAGTGGAACGAGAGCAGCGCGACATTGCACTGCGCCATTGCGCTAGCTGATAAGTACTAGCAGGCAGATGAGGTAGTGGCGCAACGCATTGAGGAAAGCAAAATGCAGCCATCGGGCTTAGTGTGCATCACGCAATGTACTCAAGAGCACAATACACTTTGAGGCATGGATTTTTTCCGATCTTCTATAACTCTTGCCAAGTGCGAGATCTCAATTCCCTCTATTGGGCGAGACATAAGCGGCCACCGCAGGCCACCCCTTTTCTTAGCCTTCGAGCTCAATAGCGGCTTAATACCCTCTGGTTCCGGGCCTGATTTAGCGTGTGCAATTGCGGACTTGCGTCGTGAGGGCGCGATGCATCGCTTTAGTACGAACTTCCGAGCCCGCCCCTCATCAGCTGATCGTGTGCGTTTTTTCCATGTTTTCAATGTTTTTAATAGCTCTCTGATCGTACGAAAGCGATGCGTCGCGCCCTCACGACGCAAGTCCGCAATTGCACACACTAAATCAGGCCCGGAATGAGAGGGTATGTATATAGATGAATCTCATTTACTACTTCGATCTACATTCGCTTGTCAGCTTGTCTCTTCATTCTGATTCGCTTTAGAAATAGATGAGAATCTAGTTCGAGGGGGGTATGATTAGCGAGTTATACTCAAGCTTAGCATCAAATTCGAAACTTTAGGGTGTCCTACACCTTTAATTCAGTGTTCGCGATAATTTTCAGTTTTTCTCAAGACTATGTGTAGTTGTCTTTTTTCGGACAAAATTCCATGCCGGTTAACGCTAAATTCTTTGAATATGATGATTTTTTGTCAGGGTTTCCTTCTAGTGGCGTTTGATGACAATTGCTAGATTCTACTAGGTTGATGTTTGATCACAATTACAATTTTCTGAAAGGCTTCCATCCTTTTCGTTTTGAAAGTCTTGTTAGGTTAGCAATTTGTTGAGATTGGTTTTGACGAGATGTTTTAACGGCTCCCCTTACTACTTGTCTGAAGTACAACACCGCCGCTATCCAAGGAAAACAATGGGCGAAATGGGCAAAGTGGGCAACTAAAGCGTCTTTCGACCACAACTCGCCTCAAAGTGCGCCGTTTTCAATTTCGAAAACGACGAAATGTACGGCATGTCGTGATCTAGTGAAGCGTGTAAAATATTTTGCAAAATTTGGGAGCAAAATTATTTTTCAAGACGAAATGCATTTCCATTTTGACCATGCCAGAGATCGCGTACTGTTGTTTCTGATGGGATGGGCTCGTAATCTTGTGTAACTATCTCCATCTTGGAAAAGCGTTTTCATAAGTTAATTCCAATTTGTCTCATATAGTTAGATAGATTGTGGCGCGGTGAACATTACGGTCCTTTCGAAATTGAAAACGGAGCACTTCGAGGCGTGTTATGGTCGGAAGACGCTTTAAGTGGCCACTTTGCTCATTTCGCCCATTTTTTCCCTTGAATAGTAGCGGTATTGTAAGTCCTAGAACTTCAGTTTTGATGGCGAAGACACTATTCTAGTGCATGATGACAGTTCGTATGGTTTCTTAATTACGGTGCGTTTAGTACGGATTTTTATTGATTTGAGAACTTTTTGCAGAACTCGTTGAATAAAGAAGGAGAATATTTCTTGTGATTGTTGAACTGTTACTGGAATAAACAGATTAGTATCGTCGACCACTGGTCGAGAGATCGCCGCGCCAAACACACGTGGCACGCACGCAAGCGAGGAGGTAATGATATACGTGCCACTTGTTTTCGACGCGGCGATCTCTCGACCAGTGATCGCTCATACTATGGAGAAACAGCAAATCATATGCGGAAATGGTGTAAATTGGTACTAAGGGTGAAGACGAGCATAGTATTACGTAATACACGTTAAAGTCATCTGAGATTTGGAAATAGGTCAAGGGGAGGCGTTTCTATGCAGATCATGTTGATGACGTCACGAGCGTTTATTTGAGTTGAGGTCAGTGGCGTCTGCGATGTTGTTCTCAATTTGGGGCCGCTCGGTTCGGAGTATGGTTGTCGACGGCGCTGCCCATGCAGGCATCACTCCGTCGACATTGATGTTTGCGACCACGCTGTGTGAGCGACTCACCCCGTCCGGGATACTTCCCGGCATGATTGTCGAATCGTTTCAACGGGTTCCTAAGTGTACCTGAGAGTAAATGCGGATATGATTTTCGTCGAGGATGTGGTAGCCGATCGATTTAGAGGAAAGAAAGTACATGTTCGCCTCCCAGATTTCAAGGTCTCTGCGCGCAACTTTTTCTGCTACCAAGTAGCTGCACGCATTCTTCTCTCACTACAGAAATCCCTCGAGGCTGCGCGCAAGCTTCAGCCTCATGGCGCGCAAGGCTGCTCATGAAAACGATCGTGCGCGCAAACAGCGCTGAGAAAAGTCGTTGCGCGTAGCCTGATTAAGCCGCTTTTGGTGGCGAACAAGATGTTCCAAATCTTCGGAATGGGGAAAACATTGGTTATGGAAGTTAATGAATTTTCAAGTGTTCGATGGACCAATTCATACCCTCGAGTGCAGAAAGGCAAGAATCTTTGCCTTCTTATTTCTCATTCAGGGAATGTTCGCTCTAGGCGTGAATGAGTCGAATAGTTATTCGTATATTCAATTTTATCGACAATTTGAATTTATAATTCCTTTTCGAATTTTCGATTCATCCGAGAATTTTAATAAATTATTTTTCCTGTCAATCGATTTATTCCGAAGTTTGGAATCACAAATTCTATTCAGGTTTTTCGATTTGATGCCAGAATTCCAATTGGTAATTTTCTTGGATATTAGATTCCTTTTTGAGTTCTAAGCATCTTTTTTGTCCAATCGAGAAATCCAACATTTATTTTTCTATTTCTTTTTGAGAAATCAATTCATTCAAAAAATCCTTTCTCTGATTCTTCCAAGAAATATAATTTCCAGTTTTCCTAATAATGGCTCTGTCACGAAAATTCGAAATTTCCTATTTCCTAAGTCTTGGACCCCCTTGTCTGAGAACATTTGCATCGCAATGGCATCGTAATAACCCACATGTGGCCGGGCCGGCATCGTAATAATTCACATGAAGGTATTACGATGCTACATTTGGGATAATTCGATGCCAGATATGAGTTTTTTCAATGTCACAAGTGGGTCATGTCGATGCCACGTGTGGTTATGGTTCCCACCACGGTCTCCGTGTTCGGAGCCACCCCGTGGGAACCATCCCCTCAGCTGCCAGAAGTTATTCTTTGGCTTCTAAGTGATCCTTGCAAGATGACTTGAAGTCACCTTCCAGGATCGGCTTTGAAATGCCGAGCGAGCATTCGGTGAGACGGAGCTCCTTCTATACCCTTCGGTTTGTTTACTCTGAGCATGATACTGAAACCAGAAAAGAACTCAATTCGTAACAGGTTCAAGATTGCGAGGCCAAAGCGACGCCACAGCGGTGCCACAGCGGTGCCATAGCGATGCCATTTCGCGCACTTCATGTTTTGCTATGCCGTAGCGATGCTATTTCGCGCAGAAGCTGTATTTCTATGCCATAGCGGTGCTATATCGCGCATAAGCTGCATTTCAGTGCCATAGTCATGCAAGAATACTCAGAGTTCTGATCATAGCAATTTAATATTTAGACAACAGCAAAAATGTTAAACTTTTCTCAGACGGTTCAGGAACAAATTGAAAAATCTAATCATTGGCGGTTCGGAACATTCATTTCTCGAAGAATCGTTCATTCGAAAAGCTTGAAAAGGGCTGACTCTGAGAAGTTCATTGGTTCGAAATCTTTCAAAAGGGTTTATCCGAATGTCTCATCCATTCTTAGGGTTCTAGAAAGATGAGCCCAAAGTTATTCACCGAGTAATTTTAATCATTCGCTCAAGCAATGTGTCTAATGCCACTTTGTAGCCTGCTTCTCGTTCGTGCTTGTAGATGCGAGGCAAGGACGGCAGAGATGCAGGTTTGGTGTGCTACCAATGGTTACAGACAAGTGTAATATTAGTCCTTTACTAACACGCGTCTGACCTGTGAACAGACGAACCAACCGACAATATTCAATTGCCTTTTTATACACATTGGGGAGGCGGTCCCACAAACAAATATCATACCAAGTTGCAATTACAGATATATTCACAGGGTGTACCAAGCCTCAAGCAGTATCGCATCTATCAACTGTCGCGGCATATAAGAGGCACACCCGCGTGTAATAAACCTACCAGACACCACCCTCTAGATACGATGACTAACGGCAGAGTTGTAAATGGTGTCTGGGCTATGGATGAACTATACAACGTTATATGACCCATCTGATTATCAGTACCCGATACCATTTGCCCTAATCTATATATTTTATATTAGATATATAGTCTACAGCAATGTTAGTAGGACCTGGTGAGGTTGCGGACTTGTCCTAACATACGGTAGTTTGTTAGTGGTATCACTCAATTTTCCGAAACAGCTGTGATAGATCGGTGAGTCTGCGTGTTCACCGATACCACCACATCTGTGGAAACAATGAAAACAGGTAAAAATGTGAGAGCCGAAGCCGAAACTCACCGACCAATTTTAGCTATTTCGAAAAAATGAGTGATAGCACTATCAGGCTACAGTATGTTAAGAAGAACCCGCAACCTCACCAGCTCCTTCTTCCATTGCTGTGAACTATACATTCACAAGGTTGTGTATCCACAACAGCAAGCGCGACCACCCCGATCGCGTGCCACCGTTTGCTCACTCTAACCCGTCTCGCGCCGATCCCATTGTGCGATAATAAATTGGCGACAGGTGTCATAGAATCATGACCTTCACCCGGAAAAAGGAATTGAAAACGAAGAAAAAAATAAATTGTGGTGAGCGCGAAGCGCTCACCAGGATTTGGCTTTGATCTCTTCCCGCGCGGATGCCCTACAATGAGATCACCTATTTATACCGTCAACAGAGGTATGAGCTGTACACTATTCGACGCGCTGCAAGAAATTACATATGTTTGCAACTTTTCATCCCAACTGGTCCCCGCTTTCTAAAGTTATGACCTCTCAAAGTACGCAAAAACGTTCTCCACCACCGCCTCCGCCTCCGCCTCCGCCTCCGCCTCCGCCTCCGCCTCCGCCTCCGCCTCCGCCTCCACCTCCGTCCGTCGAAAACCATTTTTTGGAAGGCGTGGACCAAATCGCTCGAAAATTTGTGACTAGAGGTAATCGGCCACGGGAATGACGAAAATAATTGTCAGAACTCACCATAATGACTTCTGGGCCCTAACGGGCGTTTGAAACTCGGAAACCGGCCTCTCAAGAATAGTTTATGAAAATGGTGGGTTTTTCGTTATCAGTCATTGTTTTCTTAGACTCATATAAACACCTTGCTTCTCCAGGGTGGTGTACTTTGAACGTCCGGCTCGGAAGAGGACGCTGTGCGGGTTGATGTACTTGACGGCGGCGCGTATTCGTTCAAAGCGCACCATCGATAAGAAGGCGTCGCAGGATGTGCTGAAGTGTCGGTTGACTATGTGAGACCTCAGTAGGGGTGTGCAGGACGTCGTAGAATGTGGGCAGGGCCTCAGTAGGAGTTTGCAGGACATCATCGAACGTGTGCAGGACCTTAGTAGGAGTGTGCAGGACATCATGGAACGTGTGCAGGACCCCAGTAGGGGTGTGCAGGACGTCGTAGAATGTGTGCAGGACCTCAGTAGGAGTGGGCAGGACATCATGGAACGTGTGCAAGACCTCAGTAGGAGTGTGCAGGACATCATGGAACGTGTGCAAGACCTTAGTAGGAGCGTGCAGGACATCATGGGACCTGTGCAGGACCTCAGTAGGAGTGTGCAGGACATCATTGTACCTGCGCAGGACCTCAGTAGGAGTGTGCAGGACATCATTGTACCTGCGCAGGACCTCAGTAGGAGTGTGCAGGACATCATGGAACGTGTGCAAGACTTCAGTAGGAGTGTGCAGGACATCATGGAACGTGTGCAGGACCTCAGTAGGAGTGTGCAGGACATCATTGTACCTGCGCAGGACCTCAGTAGGAGTGTGCAGGACATCATTGTACCTGCGCAGGACCTCAGTAGGAGTGGGCAGGACATCATGGGACGTGTGCAGGACCCCAGTAGGGGTGTGCAGGACGTCGTGGATTGTGTGCAGGGCCTCAGTAGGAGTATGCAGGACATCATGGAACGTGTGCAAGACCTTAGTAGGAGTGTGCAGGACATCATGGAACGTGTGCAAGACCTTAGTAGGAGTGTGCAGGACATCATGGAATGTGTGCAGGACCTCAGTAGGAGTGTGCAGGACATCATGGAACGTGTGCAAGACCTTAGTAGGAGTGTGCAGGACATCATGGGACCTGTGCAGGACCTCGGTAGGAGTGTGCAGGACATCATGGAACGTGTGCAAGACCTTAGTAGGAGTGTGCAGGACATCATGGGACCTGTGCAGGACCTCAGTAGGAGTGTGCAGGACATCATTAGACCTGTGCAGGACCGTAGTAGAAGTGGGCAGGACATCATGGGACGTGTGCAGGACCCCAGTAGGGGTGTGCAGGATGTGGTAGAATGTGTGCAGGACCTCAGTAGGAGTGTGCAGGACATTATGGGACCTGTGCAGCATCCCATTAGGGGTGTGCAGGACGTCGTAGAATGTGTGCAGGATCTCAGTAGGAGAGTGCAGGACATCATGGAACGTGTGCAGGACCTTAGTAGGAGTGTACAGAACATCAAAGGACGTGCGCAGGACCTCCGTTTAATGTCCAGGACACCGTATGCAAGTCATGCCCCCGAATCAACAAGAGCGATAGGCAAGTGCGCCAGAACAAGGCTATCGTAATCTCACCGAGTTGGCTCTAAAATTTTCTAAGTTCTGACTCCGAATTCGCTACATCTTCACCACCGGTGGTGTTGTTTTTCTGCTTTGTAGTCCAGGCAGATCCTCAACTGCTGAACTCTGGAGAAGGACTGTGACACACCGCTCTTCACTTCTTTTATCTTTTTCATTGATCAATTGGGTATCATCAAATTTGTTTAAGAGAGCCGAATAACATCATTCCTAGGATTACGGTGGTCCTCTTCTGGCGCACTTAACTATCGTTTGCGCTGGAAATCATTTTCCATTTTTCAGGCTCAATTTTATGATTGAGCCCGGCAGACCACACTGGTAAACTTTGGCGCGTCAAAAATGTTGGACGATGAGGTTGGAAGGCGTCAAAGATTAATATCCGCCACCAGTTCTCACCAGTCATCTTGCACTTTTTCCTAGAATGTTGGTGCGACCGTAAGACAACAGGAAAAATAGTTACGGCACGAACTCCACATGCAAAAAAACTCTTAAAATGATTTTGGCGCGAAATTCAAATTCGTATTTACAATATGTTCCGATTGACTTTTCTTTAATGAAGAAGGGAGTTGAAAGAAGAATGAAGGTTTTTCATGGGCCCCTTCAGCATTTTCGTTCACTAGAGAGGCCAAGCTACCCAAAAACATGAAAAAATAATATACGGTTTTCTGCGCGTACGATGTCTTTAACTCTCGTTCTTGTTCCGAATCGGACATATGGGCCGGCGCAGACGAGCCACGTCAGCAAGAACCGGTGAAGTTTGGCTAGAGCGACTGACCCTGGGTCTATCCTAGACGGGGTGAGGCCACCCAAGATTCACTCATAGAAATGATGAAAAATTCTGATAAAAGATGTCTGATACTGCTATTAATCATTGTTTTTATAGAAACGTCATGAAAATACTCCGACTGGTTGCCTTACCAATCGGTGGTTCATTTCACTTCTGTCTTGAATGGTGGGTGCCCCCTCTCCCCCGTCTACGATTGTGCCCCAACCCTGTACAATTGGGTCATTTTAAAACTCATTTCTTCATTTTCTCGACTTTTAAATTCAAAAAGTATATGCCTTGTATCTTGTCTGTAGGAAGCCGCGTTGCAACTATTATCTTGCAATCCTAGCAGCTGTTTCTTCATTTCTACCACTATGTCTTGAAGAAAAACAACTTGCCTTTTAGAGCTTGACGATATTGTAGAAGGGAAACCCTTGTAAAAAGTTGTGAAATTTCTGAAAGTTGGGCTCCGCAGAAAAGGTCAAGGATTTGGCATTGCTCCTAAATGTTGTGAAATTGTTTTATTGGATTTGGCTCTCAACTTGATTTTTCAAATGTAGTGAAATTGTCGAATTGATTTGGCTGTGATGATACTATATGCAGATAACATAATCATTAAATGTAGTGAAATTGTTGCAAACGGATTTGGCAGGAGCTCTATCAATTATCACAGTCAAATCACGCGTCAGAAGGTCCTCTGGCGAGCGAATGAAGACAAAAAGAAAAAAAAATAATCCTCAGTCAACAATGCTGAACGAAACGTGGCCTTATGGGCTAAAATTAAGGTTTCCGAATGCTATTCTGCCTTTTCAGTGTAGCTCCCACTAACAATAAGGTACCAGACCTTCCCTCACCGATGAGATAAAAATCATGAAAACGAAATCTAACGCAATTTACTCGCTACTGACTCTATGTCTTCGTGTCCTCAACGCTTTCACGGTTCGCATTGTATAGAAACGTTTTTGCTGCTAGGTTTATTCCTGTTCTCATTCGATTCAATATGCGCTCCAAGGAAAACCCCTTCTGACGCGTGATTTGACTGTGATAATTGATAGAGCTCCTGCCAAATCCGTTTGCAACAATTTCACTACATTTAATGATTATGTTATCTGCATATAGTATCATCACAGCCAAATCAATTCGACAATTTCACTACATTTGAAAAATCAAGTTGAGAGCCAAATCCAATAAAACAATTTCACAACATTTAGGAGCAATGCCAAATCCTTGACCTTTTCTGCGGAGCCCAACTTTCAGAAATCAGTCATTGTTTTCTTAGACTCCATATAAACACCTTGCTCTCCAGGGTGGTGTACTTTGAACGTCCGGCTCGGAAGAGGACGCTGTGCGGGTTGATGTACTTGACCGCGGCGCGTATTCGTTCAAAGCGCACCATCGATAAGAAGGCGTCGCAGGATGTGCTGAAGTGTCGGTTGACTATGTGAGACCTCAGTAGGGGTGTGCAGGACGTCGTAGAATGTGGGCAGGGCCTCAGTAGGAGTATGCAGGACATCATCGAACGTGTGCAGTACCTTAGTAGGAGTGTGCAGGACATCATGGAACGTGTGCAGGACCCCAGTAGGGGTGTGCAGGACGTCGTAGAATGTGTGCAGGACCTCAGTAGGAGTGGGAAGGACATCATGGAACGTGTGCAAGACCTCAGTAGGAGTGTGCAGGACATCATGGAACGTGTGCAAGACCTTAGTAGGAGTGTGCAGGACATCATGGGACCTGTGCAAGACCTCAGTAGGAGTGTGCAGGACATCATTGTACCTGCGCAGGACCTCAGTAGGAGTGTGCAGGACATCATTGTACCTGCGCAGGACCTCAGTAGGAGTGTGCAGGACATCATGGAACGTGTGGAAGACCTCAGTAGGAGTGTGCAGGACATCATGGAACGTGTGCAGGACCGTAGTAGGAGTGGGCAGGACATCATGGGACGTGTGCAAGACCTTAGTAGGAGTGGGCAGGACATCATGGGACGTGTGCAGCACCCCAGTAGGGGTGTGCAGGACGTCGTAGAATGTGTGCAGGACCTTAGTAGGAGTGTGCAGGACATCATAGGACCTGTGCAGGACCCCAGTAGGGTGTGCAGGACCTCAGTAGGAGTGTGCAGGACATTATGGTACCTGTGCAGGACCTCAGTAGGAGTGTGCAGGACATCATGGGCCTGTGCAGGACTCCAGTAGGGGTGTGCAGGTCGTCGTAGAATGTGTGCAGGACCTCAGTAGGAGTGTGCAGGACCTTAGTAGGAGTGTGCAGGACATCATGGGCCCTGTGCAGGACCCCAGTAGGAGTGTGCAGGACATCATGGGACCTGTGCAGGACCCCAGTAGGGGTGTGCAGGACCTCAGTAGGAGTGTGCAGGACATTATGGGACCCGTGCAGGACCCCAGTAGGGGTGAGCAGGCAGTCGTAGAATGTGTGCAGGACCTCAGTAGGAGTGTGCAGGACCTTAGTAGGAGTGTGCAAGACATCATGGGACCTATGCAGGACCCCAGTAGGGGTGTGCAGGACCTCAGTAGGAGTCTGCAGGACATTATGGAACGTGTGCAAAACCTTAGTAGGAGTGTGCAGGACATCATGGGACCTGTGCAGGACCCCAGTAGGGGTGTGCAGGACGTCGTAGAATGTGTGCATAACCTCAGTGGGAGTGTGCAGGACCGTAGTAGGAGTGGGCAGGACATCATGGGACGTGTGCAAGACCTTAGTAGGGGTGGGCAGGAGATCATGGGCCGGGGGGAGCACCCCAGTAGGCGTGTGCAGGACGTCGTAGAATGTGTGCAGGACCTTAGTAGGAGTGTGCAGGACATTATGGTACCTGTGCAGCACCTCAGTAGGAGTGTGCAGGACATCATGGGCCTGTGCAGGACTCCAGTAGGGGTGTGCAGGTCGTCGTAGAATGTGTGCAGGACGCCAGTAGGGGGGTGCAGGACCTTAGTAGGAGTGTGCAGGACATCATGGGCCGTGTGCAGGACCCCAGTAGGAGTGTGCAGGACATCATGGGACCTGTGCAGGACCCCAGTAGGGGTGTGCAGGACCTCAGTAGGAGTGTGCAGGACATTATGGGACCTGTGCAGGACCCCAGTAGGGGTGTGCAGGACGTCGTAGAATGTGTGCAGGACCTCAGTAGGAGTGTGCAGGACCTTAGTAGGAGTGTGCAAGACATCATGGGACCTGTGCAGGACCCCAGTAGGGGTGTGCAGGACCTCAGTAGGGGTGTGCAGGATATCATGGATCGTGTGCAAGACCTTAGTAGGAGTGTGCAGGACATCATGGGACCTGTGCAGGACCGTATTAGGAGTGGGCAGGGCCTCAGTAGGAGTATGCAGGACATCATCGAACGTGTGCAGGACCTTAGTAGGAGTGTGCAGGACATCATGGAACGTGTGCAGGACCCCAGTAGGGGTGTGCAGGACGTCGTAGAATGTGTGCAGGACCTCAGTAGGAGTGTGCAGGACATCATGGAACGTGTGCAGGACCCCAGTAGGGGTGTGCAGGACGTCGTAGAATGTGTGCAGGACCTCAGTAGGAGTGGGCAGGACATCATGGAACGTGTGCAAGACCTCAGTAGGAGTGTGCAGGACATCATGGAACGTGTGCAAGACCTTAGTAGGAGTGTGCAGGACATCATGGGACCTGTGCAAGACCTCAGTAGGAGTGTGCAGGACATCATTGTACCTGCGCAGGACCTCAGTAGGAGTGTGCAGGACATCATGGAACGTGTGGAAGACCTCAGTAGGAGTGTGCAGGACATCATGGAACGTGTGCAGGACCGTAGTAGGAGTGGGCAGGACATCATGGGACGTGTGCAGGACCTTAGTAGGAGTGGGCAGGACATCATGGGACGTGTGCAGCACCCCAGTAGGGGTGTGCAGGACGTCGTAGAATGTGTGCAGGACCTTAGTAGGAGTGTGCAGGACATCATAGGACCTGTGCGGGACCCCAGTAGGGGTGTGCAGGACCTCAGTAGGAGTGTGCAGGACATTATGGTACCTGTGCAGGACCTCAGTAGGAGTGTGCAGGACATCATGGGCCTGTGCAGGACTCCAGTAGGGGTGTGCAGGACGTCGTAGAATGTGTGCAGGACCTTAGTAGGAGTGTGCAGGACATCATAGGACCTGTGCGGGACCCCAGTAGGGGTGTGCAGGACCTCAGTAGGAGTGTGCAGGACATTATGGTACCTGTGCAGGACCTCAGTAGGAGTGTGCAGGACATCATGGGCCTGTGCAGGACTCCAGTAGGGGTGTGCAGGTCGTCGTAGAATGTGTGCAGGACCTCAGTAGGAGTGTGCAGGACCTTAGTAGGAGTGTGCAGGACATCATGGGCCCTGTGCAGGACCCCAGTAGGAGTGTGCAGGACATCATGGGACCTGTGCAGGACCCCAGTAGGGGTGTGCAGGACATTATGGGACCCGCGCAGGACCCCAGTAGGGGTGTGCAGGACGTCGTAGAATGTGTGCAGGACCTCAGTAGGAGTGTGCAGGACCTTAGTAGGAGTGTGCAGGACATCATGGGACCTGTGCAGGACCCCAGTAGGGGTGTGCAGGACCTCAGTAGGAGTCTGCAGGACATTATGGAACGTGTGCAAGACCTTAGTAGGAGTGTGCAGGACATCATGGGACCTGTGCAGGACCCCAGTAGGGGTGTGCAGGACGTCGTAGAATGTGTGCAGAACCTCAGTGGGAGTGCGCAGGACCTTAGTAGGAGTATGCAGAACATCATGGGACATGTGCAGGACCCCAGTAGGGGTGTGCAGGACGTCGTAGAATGTGTGCAGGACCTCAGTAGGAGTGTGCAGGACCTTAGTAGGAGTGTGCAGGACATCATGGGACCTGTGCAGGACCCCAGAAGGGGTGTGCAGGACGTCGTAGAATGTGTGCAGAACCTCAGTAGGAGTGTGCAGGACATCATGGGACCTGTGCAGGACCCCAGAAGGGGTGTGCAGGACGTCGTAGAATATTGTGCAGAAGCTCAGTAGGAGTGTGCAGGAGATCATGGGACCTGTGCAGGACCCCAGTAGGGGTGTGCAGGACGTCGTAGAATGTGTGCAGAACCTCACTAGGAGTGTGCAGGACATCATGGGACCTGTGCAGGACCCCAGTAGGAGTGTGCAGGACGTCGTAGAATGTGTGCAGAACCTCAGTAGGAGTGTGCAGGACATCATGGGACCTGTGCAGGACCCCAGTAGGGGTGTGCAGGACGTCGTAGAATGTGTGCAGAACCTCAGTAGGAGTTTGCAGGACATCATGGGACCTGTGCAGGACCCCAGTAGGGGTGTGCAGGACGTCGTAGAATGTGTGCAGAACCTCAGTAGGAGTGTGCAGGACATTATGGTACCTGTGCAGGACCTCAGTAGGAGTGTGCAGGACATCATGGGCCTGTGCAGGACTCCAGTAGGGGTGTGCAGGTCGTCGTAGAATGTGTGCAGGACCTCAGTAGGAGTGTGCAGGACCTTAGTAGGAGTGTGCAGGACATCATGGGCCCTGTGCAGGACCCCAGTAGGAGTGTGCAGGACATCATGGGACCTGTGCAGGACCCCAGTATGGGTGTGCAGGACCTCAGTAGGAGTGTGCAGGACATTATGGGACCCGTGCAGGACCCCAGTAGGGGTGTGCAGGAAGTCGTAGAATGTGTGCAGGACCTCAGTAGGAGTGTGCAGGACCTTAGTAGGAGTGTGCAAGACATCATGGGACCTGTGCAGGACCCCAGTAGGGGTGTGCAGGACCTCAGTAGGAGTCTGCAGGACATTATGGAACGTGTGCAAAACCTTAGTAGGAGTGTGCAGGACATCATGGGACCTGTGCAGGACCCCAGTAGGGGTGTGCAGGACGTCGTAGAATGTGTGCATAACCTCAGTGGGAGTGTGCAGGACCGTAGTAGGAGTGGGCAGGACATCATGGGACGTGTGCAAGACCTTAGTAGGAGTGGGCAGGACATCATGGGACGTGTGCAGCACCCCAGTAGGGGTGTGCAGGACGTCGTAGAATGTGTGCAGGACCTTAGTAGGAGTGTGCAGGACATTATGGTACCTGTGCAGCACCTCAGTAGGAGTGTGCAGGACATCATGGGCCTGTGCAGGACTCCAGTAGGGGTGTGCAGGTCGTCGTAGAATGTGTGCAGGACCTCAGTAGGAGTGTGCAGGACCTTAGTAGGAGTGTGCAGGACATCATGGGCCCTGTGCAGGACCCCAGTAGGAGTGTGCAGGACATCATGGGACCTGTGCAGGACCCCAGTAGGGGTGTGCAGGACCTCAGTAGGAGTGTGCAGGACATTATGGGACCCGTGCAGGACCCCAGTAGGGGTGTGCAGGACGTCGTAGAATGTGTGCAGGACCTCAGTAGGAGTGTGCAGGACCTTAGTAGGAGTGTGCAAGACATCATGGGACCTGTGCAGGACCCCAGTAGGGGTGTGCAGGACCTCAGTAGGAGTCTGCAGGACATTATGGAACGTGTGCAAGACCTTAGTAGGAGTGTGCAAGACATCATGGGACCTGTGCAGGACCCCAGTAGGGGTGTGCAGGGTCTCAGTAGGAGTATGCAGGACATCATCGAACGTGTGCAGTACCTTAGTAGGAGTGTGCAGGACATCATGGAACGTGTGCAGGACCCCAGTAGGGGTGTGCAGGACGTCGTAGAATGTGTGCAGGACCTCAGTAGGAGTGTGCAGGACATCATGGAACGTGTGCAGGACCCCAGTAGGGGTGTGCAGGACGTCGTAGAATGTGTGCAGGACCTCAGTAGGAGTGGGCAGGACATCATGGAACGTGTGCAAGACCTCAGTAGGAGTGTGCAGGACATCATGGAACGTGTGCAAGACCTTAGTAGGAGTGTGCAGGACATCATGGGACCTGTGCAAGACCTCAGTAGGAGTGTGCAGGACATCATTGTACCTGCGCAGGACCTCAGTAGGAGTGTGCAGGACATCATGGAACGTGTGGAAGACCTCAGTAGGAGTGTGCAGGACATCATGGAACGTGTGCAGGACCGTAGTAGGAGTGGGCAGGACATCATGGGACGTGTGCAAGACCTTAGTAGGAGTGGGCAGGACATCATGGGACGTGTGCAGCACCCCAGTAGGGGTGTGCAGGACGTCGTAGAATGTGTGCAGGACCTTAGTAGGAGTGTGCAGGACATCATAGGACCTGTGCGGGACCCCAGTAGGGGTGTGCAGGACCTCAGTAGGAGTGTGCAGGACATTATGGTACCTGTGCAGGACCTCAGTAGGAGTGTGCAGGACATCATGGGCCTGTGCAGGACTCCAGTAGGAGTGTGCAGGTCGTCGTAGAATGTGTGCAGGACCTCAGTAGGAGTGTGCAGGACCTTAGTAGGAGTGTGCAGGACATCATGGGCCCTGTGCAGGACCCCAGTAGGAGTGTGCAGGACATCATGGGACCTGTGCAGGACCCCAGTAGGGGTGTGCAGGACCTCAGTAGGAGTGTGCAGGACATTATGGGACCTATGCAGGACCCCAGTAGGGGTGTGCAGGACGTCGTAGAATGTGTGCAGGACCTCAGTAGGAGTGTGCAGGACCTTAGTAGGAGTGTGCAGGACATCATGGGACCTGTGCAGGACCCCAGTAGGGGTGTGCAGGACCTCAGTAGGAGTCTGCAGGACATTATGGAACGTGTGCAAGACCTTAGTAGGAGTGTGCAGGACATCATGGGACCTGTGCAGGACCCCAGTAGGGGTGTGCAGGACGTCGTAGAATGTGTGCAGAACCTCAGTGGGAGTGTGCAGGACCTTAGTAGGAGTATGCAGAACATCATGGGACATGTGCAGGACCCCAGTAGGGGTGTGCAGGACGTCGTAGAATGTGTGCAGGACCTCAGTAGGAGTGTGCAGGACCTTAGTAGGAGTGTGCAGGACATCATGGGACCTGTGCAGGACCCCAGAAGGGGTGTGCAGGACGTCGTAGAATGTGTGCAGAACCTCAGTAGGAGTGTGCAGGACATCATGGGACCTGTGCAGGACCCCAGAAGGGGTGTGCAGGACGTCGTAGAATGTGTGCAGAACCTCAGTAGGAGTGTGCAGGACATCATGGGACCTGTGCAGGACCCCAGTAGGGGTGTGCAGGACGTCGTAGAATGTGTGCAGAACCTCAGTAGGAGTGTGCAGGACATCATGGGACCTGTGCAGGACCCCAGTAGGAGTGTGCAGGACGTCGTAGAATGTGTGCAGAACCTCAGTAGGAGTGTGCAGGACATCATGGGACCTGTGCAGGACCCCAGTAGGGGTGTGCAGGACGTCGTAGAATGTGTGCAGAACCTCAGTAGGAGTTTGCAGGACATCATGGGACCTGTGCAGGACCCCAGTAGGGGTGTGCAGGACGTCGTAGAATGTGTGCAGAACCTCAGTAGGAGTGTGCAGGACATCATGGGACCTGTGCAGGACCCCAGTAGGGGTGTGCAGGACGTCGTAGAATGTGTGCAGGACCTTAGTAGGAGTGTGCAGGACATCATGAAACGTGTGCAACACCGCTGTAAGGATGAGCAGGACTTCATGGAATGTGTGCAGGACATCAGTAGGAGTGTGCAGGACATCATGAAGCGTGCGCAGGACCCCAGTAGGGATTAGCAGGACGTCATGGAATGTGTGTAGGACCTTAGTAAAATTGTGCAGGACATCATAGAACGTGTGCAGGACCCCAATAGGGGTGTGCAGGACATCAAGGAATGTGTGCAGGACCTTAGTAGGAGTGTGCAGGACCTCAGTTTAATGCTCAGGACACCGTATGCAAGCCAGGCATCCGAATCTACAAGAACGATAGTTAAGTACGCCAGAACAGGGCTACCGTAATCTCACTCGAGTTAGCTCTAAAATTTTCTAAGTTCTGACTCCGAATTCGCTTCATCTTCCCTACAGGTGGTGATGTTTTCCTGCTTTGTAGTCCATGCAGATCCTCAACTGCTGACCTCTGGAGCAGGACGGTGTGTGAATCAAGACACACTGCTCTTCACTTCTTTTATACTTTACCCTTGGTCAATTTTGTATCATCCAATTTGTTTACGAGAGCCGAATAACATTATTCCTAAGATTACGGTAGCCCTCTTCTGGCGCACTTAAAGGCAGTGTTCACGACAAATCTCGTTCTCGAGGTCTCGGTGTGAAACTCTAAGTTGGCAGGTGCTGTAGAGGATAGGGTCTAAGAAGGCAACGAAAACTGGCCAGAAATGAATACAAACGGCTTTGAAAGCTCTCCCGATGCGCCTACCTATCCCGGTCCGCCCCCGATCGGACGAGCTTGTGGCGCCGCACGCGTTTCGATGGCAAATTGCCAAGCAACTCTGCCGCAATTAACATTACCGATTCGCGCAGATTTCGCGATTAGCGCGCGCTTGACGAAATCAGCAGGGCCCATGATTCTCGTCCACGCCCTGAATTAAGAAGCCGTTATTTTGACTTATTCTGGACGTTTTTCTTCGCTGTTTCTTCACTATTAGTTACCTCACGACAAAACAATCCCATTTTTGGGTCGAACTCGAGTCCGATATTCATCGTGAACACTGCCTTTAACTATCGTTCCTTTTCCGAAACAGACATATGGGCCGGCGCAGACGAGCCACATCAGCATGAACCGGTGAAGTTTGGCTAGAGCGGCTGACCCTGGGTATATCCTAGACGTGGTGGGGCCACCCAAGATTTACTCATAGAAATGATGAAAAACTCTGATAAAAGAGGCTGATACTGCGCTATCAATCATTGTTTTTATTATAGCTCTGCGGAAATACTTCGACTGGTAGCCTCACCAATTAGCCGTTCATTTCATTTCTGTCTTGAATGGTGCGTGCCCCCCCCCCCGTCTAGAATAGTGCCTAGAACCTGTACAACTGGGTCATTTTGAAGCTCATTCCTTCATTTTCGACTTTTAAATTCAAAAAGTATATGCCTTTGCATCTATTTGTAGGAAGCCGCGTTGCAACAATTATCTTGCAGTCTTAGCAACGGAGCGGTTGTCTCCTCATTTCTACCACTATGTTTTCGAAAAACAACAACTTGACTTTTAGAGATTGACGATGTTTTAGAAGGAAACCCTTGAAAAAAGTTGTGAAATTTCTGAAAGTTGGGCTCCGCAGAAAAGGTCAAGGATTTGGCATTGCTCTAAAATGTAGTGAAATTGTTTCATTAGATTTGGCTATCGAACAGATTTTCTAAATGTAGTGAAATAGTTGAATCGATTTGGCTGTTGTTGGTATATGAAGATAACATAATCATTAAATGTAGTGAAATTGTTGCAAACGGATTTGGCAGGAGCTCTATGAATTATCACAGTCAAATCACGCGTCAGAAGGGGTTTTTCTTGGAGCGCATATTGAACCAAATGAAAACAAGAATAAGTCTAGCAGCAAAAACGTTTCCATACAATGTGAATCGTGAAAGCGTTGAGGACACGAAGACATAGCGTCAGTAGCTAATAAATTGTGTTACATTTCGTTTTCGTGATTTTTATCTAATCAGTGAGGGAGGAGGGAAGGTCTAGTATCTAAGTGGGAGCTACACTGAAAAGGCAGAATAACATTCGAGAACCTTATTTCTAGCCCATAAGGCCACGTTTCGTTCAGCATTGTTGACTGAGGTTTATTATTTTTTCTTTTTGTCTTCATTCGCTCGCCAGAGGACCTTCTGACGCGTGATTTGACTGTGATAATTCATAGAGCTCCTGCCAAATCCGTTTGCAACAATTTCACTACATTTAATGATTATGTTATCTTCATATACCAACAACAGCCAAATCGATTCAACTATTTCACTACATTTAGAAAATCTGTTCGATAGCCAAATCTAATGAAACAATTTCACTACATTTTAGAGCAATGCCAAATCCTTGACCTTTTCTGCGGAGCCCAACTTTCAGAAATTCAGAAACTGATAATGGATACGAGAAAACAGTCAGCAAGGCGTCAAAGGCAAACGGAAAAGTGTCGGACACTTGAAAAGTTGTGATTCGACAAAAGCTTTTTTTTCATATTTTCCTGGTATTTCCTCCTCCTCCAAAACACCGAACAATGGGAACGGAAGAAGGACATACAAAAGAGGTCGGAAGACGGAAAGCCGATGGTCCGCACATCTCCGACGTCTTGCCCTAAACAGCTGTGTGCGCCAAGCACGTTGAGTTTGCGCGTTTGGCCCCTGGACGGTAAAGTGTGCCCGGATGAGAATGGCGGCCCATGCGGTCGGCGTGCTTGGCTGGCGACAGTAGCATGTGCCGCTCTTAGACCTGCTGTAGAGCTGATGGATCAGCGCAGGGTTTGCTGCCAGCCGGTGCCGGCCCCGTTCGTAGTCGATGGCTGTGGGGAACGTTTCGCATGCTCGCCCAAGAGCGGCGAAGGCGACGGCCGCCTGCCAAGCACTCCGGCCGCATGGGCCACCATTTTCATTCGGACACACTTTCGCTACCTCTCGCGATTCGGACTAGAAACTCCGACGCAACTGTAAGTCTAAGGCTCGGTGGCAGCTCTTGCTACAATGCACGTGTCCTGCAATTAATGCTTGTGTAGTACCGCCTCAAACTGAAAAAAGAACACGGAAATTTTTAATTAATTTCGGCGAGAAAGAAAATTAGTCGGATGAGGGAGGTGAAATGAGCAATTTCCATGGAGGATACCATCCATGCTTACATCTGCATGCCGAATCAGTGACACAACAGAATTCCTATTAAAACGGTTTAATCTACTTTGTCAATAGTGTGGAAACAATATCTTTTAGAAATGTATTGAAGCCGAGAGTATTATCTTTTGAGCCGCACCACATCCACCATCTCTACGGACACCTATAACAATGTACTTAGTAGAATCAGCGCAAAGTTCTTGCTCTCAAATTTCACGTCTAGCCTAACCATGATGCAATAAGTGTATAGTTAGGTCCGTGGCTTGCTTCTTCGAGAGATAAACATTTGAATCTCAATCGCGGCTGGCGCGGCGATCGCGTGGGTTTGCTCGCTAATCAATACAGGCCGAGAGAATAACGCAGCTGATCGTCTCATTATACCACCACCCGCCGCTGGGATTTAAACACCCCGCGCCAGCCGCGGGTGAAATTTGAATGTTTTTCCTTGAGGAAGCGAGCCAAGGACTTAACTGTATGTATATTTCTCATGGAGAGTTGTCTGGACGGGACCAACCCCACCTTCACCCTCTACCCACTAACTGATTGGCGAAGGTGTCTTCATTCTTGGGACGGAACTAACAAGTCGATGAACAGGTGCGGCAAGGTTGACCCCAACCACTTTCCTTCATCACCACCGAATATATGTTGTGGTTCATGGCGTTCACCTCTCGCAATACAGCCCCTACTACAAATCTATATAAGAGAAGTTTTTTATGAAGCGCCGTCACATTTGAGTAATCACGATAACTTTTGTTCCCAAATTTTACACCCAAAACGAGGCGTTGGCAACCAAGCGATACTAAGATTACGAAGAAATAGTGAGAAAAGCACTAAAACGTCGTATTTCAGTGACATTATTCTACAATATAGAGTAGTTGTGCGGTTGGATGAACATGTTCACGGTGGTTGCCACCGATAAAAAATGGGGCCAATCTAAAATGGAAGAATATTTTATGCAAAACAGTATTAGTTAGGGTCTGAAAAAAAGTACTCAGCAATAGAGAGTAGAGAATGGCGAAAGACGGGTCCAAAAACGATTTCCTTGTCACAACAAACAGTTCCACTGAGAATAAAGGAGCGGGGCGAGAGTATAGGATTTCGTGCCATTCTGGTCCGTTTTTCTCCGTTTCTTCGTCATTTCAGTTCTACTCGTGGGCAAAACAATCGATTTAGCGATTAATCTCAGAATCGAAGATTATCGTGAACACTGCCTTTAATTCACCAGGTGGTTTGTTGTAGAGCGGCTGCTTGTAGACGAGCGAATACTACTCTATTACCCATCGAAGAAATGTACCTCAGACACTCTTGGGGTAGTATGCCGGCACAACAGGTGTTGTATCCCATTGCAGCTGCGGTCGATGGAAGGTTGAATCCGATAGCAGCCTTGGAATGAAACTCCTACTGTGCTGTCGACTACCTCACAGGTACCTGACTGCGGGTTGCAATACTGTTTGACAGTTAGTCACAAACACGCGAAGCCAACAACATTAATGATATTTCGTCTTATGCAATGCTTCAAACGGGACACGGCAGCATTATAACCGTAAATGTTGTTCTTGAGTTTAGAAACTTACTTTCATCACTGCTATTTACCGCGATTTTTTCCGTGATGTGACCTCGACCTATTGGCATTCGACCTGCTGGCACTGGACTTGTTAGCGGAACTCTAGAATCAGATTTGATCAGTTGGCCACCAACATTAGACCCATAATAAGCAAAACAGCAGCAAGAACACAAACAATATTTATGACTGACTACATATTCACAGTCCACGGAAACGGAAAAAGGCGGGGCGCGGTTGCGCATTCTCAATAAGCATACTGGGTGTTCCAAGTTGCGGAGGTCCTGCCATAATTAACGGCAAATACTTAAGAGGAGGGGTGATACTTAAGTAATTTGTGTACTTCTGATGCGTTTTTCTCAATTTCGACGTCATTTTAGTCCTACCGTGGGGCCACTCAATCAATATAGCAAATAATCTCAAAAATCAAGATTATCGTGAACACTGCCTTTAGGGGACCGCCTGCTCCATGGCGAGTTTCCACAGCCGACCGATGCGCTCTACGGCTGATCGTTTCCGTGGGTGACATGGGTGGAAACGCGGTCCTTTGGAAACCATTCTGATCAGAGTAGGCTTTCTTACTTACCTAACCAGTATTTCTTTTCCACTTCACCTCAGATTACAGAGAATAAACAGAGAACTTGTTTAAGGTCATGGTGAAGCAACGATCCAACGCTCTCTTACGAGCCAGCTGTGTCTTGATTTTGGGAGGTATTTCATTTACATGCACAAGGTGCTTCAAAACGCTTTTCGCAAATTTTGGGCGTTCTGGTCACGAAATAAACGTTTGTCTGTCGACTTCTAGAAATTTCTGCAGCTTCCAGTTAATGTTAGAACTGTGCCATGTGGAGCCAACCCCAAGTATTGAAAATTTGAAAAATGAACGAACCTATTCAACCGGTCAACCTATTCAACCTCAAAGAGAGCTTACGGCGGGCTCAGAAACTTCGACATGCAAAGTTGCCTGTTGTAACCGATAAAAAATTCCATTAGAAATCGCTGAATGGGAATCAGATTCATGATCAGCACTCCCCCCCCCCATCCCTCCTCATCTCCAAATGAACACCTGGGCGAAGTCTCATCAAAACCTCAAACGTTTACAAACGTGAAACTATCGGCAGACAACAACGGTACTTTTGAAATCGTGAAAGAAACACCATTTGATTGTTCAAATCCTCCAAATACACCCCATAGTAAGGTTCAACAAAATCTTGAGCATCGATTTATTGACAGGTTCTCGCTCCCCCTCCCCCAAAGTTATCATTATCTCGCAATTTAGCAAAATCTGAAACAATTATGACCGATGGCTAACATACCGCAGTCGACGGAAATTTCATTAGAAATTGAAGAGTAAACACCAGACAGTTACCTACTCAAATGACCTTCGGGGTCAAGGCAGCGAAATTTGAAACGATGACCTACTGCAGTTATCTCGAATAGGTGTCACTACCATTCCGACAATCAAATAGATAACATCAGTTTCGTTATAAGCATCATTTTGATAACTCCTTTAGCAAAGTTTAGGTCAATTCATTTTTGACCAAAGAAGTTCGAAAAATCGAAAAGTGTAACTTCCGGAGATGGTAGAAAAATTACTGGGAACACTCAAAATGCTTGACCACTGTAAATCTAGATAGGTTACATTATAAAAAAAACTATTTGTATTTGAGAAGGACTCGACGCGCTAGAAATTCAAAAAAGTACTGAAAGTTTTATGGAGTGGGTGCGCAGTGTGGACACGCGGCCTCTTAAAGACACGGGACACCCAGAAATTTATTTTTCAGTTCTCATGCTTATAATGGAGACGGTCACACGCTGATCACAGCGGTATCATTGAAATCGTTCAAGACCCCCTACGAAAGGAGTTATTGCTCTTCAAAGAAGCCTGTTATTTCAGAGCGAAAACATGGTGGACAAGTTGTCCTAGGCCTGTATTTCCTTTCATTCGCAATCGTTGCAAGAGAGCAAGCCAGGATTATGAGAAAGGCCGGTTTTGGACTCAAGAACGTAGACTCGGTTGAAATTCATCCATCCATCCAGCCGGTATCGAGGTCGAAAATCAGGAAGGGGGTCGGGCCTGTGGTGGTGGCTTATTTATTCATTTATTTATTTATTATATGCACTCAAAACGCTCAAGACTGTACAGCGAAATAAAAAAAAGCGGCTAAGGTTATTCAAGGATAGCAATAACATAAACAGATGCAACAAATACAACATGATCAAAGAACGGAGAAGATTATTGAGCTGCTGAATCAAATCGAGGAGTTTCCATCAAACATAGCATTACTTCCTGGCTAAGTCTTGAAACCGTGACAAACAAAAAACATCATACCTAAGCTCAGAGAGTAACTGAAGAAGGAAACTTGTATAGAAACTTGTATAGCCATATATTGAGCAGCTTTGCCTTCACCCTTTGTTTTTACGCATTTGTTTTATCAGAGTAATTAGGGAAAACTCGAGAGAAGCAACAGTTGTCTGTGATCTGAAAGTGCAGGAGTGTGTACTGCCATCACTGGTGAAGAGGTCAGCCTGGGCAACGCAACTAACCTGATGTCATTCCGGGGCGGGCCGAATAGGTGCCTTTTTGACCTAAATACGAACCTCGGGCGTAAGACTCAGACCCAAGCAGGTCCAAAGACACCACTTGTTGACCCAATCAAAGCAAGGGCAGAGCACAAGTTTCCAAACTAAGTAAGAATCACGAGACATACGTCAAATTAAGAAGAGGTAATAGATCTATACTCAGTAATTTTTGTCTGAAATGCGAACCTTTATTAGAGTTCACAACCGATGGGGGAAGTTTATTAAGAAATATTGATGCACGTAAGAAGAAAGAGCTCTGCAGAAAGTCATAGCTTTCCCTTCTCTGTGCGATTCGTGATGGCAAGACTAGCCCGACCTTCATGAATTGGACAAAAGCCCCTATATCTTGAGGGCTTCAAGCGAATTGCTCCGCGTAACATTTTGATGGCGAAAACAAGATCTGCTACAATACGTTTATGAAAAAGGCTTCGGATGTTTATTTCTTTCAACCGTTCTTGATAGGGTGGTAAGGACATTGGATAAGTAGAGTCGGGAAAACAGCGATAATAAAGCAACCCACTGAACAGTTTTTGTACAGCTTCGATCCTATTGATGTCTTTTTTGAGATGGGGATTCCAAACTTGGCTACCGTATTCCAGAAGGGGCCAAACACGTTTTTTACTATAGGATCAGAATGGTAAAATCTTCATATTGGATGTTCCTGAAAACACAGAAGACAGATATCCTTGCCTGAGATGCAATGGTGTCAATATGAACTGAGAAGTTGAGGTTTTTATTAAAAATATGACAGGATCTCGAACGGAGATAACCACGCTGAGCCGTGAACCTTGGTTGATACTCACTTCCAGTTCAGAGCCAGCAGTACATAACATTTGACTTTTGCCGATAATGATTTTGATGTTCCAAGCACTAGCCCAATTTTTCATTACCTCTGCTGAGCAGCGTAATGCATTTTCCACTTCAATTTTACTTGTTCGGTCAAAACTGGCAAAAGCTTTGATATCGTAGGCGTACATCGAGATAGTAATGCATGGATGTACTTTGAGCAAAGATGGAAGTTCATGTGTATAAATGATGAAAAGAAGGGGAGAGAGGACTCCACCCTTTGGTACTCCTGATAGTGAACCGCAGATTCAAGAAGTGGTATTTTCAAAACGGACGAAGAATTTTCTCCCAGAGAGGTAGGAGGTGAACCAATCAAGGAGTTTACCTCTTATGCCAACGCATTCAAGTTTCGAAATGAGAAAGTTGTGGTCGAAAGTATCAAAAGCTTTGCTGAGGTCAAAATACATTACAGCAGTGGATTTTCCTTCATGAATGAATATGAAACGTTCATGATACGAACTTCTATCTCGCTTATTCGGAGGAAGTGAGATCTCTCACTTGGCAAGTGTTATACAGGAGGGGTCTACAACACAATTGAATGAGAATCACAAAGTTCATACGGAGGGTGTATTGTGCCTTTGAGTGTTAACTGAAATTTGAAGAAAAAACACCGCAAACGTTGTAAAAGGGTGAGTTGCTTCCTCAACACTCACATGCATTATGAATACACCTCACCAAGTCTTTATTACAGATGCACACAGGAATAAGACGTGAGAATGCAAAATCACAGCAAAATGAATACAAAGAGAAAAAATAATTTGTTTTCTCATTTCGACGTGTATTCATAGTGAAGAGTTTAGATGTATTGATTATTTTTTTGTGTGTGGACTTGACCGTTTTTTGACGTTTCCGGTATTGTTTTCTTCAAAATGCGGGAAAAAATCAGATTTTTACTCTTTGTATTCATTTTGCTGTGATTTTGCATTCTCACGTCTTATTACTGTGTGAATCTGTGATAAAGACTTGAGGTAATAATGCGCGTGTGTGTTGGGGAAACAACTCACCCTTTTTCAACGTTTGCGGTGCTTTTTCTTCAAATTTCAGTTAACACTTAAAGGCACTCACGAATTTGCTCTCGATTATGGATGGACATTCCCAACTTCAAACAAAGCAGACCATGACCGCAGTACAGAAGTAGGCAACCGTGCGCCCGCCTTCCTTCCGTCGACGTAAACTGAATACTCTATTCAGGAGTGACATTTATTTCCGTCATTCGCGTGTGCACGCGCGCGTATGCTGCGTCTCCAACACCCACGTTTTCTAGTAGTCTCTCCCCTCGCACCGCACATGCGCACAAAGGAACAAAATGCATGTCTCCAAAACGGAGGCCACATATTGGGACATGCACATTAGTAGACAAGTACCTTGTCATTATTTCTCTGAGATTTATTTTTCTTCGAATCAGCGCGGCTTTTTTTCTTATTCCTTTTGTGTTTTTCTTTAGTGTTGGGAGACTCTTTCGGTATCTCTTTGTTGTTGGGAGTCTCTTTGGGTGTTTCGTTTCTTTGCTGTTTGCTTTTACTCTGAATCAGAATAATAACTGTTTTCATCGGAGCGAAATTCTGCTTCTCACTTGAGGACCACTGCCGTTGCAACACGCATCACGATGACAATCGTGGCGGTATCCGGTAACGACTGTACATATAGTGGAGTCCACCAAGAGTGTCTCATTCACTTATCAATAAGAAGCGGCCGGCTGGGAATCAATGTGCACGAACCCCATACCAGCACGCTCGATACCGATTAAGCGAGAGCGGTTGTGCTGCAATCAGTTTCGTGTTCATTGATCGCCAATCGACCGCCTCTCATTGATAAGTAGATGAGACACTCTTGATGGACTCCACTATATGTAACGTTGAGCAAATGTTGCGATGATAAAAAAATTGAATAAAATGTGGAAAGATAAGAGTTTCGATTGCAGAAGCGAAGGTTTCTGGACAACATACCTCTTCCAACACATCCGGTTGCGAATTGAATGCAGTTGCCTGATAACAACAGCCTATTACTCATAAATACAAAAACAGAGTGAAGTTTAGGAACAGATGCCACCCAAACAATCTACAACAAGAGCCCGCCTAAGTGTTGTGTAGAGCAGCGAATGATGGTACCAGCGGTCGCGCCGCGTAGCACCAATATGTTTGCTAAAGGTAGGAATGGGGGTGCGATGGGACATGTGATTTAAATATTCGTTCCCTTAAAAATCAGTCTACGGTGCCGTGGTGAGACCGTTGGCTCTGTCCGCGGTTAGGCCACCACCCTCGGGCCCAGCTCTCAACAAAGATGTAAGCAATTTTTGGTTAAGTCGGAGAAGTATGATGCCCACCATCATTTTGTCTTCGCATTTGCTACTCTGCTCTGGCGCTGTCTCAAATCTGAGCATTTCCTTTTCCTTTTCCTTCTCCTCTTTTTGTTTTTCATTCGTGGGGTCTGCTTTCTCTTCCTTCGTTCTCTCGACCAGTGCGCGCTGCTCACAAACAAACTGAAAAACCTCTACTTTCCACTGTGACTCAGCCTCTTATTTTCCTTTTGTTCCATTTTTCTTCCACAAAATTAAGCTCTCGTAAATTTTCCGTGGAAATTAAGCTTACCGTTTGAGCTTCTGTTTCATCTGAAAGGAAAATTTGGTGTTTGAAATCAAGAGGATAGTCTATGGAGTGTCTTACCCGTCACTGGTTTCAGCGTTTTTTCGCCACCCCATACTGCCGGATTGTATTTGGGGTAAACGAGCAATACCTCGAGCATTGCAGCTTTAGCCTGAAACAAAACGGCTGATTCCGGGTAACGTCTCAAGACTCATTCATAGCAGGCCGCTTCGACTAGTCGCGGCACTGCCAACAGTCATGAAACCCATCGCGCCAGCAGATCTTGCACTGAGTCGTGACGGTTTGGAACAGTTTGCAGTTTCAGCCGCGATCGCCGAGCAACTGGAGTATTTCATAGCTGATCGAAGCGATCTTCTTGATTTTGTTAGGTGCTTCGACTAATCGCGTCGCTTCCATGATGGAAGCGATTCGTCTAGTCGAAGCGACCAGTCCGCAATCTTTCGTTACAACCTTGCGTATGTGGCGCGAAAAGGGAAAAACGAGTATTTATCATTCATTTACGTTGACAGAGATGAGAAATGTAATGTGGCTACCGATAAATCACATTTCATGCCGGCTTCGAGCAACTAGTAACTTTACCTTTAGTTTTATGTTGCTGTTCAAGCAAATTCCATCTCATCGTCTTTTGAAACCATTTTTTGTTTGAAAAGTATGCAAAAGTCTTTTATTTAGAAGACAAGAGCAACAATGTTCAACAAATAAGTAGGAATGCCGAGGAAAAAAGCTTTTTTTTTATTTTCGTGGCTTGGTCCGCAATTATTGGTCTATTTCACACGAAATTACGCCCGCCCGAGCGTTTTGAAATCGCTGGACGAAACGATTTCAAGTCGCGGCACGGAGCGATTTCAGATCGCGACAGTACTGTTGGTCGCTTCGACTTCAAGCCGAAGTAACCAGCTATGAATGAGCCTTCAGAATGATGAGCATTACTCTTTGCTTATCCTGGAGCAGATCTCTCGTTTCAGGAACTTCCATTATGCTGCTCTGCTCTTCGACCAGTAGACGTTCGTAACAGCCATCCATCGCTTCGTTCAGAATTTCCATAATCTGAATCACAATGATGCGTCCTTCGTTGAATACTTTTCATCTTATATAAAGTCAGAGTCTAATGTTGTCGGGGTGGTGCCATACCAGTGCGGTGCAGTTGGCACGGATCGTATTGATATAAAGTTGGCGCAAATTTGTGCGTTTGTCTCACAGCATAGGCGCGCCAAGTTTGAGTCAACACACAACAAGGAACGTAATGTATCACTGCAATTCGTGCCGACTGTAAATGTATAATAGTATAGTTATGGTGGTGCAGTACTAAGCTAACCTTTTCTGTAGGATTATCAAGACAGTGTTCGAAGAATTCCTTGACCAGACGGTTGTTGTCTTCGCTAAGCACTTGTTCTAACATCTGCTTCTTCTTAACATGCTCCATGATCTGTCAATCACATTTTTACTACGGCCTAGCGGGATTTTCTTTTCATAAACATTACATGTGAAATGCGTCCGAATGCGAATGTCCTCCCTCGCGGTCTAGATGAGCTTTCACCGGGCGGAAAATACTTGAGCGTCTGAGGAGAGTTTAAACAGCTATCACAAAAACAGTGTTGATTACAGGTCTATATTGAATGCGAGGGTTACTTTTGTACACATTGCGAAAGGTTGCTCTGAATGCGCCGAAAATTGAGTCACTTAGGAATATGGGGGGGGGGGCAGGGCTGGGCACACGTCCCAGGATTATGATGGTTGTGAATATGCACACCCTTACTCTGAGAGAACCTTTCGCGCTAGTGCCGTGATGCTCCCGCGATTCGCGACAGTACCGTGTTCATCTTCCCCTAGTCCCGCGATCCGCGATAGTTACCCAATTGACTCATCCGTTGGCATTCTTGTTCTCGTACCGTGATGGTACCGCGATCGTTGAGAGGTTTACCGCGCTAGTACCGTGATGCACTCGCGATCCGCGATGGTACCGTGATTGTTTCCCCCCCCCCGGTTAAGCGTTATGATGATGTACAGATTTGTAAAGCAGCACGGAATACGGCAAGGGCAATACCTTATAGCTTCGTGCTGACCTGATAGGCAACACTCGCTCGCATGAAACATCGAGAGGGCATGAATGCGGTACGATCAGGGGTAGACGGTGGCAGGATCTCGCGACTATCCCGCGATCTTTCCGGGCTCGGTTCATCGCGGTTCCGCGATGTAACAACCCGAATACGTCTATAGACACGATTTGCCCTCAGGTTGAAGCTGGTAGAATCTCGCGATCGTTCCGCGATAGCCCCATGCTAGTATCCTCTCGACCGCTATCAGAAACCGAGGGGATTCTATCCGTGAACGATCGCGGGGGATTCTCTCAGAGTAGCTCGGTAATTTTTGGGCACCCCCTATTGGAAAACGAAATCGGCCGTTTTCCGAGAATTTGAGCACAACAGCCATGAATTTTACTTCATGAATTTTGATAAACAAGAATTAAAAAAAAGCACAGAATAGAGAAAGTTCCGAAAATGTCAACAAAAAAGGTATTTTAATTACTAAACTTCAAAACAATCCCGTGATGAAAGTTTGTTAGTAAGACGGTGAACAGTTACAAAACATAAAACATTTCTCTATTCAAAACAATTTAACAATCACAAACAACAACAGGAACTACCACTATTGCAATAACTAATGTTTTCTTTCGAATGTTTTCTTGAACTTATGGAGGATTAATTATTCTGTTTGACTGTTTTGACGTGGAAATCAAAACTATTTTGTGTTGTGGGACCATGTTAGGATTCATGTGATGCGTAGGGAGTGAAAAGCCCGAGTTTTACCCACCTAGAATGCCCCAATTCCCTAGAGGCTCGGCTTGCCGTGCGATAGGGTGTTTGTACGCAGCTACACAGCGCACACGGGAGTGGACACGAACACAATATTAATAGGAAATTATTTTATTACAGAATGGGGAGGAGAAAAGACTTGAAACTGAAGGAAATGGAGGATGGTATAATTAGTCTATTTTGGAGGGGTCCCATTTCAGAAATTTGATGTAATCTGAAAAAGTTGGAGCGAGGAAAGTATTCAGCCGTGACATGGTTCATTCAAGTGAACCTAGTTGATCAAAAGTAGCATTATATGAGAGCGAAGGATATTGTGGGAAAGAGGAGAACCTGGCAAACACTTCAGCTAAAATAGAATCAATTTTTACACCCGAAAACCGGGAGAAAACCTGGACGAGTTTTAAGGTCCTTAAATCACATTGAATATCAAACCTTATCTTATAAAAATGTTTGTCAGATTCTCCTCTTTCTCCCAATGCTCTTAGTTCCCATGTTTAATGGTGTTTTTGATCAACTAGGTTCATTTAAACGAACCTTATCAAGCCCAAAAAATTCACCCCGCCTCAACTTATTTTATTTATTTTATTTACATTAAACTTCTATAATGGGAACATTGAAGTATCCTATTTTTGACTGCTCCCATTTACTACAGTTTCAATCCATTTGATTTCCCCGTTCTGTGATAAAATAAATTTTTTAATTAATGTTGTGTGCGCGTCCACTCCAGTGTGCGCTGTGTAGCTGCGGACAAACACCATATGGCACGGCAAGCTGAGTCTCTGAGGGATTGCGGCATTTAAGGTGGATAAAACCCGGGTTTTAATGGACAGGGTAATTCTCAAGAAGAAAGACACGATTATTTGCTACTTTCACAGGAACTTGCAGTCTTCTATTTTTACAGCCGGCTCTCCTCTCCTCATGGACAAAAACCCTTGGCTAGTTATTATACTGACTGTGCTATCTGTATTTTAAATCTGTCATAACACGGCGGTTCGCTAATCCTTCCCTGAGTGTAAACGATAGCGCTTCTGAGCGCTGTCTTTGTATCTTCGCCTCAAATCGGTTACCAACCGCGTAATAAATGAACGTTGCACCAAAGAAACATGACCCCACATCAATTCTCACTTGCTACAAGATAACAGAGCGGTGTTTATTCCTTCATCAAAACAATCAAACACGTTATGTATGACCAGTTTCGTCTCACACCGCTTCGCGGTGTTCAACGAAACTGGAACTCGCGCTGCTTTGCGGCGTTCGACTTCCACCCATTATAAAGAGCCGGACTCTCTCGAAGACCTCTGCGGCTCGATAGGAGTGAGCGTCTTTCTTCTGACCATCGCTATCAGAGGCGATACATCGCCCCAATCGACCGCCGCAACTGGTGCTCTGTTAAAATGTAAAGTTTATAAGTAGTGCCTAGGAGTTTGCCTGCTTTCTGATAAACTCTTTGATTACTGTGTAGAGAAATCAAGTGTGAATGCAAATCCTGATCTGTCTACTTCCAAGTCGCCAATCGGCTGCCTTTCATATATGTGGAGGGTCGAAAATGATAGTTGAACCTCAAAATACACTTCCCTCTTTTTACTTACCCTCTGCTACTCTTCCAATGCAGGTAGTCTCAAGAAAGTCATCAGATTCCTCGCGAAAACATTTTGATATTATACCCACACTCTCAGTGATGTTGTGAGCTCGGTCCTGCAGTTTCTCCACCTCTGTCTGTTATAAAAGTTTCCACTCTCCGGGACGGAGATCGAAATCCTCTCAAATCCCTATACTTCTCGGGTGAGTGTGTGCGCAGACTCATTCAATTTCTAATAATTTCCCGACGTTGTGTGCGCTCCTTTTCTTCCCCTATTCAATTTTAAACGAAGGGATCTGCACACTCTTTAATGACCCAATCGCTATCCCGAACCTTGCTCTCGCTCCTCCTTCCCTATCTACCTTTCAAAATAGTGTGCAAAAAACCCTGACCCTAATCACTTCTCGATGTTGTGCGCGCTCTCATTAAACACTTATTCCTCTTCAACAGCGGTCTGCAAATGTCCCGTTAAACTCTAGCCCTTTTCACCGGCTTTTCGCGCGCTCCTCCTAAACCCCTATACACCTTCCTTGATGGTGTGCGCGCACACCTTCAAACCCCAATCCTCTTCATCGACATTATGTGCGCTCATCTTTAACCTCTGTAAACGTTTTACGATGGTGTGTGTACACCATCTCAAAACCTAATCACTTCCAAACGTTGAGCGCGCTTCTCCTAAACCTGTATACCTCTTGAACAATGGTGTGCACACATCCCTAAGAACTCTAGTCCTTTTCTCCCACGTTGTGCGCGCTCCTCATGAACCCGTTTACACCTCCCACAATGGTGTGCGCACCGCCTCCAATGCGTAATCACTATCCTGGACGTTGTGCGCTCCTCCTAAAACCCTACTTACCTCCCAAGACCCTACGCCCTTTTCCCAAACTCTGTTTACGATACATCACATCGTGCTTGCTCCTCATGAACCACCGTTTGCTCTCCGAAACACTGTGACCTTGTGCGAGCTCCGTGCGCGCTCGAACTCCGAATCTCTTTCCCCATAACAGAGTATGCGCTCCTCCTAAATCCTTACTCCACATCTGTTACACGTTTCGCGCTCTTCCTATACTACAACTCATCTCTGACGACATTTCGCCTGCTTCTCTTCAACCTCTTTTCACTTCCGACGACTGCCAGCGCTCTTCCTGAAACCTCACTCACTTTCCAGAAAGCTATGGGTGCTCCTCCAAAGCCACTACCCACTTTATAGGCTTTTTATGCGCGCTCCTCTCCTATTTGTAGTCACCTCACGATAGTGCGCGCGTTTTACCTGAACCCGTTTGGGCACTCCTTCAACCTATTCACAATAAAATTCCTTGTGAGCGCTCCTTCTTTAACCCTACTCGCTCCAGCAACGCTGCGCGCATCTCCTGAGATCCCACTAACCTTCCGTGACACTGGGTGGGCACCTCCTGAAATATAACTTTTTTCTTCAAAATTATGCTCGTTCCTCTTCAACCTCGAATCACTTTTCACGACATTGGGCGCTTTCCTAAACCCGTGCACGTTCCTCCTCAACCTCCAATCACTATCAAATCAACTGTGCGCTTTTCTCATAGTTTCCTAATCGTTTTCCTTAACTTCCCTGCGCGCCTCCTGCTCCCTTGTTTACTTCTAAACGTGCTCCTCCTGTACCCCTTATCCCTACCAACGACACTGCGCGCACCTTATGAACCCCTCTTCATCTTCCATGACACTGTGCGCGCTTTTCATAGACCACTTACTCACTTTTCACGGCGCCGTGCGTGCTCCTTCTGAACCTCTACTCGTTTTCTACGACGAAATCCGAATTGTCAGAACAGTATCGTGCTCTTCTTATATAATATGAGGGTGATGATAAGGCTGAGGATTTGCTGAATTCGCGTTCGCTATCGCGAAAACAGGTCAGACCGCGTCCACTTTCCATTTCAAATAACTCGAACCTTGCGGTCAACCCGAAACCCCGCCCACTATCTCCTGGTGGTCCCTGAGCTCCATGCACGCTATAGGCGTCACTTTAACAGCTAGTGTGGTCCCACCTCGTTTTAACGGAGGTAACTTAAAAGACTAAATACGCAACAGCTAGGGTGGCCCCAGCGCGATTGACAACGAATGTAGCTCAAAGGACAAACTATTTAACAGCCAGAGTGGTCCCACCACGATCACAATGCTGTGCGCGCTCCTCTTAACCCCAACTCACCTTCCGCGACATTCGTCATGTATTGTTGAAACAATAATGCGCTCTAAGTCATGGTGTCGAAAACTGCGAGAAATTCGAGCGACTGGACAGACAGATATCCGTCGGTCGGACACCGGTCAGACACACCACCACACCGATTGTTATATGTAGGGATTTTTATTTCATGGAATTGTTAGTGAAATACATCTACAGCAACTTTGAATTATTGCGAACACAACTTGAATCTCTATCAATAATTTGAATTCTGTAAGTGTTCGCCTTGAAAAGCTGAGAAGATGGTATGACTAATCAGAAGAAAAGCATGTAATCTAACTGTTTTGCTTTGCTACGGATTAGTATGATTTGGAAATGAAACATTTGTGATAAACTCGTTAAAAGAAGTGAAATGTCTTATGCTACTGATTTGGCATGGGAATAAACTCGAAAGATGCGCTAAAAACTCAGTGAAATGATTCATCCTTGATTTGGCTGTGCACTTGTTCATTAAACAACAAAAATTGAGTGTGACATTGAAAAACCAAATCACGCACTTCTTACTGAGCATCTATGTATTGGTGTGACAGCAGTTCTCTTATTTAAAATATAAAGACACTACGTGATGTTATTTCCACTTTCATTAATTGATAGTCAATCGGAAGCGAACGCGTCAAATAATTTAGTAATTTTTGAAAATCAATATTTCTAAATGATTGAGGTGGGAGACGCAACATAATTTTACAAGGACCCGAGACTTGTTAACCTAAACTGCAAGCGTTAGGAAGAGATGTGCGTGATTTGGTTTTTCAATCTCACACTCAATTTTTGTTGTTTAGTGAGCAAGTGCACAGCCAAATCAACGATGAATCATTTCACTGAGTTTTTAGCGCTTCTTTCGAGTTTATTCCCATGCCAAATCAGTGGCATAAGACATTTCACTTCCTTTAACGAGTTTATCACAAATGTTTCATTTCCAAATCATACTAATCCGTAGCAAAGCAAAACAGTTAGATAATTTCACTTTATTTCAGCAAAGGTTTCCTTTTAAGGCGCATTAGACCCTTGGATATGACCTTTCAAATGTTCATGCAGTTGTGTAGTAGACCCCTCTTGCAAAACACTTGCCCACTCCTTCTAGCACCACCACAGTTCACAACCTTTTTTATGGTTTCCAAACCCAATAACCACTAGATGAACGGTTGAATCACAACCGCGTCTTCGATTTTCACTCCCTTGCCGGTCCTCCCGGTTGGGTCGAACACACGATCCGTAACGCTTGGCACACTCGCATTTGGGTCCTGCCTTCTTTCCCCGGCGCTTGGCGCTTTTTAAGTCGAGTCTCACACACTTTCCTCGGCGCTTGGCGCACTTCCAGTTGGGTCCCGCACACTTTCCTAGGCGCCTGGCGTAGCCGAAGCTGGGTCCCGCACACATTTTCTGGCGCTTTGTGTGCTCCCAGTTAGATATCGCACACGTACCCGGCGCACGGCGCACTCCCAGTTGAGTCCCTCACACTTTGCTCGGCGCTTGGCGCACCCGAAGTTGGAGCCCGCTCACGTTCCTCGGTGCTTGGCGCGCTCCCAGTTGGCTCTCGCACACTTTCCCCGGCGCTTGGCGCACTCCCAGTTGGGTCACGAATACGTTCCCCGGCGCATGGAGCACTTCCAGTTGGGTCTCGCACGCTTTCCTCGGCGCTTGGCGTACCCAAAGTTGGGTCCCGCACACGTTCTCCGGCGCTTGGCGTGCTCCCAGTTAGATCCCGCCCACTATTCCCGGCGCTCGGCGCTTTGTATTTGGGGTCCCGCACACGTTCCCCGGCGCTCAGCACAGTTTTAGTTGGGTCCCGCATATGTTGCCCGGCGCTTGGCGCACTTCTACTTGGGTCCTGCACACGTTCTCGGGCTCTTGGCGCTTTTCTAGTGTGGTTCCGAACACGTTCCTGGCGCTCGGCGCACTTCTAGTTGGGTCCCGAACACGTTCCCCGGCGCTCAGCACAGTTCTAGTTGGGTACCGCATACGTTGCCCGGCGCTTGGCGCACTTCCACTTGGGTCCTGCACACGTTCCCCGGCGCTTGGCGCACTTCTGTTCGGGTCCCGCACACGTTTCCCGTCGCTTGGCGCACTTCTACTTGGGTCCTGCACACGTTCCCCGGCGCTTGGCGCACTTCTACTTGGGTTCTGCACACGTTCGTCGGCGCTTGGCGCGCTTAAATTTGGGTCCCGCTCACCTTCCCGCCGCTTGGCGCACTTCTGTTTGGGTCCCGCGCACGTTCCCCGGCACTTGGCGCACTTCTAGATGCGTCCCGCATACACTCTCCGGCGCTCGGCGCTCTTCTAGTTGGGTCCCGCACACGTTTCCCGGCGCTCAGCACAGTTCTAGTTGGGTCCCGCATACGTTGCCCAGCGCTAGGCGCACTTCTACTTGGGTCCTGCACACGTTCCCTGGCGCTTGGCGCACTTCTGTTTGAGTCCGCACACGTTTCTCGTCGCTTGGCGCACTTCTACTTGGGTCCTGCACACGTTCCCCAGCGCTTGGCGCACTTCCACTTGGGTCCTGCACACGTTCCCCGGCGCTTGGCGCACTTCTGTTTGGGTCCCGCACACGTTTCCTTTTGCTTGACGCACCTCTGCTTGGGTCCCGCGCACGTTCCCCGGCACTTGGCGCACTTCTAGATGCGTCCCGCATACACTCTCCGGCGCTCGGCGCTCTTCTAGTTGGGTCCCGCACACGTTTCCCGGCGCTCAGCACAGTTCTAGTTGGGTCCCGCATACGTTGCCCAGCGCTTCGCGCACTTCTACTTGGGTCCTGCACACGTTCCCTGGCGCTTGGCGCACTTCTGTTTGAGTCCGCACACGTTTCCCGTCGCTTGGCGCACTTCTACTTGGGTCCTGCACACGTTCCCCGGCGCTTGGCGCACTTCTAGATGTGTCCTGCACGCGTTCTTCGGCGCTTGGCGCACTTCTAGTTGGGTCTCGCACACCTTCCCCGGCGCTCAGCACAGTTCTAGTTGGGTCCCGCATACGTTGCTCATCGCTTGGCGCACTTCTACTTCGGTCCTGCACACGTTCCCCGGCGCTTGGCGCACCTCTACTTGGGTCCTGCACACGTTCCCCGGCGCTTGGCGCACTAATAGCTGGGTTCCGCATACGTTCCCGAAGCTTCGCGCACTTCCAGTTGCGTCCCGCAATAAAAGGTGTGCATACGGTTCCTGATGGACGAGAAGCAGACCTACCCTAACGCTTGCAATCAATTCACTCTTATCACAATACCACTCCATTCCTCTCAGTTGGCCAACCATGTTTCTTATCAGTCAAAAGTTTCACCGGACACGCACACGCACACACGCACACACGCACACACGCACACACACACACACACACACACACACACACACACACACACACACACACACACACACACACACACACACACACACACACACACACACACACACACACACACACACACACACTTTTCCAAATCAGGTGCGCGCTTCTCCAATTATTGTTTTCCCGAAATTTAACAGAACATGCATTTCATTTTTAGTGTTCGAATTAGGCACCCCCTTTGCCCTCTCTGCAACGTCCAATATGCACCCCCTAAGGCTAACCGGGGCGCGCGTTCAGCCCTGGGGGGAGGGTCAGAGGGGCGAAAAAACACTGAACGATCTAGTTTATCTGGTACTCATCCCAGAAAGCAAAATATAAAGTGAACAAAATCTGAAAAGAAAATCGAAACTTCCTGCTCAAAGACGGGCTAAATCCTACCCAACTCCACCGAAATCTCAATTATGATTAATTATAACATTTCGCAGCGAAATCGTTATTTCATGCTGGAAAGAGGGATCAAAACACAAATATTATATATATATATATATATATATATATATATATATATATATATATATATATATATATATATATATATATATATATATATATATATATATATATATATATATATATATATATATATATATATATATATATATATATATATATATATATATATATATATATATATATATATATATATATATATATATATATATATATATATATATATATAGCCGCTGTAAGCTGTTTCCGGGTGAAAACTGGTGCAGTAGCCCTCTCACACAATGGCAGCTCAACACGAACACTGACCTCGTGGGAGAAGCCGCATTCGGACACACTTCACCCTAATTAAAGGCAGCATACACGCTCGCAAACATGGTCAAGATATCAGCATACCTAGGCCTGCACGGCCCCTACCATGTCGTCAACGACATCTCAAGCGCTAAAAATCATCCAGAATGACAATATTTGAGCAATCATGTCTCGCACGCCCGTATTTTCCCACCCCTTCGAGTAACAGAATGAAAACTTAAACTTGAAAAAACATGAGATAATTGAGAGTGATAGCACTATCAAATGGAAGTGCACGAGAGAAACATCTCGATTTACCCGGATATTACATGTTTTTCCACAAATGAAATCCTCCATTTTTAAAAGCCAGCCGGAGTAGAGCGGCACTCCCGAAAGTGGATGAGAGTTTATGGGTGTTTAGACAGGTAATTTTCAAGTAAATCGAGCTGTTTCTCTCGTGCACTCCCTTTGATAGGATATCACTCTAGGTTTCCACATGTTTTTTCAAGTTCAACTTTTCATTCTGTTACTAAAAGGGGTGCGAAAATACGGGCGTGCGGGAGAGGGATGGTCAAATACTGTCATCCTGGATGGTTTTCAGCGCTTCAAACGTCGTTCACGACATGGTAGGGGCCGTACCGGCCTATTTATGCTGATATCTCGACCATGTTTGCGAGCGTGTATGCTGCCTTTAAAGGAATTCTACACGCTCGTAAACGTGGTTGAGATAACTACGGAAATAGAATGGCATGGCTCAGATTATGACGCCTACGCATTTTTAAAACGTCAACAAAGACCCACAATTCCGCTACACAAATAGGAAGTTTGCCCTGCCCTTGTATTTCTTCGCCCCTGTATATGCGTTCTCCTCCAAAACAGAGGTGCTGGGCCATGACCACCGTCGTCGATGTATGCTGCTTACTTGTTGTACCTATAATACCACTCACAGATGTCGCCATCGGTGGGAATGGCCCAGCACCCCTGTTTTGGAGGAGGACGGCAATTACAGGGGCGGAGAAATACAGAGGTGGGCCAACTTCCTACTCGTGCAGAGGCGTTGTGGGTCGTTTTTGACGCTCCAAAATGCGTGGGCGTTATAATCTGAGCCATTAAATTCTATTTCCATAAATATCTCAACCACGTTTACGAGCGTCTAAGCTGCCTTTGAGTTCACTGATCTGTCCGAGAAGGCGGAAAAATCATGAAGTAATTTTGTGTCCTGGGCGACTGGTGAGAGACTACTCATTCCCGCTGTGAGGCAGGGAGTAAGATTTCGGAAGAAATCCCAATTTCTCTGCACTTTCCAGCAGCCCTATGCTCGTTTGGAGTCGCATTTATTGGCGTATATTGCATTAAGCTCACCCTGCACGCTGCTTTGAAGTCGTTTGCGCTTTGTTGAGTCTGTGGATTATGAGGTTCTTTCAATTCCTGAAAATCCTTCGACTCCAGTATTAGACATAAGAAGTTGATTCAGGTGCTTCTGTGTCAAAAAAATATCGCATATTCCGGTAGAACCGTGGAAAAACTTTTATTAAAATTTGTTTAGTGCAACGCTAATTAAATTTTCTTGAACTGTCTGGTTCTCCATATACGGAAAAAGTACTGCCATTGTCTAGTCAGGGGTGGTATTAGACAGACCTCAACTTACAATTGAAAACCGTGATAAGCTAGCAAATGTCAGAAAGAAATAATTTGCCTAACGGGCACATTACCTTTAGATTAACTCAAGGATGATGCCCTCCACCCCTCCGTGCTGCAATCCCCTACCTCGCAGCTCATCTCGAGAGTTCATGCGCTCCTGTTTACTAACCTTCTATACTAGTACTTATATACGAGTATGAACTCATTGAAACCTTGCGAAAGTCTACCAGGAGCTTCGGCTTAATCGCAAACACCTAAATCATTAAATAGTGAAGGGTCTTCGATGTACCCTTCATTTCCATGCTACTCGCAGTCGTATTATCACAATCGTGGATGCGAAGCGGTCGTTTTTCGAAAAATTCAACCATGAAAATGATGATATCACTCTAAAAACCGCACCACTTCTATGATAGTGATATAGAAAAGTGCGAGTAGCGGGGAAATGAAGGCTAGGTCAGTCAGTTTTCTAGTATATCACAAAAAACGCCCAGAAACTGACCGAACAAGGCATTGCTCCTTCCCTTGTTATTAACCTATCAATACATCCCCTAAATTTTTTTAGCTATACCATGATATACCGGTTAGAGGAAAAAGTCCTCGGGAGGACATTTCTGTCTAACTCGCAATCGTCTGGCGCGGCACTACTCAGCGAGTGTACTTTACCATTTGGAACCCGACCTATCTGCTTGTTTATATTTGAGCATTCATGCTCAAAATGGTGGCTCAACATTGCCAAAACAAGAAGGTTAACGCTCACCTAAAGTTGTATTGTGAAGTCCACCAAGAAAGTCTCATTTACTTATCAATGAGAAGCGGTCGATGGGAGATCAATCAACATGAAACTCGTTGCAGCCCAACCGCTCTCGCTCAATCGGCATCGAGCGTGCTTGTGTGGGATTTATGCACATTGATTCCCAGCCGACCGCTTCTTATTGATAAAAAAAATGAGACATTCTTGGTGGACTCCACCATAGTTTCTGTTTGATAATGTATCACTAGAACAATGAGGGAATTATGACATTTCCAAGTGCGTGCTACAAGATATGTGAGGGCGTTGTGGAACACCAACGGTCTCAGACGTTCGCTGTTGTCTACAGGACGTCGATCCGCCCAGAACGAGTCACCGCTGGCGAACAGGCAGCTCTACGCGGGGTCGTCCCAGTGTGCTGTTAAGCAGGGGGCGACGGGCTGTTAAACAGCCCATCGACCGGAAATCCCGCCGAGTGCCTTAAATCGACGCAGACCGAGTTGTTGTCCACAGGACGTCAATTCGGGATGTCTACGGCTGCGCAGGTCGATGGGCTGTTCTACAGAACATTCGCGGGAGGGGCGGTGGCAGCGTCCATCAATCGATGTATCACGAAGATAGTGCTGTCCAAGTTCTCATTTTCGGTTATATGAGATTTGCAAATCGTTTTATTTTTTTGATGATGCTCTAGACTTCTATGATAATTCTTCTCTTTTTTTAATTATAAGAGATTTGTGATTCGTTTTTTTAATAACATCTTCCCGTGGGAGGGGTGTTGGTGGCATGCCGAGAGATGCACCTCGCGGCGTTCCCCGTGATGGACAGGAAGGTTTCAGTGGTTTACGGAGCTTTCAGCAACTGCCTTCGTAGGCAGATTCTGATTTTTTTCATCCCTTTATGTGTGTCATTTGCGCCATTTTTAGTTGTTTGTCAGGAATCTCTGATCACTCGGGGGTGTTCATTTACCCTGATTCCCATCCATGTTGTCAATATTCGAGGAAAGGTAAATGTAACGAGATGAAAAAACTGTAGATTCAGAAAAATAAGCGTAGTTAGCCGATATCACCTTTTCTGGTTAACAAGGGAAGCCATTTTAGCGTAGTCCGGGATCAGCGAAATGGAGTACCTTGCGAGCTCAAAAATGTGCGTGCCAAACGCGTGTCGAATATGTATCCAACTCGAGTGACCACTCCCATTGAAAAAGTGTATTTCAGGGACACGTGCTGCAAAATTTTACCGTAGGAGCACGTGTTGCAAAATTTAATCGCAGGAGCACGTGCTGCAAGCTAGTCCAGCGATATCGTGGCTGCGAATCGGCACGTGACGCGCCCGGCACACCGACATGCAACTCGGCCAGCTCGCCGGGCACTATCTGGGGCCGCGATTGGTTGGACGAGGTCTCCAGCGGCTGGGCAAGCAAAGCACTGCAAACTAGTGTAATTGAACCATCGAGGCTGCCGGCATCTGTGTCCCGCCTCAAGAGTTTTTCGCATTCTTTCCATTTTTGGGAAATCCTTTTTTCATCGAGTTGAATGTGTATAATGCACGCATTGAAAGTTTTATTCGTCGGGGCACGTGCTGTAATCTGAAACACTATTAGAGCACGTGCTCCCTAGCAGCACGTTCTCTGACTGTGCTCCTAACTGCCTTGTCTTCGGGTTGAATGCATATTCGGCGCGCATTGAATACGGCGATAATCTGGGAGGATGTTCTTGCTACTAGTAGCGGAAAATGTGAGTGACTCCGGTATAATCGTAGCCTGCCTACACTGACTCTGAAAGAAGTTATGAGCGTTTTTATAGCTTCGCGGCAAGGTAAGGGTACCCACCATGGGGTTTTTGAGGTGTTTCTTTCGAATTTTTCTCCGGATACTGCGATAAACATGTACTGCTGAACACGAATCTGGGGTTCGCTTGTCGGAATTCATAGGTTTAGTGTAGGTTACGGTAGGTAACGTGTTATTCAGGAGGCAGAACTTAATAGTTTGAAAACAGAACAAATGGACATCGAATTCGTAATCAGTACCCCTAAAAACCCCTACATAGAAACGATTACGACAAATCTGTGACATTGATCGAACTACCGTATACTATAGCTGTACAACTTCGAAAAGAATTTCGAACGAATGCAATTTGAAAAAAAATTTGTTCGACGAAATTTCGAACGAAAGAAAATTGAAAAAAAAATCGTTCGACGAAATTTTGAACGAACGGAATTTGAAAAAATTACGTTCGAAGAATTTTCGAACGAACGAAAAAAATATCGAATTTTTTTTTCAAAAATTTCGTTCGTGTACAACTATACCGTATACCCAACGTAATCTATCGTAAGCTGTCAAAAATCCATGAACTGACATCAGATTCGAGTTGAGCACTTTAAATAAACCTCAAAAGAACGATTTGAGCCACATCTTTTGTCACATTCCAGAAATCAACGAAATTCGATTTTGCTGTCAACTTTTTCTGCCGGTGGGAAGCTTTGAACAAATTTAGTCGAACTTAGGAAAAACCACAGGTAAACCTCAGATTCGTGATCAGCACCACAAATCACCCCCAGGTTGAATTTTATTACGAACCTGGAAAAAAATTTTCAACGCTTTCTGTACCCCGTAATTGATATAATTGAACGCTGAACCGAAAATCCATACAAGTCAAGAACGCCATCAGTCTGCACATAGCTCGGAGAATGCGCTTTTACCCAAACTTTGTCTTGTGGGGCTGTTTCGAGCCCTGAGCAGGATTATGAGGTCTGTTTCCGAATTTTCATAAAATTAATGCGCTTTTCCGAGGATACAATAGGTACAAAAATCGGAGAAAAAAAACTTCTATAACGTTTTTCCAGGGTGACTCTAGGCAGCTGCGAAGGGCATATTTGGACTCAACGTCCGAAACTGGCTCTAGAAAAGTACATTCCATTTGGAATGGTTTGTATAACTTATAGTAGTTCATTTGGAAGCAGTAGAGTGTTGTCCGCATAAGGACATCATTATTAAAATAATGTAACGTCGGTATAGATACTAATGAGACCTTGCGTTTACTCTCGAAGGTTGGCGCAAACTCGGTGTCATATGCTATTACGTAGGTGCACCGAGTTTGCGCCAACCTCCAAAGAGGAACGAAAAGTCTCATTAGGATCCACGCCAATGTTAGTTTTTCTCTAGAAAAATTGATTGAGAGGGTCCAATTTCTCTGTTCCGCTTAGATTAGAACTGAAATAAGGGAAATCGGGCCCCATCATCAAGTTTCGAAAGAAGGCATACCGCCGTTTAAAGGCAGCATACACGCTCACAAACGTGGTCGAGATAACAGCATAAATAAGACCGCACGGCCCCTACCATGTCGTCAAGTACGTTTGAAGCGCCAAAAACCATCTAGGATGACAATATCCTCTGACTCCGAGCCAGATTTACTCTGTTCTCTCGCGCGCTTGTGCGGAGCAAAGGTAGAGACAGCGAGATATTGTTGGGAGAAGGAGACGCAGCGTACGCACGCAGACGCACGCGACGAACGGAAATAAATCACTCTCGGAAACAGGATATACTTGGCAATTTTTGAGCAATCTTGCCTTCCACGCCAGTGTTTTTCCACCCATTCGAGTACGAGAATGAGAAAAGAAACTTGAGAAAACATGTGATAAGTTAGAGTGATAGCATTACCAAATGGGAATGCACGAGAGAAACAACTTTATTCACCTGAAAATATCATGTATGTTCACCTATGTAATCCTCCATTTCAAAAAGTCAGCCGAAGTAGAGCGGCATTCTCAAAAATGGACGAGAGTTAATCGGTATGCAGACATGTTACAATCACGCAAATCAAGCTATTTCTCTCGTGCGCTCCCATGAGATAGTGCTATCACTCTATCTTATCACATGTTTTCTCAAGTTTCATTTCTAATTCTCGTACTCTAACGGGTGGGAAATACAGACGTGGAAGGCGAGATTGCTCAAACATTGTCACATATTGTCATCCTGGATGGTTTTTGACGCTTCAAACGTCGTAGACGACATGGTAGGAGCCGTGCGGTCCTATTTATGCTGTTATCTACACCATGTTTGTGAGTGTGTATGCTGCCCTTAAGGGGTGACGTCAAAAAGCGGTTGATGCTTCACTGGGATGGTAATATCACGTCTACAGGATGTTGATAGGATGTGAACGCGGAATCGGGGATGGAGGCCCTCCTCCGATGAGATGTCTACAGCAAAAGCGTTCCCGCGGATAGGTTGTCTACGGCACCAAGGAGGGGGGGGGGGGGTGGGGGGGGGGGGCGACGGGCAGTTCTCGAGGGGCGATCCATGCCCCTTTTGAATGTCTACAGGGAGCATTGCGTGAGGTGACATCTCATTCGTGTCCCGTGGACAACAGCGAACGTGTGAGGTGTTGACAGCAAGATACGAATAAGAGCTCCAGTATCACAAAAAAAGGATTCACAACAAACCTCGATCTCAATTTCGAAGTTATTGGCCTTACTTAGAGGCAGGTCTGAGCAAAAGCCAAAGAGCATGCCTTTATCATCGAGGTTTGGTGGAATTTTTCCCACCCCGGATAACTAATCGAAAAATACCAAGCAGTGCCGATTGCCACAAAGCCAAAAAATGCTTTGCAACTTTCATTGAGAGCCTGAGCCAGTTGGTCTGATATAGAAATGCAACTGGTATCATCATTTTATGCCCTTGCGGCAATCGGCACCGCATCGTATTTGGAGATTACTCCCCAGATAAGATTACGAAGATAGATCTCTCACCTCACCGCCAACGCTTCCAAATACAGCATCCTTGTCCTTCTTGTTTGACGCGGACGCTTCAGCAGTGGGTTTCATTCCGTCCTGTAAATTCACTAATTCCCGTATACAGATAATGTTAGCACTTGAAGGCAGCAGTGACGCTCAAAAATGATATCGATTGTATGATATAAATCGAAGGTTTGAAACTGGGTGCATGGGGAACTAACAAAAAAGGTAAAAGAAAACTGTATGCTAACAAAGAAATAAGGGTTGTCTTTGTTTTCGGGTGAAATTGGGCGAGTTTTACCGGTATTGAAACAGCGAATATTATCGACGAAACGGTTTAGATGGCAAAGCCGATAAGTTCTTACAGCTTGTACTAGAACGCTCAACTCGTTGGAAGCATCAAAATCCAGTCAAAGCGACCATATTCAAACTGTCAATCTGGATGAGTTTTTATCCGGGGCAGTGCTGACGAAGTTCTTGGGCGGGGTTGACGAATGTTTTCGACATGTATTGCTCAAGCTTAGTAGTTTTGACTCGTTTTTGGCGCTTCTAACCGCGTGAGCGTTATACTAGGGGCCACACGACCTCAATACCGTAGTTATTTCAACAGATCTTTCAAGCTTTCCGCTTCCTTCAAAGGCAGCAGACACGCTAGAAAAAGTTGTTGAGGTAACTACGCTACTGGGGTAATATGACCTCTAGTGGGAGTTCGCGCCGTTAGAAGCGTCAAAAAAGAGTTACAACTCCTAAAATTGAGCGATGTAAGGGGAAAAATTCCGACAACTTCGAAAATGAGCTTCAAAAACTTCGCTCCCAACTACAAACCCGCCCAGAATGCTCGTTGGGATACAGTTACTTTGGCTGGTTTTTTGTGCTTCCAACCAGGTGAGCGTTCTAGTACAGACTGTAAAAGTCGAACGGCTTCGCTGTTTCAACCGTTTTATCAGTGGTATTCGCTGTTTCAACTGCGCGCGGTGTGACTCGTCCACTTTCACCAACAACCGTCTATCCTCTATTTGCTCCCAGCAATGTGCTTCCGAGAATGCGTCTTGGAAGGAAATCTTTTTTTTTTGGGAAACAAGAAAAACTCGAGTCTATGGCGCGAGTGAGCTGTGTTGACACGCGCTACGTGTGGACACGCAGTCTCTCAGGTGTCAATAATGAGAGGTTTCAGAGCTGACCTGACGCTGATTGTCAGGCTGGGACCATACACTACCGCTCGTAGGATTTGATCAGATTGTGCGCATGGCATTTTCGTGTCTTTTTCGTCCTTTTCTGATAACTCGCTCAAAACTGACTTTGTGCGTGACAAGTTTAAAGTTTATGATCCTGGCGTTGAGATTCATCCAATGATATAGCCATTGTAAGAGTTTTGTTGGCAACTATAGAGGTTTGGCAAACAACCATCTCCGAATATACGGTAGACGCAGGGAAACACCGACAGAGACGTTGGCCCTCTCTGCGCCACGGTACTGTAATTACAAAACTTGTTGATTGCGAAATTTCAATAACTTCTAACGACCCTTCCCCACTTCGAAGGTTGGACCATTGAGCAGCCCTCAACGCCAGGGACATGAATATCAACGAAGTTCCGCTCAAAGTTGAGTTTGAAGAGAGTTATTGAAATAGGGCGGAAAAGATGTGAAAACCCGTCTTTGCGAGCTTTCTGACCAAATCTTACGAGCGGTATTGCATGTATCCGCTGTCCGAGTTACGCTTTGATTGAAACTATCGTCGATCACTGGTCGAGAGATCGCGTGTCGAACACAACCTTTGAAGATTGCCAAATGCCCAAATGTACGACGATCTGCTCTGAACACAGGCGTATACAACTTTGCCTACACTCGATTGCAACGCGAAACCCAGAGCAACTTATTCTCCCCGATAGAGACCTCAAATTTCTGTGGTTCTCTTCCTTGAGGAATAAAAAGAATTAACTGGCGGCTAAGTTCAGAAAACATGCCTTCCATTTCAATTCGCGCACTGGTTCGATAACAATTGCTGGAGCGCTTGGTGCCGCTGTGTCTTCGAATTCTGTTTTGTCGTCAATCTTCTCTTCTACTAGGTTTCCACTGCAAATTTTGACACATACACTTATTCACAAGAAAATAGACAAGATGGTTTTGAAGAGCGTTCCTGGAGATTGCGTTCCTGCTACCCATTGCATTACACCCCCGTCATCGTTGGATGGTAGTCTGTAGTCACGCAATACCGATATGCAAGTAAAGCACACAAAACGAGAATAGAAAGTTGTCCTTCGATAGCCCTCTTACTTGGGAACCTTGCATGTTGTTTCCTCGGATCAAAAAGTTGGTGAGTGCTTTCTGAACTCTCAGAACGTCAAAGGGCCGTGCGCCCGTACCCGCCACTGAACGAGGAGCCCCCCTTGCGCGCCTGGCGCCCTTCGGGTCCCCGCCCCTGTGACTCACAATGGGCGCTTCACAGGATCATCGAATACATGGCTGATTCCTTTAATCACACTGATCCTCTCTCACATCGCTATAATCCTTCTCCGAAAATATCCAAACCCCGCGGCGGATGTCCCAATCAAGTCTAATTGATAGACTGCGGAGCTTTCCCTAGAGGCAGTGTTCACGATAAATTTCACTTCCGATATCTCCACGGTTAACGGAAGGTCTGGTGCCCTATATAGCAATGCATGCTTAAAAAAGACACGAAAGACGCGTTTTTGAGCCAAAATAGGCCCTCTTTTGTTTACGTTTTTTTTAGCATGGAGGAATTGACCGCTAGATGGATAATACCTATCAGTGCAATAAAGCGATCAGCTCACTTATCAGCACTTCCTTCACTTGATCAATCCTGTAACCTGAGTCTTCATTTATTCATTCCGAGGAGGCGGATCTGGGGCACCAGGCGTGTCTGGGGCACCAAAATGCTTGTTTGCAGCCGTTATTTTGCCGCTCCTGGTTCGTTTTCTACTGTTCTTTTGACACCAAGAGCATGGGATTCTTCTCGCCTATCATTTCGTCGTGGAAAGTCAAGGAGGATGATCATCGTAAACACTGCCTTTAAGCCCCCGTCAGACTTGGTCGAAAAGTCCGGTTGCCTCTAGAGCCGGTCCGAGTCCGGTTGCCCCTAGAGCCACCCAGTTCCTCTGCGAAACGCGCAATCGATAGTCAGCGGCAGCAGTCGGCGGGCAGAGCGCAGACGAAGAGAGTCGGGATATGGCGGGACTCTGCAGGTCGCAGTCGGCCGAAGAAAGTACACCCAAATCACGTGAGAAACTCCTATATCGACCGGTTGGGGTGAGGATGATTTCGGTAGGGACGCAGCGGAACTCAGTGGGACTCAGTTGGTGCATTGGCCCCGCCCATATACTAGAGTGTTGGAACGAATTAATATCGATTTTTTCGAATAAATCTGCTTTTCTCTTCATCATCGGAATGGTTTCAATAGCTTCCATTCCCATACATCACGGTGAGTTGAAGTTTCTCATATTTCATAAAAAAATACGATTCCGTCCATTCATTAAAATGCCATGTTCAATTAAAGGCACAGTACACCCTCTGATATGAATTATGAGATTTTCGTGTATTTGTGTAGAAGACCCCTCCTGTATAACACGTGCCAAATGCGAGATCTCAATTCCTCCAAATAAGCAAGATATGAGCGACCGCCACAGGCCAGACCCCCTTCGCTCACCACCACAGGCCCGACCCCCTAACAGATTTTCGGACTCGATAGCGGATCGATAGATGGATGAATTTCAATAATTCGTCGTTCTTCAGTCCATTGCTGGGCTATCTCCTTATCCTGACTCGCTCTCGCGCAACGATTGCGAACGAAGAGAAATACAGGCCTGAGACAACTCGTCCACGAGATTTTCACCCTCCAAACCTAGGCATATTTGAAGAGCCATTACTCTGTTCAAAGAGGGTCTTGGAGGATTTTGGAGATACCACTGTGATCAGCGTGTGACTCTCTCCAAGATAAGCATAAAATCTGGAAATTAATTTTTTGGGTGTCCTGTGCCTTTAAGTGAGTTTTTCATTCGAATATTCGAATAATCGAATAAATTGTAATAGCGCTTCTGTTATTGGATAGTATCTTACTTTTTACTCAACTAGAGTAACCTTGCATCTCACGTAATGTTTGATACCAAGGACAGTTAAAACCTTAACGGCTCTGAGGAAATATTGGGATTAATCGGAAAATCGGAAATATTCGCTCCAACACTCTACCTTGTACGCATGAGGACCATCAGTATCGACCGGGCGGATTGCGATCGCAAAAAAAACGGTCGCAGTAGGACTCGGTGGGTTGATTTTTTTGCACCCGTCTCCCACAAAGTCGGTGCGTATCGACCAGGAGTGTGCGTAAAGAGAATTTAGAATTTCGTAAATCGTAAACCGTAATTACGGCAAAACCACCGTAAATCGTAAACAGCAATTAATAACAATAACCCCTAAAACTATTATTGCTATGGTGAAACAAGAGATACTACCTACTGTCCACCGTTTCACGTACTTAGTACATACACACATATAAGGATGCGTTCAGAATTTGACACCTAACCAGGTTCAAGTGGGACGGCGTACTTTGTCGCTGTAATGAGCAAATGGAATGAAATCTAGCACAAATCGCGGGTGAACCCGCATCGGAGCAGCGGCATCGGCTGTCGTAGGAACAGTTATCGCGCGTGAGCCGCACCGACGTGTCGCGGAGGACTAACATACTGCAAATGTGCAGAAGCCTGTAGCTGTGCAGCGCACTGTGAATGCGACAGGTTTGAAGGGCGAGAAGCGGTCGCTGTCGCTGTGCAGAGCAACGCGACCGCGTGTCGCAAAAAATACCATTGGCCTAATGGGATTATCTCACCCGTATTTCACTGCTTTCCCTCATCACTCATTCCACAACTCCTCCCCAGATCTTGAGAAATGCGGAAGTCCGATTCAGTTGCTCGCGTATCTGCTGGGCAACAGGCACCCAATTATACTTGTAGTGCCTCTCCAAAACGCTAACGCCGTTGTAAGCGTTAAAACGAGCCAGAATGACTATATCTGAGCGATTCTCAACGGCTGAAATTGATAACTCCTCTCATTTGCTAGCGGAACGGCAACACTCATTATACAGTCGTTAAGGATCGCACTGATATGTATAGTTATGTCTGTGGCTTGTTCCATCAGTAAAGACATTTAAATTTGAACCGCGTCGGGCGCAGCGTTTCAAAGCGACCGGCTGATAATTACTAGCCAGCCGCTGGTGAGATTGAAACCCCCGCGACAGCCGAGATTTGAATTTTAATGCTTTTTCCTGAGGAGACAAGCCAGGGCCTAACCATAGTACATTATGTACTTCGAGTTCACTACTGAAGATTGGCTCAAACTCGGTGTGCGTACGTTTATATTATGGCACCGAGCTTGCACCAACCTTCAATAGAGATCGCAAGGTATCAGTCCGAGCCGGGCCAACTCAATATTATCTAGAGCACAGTATCGGTCGCCCAGCACAAGTTATTTTTCCTGTATCCACTAAATCACTTGCAGAATCGTAGCTTTATGATGACGATACCGTAGTTTAGTCGCGATTCATACTACTCAACGCCAGCGCGTCACGCGCGTGCCGAGCTGGCGTGGCGTTAGAATATGAAAACTTTTCAAGCGCGTGCCGCGCTTGCGGAGACTATGAATACTCCAGCGGCGACGCCTAGGCGGAGCGCAAAAAGCGGGCCTAACTTTGTCACACAACCAAATTCTGTAAATGGGTTCACCACCACGATAGCAGAGGATTTCAAAGAAATTAATTATGAAGAAAACGAATGAAATCGATGATGATTTAGTAGGGGAAATAGTTAAAAAGCCGTTACGGTCATCGCCGCCATGGCGGAGCGGGCTTTACGCGCGTGCCGCGCCGGCTAGGCGTTGGGCCATTCATACACAACAGCCACGCCAGCGGGGCACGCGCGTACCGCGCTGGCGTTGAGTAGTATGTAAAGCGCCTACTCAAAGATAACGTAAGCACAAAAAATCGCTTTCTGATTTCTGCCGCTTTGTGCGGCTTGGTCCCCATAGTTTAGAAATATAGCCAACGCGCCCCACCAAGCGCTCGCATTTGTGAGAGATAACAGTTTCAGAAAAAGGATCAAGATGAGTGTTTAAACTAGCGCTCGCGCCTTATCTGAGTGTTGGTTAGCTACTGAGGAAGAAAAATTAACTACAGGAAACGATATTTAGCTTCAAACTTCTGGGATAAAAAACGAACGCTCTTCTTGTTGACTTTCGTGGACTCTAAGGAGCCGTAATCTACTCAAAAGACGGGCCAGGAGCATTATTTGAAGCAGTTCTTTGATTGATTAGACTGCTTCGCTCGATGCCTTGACACCAGTTCAGTTACAGGAGTCAGGACAATTAATCTTCATAAAAAAAACTCGAAAGCGAAGTTCCTCGTGAGTGCTTTAAGATTGCATTGCGTCGTAGGCGGCAGCTAGTGAGCGGCGCGCAGTGAGGGCCTGTTATTCAGCGGCTCCAACTCCGACCGTTATAATGATAGAATCACGTCAAAGAATGATAAAGTGTGCCCGAATGAGAATGGCGGCCCATGCGGCCGGCGTGCTTGGCAGGTGGCCGTCGCATGTGCCGCCCTCGGACGAGTGTTGGATTTCAACGACAGCCGTCCCTTCTCCCACCGTCTGCAGAGCAGAGTTGATTGATCGGCGCAGTGCTTGCTCCCAGCCGGTGCCGGCCCCTTTCGTAGTCGATGACGGTGGGGACTTTTCGCATGCTCGTCCGAGAGCGGCGAACGCGACGGCCGCCTGCCAAGCACGCCGGCCGCGTGGGCAGCCATTCTCATTCGGACGCACCTTAATGGGATCGTCCTGCAGTCACAAGACTGGGTTGGTCCCATCTCCTGACCAAAAGATTAGTATACGCAAAGTCGGATTAGAGCAGGTCAATTGGAGATGTCTTGTGATTTATTTCTATTGCATGTATTTTTATTTACGACAGATTACGATTTACTGTTCGAATTGTCGTAAATCGTAAACCGTAATTACGAGACCCAAAAACACCGTAAATCGTGATTTTTTTTTCTTTTTTTGGTTTTTTTTAAATCTTTTTTTTTCTTTTTGCAATTTCGTGTGAAAGAGACGAACAATTAGGGACCAAGCCACGAGAATGAAGAAAAGCTCTTTTTCTCGGCATTCCTACTTATTTTTTTGACATCGTTACCCTTACCTTCTAGATAGGAGAGTTCTGCAGTTTTCAAACAAAAAAATGGTTCCAAAAAACGATGGGGTGGAGTTTACTTGAACACCAACGTAAAACTAACGCTAAAGTTTCTAGTTGCTCGAAGCCGTCATGAAATGAAATTTTTCTAGTAGCCTCATTACATTTTCTGATCTCTCTCATCGTAAATGTATAATAAATACTCGTTTTTCGCTTTCACATGCCGTATTTTATGCGCGTGAACCGTGACGTCTGCAATTTCGCGCCACATACGCGAGGTTGTGACGAAAGATTGCGAACTAGTCGCTTCGACTAAACGAATCGCTTTCATTATGGAAGCGAAGCGATTAGTCGAAGCACCTAACAAAATCAAGCAGGTTGCTTCAACCAGCTATGAAATACCTCAGTCCCTCGGCGGCTGAAACTGCAAACCGTTCCAAATCGTCGCGACTCAGTGCAAGAGCTGTTGGCGCGATGGGTTTTGTAGCTGTTGACTGTGCCACGACTAGTCGAAACGACCTGCCATGAATGAGCCTTTACTCGTTGGTGCCTGCAGTGGAATCACCATAAAATTGTGATCTGTATGTGGCATGGGCTTGATTCTGACGTTCAACGCGTCATGCGACTTGCCGGAGCAAACATGTTTTCCTCTATTTTGAATTTTGCCTACAGGACCGAGCTAACGAAACTTGGAGGCACCCCCGCCTCGCGCCGGGTTGTTCTTCACCCACTAAGCGTGGCCCCGCCGCTCGCCCTTAGTCGGAAATCCCCGGGCGCACGGCCCCCCAACGTTTTGAGCAGTTCTGGCAAGCTCTCTTCTAATCTGAAATCGGATGTTGCTGCGGACATCTCTGAAAAAAGTTGTAAACGGTCAATGCTCCTACTTCCCACAGCTGAGCTGAACATGACGTTATTAGCTCCTGGATGAACCTGGCTCAAAAAATTAAATGAGGGGTCATTTGATTTGTGCGTTTGCGGAGTTCTATTATACAGTAGTATACAAAAATTTTTCCGTATCAGATGTGATTCATCAGGCCCCGGTCAGAGTTGGTGCTATTCGCCTCTGTAACCCACCAACTCTCCCCAACACCCACCTGGTCCATACGTGTGTTTAAAATGATGGAGTGAGGTTGAGAAATTCACTCGGTGTACCCAACTGGATATGACGGTGATTACGTGGCCAACAGGATTGCACCTGTTCAGAGAAATACTGAAGGAGAGCATAGTGAAGAAACAGAGGTAGCAGTGTGGATAGCTTTCTAATGATACGCAATGTTTTATCATCGGTCCGCCCACCCGGTGATCTCTCATTCGCCGTCATCCATTTATAGCATGGATATCGACCGCGTCGGATACACCGAGTGATTTTCTCAACCTGACTCCACCATTTTAAACATACGTATCGACCGGTTGGCTGTTTGGGGGTGCGGGGGGGGGGTGTTGGAGGGATACAACGAGTGATTTTCGCAACCTCAATCCATCATTTTAAACATACGTATCGACCAGGTGGGTGTTGGGGGTGTTGGGGTGTGTTGGGGGGTGCGGGGGGGGGGATACACCGAGTAATTTTTGCATCCCATTTTCAATGCATTCTGTGTGTATCGACCGGGCTGGAGACGTCGGCTCATCCAACTATGACCGGGGCCTCAATTAGTTATTGTTTTCATTCTCTCTTAATCGATTGTTTATATTGCTCCCACCGCTGTAGTCGTATCTTGTTAACAGAAACTCATCGATCAATCACAGCTGCGGAAAGATGATTGATACTACAGCATAGAATAAAACCTGTTTCATTGGTGGATAGATGTTTGAGTTCCTAGATCTGTTTGACTGAGCTTTCGCGTATCTTACTTGAGGGGACGCCAAACGCTAGAGCTGTGGAAGTACTTGATGGTCTAGAGAGCTCATCACAACCTTGTTCTGTTTTACAAGTCTCTAAAGACGAGTGTCCCCGTCAAAACGCTCAGGTCCCAATAAATATGTCTACCATATAAACCTCGGAGGCAGATAAATAGTTGAACACTACAGTATATCGTTTGTAACCTATCTCTGAGAAGCCGTAGTGCAGCTACTAATACCCTACCCTTGAAGCGGAGCGTTTCTTCCTCCATTTCTTCCATTGTGTTTTCTTAAAAACAACAGCTCGGCTTTGATGATAAAGCGATCAGAGCAGCGTCACGGCTTCCCCTCATCCGGAAATTGATGACACTAGGAGAAGTCCGCAACCGCACCACCACCTTTTCTGTTGTCGTGCCCCACGTACTGGTGCCGCTGACTATTGATTGCGTGTTTCGCAGAGGAACCGGTTGGCGCTGGGGGCAACCGGACTCAGTCGGACTCAGCAGGTTTTTCGACGAAGTCTGACGGGGGCCTAAAGGTACAAAACACCAAGAAATTTATTTTTTAGTTACTGGGCTGATCTTGAAGAGGGTTACATTTTGATCACGAGGATATCCCTAAGATCATTTAGGACTCCCTATGAACAGAGTTATGCCTCCTTAAGTAATATATTTTGATGGGAAAAAATTGGTGGACGAGTTGTCTCGGGCCTGTATTTCCCTTCATTCGCAATCGCTGCGAGAAAGCGAGCCAGGATAAGGAAACAGTTAGGCAATGAACTGAAGAACGACTTGTTGAGAACTCATCCATCCATCTATCCGCTATCGAGTTCGGAAATCTGGTAGGGGGTGTGGCCCGTGGTGGTGAGCGAAGGAGGTCGGGCTTGCGGTGGTCGCTTATATTTTGCTTATTTGGAAGAGTTGAGAACTCGCACTTAGCATGAGTTATATAGGAATTGTCTACTGCGCAATCAGAGAAAAACCACACGATTCATGTTTGAGGTTGTTACTGGAGAAATGCCGGACCGGACATATTGCCAGTGCGGTATGATACCATGGCACTAGCCATTGGTTCGACGTGATCGTTGGTCACATCAACGTGTATCAGGTATTTCGGAGGTGGAAATCAGTTCTGCCCCTATTTGGACGGAGCAGACTGCGGCTGCACCGTTGCTCAAGGGAAGAAATCCCCAGCGTTGACGCTAAATCTGTCGTGTATCAGGTATTTCGGAGGTGGAAATCAGTTCTACCCCTATTTGGACGGTGCAGACTGCGGCTGCACCGTCGCTCAAAGGAGGAAATCTCCTTGTGGAGGCTAAGTCTGTCGTGTATTGGGTACTTCGGGGTGGAAATCAGTTTTACCCCTATTTGGACGGTGCAGACTGCGGCTGCTACTCTCAGGAGGAAAATCCCGAGCTGCCGGCTGCTGGATGATAAGACCAACCCATGGTTGATATGACCGATTCGACGTTGATGACGTCGAATCAATGGCTATTGCCTTGGTTTCATACCGCACTGGCAGTATGTCCGGTCCAGCATTTCGCGTTTTCAGAGGTTGTTCTGCGCCTTTATAGGCAGCATACACGCTCACAAACATTGTCGAGATAACAGCATAAATAGGCCTACACGGCCACTACTGTGCTTATCTGGGTCGAATTCCGGTCCGCAATTGCGTCTCGACACGCTTTGCGGCCGCGCGCTTTCGAGTCGGAAGAGTTTCCAGCGCCGCAGCTGCCGATCTGTTGACTCTATGAGGGTTTTAGAAACTGGAAACTGAACAAATTTGAAGAAAACTGTATAAAAAAGCCATATCGTGTCGGCTTTGGAGCTGGAAATTCGACTGACTCGAGCGCGTGCGGCCGCAAAGCGTGTCAAGACGCAATGGCGGACCGGAATTTGACCCAGATAAGCACAGTACCATGTCATCAACGACGTTTGAAGCTCTGAAAACCATCCAGAATGAGAATGAATGACAATATTTGAGCCAGCCTGCCTCGCATGCCCGTATTTTCCCACTCCATCAAGTAACAGTCTGAGAAGTGATGCTTGAGTAAACATGTGATAATCTGGAATGATGTCACTATCAAAAGGGAGTCTACGAGAGAACCAGCTTGGTTCACCTAAATAAAACATGTCTAAATGCCGATTAGGTCCCATACAATTTCAAGAATGCCGCTATACTCCGGCTGACTCTTGAAAGGATTTCATCGGTGCACAAACATGTAATTTTCAGGTGAATCGAGCTGTTTCTCTCGTGCACTCCATTTTGATAGTGCTATCACTCTGAGTTTTACTCATTCACTCCACTGTGAACACTGCCTTCAAAAAGCACAGTCCAACCTCAGAATCGTTTCTCAGCTTATTAACTTATCTTGGAGAGAATTTCGGGCTGATCATAGCTCTGTCCCCAGAATCGCTCAGAACTCACTACGAACGGAGCTATGGCTCCTCAAATTTATGAAATTCGGACAATGAGAAACTCGTGGACGAGTTGTCTCGGGCCTGTTATTCCTTGTCGTTCGCAGCAATCGCGCCGGAGCAGACCACAGTGTAAAGCTGGATCAATAAAAAATGGAAGAACGTAGATTTTGTAGATATCCATGGCGCGTCTCGTCCTTATTCAGACCGGAATTTATGAAGTGGGAGGAGCGAATGTGTGCCGCTTCAGGGGGCGGAGGGAATGGGTGCTCAATTTTTTCTCGTTTACCAGCGGCGTCGGCCGGCTGACGCCGTCCTCTGCCGCTGGGGCCCGGCTGCGCCGGCCCATTTGCCGGCTTCGCCGGCATCTTGGATATAAGGTAAATAACTCGGTGATTTCTTTCTTCCTGCGCCGGCCCATAAGCTGGTTTAGGCGGCAACACTTAAACCATCGGAAATCACAAAGCATTCCAATTCTTGCTACGCCCGTTTACCTTATCTGTACCGTGACACACCGGTCGTTCTTCCGTTTTATAAGATCCTGAAAAGGCCTTTGATTTACCTTAATTTTTGTCATGATAAGGACAACCGCTGTTTGGAATTTACTAAACGTTTTCATGATCAACCGACCCCCTGCTACTTTTATTGCCAAATGAAGTAGAATGATGTTTGTGTTTCATGGATGCAGATTTTGATTAACTCTTATTTTCATCGTATATAAACCCGATTTAGAAAAGTTAGTGCATATAAACAGCTAAGCAGTTGAAATGAGTGGTGAAGGGTAGGGGACCTGAAGAAAGGAGTGGTGTACGCTCTCTTTTAGACGCACATAGTGAATCAGAAGTAATGCGCTCTCTCTCTCATGAGTCTCACACGTTTTCTCGGGCGTCCAGCGCTCACTTTTGGGTCTCACACACTTCCTACGGCGCGATCTCCCTCGGGTCTCACACATTCTATGCGGCGCCCCGCGCACTCCCACTTCGGTCCCGCACACTTTCTACGGCGGCCGGCGCACTCTCACTCGGGTTCCGCACACTTTCTACGGCGTCCGGCGCACTCTCACTCGGATCCCGCACACTTTTTACGGCGTCCGGCGCACTCTCACTCGGGTTCCGCACACTTTCTACGGCGTCCTGCGCACTACCACTCGGGTCCCGCACACTTTTTACGGCGTCCGGCGCACTTTCACTCGGATCCGGCACACTTTCTACGGCGTCCTGCGCACTACCACTCGGGTCCCGCACACTTTTTACGGCGTCCGGCGCACTCTCACTCGGGTTCCGCACACTTTCTACGGCGTCCGGCGCACTCTCACTCGGGTCCCGCACACTTTCTATGGCGTCCGGCGCACTCTCACTCCGGTCCCGCACACTTTCTACGGCGTCCGGCGCACTCTCACTCGGATCCCGCACACTTTCTACGGATCCCGCACACTTTCTACGGCGTCCGACGCACTACCACTTAGATCCCGCCCACTTTCTACGGCGTCCTGCGCACTCTCACTCGGGTCCCGCACACTTTCTACGGCGTCCGGCGCACTGCGCACTCCCATAGATCCCACACACTTTCTACGGCGTCCGGCGCACTCGCACTTGGGTCCCGCACACTTTCTACGGCGTCCGGCGCACTCTCACTCGGGTCCCGCACACTTTCTACGGCGTCCGGCGCACTCTCACTTGGGTCCCGCACACTTTATACGGCGTCCTGCGTACTCTCACTCGGGTCCCGCAAACTTTTTACGCCGTCCTGCGCACTTCCACTTGAAACCCGCCCACTTCGTACGGCGCCCTGCGCACTCCCACTTGGATCCCACACACTTTCTACGGCGTCCGGCGCACTCTCACTCGGGTCCCGCACACATTCTACGGCGTCCGGCGCACTCTCACTCGGGTCCCGCGCACTTTCTACGGCGTCCGGCGCACTCTCACTCGGGTCCCGCACACTTTATACGGCGTCCTGCGTACTCTCACTCGGGTCCCGCAAACTTTTTACGCCGTCCTGCGCACTCCCACTTGGATCCCACACACTTTCTACGGCGTCCGGCGCTCTCCCATTTAGATCCCGCACACTTTCTATAGCGTTCGGCGCTCTCCCACTTGGGTCCCGCACACATTCTGCGGCGTCTGGCGCACTACCATTTGGGTCCCGTACACTTTCTACGGCGCCCTGCGCACTCCCACTTGGGTCCCGTAAACTTTCTAAGGCGTTCGGCGCACTCCCACTTGGGTCCCGCACACATTTTACGGCGTCTGGCGCACTAAAATTCGGGTCCCGTACCCTTCCTATGATGCACTGCGCATCACTTCTAAGGTCCTGCACCCTTACCCTGACGTCCTGCCCACTTTCGGGGCCCATCCCCGTAGGGTTGCCCGCCTTGAAAGTCAAGCCGAATAAACGCTCAAACGAACACACAGAGAAACGCACACATACATACATACACACACACACACGCACACACAAATTTACCAAAATTCTCTAAAAAAGGGGTCTCCCAAGCCGAAGTGGTTTGGTTAGCGTTACAAATGCTTCAACAAAAAGGGAACAATAGGAAAGCGGAAAGAGGAGAGTCTACAAAAAATGAACAATATCCTCCAATAACTCTTTTCTTTTTCGAAACTTCCAAACAGCGGAAACAAACCGTTGTGGTTCTCTATGAGGAAGCGCTTTTGGCTCCATAAAGGACTTTGATTATGTGAGTGCCAATAAAAATATGTATATATGCATGTGAACCTAATAGCTATCATTAAAAGGGGAGATGATGTTAAATTGTTTTAGGAACCAGTCAATTCTTCCTCGTAAAATACCACAACGGTTTGTTTCCGCTGTTTGGAAGTTTCGAAAAAGAAAAGAGTTCTTGGAGGATATTGTTCATTTTTTTGTAGACTCTCCTCTTTCCGCTTTCCTATTGTTCCCTTTTTGTTGAAGCATTTGTAACGCTAACCAAACCACTTCTGCTTGGGAGACCCCTTTTTTACAGAATTGTTCACTTTTTCTTGATATTACGCTGTAATATCCCATGCAAGAATTTCGAACAAAGACCTCTTCATCTCCCCACTGGATCAGTCCTCTTTCTGTGGTCACAAGAATCAATGACCCAAACTGTTGTAAAACTATCTCAGAAAAATCACTCGATGTGAAAAAGCACGCCCATGCCGATCACTTTTTCCGCAGGGCTACCGTAACCATTCTTGAACAAAACATGATAACGAATGTAAACACACGCTCATAACATGCGGGGTATAAAAGAGCGGAGGAGCGGTATGCATTCATTCACACACCGCTCTCCTCGAGAAGCCACTGGGGAGTGGCTGAGGAGGTCGAAATTGTGCAAACATGTTTGTTGGCTATTAGGATGTGCTCATAACCATGCTGACACTTGGAAAAAATTTTAAGGAGGGTTACGGTAGCCCTGCGGAAAAAATGATCGGCATGAGCGTGCTTGTCTCGATGTGGCTGACAAGACCGATGTTCACATGATATTAGCTAAGAAATGAATGATATCCATAATATCGTTCCACATAATTCATTCATATTGATCGCGTCAGCCACATCTGGCTACATCGGGTGTTATTTGCACCTTCCATGTTTTTCATACGTATCGAACGGGTCGGCCACTGTGATTTTCTCAACCAACTCTGACAGGGACCTTAGGCCCCGGTTATAGTTGGTCGCCCAGACGTAGCCAGCCCGGTCGATAATCATGAAAGCCTGCTGGCCTACAGCCGGATGCAGAATCTGCCTGCAGTTCTTCGCTTTCAAATGAAACTAACTTAAAACCGGGACAGTCAGAAACTACCTTCCATTCCATCTGGACACTTTCACATCAGTGGAACAAAGCAGTTTTACATACTCATTATTTCGTTTCCGTTGCCCCATTCCTTCGCAGAACAGCCGCTTCGATTCCATGAATCTGATATGAAAAAGCTCTGCTGAGCTGCGAATGGAGATAGTTCTAACAATTTGTTTTTGAATTTGGATGCTAATAAGCAAGCATATACCATTTATTGCAGAAAAATCAGTAGGCTGGTGAAGAAGGAAGAGGGAGCACTCAAAATGGGGTTGTGTGAATGACCTTACGAAACTGAAAAGCAGCCTGGCAACATGACCTGACATGACTCACATAACATCTCAAACTTTCTGCTTGCTATGCTTGTCATCCTTACACTTTTACAGAAGTTTTGCAAGGTGTTATCTCCTGCGCGAATTCCGGGGCATAATTTCTCGGATGGCTAGCATCGAGTCTGGGCTCCTGCTCACTCTACGGGGTGGTCTTCACAACTTTTCGGATGAGCAGCAACGGGTCCCGAACACCTGCCCACTATCCGGGTTTCCACGACGTCCCGATGACTTCATCAGAAGCTCGAAGCACTTTTCACGACGTCCCGATGACGTCATCAGAAGCCCGAAGCACTTTTGGGACTATCCTAGACGGGGAAGGGGTCACCCACAATTTTCCCATGAAAATGAATGGAAAACCTGATAAAAGATGTTTGATGCTGCTATCATTCATTGTTGTTGATGAAGTTCTGTAGAAATAGTTCGATTGATAGCGTTATAGATCGGTGGTTCATTCCATTTCTGACTTGAATCTTGAGTGCCCCCCCCCGTCTAGGATAGTCCCGCACTTCTCATGATGTCCCGATGACGTCATCAGAAGCCCGAAGCACTCTTGGGACTATCCTAGACGGGGGGGCACCCACGACTTTCTCATGAAAATGAATGGAAACCTTGATAAAAGGTGCTTGATGCTGCTATCAGTCATTGTTGTTCATGAAGTTGTGTAGAAATACTTTGATTGATAGCGTTATAGATCGGTGGTTCATTCCATTTCTGACTTGAATCTTGAGTGCCCCCCCCGTCTGGGGTAGGCCCGCACTTTTCACGACGTCCCAATGACGTCATCAGAAACTCGAGGTACCTTTTACGACGTCCCGATGACGTCATCAGAAGCCCGAAGCACTTTTCACGACGTCCCGATGACGTCATCAGAAGCCCGAAGCACTTTCACGACGTCCCGATGACGTCATCAGAAGCCCGAAGCACTTTTCACGACGTCCCGATGACGTCATCAGAAACCCGAAGCACTTTTCACGACGTCCCGATGACGTCGTCAGAAGCCCGAAGCACTTTTCACGACGTCCCGATGACGTCATCAGAAGCCCGAAGCACTTTTCACGACGTCCCGATGACGTCATCAGAAGCCCGAAGCACTTTCACGACGTCCCGATGACGTCATCAGAAGCCCGAAGCACTTTTCACGGCGTCCCGATGACGTCATCAGAAGCCCGAAGCACTTTCACGACGTCCCGATGACGTCATAAGAAGCCCGAAGCACTTTCACGACGTCCCGATGACGTCATCAGAAGCCCGAAGCACTTTTCACGACGTCCCGATGACGTCATCAGAAGCCCGAAGCACTTTCACGACGTCCCGATGACGTCATCAGAAGCCCGAAGCACTTTTCACGGCGTCCCGATGACGTCATCAGAAGCCCGAAGCACTTTCACGACGTCCCGATGACGTCATAAGAAGCCCGAAGCACTTTTTACGACGTCCCGATGACGTCATCAGAAACCCGAAGCACTTTTCACGACGTCCCGATGACGTCATCAGAAGCACGAAGCACTTTTCACGACGTCCCGATGACGTCATCAGAAGCCCGAAGCACTTTTCACGACGTCCCGATGACGTCATCAGAAGCCCGAAGCACTTTTCACGACGTCCCGATGACGTCATCAGAAGCTCGAAGCACTTTTCACGACGTCCCGATGACGTCATCAGAAGCCCGAAGCACTTTCACGACGTCCCGATGACGTCATCAGAAGCCCGAAGCACTTTTCACGACGTCCCGATGACGTCATCAGAAGCCCGAAGCACTTTTCACGACGTCCCGATGACGTCATCAGAAGCCCGAAGCACTTTTCACGACGTCCCGATGACGTCATCAGAAGCCCGAAGCACTTTCACGACGTCCCGATGACGTCATCAGAAGCCCGAAGCACTTTTCACGACGTCCCGATGACGTCATCAGAAGCCCGAAGCACTTTTCACGACGTCCCGATGACGTCATCAGAAGCCCGAAGCACTTTTCACGACGTCCCGATGACGTCATCAGAAGCCCGAAGCACTTTCACGACGTCCCGATGACGTCATCAGAAGCCCGAAGCACTTTTCACGACGTCCCCATGACCTCATCAGAAGCCCGAAGCACTTTCACGACGTCCCGATGACGTCATCAGATGCCCGAAGCACTTTTCACGACGTCCCGATGACGTCATCAGAAGCCCGAAGCACTTTCACGACGTCCCGATGACGTCATCAGAAGCCCGAAGCACTTTCACGACGTCCCGATGGCGTCATCAGAAGCCCGAAGCACTTTCACGACGTCCCGATGACGTCATCAGAAGCCCGAAGCACTTTTCACGACGTCCCGATGACGTCATCAGAAGCCCGAAGCACTTTCACGACGTCCCGATGACGTCATCAGAAGCCCGAAGCACTTTCACGACGTTCCGATGACGTCATCAGAAACTCGAAGCACTTTCACGACGTCCCGATGACGTCATCAGAAGCCCGAAGCACCTTTCACGACGTCCCGCTGACGTCATCAGAAACCCGAAGCACTTTCACGACGTCCCGATGACGTCGTCAGAAGCCCGAAGCACTTTTCACGACGTCCCGATGACGTCATCAGAAGCCCGGAAGCACTTTCACGACGTCCCGATGACGTCATCAGAAGCCCGAAGCACTTTCACGACGTCCCGATGACGTCATCAGAAGCCCGAAGCACTTTTCACGGCGTCCCGATGACGTCATTAGAAGCCTGAAGCACTTTCACGACGTCCCGATGACGTCATCAGAAGCCCGAAGCACTTTTCACGACGTCCCGATGACGTCATCAGAAGCCCGAAGCACTTTCACGACGTCCCGATGACGTCATCAGAAGCCCGAAGCACTTTTCACGACGTCCCCATGACGTCATCAGAAGCCCGAAGCACTTTCACGACGTCCCGATGACGTCCTCAGAAGCCAAGCACTTTCACGACGTCCCGATGACGTCATCAGAAGCCAAGCACTTTCACGACGTCCCGATGACGTCATCAGAAGCCCGAAGCACTTTCACGACGTCCCGATGACGTCATCAGAAGCCCGAAGCACTTTCACGACGTCCCGATGACGTCATCAGAAGCCCGAAGCACTTTCACGACGTCCCGATGACGTCATCAGAAGCCCGAAGCACTTTCACGACGTCCCCATGACGTCATCAGAAGCCCCAAGCACTTTTCATGACGTCCCGATGACGTCATCAGAAGCCCGAAGCACTCACGACGTCCCGATGACGTCATCAGAAGCCCGAAGCACTTTTCACGACGTCTCGATGACGTCATCAGAAGCCCGAAGCACTTTCACGACGTCCCGATGACGTCATCAGAAGCCCGAAGCACTTTTCACGACGTCCCCATGACCTCATCAGAAGCCCGAAGCACTCTCACGACGTCCCGATGACGTCATCAGAAGCCCGAAGCACTTTTCACGACGTCCCGATGACGTCATCAGAATCCCCCCTCACCTACGAATCGGTTAATTACCAGCCTACGTACCTCCTACCAACTTACCTGTCTGCCAAGTTGATTGCCTGAGACCATTGGCAGTGGCTATTAGCAGTGAGGACTGAAAAGCGTGACGGCCCACGGCCTACGGCCCACGGCCTACGGCCCACGGCCTACGGCCCACGGCCTACGGCCCACGGCCTACGGCCCACGGCCTACGGCCCACGGCCTACGGCCTACGGCGCACACCATGAAATTTTCTTAAGCTTTCGGGCTCACAACTTTGTTATTTGTGAAGCGATTTTGCTGAAATTCGGACAGCAGGTGTCTTCTGGACCCCTTCGCTTATATCCAGAAGGAAATCTTCAGAAATTTTGTTTCAAAGATTCTATAAACTATTCTATAAAATTCTAAGTGATCACAAGGCCTAGGCAAAACCAAACCTCTCCAGCCGCTTCGCGGCTGGAGCGATATATATAGTAGGATTCTGAAGAGCTGAGATTCCGCGTTTGGCAGGGATGCTACACACAGCGTCCGGACCATAATATCAAATTTTACCCACGAGCTTGGACTCTGCCTTTAAAGTCTGATTTTTTGATTTCTTTAGGTGCTCTCTCGGAATAGACGACCCACTGAAGAGTACAATGAAATTAATAACTGCTTGGGCTTGACCGACCGGTCGATCACATCAAACAGCTCAGTGTGTTTGAAAATGACTGAATCATTCGACAGCTTTAGTGAGAAGGACATTTCTCATGAAATTTCTCTAGTAGGTCGTCTATTTCGAAAGATTACCTTTTTTAATGTCTCATTAGGGTATTAGACATCTAATTTCACATTTACCGTATTTCCTGTTATTGAACACCTCCCTCTATTTGAACCCCTCCCTTGAACTGGACTCCCTTTCCGGTGGAGGTTGAAATGTAGAACACCTCCCTCTATTTGAGCCCCCCTCCCTTCCAGCTGAAAAGACATTCGAGACCCATACCTACCGGACGTGAGTAGCTACGCGCTGCTAGAGATGTCGACACCCAAAAGCTTGTTGACATTTTTGAAGACATTGATCTTGAGGAGGACTCAAAGACAGTGCTCACGACGAAAATCGTTTCTCTGTTTTCCCGCCTATCTTGAGAATGGTCCCGTGCTGATTTCAATGGTGTCTTTGGAATCGTACAAGTCCTCCTGGAAACGGAGTTATGGCCCCTTTAAATTCAGCAATGGAATCATTGTGGACGAGTTGTAGGAGGCTTGTAACTCCCTTTTTTTGCAGACGATGTGTGCGTGCTGACCTGAATAAAGAGATGCGTTGAGAATGAAGGGAAGAACGGGGTTTTCAATCGGAAACTATCACTCATTTAATCGCGAATTCAGGGGAAATCTAATAGGACGTGGGCGGAGTGGCCCAATGGGTTGGCTGGCCCACGATGTTTTCACCCACTTACCGGACGTTTTTCGTCGCACTTCCGTTCTTAATTTTCTTGGAGGGACCCAAAGCTTACGTTTTAGCCGATAAACGCGCAATGTTTTCTCCGTGAACACTGCCTTTAATGCTAGCTGCTATCTATAGACGGCTGTTGCCATCCGGACATACCAGCAGAAACGTACAAACGTCAATTCCGATTCTTCAGTACAAGAATTTGAAGAAAAAACAACTTGTTTCAACCCGTCATAACTTGTTGACAACATGTTCTATATCGCCAATATATGCTACACTACTACAACTGTGTACGTTTCTGCAAGGTGTCCCTTTGGAATCACCCCCTACAGAAACCTCCTAGGATAGCTGCGTAACACATTTAGTTTCTCACTATTTTTTCCGGAGCTTTGCCTTCGTGTCAGACTTCTTGTCTTTCTTTGTGCCGACTAGAGTGAACATCCTCCGTACCTCGGTCCGCTTGCCCGTAGCGCTCGCTAACACTGGAACTTGGAGACGCTTTCTCTGATTTCTGCCTGCTCGGCCTCATTTTCTGTACGCGAAAGAGCTGAAACTCTTCTTCACTAACGTCTTCTCGCCTTCCATTGATCTTCTTTCCCAACTTGCATGAAGCGCTAATGAAAAATGAGGCACACTCGAGACCAATTTAACTTCTTGATGTGTAATCATTTATCGGTAATATCAGTTAAACAGACATCGTGAAACGAGTAACGAACAATGAAATCACTTCTGCTTGTTTATTAAATGGTAGTCGTTACTTTGCCTTTGTAACCTTAACTTCTTTTGTGAACACCGCACTAGAAGGTGGTAGCGGTAATAATGTGTCGTAGTTGTAAGCCCATGGATATGCTGTTGCTTTCTGCAAAAAAAACAGAGTATTCGTTGTGATTCCGAAATAGTTATCGTCGATCACTGATCGAGAGATCGCCGCGTCGAACATAAGTGGCACGCACGCAAGCGAGGAGGTAATGATAGTATCATTACCTCCTCGCTTGCGTGCGGGTGTTCAACGCGGCGATCTCTCGACCAGTGATCGATCATAAAGTTCAGCGCGCTGGTTGAAGACTGCATTTACTTTGCGGCCCAAGCCTGAATGTGCTAGTGAATCGAACAAAAAATCGTAACCACTTCTAGCGTGCAAAATATAGCTAAACCCGGATAGGAAGATGCTCTCTCAGAAAATCGTCCCATTCAGTGCGCGTCGAATGTGCATTTAACTCGAGTGACCACACCCATTGAAATGCTATCGCAGGGGCATGTGCTCCAAACAGCAGCACGTGCTGAAAAATTTCGTTGCAGGAGCACGTGCTGCGAAGTAGTCTAGGGCTATCGACAACGAATTGCGAAGAGGCGGGGGGCACCCCAACATGCGACTCGGCCACTCGCTGAGAACCATCAGGGTTGGGATTCGTGAATGATAAACCTGGGTCCCAGCAGGATTTGGTTGGAAACGTTCGCAAACCAGCGATTCATCATCGCTAGGTTTCGTAAGGACTGGGCTATGCCTGGCTCCCATGAAACCGCTAGTCCAAAAGGGTGGTTTGGTTTGGTTTGGTCCCAGCTGGGGCAGCTAACCAAACCAAACCAAACCGAACCAATCGAAACCAAACCAAACATTGCCGGCACCCAATGACTTCCTTAATCCCAAGGCATATTCGATACTCATTGAATGGCGATTGTCCGAGTCGGTAGAAAACTCGTAGGGTTCGCCGTCGGTTGTGGGTGGTGCACGAAAGCTAAATCCTTAGTCATACATCCGCGTCGCGCGGCTGCTATCTACCGCAGCGGATCTGCTATCGGTCAACTTCAAAATCTCAACAATTGCACACGCCCCACAAAAATTAGCGCCTATGATCGATCACTGGTTGAGAGATCGCCGTGTCGAACACACGTGGCACGCAAGCAAGCGAGGAGGTAATGATATGTCATTACCTCCTCGCTTGCGTGCGTGCCACGTGTGGTCGACGCGGCCATCTCTTGACCAGTGATCGACGATATGTATATTCGAGTCTTAACGTCGCGCGCACTTTGATTACAACAAAGGAAGGAGTTAACACATTCAGGTCGGTTCGCTGAAAATATACACAGCCATCAACTTCTTTGGGGTGGCATGCATAAAGGGGCGGCGAGGGTGAAGGAGCGCACTGTCGCACGCACGCGTCACGATTTGATTCAAATTGAGGCAGGAACTCGTGGTGAGGGCTCTCTGCACACCGACGAAGAAGTTTTCTCGCCTTTTTGGTGCTCCTAATTTCATTACGGATCACTTCGCTTTATTTGAGTAGCGTGACGTGTCGAACCGCAGAAACGGGAACACTTCTCCCTGTGTGTGTAGGGAGCTTCTATCCCCGAGATCTCGCGACGTTGTGGGCCCCTACCCTAGTCGCCGCATTCACGCATTCCACTCCAGATGGTTCGGTTTTACTGTTGAGTGCAATCGACGCATAGGTGCAGTGATCACAGTACCGGGACCTCAACTTCTAAAGCAAAAACCGAAATTTGTAGCATGCAGTCCACAGCATCAAAAAGTTTTTGCTTCAGAGCTCCCGGTATCACAGAACCGGGAGCTCAACTTCAGAAGCAAAAACCGAAACGTGTAGCATACAGACCCAGGAACAAAAAAGGCGATGGTTCGGTTGCGGACTCATCCCAATATCCTTCAATCCCGAATTACTCGTAGTCGTAGTATCACTATCGTAGATGCGAATCTGTTGTTTCTCAGAAAAAAAGGTAACTATGAGAATGATAAAATCATTCTCAAATTCGCACCACCCTATGATAGTGAAGCACAACCCTTTTAGTAGTGGGCAAGTGGAGAATATATCTTTCCCTACTCAGATAGCCGGAGAGGTCCGATTTGGCCACGTTAGGCTTTCGAACTACAAAGGGGTGTGGACGACGATACGGCCGCGTACTTTCCGTGTGCCACGTGGCCTAATCTTCGTCGAAGAATGAAGCACGCGCCGCCACACAGGGCCGTTCCACTCGACCACGACACGCTTTCGATTCAACTATAATGCAGTTTGGACGACGAACGAGCTACGATGCCCACGATTGAACACGTTGATCGATTGCTCCACAATTGATCAGGCGCCTGTCAGCCGCACGGCACATATAAAAGGGGGCACCATTCCATTGAGAGTGCAGTCGGCCTTTTGGGGCCACTCCTGAAGGGCGCTTTCTGGACATCTTTTGACCGCTGAGGGGGTCTCCCCGGCGGTCTTCGGCGAGGGGATTCCCTCGCTGTCGATCGTGGCGAGGGTGGTGTCCTTGTCACGGACTGCTGTGGAGAGGACCCCCTGCTGTGGGCCGTAATTTGAGTTTCTTAGGGCTCTTTTAATTTGCCTGTACACACCGAAACTCAGCCTAAATTGGAAATGCGTTGCCATTTTAATCTCCTTATACGCACAGTATCAGATAACTTGGCTTTCTTCGAAAATAAAACAAGGAAATCTAACATCAGCGCGGATCCGTAAGAGACTCTGCGTTCTCCTTCGAAGGTTGGCGCAAACTCGGTGCCACATGCTATAACATAGGTGCACTGAGTTTGCGCCAACCTTCAACAGTGAACGCAAAGCCTCTTCCGGATCCACGCCGACGTTAGCAACGAATTCCTCGAGGTAGCAAAAATTTCCGTGATGTCGTGGAATGAGTAGTGGTGGACGCAATCGACACATCAAAACACGCTATTTTACGGCATGAGAATCTCGTTCTCTCCGACACTGGGAGAGGAGATCTACGGGAGAAAATGATGTGGAAGACCTACAGGAGGTATATTATACTGAAGATGAACGAATGATGGTGATGAGGTGAACTACAGGGGTCGTATTCGCCATCAACCCGCCGGGCAGTCGAAGGGTAGATGAGGTAAAATTTCAGTACAAAATTCAAGCTCCACGGCCACCTCCCGCCTCCCTTGACTTCCCTCGCGACCGCTGGAAAATTTTGAATCGCTTAGCTGAAGAATGGCCGCTTCGCGATAGAATCATTATCTTTTCGCAGTGATATCGATACGTAACACAGTTTGCATTTCCATCTTACATGGTCTGAGATATAAGAACGTAAAGGCCAACCGAACATTGGTGGACACGAAGCGGTTGCGTCACGGCTCTATAATTTTCTAAGTTTTTATTTCGATTTTGTGATATTTTGACCACCGGTAGGGCTGTTTTTCTAACTCCTAGTCCAGGCGGATCCTCAACTGCTGACCACTGGAGAAGGAGGTATAGTGGAGTCCACCAGGAGTGTCTCATTTACTAATCAATGAGAAGCGGTCGATTGGACATCAATGAACATGAAACTCGTTGCAGCACAACCGCTCTAGCTCAATCGGTATCGAGAGTGCTGGCATGGGATTCATGCATGCATGTGCATATTGATCCCCAGCCGACCGCTTCTTATTGCTAAGTGATTGAGACACTCTTGGTGGACTTCACTATATGTGAATGAAGACACACCGTTCTCCACTTTTTTATACCCTACCCTTTATCAATTGGTAATCATCAACCTTGTTTATGAGAGCCGTGACGTGACCTCGTCGTGTCGAGCAATGTTCGGTTGCCCTTAACGTTCCTATGTCTGAGATGGGTTGATCTGCTCCTCTGCCGCGCGCGGTATCATCCCTTCCGCTTCCCTTCGACTTCCCTCGGCGGGTTGTTGGCGAATACGACCCCTGGAGTGATCGCCGCTCTGCAGCCGCGAAGCAAACCATTATAGCGTCATGTCAAATGTATTGAACGCAGTAAACACCTATAAACTACATGTATGACGCCAAACATTCGTCAGGATCATTAACACGTTCACACAAAAGTATTAACAATGTTGCTGGTATAAAAGGCTACTCATCACACGGTATGCCTCAGTCGGCTCTTCGGAGCCGGACCTGGGAGGTGGCCTTGAGCCACTCACCAGAAGATCCACAGGATACCGGAAGATAATTTTTGTATCCAAGGGGTAGGGGTCCTCACGGCTCGGGGGGCGATGGTACCCAACTGTGGGGCCATCTGCCCACGATACACGGTGGGGTGCATCCCACTGCGAACCGTGGTGGTGGGGTGACCCCCCCCTCTGGGCCCCGGGGTCCCCTGTGTGAACTCGGAAACAGTGTATCTCTGTAAAAACACGTTAGGTTACCGCCTACACCGGAATGTGAAATTCCCTCCGAAATCGAGTTCTGTTCAACTGCAGGGCTAGTATACCTGTAAAAACATGTTAGGTTTCGGTCATCTACAGGAGAATTCCGTTCATATACAGCTGATAACAGTAGATCCTCCGGATAAGTCCAGTAGATGACCTCTCCCAGTGTCGGAGCCTGTCCGACGTTAGCGTTTCAGTCCATGCTTCCGAGGCTCAATTCTAGGAAATTTTCGAGGGGCCATAACTTCGTTCCCAGGGGGTCTTTTACGATTCCAGAGATATTATTCGAATCAGGGGAGACCGTTTTCAAGATGGGCAGAAGGACAGAAAAACGATTCTGAGGTTGGACTGTGCGTTTAAATACGATTTTCTCCAGTGGAAATCTTCTTGGAACGCACCCCTGACCGAAAAAATGAATATTTTAGCAAAGAATACAGCATACTGATAGAAGCCTGCAACCGCACCACCGCCTTTTCGGTTGCCGTGGACTATACCTGAAAAATCAGTAGTCTATGTAGACTCTGGTTCATTTCAAGTGAACTCCTGTTTTCGATTACACCGCGCGGAGCGGTGGAACCTGTATTTCACCGAGGCTCACCCCTCCGTTGCTCCGTTGCTGGTTGATAATCGAAATCTACAAGTCACAATTGGCTTTGTAGAGTCTGTGTAGAAAAAATCTCTAATCTTATTTTTGTATTGGGCCTAAAAATGGCGATTCGATGACATATCGGATTTCGGATAATTATCCTGGTGCTCTATTGGACGTGGGCACACAGAATTCCTAACAAAAATGGGATGAAGGCACTATTCCGGATAAGACGACCCACTGGATCAAAATGCTATGATATTAGCAGTTCTTTATGTCATTAGCTTCTTAGTATTTCTAAGTCACATAGTCGTTGCAGAAGTGGGATAGCCGATCTTACTATAATGATGTTCAAAAATACTAACTAGAAAATTATCCTTAGGCCCCGGTCATAGTTGGTGCTATTTGCATCTGCATCCCCCTGCACCCCCGCACCCCCAACACCCGCACCCCCAACACCCCCAACACCACCCCGGTCGATACGTATGTTTAAAATGATTGAGTGAGGTTGAGAAAATCACTCGATGCATCCAACTAGATATGACGATGATTACGTGGCCAACAGGATTGCACCTGTTCAGAGAAATAGTGAAGGCGAGTATGGTGAAGTCACGGAGGTAGCAGTAAGGTTAGCTTTCTAGTGATACGCAATGTTTTATCTTCGACCCGCCCACCCGGTGATTTTCTCATCCACGTATTGCATGGATATCGACCGCGTCGGATACATTGAAAGATTTTCTCAACCTCACTCCATCATTTTAAACATACGTATCGACCGGGGGTGTGGGGGTGTTGGGGGTGTTGGGGGTGCGGGGGGGTGCGGGGGAGGCAGGGGGGATACACCGAGTGATTTTCTCAGCTTCACCTCACCATGTTGTTCATACGTATCGACCGGGTGGGTGTTGGGGGTGTTGGGGTGCGGGGGATACACCGAGTGATTTTTGCATCCCATTTCCAATGCATTCTGTGTGTATCGACCGGGCTGGAGGCGTCGGGTCATCCAACTATGACCGGGGCCTTAGATCCATTGAAGCGTTTTGGAACTTCAATTACGAGAAGCCGAATTGGGAAGCGAAGGCTCAATACCTCAGTAGCGAGGTCATGGGTCAGATCACATTTTTTCCCTTATCGTAACGTAAGAATGATCAACCAAATACTGTGCGAAAGTATGTCATTGAATGCTTTCCAGTCTCTTCTGCGGAATAACAGGCTGTCTTAAATGTCTTTTATCTAGCTTGCCTCTCTAACATTTATTGCTCATCGCGTTTGCGGCTTGAAACCGTTTCGGGGGGGGGACTCGAGAAAATGAATTGATTCATTCATGAAAATGAAAATTTGGGCTGATATCATATGCCTTATAGAGGTATCAGTCATTGTGTTCGCGGAGACTCCAAGGAGATACTTCGACCTCTGGAAGTGGTATCATTCCTTCTCCAACTGAATCCTGAGTGCCCCACCCCGTCTAGGATGGTTTCCGCCTTACTACATCGCTGTCACTTTTCAAATGAACCCACCTGGTCTGTTGGCGGCCGAATTGCAGTTATAGTTGACGTTTTATTATCTTTCTTTTTAGGTTCGCCAGCGAAGGTGCCTTGGGGAGCAGCTTGCGTTTCTTGTGTTGGAGGAGGCGTTGTCGGTGCACCGGGTCCACTCTCTTTCTCTGGCGTGGTCTCTGTTCCTGTCTTGATCTGAGGTGTTTGTGGTTCTACTGGTGGAGGATTTTGTGACGAAATTTCAATCGCAGTTTTGTTTTGCGACTGTATCTCAAATGCGGTTCTTGTGTCGGATTCAATCCCAATGGCGGTTTTTGCTTCAGATGAACTCTAAAATATTTTTTGCATGACTAGCGTATCTAGACTTTTCAGGAGGTAGAGACCGACCTTCTCATCTCGTTTAGTCTTCAACAGGCTGTGATCCCCCTGCAAGTTTTTCAGAAACTTTTGGTTATTTCGGAGTTTGGAAGCGAAGACAACGTGCCACTAGCAGTCCATCTATCGTCCGATGTGGAAGTGCCAGATATTTCGCCAGTAACGCTCCCATCGCTGACGCTTGTTCCTTAGAAATGAGACATGCATAGTCTCTTTTGTAGATTCCCACATTCATGATCAGATAATGATGATTTTGCTTGTAAACATAATTAGTGCAGTCATAATGAACACGGCTAGGAATTGATAACGTGCATGTTGAAAAAATGAACTGATTTTAGCCCAATCTCTAAATGAGAACGACCCTTCGAGATCAGCGATTTTTTCGTAAGATGCCCTACTGGGATTCGTGAGGGGTGAATAAAGTAACAAAGTGTTCATTAGTCCTATTCAAACGGCAAGTTCGTAGACAAGAAAAATTTAAAACTGCTCGAATTTCGCCCTATCTCCTCAACAGAAGCAGATGAAGTGAAAATGACATTTCAATACGCTCTAAGTTAAGATGTAAAAAAGTCTACAAGAATTGTGGTGCGCGCGAAGCGCGCACCAGATTTGGCTTTAACTCGCCCAAGCGCAACGCTGCGATTACGAAATCGGCGTTCGGAGTGACTGTGGAAATGCGGTCTTTCCTCCATCGGAAAGAGCGTAAAAAGTTGGGGTATACACCCAAAGATGGTTTGGAATGGTTCCTTGGCGCTCGAGAAAAATGGCGAAAACCACGTGATTTTGGTCGAAAAACTGTTAATCTCCTTTTTTTTTAGACGGCGTTCACGATCTTGTTGCAGCACTTAAAATTGAGCTAGGAAGCTAATTTTTTGGCAGGAGACTGGAAATGGATGCAGCTAGCTCCTATTCAATTTTGGAGTTGAAAGCTCAATTTAGCGGAACCTCAATATTGAGGGCCCAGACGGGTAAAAACATGTAAACATGTTATTGAAAACCATCCGATGTTCACTGAACTTTGAAAATGAACTAATGAAAATCAACACAGCTAATGATAGGCTTCCGGCCAAGACTGTTCTCTCTTCGAGACGGTTGGTGTAAATAGGATTTGAGAAGTGCGCAGGACGCCGTAGGAAATGTGCGTGACCATAGTGGTAGTGAGCAGGACGCCGCAGAAAGTGTGCGGGCCCCAGTGGGAGTGCGCAGAACGCCGTAGAAAGCTAGCGAGACCATAGTGGGAGTGTGCAAGACGCCGCAGAAAGTGTGCGGGTTCCACTGGGAATGCGCGGGACGACGTAGAAAGTGTGCGGTACCCTAGTGGGAGTGCCCAGGACGCCGTAGAAAATGTACGGGACCCCAGTGCAAGTGCGCAGAACGCCGCAGAAAGTGTGCGGGCCCCAGTGGGAGTGCGCAGAACGCCGTAGAAAGTTAGCGAGACCATAGTGGGAGTGCGCAGGACGCCGCAGAAAGTGTGCGGGTTCCACTGGGAATGCGCGGGACGCCGTAGAAAGTGTGTATGACCATAGTGGGAGTGCGCAGGACGCCGTAGAAATTGTGCTGTACCCCAGTGGGAGTACGCAGGACGCCGTAGAAAGTTAGCGGGACCATAGTGGGAGTGCGCAGGACGCCGTAGAAAGTGTGCGGTACCCTAGTGGGAGCGCGCAGGGTACCGTAGAAGGTGTTCGTAAACCCGGTGGGAGTACAAAGGACGCCGTGGAAAGTGTATGGGCTGCGTATGAAATTTAGCCTGGTCAATGGACCAAGCGCGGTGATTGCAGATGGCCATCCGACCATGGCTGCATCACCGGCCAGCGGCGTTTCGATTGCGCGCGGCGATTTACCGCCGCAGCTCCGTTCATACGCCAGGCTAAGTTGAATACGAGGACTCCACGTGCCCTACTTGGACTGCACTGACGCCGTTTAAAGTGTTTGGGACTCAAAGGGAAGTGCGCCAGACACCGTAGAATGTGTGCGGGGCCCATGTAGGATTGCGCCGAACGCCGTAGAAAGTGAGCGGTACCCAAAAAGGAGTGCGCCGGACACAGTAGAAAATGTGCGGGACCTATATGGGAGTGCACCGAACGTCTAGGAATTATGGTGCGCGCGAAGCGCGCACCAGATTTGGCTTTAACTCGCCCACGCGCAACTTTGCGATTACGAAATCGGCGTTCGGAGTGACTGTGGAAATGCGGTTTTTTCTCCATTGGAAAGAGCGTAAAAAGTTGGGGTATACACCCAAAGACGGTTTGGAATGGTTTCTTGGCGCTCGAGAAAAATGGCGAAAACCACGTGATTTTGGTCGAAAAACTGTTATTCTCCTTTTTTTTCAGACGGCGTTCACGATCTTGTTGCAGTACTTAAAATTGAGCTAGGAAGTAAATTTTTTGGCAGGAGGCTGGAAATGGATGCAGCTAGCTCCTATTCAATGTTGGAGCTGAGAGCTCAGTTTTAGCGGAACCTATAAATTGAGGGCCAAGACGGGTAAAAACATGTAAAATGTTAATGTAAACCATCCGACGCTTACTGAACTTCAAAAATGAACTAATGAAAATCAACACAGCTAATGATAGGCTTCCGCCCAGAATTGTTTCCTCTTTGAGACGGTTGGTGTAAATGAGGAGTGCGCAGGGCGCAGCAGAAAGTGCGCGGCCCCCAGTGGGAATGCGAAGGATGCCGTACAAAGTGTGCGGGACCACAGTGGGAGTGCGCAGGACGCCGTAGAGAACGTAGGGCACCCAGTGGGAGTGCGCAGGACGCCGCAGAAAGTGTGCGGGCCCCCAGTGGAAGTGCGCAGGACGCCGCAGAAAGTGTGCGGGCCCCTAGTGGGAATGCTCAAGACGCCGTAAAAAGTCTGCGGGACTTCAGTGGGAATGCGCAGGACGCCGTAGAAAGTGTGCGGGCCCCAGTGGGAATGCGAAGGATGCCGTACAAAGTGTGCGATACCACAGTGGGAGTGCACAGGATGCCGCAGAATGTGTGCGGGCCCCAGTGGAAGTGCGCAAGACGACGCAAAAAGTGTACGGGACCCCACTGGAAGTGCGCACGATGCCGTGAAACGTGTACGGGCCCTCAGTAGGAAAGAAAGGGTCGTCTTTATGTCTGCGTGTCACAATTTTTAGGAGTTACAGTCGTCCGTCCACACCGATCGGTAATGATTTAATTATTTACCGTAGGCAAAAACTTTCATAAAAGGTTTTGCCTCTCCAGAATGGGAATCGCTAAGCAAAAATCAGGTCAAAAAGGGAACCTTTGGGAAAATGTATGAAATTTCCAAAAGTTTAGCTTCCTGGCAAAAGTAATGATTTGGCAATGTTATAACTACAAGAAATATGTATAGAAAGAAGTTGACAAAATAAAAAAAAACTACTCGAAATATCTTTGAAAATGATTTGGCACAAAATAACCAGAAGTAATGAAAAACTGGGAAATGTAGTGAAATGACCAAAACCGGATTTGGCGGTCATTCATAGGCCAACTTTTGATAAGTAGTGACTGACGAGGGATTACATTTTACAAGACTCTCCGTCAATTTTATCAAAGCTAAATTAAGCGCGCAACGGAAACCGTAAAACATTTCATTGAAGCTGTAGTACGGAAATCAGCATAGGTCAAGCTATGTGAACGTAACGCTCAAATCCGATGCGCGCTTGATTTCGCTTTGATAAGTTTAACGGAGAATCTTGTAGAATGTAATCCCTCGTCAGTCACTACTTATCAAAAGTTGGCCTATGAATGACCGCCAAATCCGGTTTTGGTTATTTCACTACATTTCCCAGTTTTTCATTACTTCTGGTTATTTTGTGCCAAATCATTTTCAAAGATATTTCGAGTTGTTTTTTTTTATTTTATTTTGTCAACTTCTTTCTATACATATTTCTTGTAGTTATAACATTGCCAAATCATTACTCTTGCCAGGAAGCTAAATTTTTGAAAATTTTGACAAATTGATTTCGGATCTTTGTGTAATATGAAACGTTTCGGGGATCGCTGCGTATCGCGCTCTTTTTGTGACTCAATCGAAGTGACAGCAATGCTGTCAGCGGCGGCGTTCGAGAGAGTACGAAAAAAGAGGATCACAAAACGACGTGTGAAGGTGGGGCTGCAGGTTCGAATCCTGTCATGCGCTTTGGCCACTGTGTAAATTGCATTCAATGATTTGTTCGTCTAATATGCCTTCTTTTCACCCCTGGTTCCACGTTTTCGGGGCTAGATCAAAGTTGTCGATTCAAAAACTACATATAGTCTACAGCAATGGAAGTAGGACCTGGTGAGGTTGCGGACAAGTTCTAACATACAGTAGTTTGTTAATGATATCGCTCATTTTTTCCAAACAGCTGTGATAGATCGGTGAGTGTGTGTTTCCACCGATATGACTACATCCGTGGAAGCAATGAAAAAGAGAGAGTGGAAACAGAACTTCACCGACCAACCTCAGTTATTTCGAAAAAATGAATGATAACACAATCAGACTAAAGTATGTTAACACGAGTCCGCAACCGCACCATTTCCTTTAAAACATTGCAGTAAACTATATTTGTTTTTCGTCATATGGATTTTTAAAAATGCTAACGATAAATTGAATGATGGCTGTTCATCGCCTCACGCTACGGACGATGATTATATATTGCTTATGAGGAAAGCATACAAAGCGTACGTCGGATCCGCGGAAACGAATTGTATTCTCTGGCGAACTGGGGCGTCGACAACAGGTTGATCCGCCCACCATGAGTCACCGCTGGCCAACGCGCCGACATTCGGCGGGGCCGTGGCCGCGAGTTCTGCTGTGGTCGATGTCGAGCTGTTGCACAGCAATTACGGCCGCGAGTTATGACCTCGTCGATGTCGAGCTGTTGCACAGCTAACACTCTAGATACAAGGAAAGTATACGACGCATTTTTCAGGCATGCTGTGAATGATGAAAGCGCAGCCGGTTCAATTACTCAAGTTTGCGGTACATTGGCCCCGCCCAGCATCTGGAGGTCCTGCCTATCCGGTGGTGACCCCAGTGGAGGCTGGGCGAACCAGACGCGACGCGTGTTGGTGTGCCGAGAGTGACGCCTGACGGTGTGCCGACCGCGACGTGTGTCGGAGTGCCTACCGCCACGCGTGTCGGAGTGCGGACCGCGGCGCGTGTCGGCGTAAAGTAGTACCTAAGCTAGATGAAACAGTCCTGTAGGATGTGAATTGCTGCTATATAGGCCGCTAAACGGGACACATCGAGTTGTCAACAGCCCGACAACAGACGGACGTCGCTGGGCAACGGTCAGGTCTCAGGCTGACAATACGCGCGATTTGACTTGTCAACAGGGATTGGTTTATGAGATGACAACTTATCAACCTGTTGTCGACGGCCCACTTTGCCTGAGTTGCTAGTTTCTCTTGGGCATCTATAGTGAAACTGCGTAGTATCCCGTCCCGAGCCGCTGGCTCCGAAATGTTGTAAGCTCAAAGCGGTCGTTTGTCGTGCATTGTGTACCTTCCAAAACGCTCAGTAAACTTCCGGAAATCTGGGGTGCGTTTCAAGAAGTTTTCCATGGGAGGAAAAATGGGTCTGATAAGATATGACGAATGATAGGCCGGAAGACATGTTCATTTTAGGTGGCCTCATAAACTATCATTGGTTGGTATCACTATAAAATATGATTCCCTCGCGTGGAAATCTTCTTGGAACCCACCCCTGGAAGCGGACCCCATTAACGTTTTCAGTGAACAAACAACCCCTGTGAGCGAAGTTTGGGCGAAAGCACATTTTCCGAACTTTGTGCAGACTGTTAGCGTTTTCGACTTGTACGGATTTTCGCTTGAGCGTTCACTTGTATCAATTAGGGTTTTTAAAAGCGCTTCAGAGCAATGTTCAAATTTGACTCAAACTTCTCCCAAGGGTTTTCGGGGCGCTGATCCCGAATCTGAGGTTTTTTTCGTCGATTTCTGAAAGTTTTCGGGGCACTCTTCCGTAATAGACGACCCACTTGGGTAAAAAAGGTTTTTGCATGCAGCTCCATGATCATTTTGTCACGTTTTTGCTCCTGAACATGTAGAAGCATAGAACAACATGTAAAATTTGTGCAAAGAACAAATATGAAATAACTCAAAAATCGGATTCTTTTAGGTGGGTCGTCTGTTCCGAAAGAGTACCGTTTTCGGCTAACTAGCCATTAGCATCACAGCTGGGGAAGATTTGAGGGCAAAACTACACTCGAGATTTCCGCATTTCTTCGAAAGATGCGCCTGCAAATCATTCTCTGAGGGTGATTTGATGCGCACAACCTGAATCTGAGATCCTTCCGCCGATTTTCTACAGATTACGGTAGATTACGGTGGGTATAGGGTAGCTTGATCAAAGTCTCAGGATTGACTCAAAATTTGTATGCGGGGGTTATTCGAGGTGGTAAATACGAATTTGATGTCCACGCTTCTCATGAATGGCGACTCAGTTTCCGCTATGCAGCGCGAGCTCCTAATAATACGGTACATAATTATTTCCCACGAATCGGCACATGCTTCTCATGGCGCGCGCCTCACTTTGCACGGCGCGTAACATGCTCTGCAGGAAGCGGTATTTACTTTCCATAGCGCAGCGCACGCTTCTCATTGAGTGCGGCTCAGTTTCCATGACGCGGTGCACGCGTCGCATGAAAGCAACTCGTCTTCTACGATGCGGTGCGCTCTCTGTATGAAGCGGCACTCATTTTTCACGACACGGTGCATGCTCATCACTCTGAGAGTTTTGGCCGAGAAATAGCCGCGAAATAGCCGCGAAATATCTGCTTGCCGCGTAATAGTAGCCAATTAGCCGCCAAATAATGCTCGCCGCGAAATAGCCGCGAAATAATGCTAGCCGCGAAATAGCCTCCAGATAATGCTCGCCGCGAAATAGCGGCGAAATAGCCGAGAAATAATGCTCTCCAGGCAGATTTACGGAGCATTCCAGAGGCATAATTCAGATTTCAGCACCTCCGTCGGTTTAATTACCCAAGTTTGAGGTACATAGACCTCGTTCAACCTCTGGAGGCCCCGTCCAACCGCTGGTGGGTCCAGATGGTGGCTCAGCGAGCCGGCGACGGTTCGTCTTGGTTAATTTTGTTTACTTCTAAATATTTCTCGGTTATATTTTGGCTATTTCTCGGCTACTTCTGGTCCGTTCCATGAGAATCCGAGAAATAGCCGCGAAATAGCCTGGAAATAGCCCACCAGGAGCCGCTGCGGAGCCTGGTGGGCTATTTCCCGGCTATTTCGCGGCCAAAACTCTCAGAGCATGAGGCGCTGCTCGCTTTCAATGACACGGCACACGATTATCATGGAGCATGACTCAAGTTTCATGAAACAGCGGAGGCTCCGCATGGTGCGCTGCCTAATTTCCAAAGAGCAGTGCACGCTCTTTATGAAGTGCTGATTTCCCGTAACGCGGTGACGCGTTGACGCGGCGCAAGCTGCCTATAGAGCGCTGCTCTCTTTCTACTATGCTACACGCTCCTCTCACCTTAAACGCCCGCCACGTTTGACAAACACAGAGATAGGATCACAGTGGATACTAAGGTATATTAGCTGAGAATTTGGAGAGCCCACAGTCACAAGTAGGATCACACGGTTGGATAGCACTGCTCGCACCGCAGTCGCAGAGACTCGAACCAGACGTGACCCGAGTTTGCTATTTTAAAGGCAGTGTTCACGATAATTTTTGTTGCCGAATTTTTCACATAAAACAAAGCGTTGGCCTCCAAGTGTTACCAAAATTACGAAGAAACTGCGAGAAGCGCATTGAAACGTCGTATTTAAGTGACATTATTCTATAACATGGACTAGTTGTCTGGTTGGATAAACATGTTCACTGTGGTTGTCACCGGTGAAAAATGGGGTCAGTCGAAAGTGGAAAAATATTTTATGCAAAACAGTATTAGTTAGGGTCCGAAGGAAGGGACGGAGCAACAGAAAGCACAAAATGGCAAATTACGGATCCACAAAACATTTCATCGTGACAACGAACAGTTCCTGTAAGAGTAAAGTGGAGGGGTGAGAGTAAAGGATTTCGTACCCTTTTGGTTCGTTTTTCCCAGTTTCTCCGGTATTTTAGTTCTACCCGGGGGTCAAATAATCGATTTCGCGAATAATCTCAAAATTGAAGATTATCGTGAACACTGCCTTCAATCAAGCAGGGACATCGGCTGCATTTTTAACCACGACTGCTGTGCGGGCAGTGATATCATTAATAAAAGAAACCTGTTTCATACCGAGCCATGGTTTGGATCAGTAGCGGAATCTCCTCCTAATCGACCGCTCGGGGTCAAATTTCAGATCATATCCTGACCGGAGATGAGCCATGGATACATCATGACAACCAGTGCTAATGCCTTTTGCTCGCCTAACCCTGGCCAAGCCGGACCAACGCGACATGAAAATGCTGATCTGTTTTCTGGGCAGTCTCGAAAGCCTTTATGTCATAGATTGCTTTCATGGTACAAAAGAGAATATCATGTTGGAAGGCGATAATTTTCTTCACTACTCGCTGATGACCCACTGTGGCTATTTTATGTGCTTCTTGAAGACTTCCTCTGATGGTGGCAGTGGCAGCAATGTGTCGTAGTTCTTCGCCCAAGGATTCGCTTTGGCATTCTTAAATATGATTTCTCAAAATTTCTTCTGGTATCGAAGGCATATGTAGTAACAAACTTGGTCTTTTGGCAATTTGAAGTTCTTTGCTGTCGCTATCAAAGACTTATTCTTATCTGGTGATTTGTTTTGTACTACAGGCACAGCTTGTGGCTTTGGAGGGGGTGGCGTTGTGACCCTTGCTGGAGTTGTTGGTGTCGATTTTGCTGGTGGCGGCGGGTACATCTGAAACTATTTTCTTGACAGGCAGTGTTCACTGATTACAAACCTGAGGCCCACTGCCTTTAAATTTGGAAACGCTGTCAAAAAAGCCCTTTATTAGAATACGTCGCGTCGCAATCCCTGAGACTCATAGAACCATTGATAGGGAGATTTTTTGACAGTCTTGCTTCATCTGCTACCAACCGATCTCAAAGTGCTGAAGCTTTTCGCCCAGGTCTGAACCACTAGCTTGCTCGGATTAAAACCGTCAGGAAAGGGAGGTGATCCCTGGGTGGACGATTTTAGTGTTGGCTGCAATTCGGAAAAAAAGTTGAAACCAAAAATCGGCAAGGAAGGAAGACTTCGGGTGTGGGTCGATCTAACTGTTGGACAAAACTCTGATTGAAAAAATGAAACCGAACAGCTTCATAGTCAAAGTAAATAGATAACAAACGAGGGTGAAATTCTTGTCTGATTACCCAAAATCCATTCAATTACGATTCAACTCAGTATGAACTGAAAATAAGTACCCTTGTCAACTCTCAGTCACATTTCAATGCGACTTTCATGAACATTTCTACCTGAAATTACCGCATTCCGAAGGAAGCGTGAAAGGTTTTTAAGGATTTCCGCAGGTAATCAATAGAATAGGAGTCGCTTTTACCACGGATTCTGCATCTACACCGTCATACACGTCATTTTACGTCTATCGTGGCAATCGGTACCGCACGGTATTTGGAGTTTGCTCGATTGATAGCGTTATAGATCGGTGGTTCATTTTATTTCTGACCTGAATCTTGAGTGCCCCCTCCCGTTTAGAATAGTCCCGAGAGAAGAAAGTAGCTTATCAGTGAATGATACCCCAAATTTCCACACATCAGTTTATCATTTGTTGATAAGCTACTTTCTTCTCTCGTTTAATGCCAGATGGCTGTCGGAAGGCCGGCCTCTTTTGACGGGATTCGAGACATTCGATCTGTCCTATATTCAAAATGATCAGTTGGTGTCCCAACCAACTTTATGTACGTCCTCAGGCGAGCCAAAGCAATTAATCAAATCTCAGAAAACGGTGAGTGGTTTTCAGCGCGTGCAATGCCTTTGAGTTTTCCACAAAACAACGCGGTTCCTATGATAAAGAATCTATAGACCCCGGTCTTTGTTAGTCAAAAAAGCGGCCGTGGCTGGTTTCGGCGGCCCCGTGCGATACGTATGAAAAACATGAACGAAGGAAGATGAGGAAATAACACCCGGTGTATCCAACTGTGCCCGAAGCGGTCAAAATGTATTCGAAAGCAACCATGGGTATAACGCGTATTATTTCATTTCACTTCTTTTCTTATTCATATTATCCAGGCCAGCCACACCGAGTGACTCTCCAACCCGCCTCAACCATGTCTTTCACGCTTGTCGACCGGGCTGACCATAGCAGATCTACCAACAATGACCGGGGCTATAGCGGTGCCACGGTTTCTCCAAGTTCTCACATAGGTACGACACCGCTAGGGGGGCACTCAGGATTCAGTTGAAGAATGAATGATACAGCTTCCAGAAGTCGAGGTATTTCCATGGAGTCTCCACGAAAACAATGCCTGATAATGCTATCAGGCATATGATATCATCCCAAATTTTCATTTTCATAGATGAATCATTTCATTTTCTTGAGCGCCCCCCCAAACGGTTTCAATCCCTGACATAAACTAGAGCTGTTGCGGCTATGGGTACTGCTCGGTATTCCTCGTTCAATCCAATATACCTCTTGTGACCTTTTTAGCACGGATATTTGTTCAATGGCCTACCATGTATGCGCTTTCGGCCCCCGTCGGGCCTGGCTGATTCGGTTGCACGTTTTTGACCTCTTGCTTCGCCACTGGTGGTGTGTAAGGCTGTTTCGCGACAGGAGCAACGGGTGTTTCGACTGGCTGTAATTGCACACATTACATGAAGCGTTTCCCGATTATAAAGCTCCAAAGTCTAGCAGCATGAGCAATAACTATTTCTACGCAGTCAGGCCATCTTAAAGAAGTCATTTTCTCCTTTTGGCGCGTGAACTGCACGCAAATCGAAGTTTTTTTCAATTTTTAGATTTCTCTACACAAAAATGTTCCTTGAAGCACCCCGAGACTTAAAAGAGATGGATCCATGGGTGCGACTTTGCTGAATGTGCAGCTACTTTGGTACACTCATACGGCTTGCAATAACAGATTGGTTCGGCATGAACGAACTCAAAAATCGGACCTTTCCGTCCAGCGTTCGCTGTGGAAGCTCTGGAAGTGGCAAGGCGGCACCCATCTTCGATCGCTGATACTTAGAAATGAGTGTATTCTCGTTTCCAGCTTCCATTTCCACAATAAAGTTGATTATGAGGAAAGTAAACAGCCTGATCGTCACCAGCTCGTTACTCCCGCTCCCCCCGCCCCCTCACCACAACTCTAGTGCAAATGGAAGCACTAGCCTCTGAAACCTGTATTTCGAGTGATACAGTGAATTCGAATAAAAATTTCGAAGGGTTAGTGTTTTGCTACCGAGGTTGATTACTCAATTTCAAGACTTTCACGGCTTTTCGCATGTTTTTTACCCCCTTTTATAATTCAGAAACTGAAATCGCGAATCTGCAAACAAAAATCGCAGATCTGCAATGGTTAAGCATACCAGAGCATCGCGACATACCGCTGGCGAAAAAAAGCTACCTCAAGCTGCGATTTTTGGCGAGGATTGATGCGGTAAATTTCGCCCACAGATGTTTTTTTCGAATTCCTCGAATTTCTATTAGCGAATTTTGGCGCAGCTTGAAGATTCGCGGGAAGAATGGTTGAGATGATTCTTGTCGCAATAGCGTTATCCTAGTTGTGTTGTCAGCATTTAACTCTTTATAAAAAGCGTGCAGGACATCATAGAAAGCGTGCAGGACTTCAGTGGGAATGTGCAGGACTTTAGGAGGAGTGTGCAGGACATCATAGAAAGTGTGCACGATGTCATAGAAAGTGTGCAGGACTTCAGTGATAGCGTGCAGAATTGTGGGGGAGTGTGCAGGACGTCATAGAAAGTGTGCAGGACTTCAGTGGGAATGTGCAGGACTTTAGGAGGAGTGTGCAGGACATCATAGAAAGTGTGCACGATGTCATAGAAAGTGTGCAGGACTTCAGTGGGACTGTGCAGGACTTTAGGGGGAGTGTGCAGGACGTCAGTCGGAATGTGCAGGACTTTAGGGGGAGTGTGCAGGACATCGTGGAAAGTGTGCAGGACGTCATAGCAAGTGTCTAGACTTCAGATGGAGTGTGCAGGACGTCAGAAAAACTGTGCAGGCCTTAATTGGGAGTGTGCAGGACGTCACAAAAGGTGTGCAGGATTTCAGAAGAAATGTGCAGGACTTTAGGGCAGTGTGCAGGACATCATAGAAAGTGTGCAAAACTTCAATGCGATTGTGCAGGACGTCAAAAAATGTGCGCAGGACTTCAGTGGAGATGTGCAGGACTTAAAGGGAAGTGTGCAGGACATCATAGAAAGTAAGCAGGACTCCAGTGGAAATGTGCAGGACTTTAGGGGGAGTCTGCAGGAAATCATAGAAAGTGTGCAGGGCACCAGTGGGAGTGCGCTTATGAGCAGAAACAGAAACCTGGCATCAACCTACACCCCTTTCTGTTGCGTGCTTTCTGGTGCTGCGCAGCGGCATCAGACTTCTGCACACTCTCCGAGCTGCCCTGTATGGGCATTGAGGTCAGTTATGTGCGGAAATTTCTGTTTTCTGTTTTCTGCCAATTTTTGACATTTTTTTTTGTTTTTTGTCAAACTGAATTATCTGTTTTCTGTTTCCAATTTTTTTCCACACATCCATGATTCCATGATTCCATGCATCCATGGATCATGACAAAGTTTTTTCTTGGATTCTCAGCGGGCATTGAATTTGTCCAATTACACTCGGCACGGATCGCACTTGTACTTTGCATTTTTTATTTCGTGTTGGCGCAAACTCGGTGCACGTATTTTATAACATATCAGTGCGATCCGTGCCAGTATCAGTGCGATCCGTGCCGACTGTGGATGGACTAATGCAATGCCCGGTCCGAGAATCTAGGAAAATGGGGTTCTGATCCCAATACTCGTGCAGGACAGCTCAGAAAGCGTGCAGAATTCTGGTGCCGCTGCGATTTACCAGAGAGCACGTATCAGAAAGGCAAGCAGGTTGCTATTTAGATTTCTGTTTCTGTTCATCTGCGCATTCCCACTGAAGTCCTGCACTTCCTATGACGTCCTGCACAGTCCCACTGAAGTCCTGCTTACTTTCTATGACGTCCTGCACACTCCCACTAAAGTCCTGCACACTCCCACTGAAGTCCTTCACATTTTCTATGACGTCCCGAACGCTCCCACTGAAGTCCTGCGCATTCCCACTGAAGTCTTGTACACTTTCTATGACGTCCTGCACACTCCCACTCAAGTCTTGCACACTTTTTATGACGTCCTGCACACTCCCACTCAAGTAACTGAAGTCCGCCACACTCCTCCTGAAGTCTTGCACGCTCCCACTGAAGTCCTGCGCACTTTCTATGACGTCCTGCGCACTCCCACTGAAGTTCTACACACTTTCTATGACGTCCAGCACACTACCACTGAAGTCCAGCATACTTTATATGGTGTCCTGCTCATTCCCCTACTAGTCCCGTTCACTTTTTATAACGTCCTGCACAATTCACCTAACGTCATGCTCACTCCTTGCAACACTATCCACTCCGTACGGTGGCCCGAAAATTCTGAAGTCTTGTCACATTGAACGGAGCATACACCTTCCCAAACAGGAGAAGGCGCAATTCCTGAATGCACAGCTCTCTCAGAAAGTGGACAAAGTTCATCCCCTTCAATATTACAAAGATCCCTCTGCGTATCTACCCGTGATGTCAGATGGTTCTCGCACGATTAGCCTGCTTCTAAGAAATACCGTGATATCAGCGGCAAAAGTCGCGGATTTCAGCGATTTTTTTGGTCGTTTTCGAGGTATGGAAAGGGTGGGGGGTCGACAGCAGGGGTGTGCGGCAATTGCCGTTTGCCGATTGCCGTTTGCCGTTTGCCGGCCATTTTTGGGGTTTGCCGTTGCCGTTGCCGTTTGCCGAAATTTTCGTCTTAAACGGCAAATTTTCGGCAAAAATTCGTTGAAACAACAGGATTCGCCCTCACCGCAGCTTCTGTGTTGGTCAGCGATTCGGAGCTGCTACAATTAATTATTTGGACTAGTTCCAGCTCCTGGTTCCGGCTCATTCAATGTATAATTGTACCCTTTCAGTAGGTAGCTTATGAAAACATCTTGACTGGGTAATCAGAGGAGTTCGTTTGAGTTCTAAAATGTTTGGGAGCTTCCAGATGTCTTTTTTTAATCATCAAATTCTTAGTCCTTTAAAGGCACAGGACACCCAAGAAATTAATTCTCGGATTTCAAGCTTGTCTTGGAGAGAGTCACTCACTGATCACAGTGATATCTCTGGAATCGTCCAAGACCCCTCTGAACAGAATTATGGCTCCCTAAAGATGCCTGATTTTTGAGGGTGAAAAATTGGTGGACGAGTTGTCTCAGGTCTGTATTTTTCTTCATTTGCAATCGTTGCGCGAGAGCGAGCCAGGATATGGAGACAATCCAGCAGTCATCTGAAGAACGACGACTTGTTTGAATTCATCCATCGAGCCGCTATCGAGTTCGAAGGTCTGTTAGCGGGACGGGCCTGTGGTGGTCGCTTATATCTCACTTATTTGGAGGAAGTGAGATCTCGCACTTGGCACGTGTTATACAGGAGTGGTCTTCTCCACAATTACATGAAAATCTCAAAATTCATGTCTGAGGGTGTACTGTGTCTTTAGGAGTGCTAAAACTGCAAAAAAAAAACCTTTTTCAGAGGCATACCGATCACTGCAAGTTCTAAGATTACAAAACCAAGTCATATCAAAGCTGTAGCGAAAAAGTAGCCTTATTTAGACATATGAACCAGTGGAGAATTGGTGTATATAGGCCCACTTTTCGTCGGTTGGATGGCTGATGGTAATAATTGGGACAGGAGAATTATCAGTTCTGCAAACACTTTGTCCGGCTTTTCAAAAGTTGAACAATATTCAAGGCGGTCATTAAAGGCAGTGGTCAATGATATCTTCGATTTCGAGATCATTAGCTGAAATGAAAGGTTGACTTAATGGCAGACCTGGGTTTGCTAGGAAATGGTGTAAAGATGAAAAAATTTAAAATCTTCGAACGCAACGATTAAAACCGCATTGAATTTTTCACCAGAAATCCAAGGGTTACAGGCCCATTGCAACAACAGTGTGGGAAACCGGCTCAAAACGAGCAACCACTAATATACGGCCCAAAACTTGAACGTGGTGTACTCGCTCCACCCTTTTCCTCGGTAGCCACAGGAGGTGAGTGGGGCGAGTAAACCACACTCAAGTTTTGGGACAAATTTATTGCTTGTGTCTAGCCGACATTGTGGCTGTAATTGGCCACTTGCCAGCTTGTGGGCCGAATACGTAGAAAGGAAAGAGCCCAAGAGCAGTCCAGCTGGCTAGCGCACTGTACGCGGCGCTCCAGCGACGAAGTCAGCGCAGCAGATTTACCGTCGCGCTCGTCGCATGTACATACCAGTAAAACGCCCCTCATTTTGTGCATTCGATCAACAAGCCCCTCAGAGCTCTTGATTTGAAAATTCGAAGGCTGCTTTTATCGTGAGCGCTGCGTTCAACTAAACTTGTCTCACTCCATTCCTGTAGCTTCGCAAGTTCAATCGTAGTTTGAAATGAGCGAAATTGAAATCCTCGAGCCTACTACTTGCTACTAACAGTAAAATTTGTGACACCGGTTATAACCTAAACCGCGCGCTGTTGATCGCGGTGTGAACTGTCTGGCCATCAATTCCGACCAATCATCTCGTATTAACCCCCTCTATTCGCACCTGATTGTGGTACCTGTATCATCCACACTCTTTCGGTCGGCGCACACTCCCATCGCAACAAGCTTGCTTACGGTTTGCTGATCTTCCCCTGATCGACTAGGCTGGGACGCGCTGGCCGCAGACTCCTTTCAGAAAATCCTTTGCGGACCAGTAACACTTTGCGCTGCTCAAGAAGGCGCCCATCTTTTGAATCTCTAGGATTGATTTGTACGCAAACTTCAAATGGAGAGGAATTAACAGAATTATCGCCGGCGATGGAGAAGCTTACAGCCGTGTTGGTCTTGGTAGTGACTCCTGTTAACCTGAGGCTTTCAAGCAGCTTCTGATTAATAGGACTTTTCTTCCTGTGAAGGCCATTGAAACGTCGGGCTCATAGTAACTGGCAGATATTGCATGGATTACGACACGACTAACAAGAAATGGTTGCCTACATCAGATAGAGTTTCGGAATGTTTTTTAATATGTTCTAGGGGGAGGGCAGTTTTCCAATACCATATACATAAAAATCTACTAAATGCCTCAGGCAGACCCTAAAAAGGTCCAAATTGGAACAAGGCCAGAACGGCTCGGCCGAAGTGAGTAGAGCTGATTTAACGATTGAATTACCTTTGTGTATGTTCAGAACAGATCAGAAATTGGGCAACAATGCATAGTTTCTGATCTAATCAGAATCAATACACCAAAATTTTCTACATCTATTTTGAACACATCTAAAGGTAATTCAATCGTTAAATCGGCTCTACTCCCTTCGGCCGAACCATTTTGGCCTTGATCAGATTTTCACCTTTTTAGTGACTGCCTGAGGGTTCAGCAGACTCTGAGCTTGGTATACTGGAACACTGTGCTTCCCCTAGAACATATTAAACTTGCATCCCGAAACTCCATCTGAAGTTGGCAACCCTTTCTTCTACGCAAATGTTGGTGTATTATAGCATAAACAGATTTTGCCGTTTGCCGTTTTGCCGTTTGCCGGTCATTTTTGGGGTTTGCCGTTGCCGTTGCCGTTTGCCGAAATTTGAAATTCCTTTGCCACACAGCCCTGGTCGACAGGTTTAGTTTTACCAGCGGATAACTGCTGTTCAATCTTTTACAGGAAATCTTGTGCAAACATGTTAAACGCTAGTTTTTTTTCGGTGGTGGCAAAAAACTAAATTTTGTAACTAAAAAAAACTAACTAAACAACAGTTCGGGTCATTGATTCTTGTGACCACAGAAAGAGGACTGATCTAGTGGGGAGATGAAGAGGTCTTTGTTCGAAATTCTTGCATGGGATATTACAGCGTAATATCTAGAAAAAGTGAACAATTCTGTAAAAAACGCCTCTCCCAAGCAGAAGTGGTTTGGTTAGCGTTACAAATGGTTCAACAAAAAGCGAACAATAGGAAAGCGGAAAGAGGAGAGTCTACAAAAAATGAACAATATCCTCCAAGAACTCTTTTCTTTTTCGAAACTTCCAAACAGCGGAAACAACCCGTTGTGGTTCTCTATGAGGAAGCGCTTTTGGCTCCATAAAGGACTTTGATTATGTGAGTGCCAATAAAATATGTATATATGCATGTGAACCTAATAGCTATCATTAAAAGGAGATTATGTTAAATTGTTTTAGGAACCAGTCAATTCTTCCTCGTAAAATACCACAACGGTTTGTTTCCGCTGTTTGGAAGTTTCGAAAAAGAAAAGAGTTCTTGGAGGATATTGTTCATTTTTGTAGACTCTCCTCATTCCGCTTTCCTATTGTTCCTTTTTGTTGAAGCATTTGTAACGCTAACCAAACCACTTCTGCTTGGGAGACCCCTTTTTACAGAATTGTTCACTTTTTCTAGATATTACGCTGTAATATCCCATGCAAGAATTTCGAACAAAGACCTCTTCATCTCCCCACTAGATCAGTCCTCTTTCTGTGGTCACAAGAATCAATGACCCAAACTGTTGTAAAACTATCTCAGAAAAATCACTCGATGTAGCTGACAAGACCGATGTTCACATGATATTAGCTAAGAAATGAATGATATCCATGATATCGTTCCACATAAATCATTCATATTGATCGCGTCAGCCACATCTGGCTACACCGGGTGTTATTTGCACCTTCCATGTTTTCATACGTATCGAACGGGTCGGCCACGGTGATTTTCTCAACCAACTCTGACAGGGACCTTAGGCCCCGGTTATAGTTGGTCGCCCAGACGTAGCCAGCCCGGTCGATAATCATGAAAGCCTGCTGGCCTACAGCCGGATGCAGAATCTGCCTGCAGTTCTTCGCTTTCAAATGAAACTAACTTAAAACCGGGACAGTCAGAAACTACCTTCCATTCCATCTGAACACTTTCACATCAGTGGAACAAAGCAGTTTTACATACTCATTATTTCGTTTCCGTTGCCCCATTCCTTCGCAGAACAGCCGCTTCGATTCCATGAATCTGATATGAAAAAGCTCTGCTGAGCTGCGAATGGAGATAGTTCTAACAATTTGTTTTGAATTTGGATGCTAATAAGCAAGTACCATTTATTGCAGAAAAAATCAGTAGGCTGGTGAAGAAGGAAGAGGGAGCACTCAAAATGGGGTTGTGTGAATGACCTTACGAAACTGAAAAGCAGCCTGGCAACATGACCTGACATGACTCACATAACATCTCAAACTTTCTGCTTGCTATGCTTGTCATCCTTACACTTTTACAGAAGTTTTGCAAGGTGTTCTCTCCTGCGCGAATTCCGGGGCATAATTTCTCGGATGGCTAGCATCGAGTCTGGGCTCCTGCTCACTCTACGGGGTGGTCTTCACAACTTTTCGGATGAGCAGCAACGGGTCCCGAACACCTGCCCACTATCCGGGTTTCCACGACGTCCCGATGACTTCATCAGAAGCTCGAAGCACTTTTCACGACGTCCCGATGACGTCATCAGAAGCCCGAAGCACTTTTCACGACGTCCTGATGACGTCATCAGAAGCCCGAAGCACTTTTCACGACGTCCCGATGACGTCATCAGAAGCCCGAAGCACTTTTCACGACGTCCTGATGACGTCATCAGAAGCCCGAAGCACTTTTCACGACGTCCCGATGACGTCATCAGAAGCCCGAAGCACTTTTCACGACGTCCCGATGACGTCATCAGAAGCCCGAAGCACTTTTCACGACGTCCTGATGACGTCATTAGAAGCCCGAAGCACTTTTCACGACGTCCTGATGACGTCATCAGAAGCCCGAAGCACTTTTCACGACGTCACGATGACGTCATCAGAAGCCAGAAGCACTTTTCACGACGTCCTGATGACGTCATCAGAAGCCCGAAGCACTTTTCACGACGTCCTGATGACGTCATCAGAAGCCCGAAGCACTTTTCACGACGTCCCGATGACGTCATCAGAAGCCCGAAGCACTTTTCACGACGTGCCGATGACGTCATCAGAAGCCCGAAGCACTTTTCACGACGTCCCGATGACGTCATCAGAAGCCTGAAGCACTTTCCACGACGTCCTGATGACGTCATCAGAAGCCCGAAGCACTTTTCACGACGTCCCGATGACGTCATCAGAAGCCCGAAGCACTTTTCACGACGTCCTGATGACGTCATCAGAAGCCCGAAGCACTTTCACGACGTCCCGATGACGTCATCAGAAGCCCGAAGCACTTTTCACGACGTCCCCATGACGTCATCAGAAGCCCGAAGCACTCTCACGACGTCCCGATGACGTCATCAGAAACTCGAGACACTTTTCACGACGTCCCGATGACGTCATCAGAAGCCCGAAGCACTTTTCACGACGTCCTGATGACGTCATCAGAAGCCCGAAGCACTTTTCACGACGTCCCGATGACGTCATCAGAAGCCCGAAGCACTTTTCACGACGTCCTGATGACGTCATCAGAAGCCCGAAGCACTTTTCACGACGTCCCGATGACGTCATCAGAAGCCCGAAGCACTTTCACGAGGTCCCGATGACGTCATAAGAAGCCCGAAGCACTTTCACGACGTCCCGATGACGTCATAAGAATCCCCACTGACCTACAAATCGATTACTTACCTGTCTGCCAAGTTGATTGCCTTCGACCATTGGCAGTGTCTAATAGCAGTGAGGACTGAAAAGCGTGACGGCCCACGGCCTACGGCCCACGGCCTACGGCCCACGGCCTACGGCCCACGGCCTACGGCCCACGGCCTACGGCCTACGGCTCACGGCCTACGGCGCACACCATGAAAATTTCTTAAGCTTTCGGGCTCATAACTTTGTTGTTTGTGAACCGATTTGGCTGAAATTTGGACAGCAGATGTCTTCTGGACCCCTTCACTTATATCCAGAAGGAAATCTTCAGAAATTTTGTTCCAGAGATTCTATAAACTATTTTATAAAATTATAAGTGATCACAAGGCCTAGGCAAAACCAAACCTCTCCAGCCGCTTCGCGGCTGGAGCGATAATAGAGTATTGCAAGTTGCAGTACTCCATTATAGGTTTTAAAGGTTAGTTCCGGGTGGCTTCGGTTTTAAAGCGGCCTATGCTGTGCTTAGTTTCAGTGGCGCGGACCTTTTGCGGCCGAACCAAGGCGATGAGTGTGTCTGCTGGGGCGTCAAACTTGCAAAAAAACGCTTTTTTGACTTATTGAAGGTGAAAACCGCGTATTATTTCAGAAAGGTGTCGTTAGACGGACCTAATTTCGTGGAAGTTTTTTCACGATTATCCTCTTTTTTGCACATAATTGAAATTCAGTACAATTTACTCTGCGTGAAACACTCGCTGCCATTTTGAGTTGGGCGGGGGGGGGTGCAAATATTTCCAACATGGAGGGATGGGCGAACCTCCTACGGGCCGATAACCAGGGGCCAGATTCATCAATGCGTGCCGTTTGGTAGGGGTAAAGGCGTCGGCACCTTTGATGATTACCCCATGAGAGTCTATGGTATCCTATCAGAGCAGTGTCTCAGCTGCCCCTGCTTATTAGCTGGGTAGGCCAAGGGCGCTTTCGGTTAGCGATCTTCCGCTTTCGCAGGGTAACCATCAAACGTGCCGACGCCTCTACCCCTACCCAACACTGCCGCATTGATGAATCCGGCCCCAGGGCATGCCTTACCCTGATTGCAACGCATGTGTCAGTAAGTCAACCCAGTCACCTAGAACACGATAACTCGTCACATTATTTGATAAAATTCCTAGAGGGGCCGTTTAGACCCCCGAAGTACACGGGTACTCATAGCTGGTTAGAGCGGTTTCGGCGCCGTTCTTATTACATATTATTATTGTTATTTGGTGACGTGGAGTCATTGTCACGTGTTTGAACGGAGGCATAAGAAGAAGAAACGCATCAGAAAACAACAATCATCGCGAAAGAAATTAAATAACTACGTTGTTACTGTGAAGATCATGAGTGGAGAATTAAAGTCTTGAATCTATGAGAAGATGTTGACAATACGTCATCGTTTTGGCTCAACAAAAGGTTGAACTTTCGATGTTAATAATGAATCACAACAATCAAACAAGGAATTGAATATAGTTCAGTGGTCATCCCGCTAAGTTGGTAGAAGTCATTATAAGTACTTTTCCTCGGATCCATTATTGACACAAGAGACTTCGCGTAAGTGTGAAGAGATGGAATTCATTCTCCTTGTTGTCGCTGCTACACGAACGAAGCATATCGTAGACATCGAGAGCATACAGAAAAGTATTACTGCATAGAGGGCGATTGATAAATAGGGGCTCATGAACATCAGAATAGTGCTGGCCAGTGCCTGGAAGATTGTAAAAAGCAGAATCTTGGGGAGCAAAAAAAGTGGCCAATTTTCACATAAAAAATTTTGTTTGGCCAGGGTAAAAGCGTCGGCACTTAATGATTATACCATGAGAGCCTATGGTATCCTACCTGAGCAGTGTCTCAGCTGCCCCAGTCGATTAGCTGGTTGGGCCAAGGGCGCTGTCGCTTTTGCAGGGTAACCATCAAATGTGCCAACGCCTTTGCCCCAACCCAGCACTGCCGCATTTATGAATTCAACCCCAGAAAGCACGAGGAAACGCGTTTTCGCGTCTTTTTCTTCCTTTACGAATAACTCGCCTCAAACTCTTTGGCGAAACTTGGGCGATATTCATGAGGCTAGCGCTGTGAGCTATCCAATGGTATAGCCATTGTGAGAGTTTCCTCGAGAACCATGTACAGTTGACCGCAGTGTTAAAAGGACATGGTGCGGTTGCGTATTGCACTGAAACTACGGTAGAATCTGGCACTTTGCCAGATTTCGTCATCGATCGGCGCCACAGCTGGTATTCTCGTGAGCAGAGAGACGACGGTTGGCGCCGATTGATGACGAAATCTGGCAAAGTGCCAGATTCTACCGTAGTTTTAGTGCGAGCCCGCAACCGCACCATGTCCTTTTAACATTGCGGTCAACTGTAAATCCCGCAACCAACTAACTCTGTAGGTACGGTAGACCGAAAGAAATGCAGGCAGAGACGGTCGCACCCCTACCGCATCGTACCGTATTTACAAATCTGTGCGATTGCGAAACTACTATCTCTAAACGTAACCTTTTCATTAGTATACCATTGGGTAGCCCTCAACGCCAGTATCATGAATATTAAACATACTAAACATACTAAAGAGGTCAGCAGAGTTCAAGTGGCGATGTTGCTGTTAGCGAAGAACAGCTGGGGGGTAATGCAATATAAAATAAGTTCAGCGACGGGGGCTATCCACGCGGCGTGAAAGGCGACGAGGAGCAACAGGAGAGTGTTCAGATGCCTCGACGGTCCCGCGCCGTAGCCAACGAGCAGCGACCGCCATGGCGACGATAGTGTTCAAAAACATTTTTGTTGCTGCGACAAGGCTGACGCTCGGCGGTCACTCACCGGTCGCTGCAGCTTTGCAGACGCCTCAAATTATGTGGCGACGAACGTCAAAGGCATCGTACGCGCAAAAATCCGTATCTAATTGTTTCATGTTTTTGTGCAGACCGGATAAGAGTGGAAAGGGTCCACAAAACTGTCAACTTTCGCAAAAGAATTCGTTTTAAAACGTTTCGAATTACTAACTTCCCACTCCCTCCGTCAATTTCGGTGTGTCAGGTGCAATACGTCGCAAGTTTTTTCCACAAACGTGGGAGGTGTTTTTCGTTTTAAACTTATTAAGTGGGTGAATTTCTCTTGCCTTTCGTTCACTAGAACTTGTTATAAAAAAAGAAGTATACATTGGGCAAGTTACGATGTTAAAATTTCCCGAATTAAAATATTTAAATACGGAATCATCTGCGCTTGTGATGGCGCTTCTGTTCCTTGTGCTAGATGTTTGGTGAAAACTGGTGGCGGGTGGTCATTTTGAACCACTCCATCTTCGGAACCATATGTTTTTATACGCGAAACTTCCCCAACCTAGTCTACCTGGCTCATCCATGAATTTGAGCCTGAAAAATAGAATTTGGTTTTCAGCGCGATTGGTGTCTTTAAGTGGCCTTTTTTTCCCGAACGATCCACTTCGTATCGTGGGCGAGCTGCTAGTGTGGGCGTGAATTAGGAACGGCTGCAGCTGTGCGAAGAACTGCCACCGATCTTCGCTTATGTGCGAGAGTTCTTAGCCGAGGACTAAGCCAGCAGCGTGTCCGTTATAGGAGTAGTGCGCTTAAAGAGAGAGCAACTCTTTCGGTCAGAGCAAAGAACTCTAATGTGTTAATGTTGATTGAATCAACAATCAAAAACTCACCTGATAGAACTTTGAAATGGCAAAAGCTTGAACACGTTTATTTGGCATCGCCAGAGCACAGATTACATTTCTGACATTGTTTACACAAGAGTCAGCCATTCCTATGAAGACTGCAATGATCACGGACAGGAGTACGCTGTAAGTAATAATATAGACGTACATAGGGTAAATTAAAGCCCCAGTTTACTTCGACTAAATAGAGTAGTGCAGTGCTTGTCAAAAGGTATTCGATTTTTGATTTTTTCTTTTGTGCGCCTTTATTCAGATATAAAATTAATTCTGCTTTCAAGGTCAGATGAAAAGTGCCCTCTGTAGGTGAATGCAAAGCTGTGCACTATCCATTGCCTGCGCTTCCGGTCGGAGTGCGGTAAGCATGAAAGGATCTGGGCGATAAGCATCTTACGGTATCTTGGTCCACTCGTGCGCTATTTATGGGTGGTACAATACATAAGTACAATAGGTAGACCACACACATTGACGACAGTGGGAATGGCCTAGCACCCCTGTTCTGGAGGAGGACGCAAATACGGGGGCAAAGAAATGCATAGGCGGGGCCAACTTCTTACTAGTGTAGCGTCATTGTAGGACTTTTTAACGCTTCAAAATGCGTAGGCTTCATGTTCTGAGCCATAAAATTCTATTTCCATAGTTATCTCAGCCACGTTCACGAGCGTGTATGCTGCCTTCAATAGTTTCGTCATAAGCAGTATCGTAAAGGCTTGAAGGCTGTCAGCAATGCAGGGCAGGCCAGCTGAGAGTAGCTAATGGGTAACACTCACGCGACCACACAAGATAGAATGATTTGGGAAACTTGGTCATCTCAAAGAAACAGCAGTACTGCTTATAAATGTATCGATGAAGAAAAGATCTACCATAACCGACCATGGACGGAGGTACCACGCCGGCTCGTCTGTCAATCGAATTGTGGCCCACTGCGGGACGGAGACAAGGATTACAGTGAGCAGGGCAGTGGTTAGACCATATGCCATGAGCATTGTCGGCTCAAGACCGAAGTTTTGGATTCGTTTCGACATGAAGCTGATGATCACACCCACTGAAAAAAATTAGCATTCATTTGGTCTAAATCTGATAGACTTCGGTTCTGGCAAATGAAAACTTACTAACAACTTCTCCTATGCCCACTGCAATGCTATAGAATGCTGGCAGATAGATATGGTTGGAAAGCGATTTCGTAAATACCAGCGATGTTGGATAGACGCAGACCCAGAACGATGTGTACATTCCGAGGTAAAGGAAGAGAGGGGAGAGTGCAATCATTCGTTTGTCCATGAAAATGTCTCGAATCAGAGCTGGTAATAGCACAAGTAGGTTATGAATCTTTGAGAGGTTACTCGATAGCTAACCTATTTGATCGCGAAACTTCGTCCCAGCTCTGTTTTGCCTGCCTTCGATGCAGTCTGGAACATCTTGCCAAGGTGCAAAAGCAAAAATTGTATTTGCACAGAAGGCGACCGCAGCGAACGCGCCGAACATCGTTTGAATTTCGAGATCAGAGAATTGTCGATAAGCATGCTTTGTTAGATTTTCTGTGCCGTTCAAAAATTCTGAATCCTTCACGACTTTGTTGTTGAGTGAGAAAATTGAAGCCAGAATCCCTCCGCCAACGATCATGCTGAAACATTGAGAGACTTAACGAATCGAGACATATGTCTTTGCAACGCTCTAGTTCTGGGACCGTTTCAAAATGTTCTAACTGTCAATGATAGTCGTTCAGCCTTCGTGTCTGATTCTATTTGTCCGCTAGATGGCCTTTCAAGGAGCACAATACCACAATACAGCAAGTAAAAAATGAACGATGTTGTTACCACGAACACCCAATTGACCATGCAATAGCGGAATTCTGCTCGATGGTCTTCCTCGTCGAGTGCGAGGTCAAATACGCACCATTGCCAGCATAATACACTGAAATACCGGAGTTCGGGATCTGTTTTGAAGTTTTAGGCAGAGTGGAGCATGCTGTTTTCCAATCGCAAATGCAGCTATTGCGCATTAATTTGTCAAATCTCAATGTGCTTCGAAACTGTGGAACCACCTCTGAATTTAAGGATTCCGCTGCTTGCGCGTTAATTTAAAAAAAGGGGAGCAACACTACCGGATTCGCTCAATAGCTTCGAGAAAAAAAGTTCGTTTACTGTCCTTATCGGGAAGAAGCTCCTGTCCGCAAATAAATACGACCGCTGTTGCAGCACGCGACATGATGTAGGGACAACGATTAATCGTGCCGGGACCATGTGGTCCCAGCATAGTATCATTTTCAAGCTTGCTGCAACAAATATTTTCTGCCCCTACGGACAGAAATCGCGGTCCGGCAAGAACACTGAAACAAGTGGAAGAAATAAAAAATTCAGGTTTTGTTACCATTTCGAATCAACAGATCCACTCATAAAAACATAAAAAATGTTTGACAACAAATGAACAAAACTACAAATCAGTCACGTGTAGGTCCACCGCGATTAGGAACAAGCTCTATCCCCTTATTTGGCATATTGTCATTATATTTGCTCAAAAATCCAGCGTCACTGCAGTTCCAAGCCTACTCAGTTGATCACCCCGATTCATTGACCTCCCTGTAATGCCGTCATGTATTCCCAGGTTGGTCGACCACTCTTCCCCAATTTTTGTCTGGTTGAAATTGGGGAGTCGGCCAGTTGATTACATCAACTTTCTCCACATTCAGGCACTGGGTGGTTTCTACCAAGTACCGACGCTTTCTGGGGCATGAAAGTGGAGGAATGACCATGCTGTTCTCAAAGAAGTGACATCAGATGTTCAAAAAGGACCCTTCAGCGATTCAAAACGTTTATCTGACTCGAAGCATCACTTAGCACATACATAAACTTAATTCAAACTGATCCTAAGGCCTCGTCCATAGTTTTTTGATCGGTGTAACCAGCCAGGTCGATAATCATGAAAGGAATGGATAAAGTGGGATGCAAAAAACACCCGATCTTCCTGACCCGACCGATCTTCACATGATATGAGGTGGGAAATGAAAGATGTTCATGATACCGTTCCACATATTTCATACATATTGACCGCGTCAGCCACACCTGGATATGCCGGGTGTTTTTTGCAACCTCCATCATCCATGTTTCTCATACGTACCGACCGGGCTGGCCACGGTGATTTTCTCATCCAACTCTGAAAGGGGCTTTAATCGGAGCTTTGCTGTTAGAAGACTATAACTGAGCGGCCGTGGTAATCAATCTTTTGTTTTTAGCTCGTTGATGAAGTGATTTTCTGAAACTAACAGGGACAAGGTATTTTCAGTCCATTGAATTCGGCAGTATTGGTGCCATGACCTCATTTTGTAGGGAAAAAGCAGGCCCCATGCTTCAAAGGTGGCCCTGTCATTTTGAAAAGCATTGCAGTGCTCGCAAACGGTAGAGTATTAGCAGTTCACTCCAAGAGGAGGTTTTTTGACTCAGAAATCTGCCGATCGTCGACCAGCATAACTGAAAATATGGTCGTTAACCCTAATCCGTGCCTGCCTGTGCCACAAATGAGCAAATGCAACTCACGTGCAAATCCCACACCCATCACCGCACATGACGCATAGTAGTAGTACTTATTCAGATAGAGAAATCCTATCTGATACATGTTATAGCAGACAGAGCCAAGAAGCAGTGTCCACTTCGGTGACAAGAATAAGAGAGCAGACGGAGCAAACAGACATGCAATCATGTATGAGGCATAGTAGGTGGCTTGCCTGGAAACACATTACCTATTAAGATTCACACAATAACTTCATTCTGGAACCCATCTATCTATGCTACCGTAGAGCTCCTGCTATGGATTTCTCAGAAAAGTTTGACGTGAATATTTTCCTGCCAATCCAAAATTCGAATTTCAGTGAAGGCTCTTCTCTAACCCGTAATATCCAGCGTAAGCGTCAATACGATTGGGCTCTCGACCATTCACCGAGTGCAGCACCGATTCTGTTACAAAAGCCTGAATAACAACAGCTGTCTCCTGAGAATAAAATTTTTTCGGTGTAACTATTGTCGGAAAATAGTCTTGGCGTAAGGGAGTACTCTCTCCATCGGAGTGGAATCGACCGCTTGTCCTGAATATAACTGTTTAAGTTTTGGCGAACGGCTTTATACCTGTGTGAAACCAGTCATGATGCACATTTGATTAAGTCCAAGTAGGACTATGCTCAGCAGCTCGATTTTGTTTGAGCATATCATACTCCCTGAAATAAAAATGGTCTCTCAGTCGGCTTGGATCGCACTGATGCTACATAATACGTGCACCGAGTTTGCGCGAGCGCAAAATAACGAACGCGATAGGGGTCTATTAAGTCCAGGTAGGAAGCCGCAACTGCTTGGCGGGATAATTCGCGCGCGGGAATACAAATGGAGGATGGCCATAGATTGAATGATTTTGCACCCGATTGCTGAGCGGGGCTCTCTTTCTTAGAAACGCGGACGATATCAGTGCTATCTATGACGACTGTAAGTGCGTATCGTCCATCACTGGATGAGGGATCGCCGCGACGCTGCTTGGCATGAAAAATTGCGCGATCAATAGCCACTCTCCCGTCGTTTTCCCGCGCGCAATTTTTCCTGCCAAGCAGCGTCGCGGCGATCCCTCATCCAGTGATGGACGATAGGTAGAAGCACTTCCGTCAAAAATCGATGCAAGACGTTATGCTGTGGCAATGTTTTTTGTACTGCAAGCATCCACGGTACAAACATTTCGCTGCGACTACTTATTCAATCATTATTACAACACTAGCAACAGGAAATACTTTTGAGACAATTTTTAAAAAATGCTTTCGAACCTAAACGGAAACACGAGGTAAAAATTGGGCGTAAATTATGTGCGGGCTACGAACACAGTTCCCAACCTCATGACGATGTAATGGATGAAAAAAGCAGGTAAAAATCTGTTTTGAAGGTTATTAACTACTTTGTAAATTTCTAAATGTCCACGAGGTCTGTGCGACGCTTCGCGTCTGGACCGATTCAAACAATAACCACGGATGGAGAACAGCACAGGATTTTCTGCCACAACGGAGCTATAGCTGACATGTCACAGAATTATCGCGATTATAGCGACGTGCAAGCACTTGGTAAGCATTGTCGCTGTCATGAGCGAGAGGTATGCAATCTATGACGAATTGCGGCTGGACCCGCATCGGAGAAACGCTTCGGTCGTCGTAGAAACAGTTGTCGCGCTTCTGTAGCAGCGACGTTTCGCAGAGGGCTGACATACTGCAAATGTGCTGAAGCCGGTCGCTGCCACTGCGGCTGTCGCTGTGCAGAGCAATGCGATCAGTGTCGGAAGATATACCATACTCCTTAGCGGCGGAACGTCACAACATACACAAACGAGACTAAGGACAGAGTAAAAAAATTTCTTTCTCCTTTTCAGAGTGCTAGTGAAAAATACAGCTTGCAAACACGGTCTCATCCGAAAAACTTCAGTAGTACCCGACCGCCTTCTAAAATTCATATTCGCTCTCTGCAAAAAACTCTATTTCACATGTCTTTAGAAAGACTAAACTTAGCTGCGAATCCCTCACGTTCAGTCTTGCTGAATTCTGCCTGGTCCTGTGAGACAAAGGTGCGGAGTCGTGAATGGGGTGAAGTTTATGTGACAGAGGCTGTTTTCACTGCGTGTGAATCGAGAGTATGTTAATATAACGATCGGCAAAACTTTTACGACACTGTCACCCGGATTACCTACATGGGAGCAAAAAACAGAAGTGGAAACCTTTGCGATTTCCCGCAGTTGGATGAGAACAAAAGAAAACTGTCGCAGTTTTTGCGAGGGGAAGAGTCATGTTGGCGCTTCTTTCGTCAGTGTGAAATATAAATATCGAAAACTTCAGTTTTTGCGCAACGGCTGCTGTCAACATAGAGGTAATAAATTAACAACAAAGTAGAATTCAAGAAGCGTTTTTTTCTGAAATTTTCACCGCTCCAATCAACAGTCTTTCACTTGCAGCATGATTAGAGTGAAAAACTTCAACGGAGGTGAAAATTGGCATGATTTCTGAAATTGTACGCTGAAAAACTTTTTTATCATTTGTTAACCAATCCAAGTAATTAAACTCGGATCTTCTCTAAATCCTGTATCTCAGCTTTCAGATATGATATGGAATTTTCACTCAACAATTTCCTTTCAAGGTTGTCTAGTATGCAATCCAGAATCCAATTGCACGACTGTACATTACTTGCGCGGTTTCTGTTGCTCTTGAAGGCACAGGACACCCAAAAAATTAATTTTCAGATTTCATGCTTATCTTGGAGAGAGTCACACGCTGATCACAGTGGTATCTCTGAAATTGTCCAAGACCTCCTTTGAACAAAGTTATGGCTCTTCAAATATGCCGAGATGCTGAGGGTGAAAAATTGGTGGACGAGTTGTCTCAGGCCTGTATTTCTCTTCATTCGCAAGCGTTGTGGGAGAGCGAGCCAGGATAAGGAGACAGTCCGGCAATGGACTGAAGAACGGTGAATGGTTAAGATTTTATCCATCCATCCAGTCGATATCGAGGTCGAAAATCCGGAAGGGGGTCGGGCCTGTGGTGGTGAGCGAAGGGGGTCGGGCCTGTGGTGGTCGCTTATATCTCGCTTATTTGGAGGAATTGAGATCTCGAATTTGGCACGTGTTATGCAGGAGTGGTCTTCTACACAATTACATGAAAATCTCAGAATTCATATCTGAGGGTGTACTGTGCCTTTAAAGGCAGCAGACACACTCGAAAAAGTTTGTTAAGATAACTACGTTTCTGTAGTCGCATGGCTCCTAGTAGACTGCTCACGCCGTTGAAAGCGTCAAAAACTAGTCAAAACTACTAAATTTCAGCAATGCAAATCGAAAAATTTTAGCAACCCCGCCCTAAGCTTCTGCAACCCCGCCCCAAAATACAAACTCGTCCAGATTGATCGTACTAATACGGTGCCTTTCGCTATTCTTTGATGCTATCGAAGAGGTTAACGGTTCAGTACAGGCTGTAAGAGTATATCGGCTTCTCTATCTCAACCGTTTTGTGGCTAATATTCGCTGTTTCAACCGCGAGCCGTAAAACTCGTCCACTTTCACCTGATAACAAAATAACCGTTATTCCTCTATTTGCACACAGTTTTCGTCCGTTTTCTCGTCAGTTCCCAATACAACCAGGTCCAAACCTTTGATTTATGTAATAAAATAGATACCATTTTTGAGCGTCTCTGCTGCCTTCAAAGGCAGTGTTCACGATGGTTTTCGTTCCCGAGTTTTCCTCTCAAAACAATGCGTTGGCCACCAAGTGTTGCAAAAGTTACAAAGAAACGGCGAGAAGAGTTCTAAACGCCTTATTTCAGTGACATTATTCTCTGGCCTGGACTGGTTGTCAGATTGGATGAACATGTTCACAGTGGTTGTCACCGGTGAAAAACGGGGCTAATCGAAAATGGAAGAATATTTTAGGGGATGCAGTATTGGTTAGGGTCCGAAAGACAGTACGATGCAACAGAGAGGGGAGAATTCCAAAAGACGGGTTCACAAAAGGTTTCATTGTCAAAACGAGCAGTTCCTGTGAGAGTAAAGAGGTGGGGTGAGAGTGAAGGATTTTTTGCCCTTCTGGTGCGTTTTTCTCAATTTTTCGTCATTTCAGTTCTACCCGGGTGCGAAACAATCGATTAATCTCAAAATCGAAGATTATCGTGAACACTACCTTTAAAGGCAGTGTTCACGATGATTTTCGTTCCCTAGTTTTCCACTCAAAACAATGCGCCAGCCACCAAGGGTTACTGAAATTACTATACTTAGTATCCGAATCACTCCATTTCGGATATCCGACCGGATATCCGAGATTCGGATAATCCTATATCCGAAAATTTGAAAACACGCATTATCTGAATCGAACCAATATCCGGGAAATTTAAAATCGGCATTATCTGAATCGAACCATTATCCGAAGGGTCCAAAATTCGGATGAAATCGGATAAAAACGGATAAAGCGGATAAAAATCGGATAAAAACCGGATAAAACGGATAAAATTTGCGTAAAATCGGATAAAATCGGATAAAAACGGATAAAACGGATAAAAATCGGTTCATTTTAGATTAAATGTAGGAAAGTGTGTGTGTGTGGTGTGTGTGTGTGTGTGTGTGTGTGTGTGTGTGTGTGTGTGTGTGTGTGTGTGTGTGTGTGTGTGTGTGTGTGTGTGTGTGTGTGTGTATGTAACGTGTGCACGTGGTGTGTACGTGTATATGTGTGTATGTGTGTATGTGTGTATGTGTGTATGTGTGTGTATTTGTGTATGTGTGTATGTGTGTATGTGTGTGTATGTGTGTATGTGTGTGTGTGTGTGTTTGTGTGTTGCCTTAGGTTTGTTCCGATAATATCCGAAATTTATCCGAAATTATCCGACGGATATCCGTATCCGAATCATTGGAAAAATGGCATTATCTGAATCGATCCAATATCCGAAAATTTGAAAAAACGCATTATCTGAATCGAACCAATATCCGGTAAATTTAAAATGGCATTATCCGAATCGATCCATTATCCGAGGAATTACCTTCGGATAACAAGTATAGAAATTACGAAGAAACGGCGACAAACGCACTAAAACGTCTTATTTCAGTCAGATTATTTCCTGGTCTGAACTAGTTGTCTGGTTGTGTGAACATGTTATCGGTGGTTGTCACCTGTGAAAAATGGGGTTAATCGAAAAGGGAAGAACCTTTTTTGCAAAACGGCATTGGTTAAAGGCAGTGGTCACGATGAATTTCATCCCCAAGTCTTTCACTTAAAACAATGAGTTGGCCACCAAGTTTCACCAAAATTAAGAAAAAAAACGGCCAGAAACGCACTAGAACGTCTTATTTCAGTGACATTATTCTATGATGTGGACTAGTTGTCCGGTTGAATGAACATGCTCACGGTGGTTGTTCCCGGTGAAAATGAGATCAGACAAAAATGGAAGAATACTTTGCGCAAAACAATTTAGTTATGGTCCGATGGAAGGAACGGAACAATAGAAAGTAGGGCATTCCAAATGACGGGTCCACAAAGCATTTCGCAGTCACAACAAACTCTTCCTGTGAGAGTAAAGAGGCGGGGTGAGAGTGAAGGGTTTTGTGTACTTCTGGTGCGTTTTTCACACTTCATTTTAGTTCTACCCGGGCTCAATCAATTGATATAGCGAACAATCTCTAATTTGACGATTATCGTCAACACTGCCCTCAAGGTCCGAAGCAAAGAACTGAGAAACAGTAAGCGGAGAATTTCGAAGGACGGCACCACAAAAATTCTATTGTCACCACAAGCAGTTCCAGCGAGAATAAAAAGGCGGGGTGAGAGTAAAGGATTTGGTGCCCTTCTGGTGCGTTTTTCTCGATTTCTTCGGCATTTCAGTTCTACCCGGGGACCAAACAACCGATTTACCCATTAATCTCAAAACTGAAGAATATCGTGAACACCGCCTTTAAATTACTTTACTTTACTTTTTTTTAATTACTGCTCATTCACCCGGTGAAGTATCTTGTTTTCTTTCACCAAGGCTAAAACCTTACTCGCTACTTGCCATCCTTGTGAGGATGGCAAGTAGTGAGTAAGTAACTGGTAGGTTTTAGACTTGGTGAAAGAAAACAAGATACTTCGCCGGGTGAATTGAGCATACAAGTAATTTAAAGGCGGGAAGGGATCACAAGGATGGCAAGTAGCGAATAAGCTGAACGCCAAATTTTGACTTGCATGTAAGTTGTTCGCAAGTAGCTAAGAGAACGGGTTATATCCAGCAAGTATCATTCCCAATTTTCTGAGCTCTCCACACCCTGAGGAAGAAGTTCTTTCGTCTTTTGCGGCTCTAATTTCACGCGGGACCACATCGCTTGAACTGTGTAGCGTGACGTTTGAACCGTAAGATCGGGCATCTCCTTCCGGGTTTAGGGATATGGTATACTTTTGCGACACACGGTCGCGTCGCTCTGCACAGCGACAGCGACCGCCTCCCGTCCTTTAAATCTGTCGCTGTCGCAGTGCACTGCACAGCGACAGCGACAGTGGTAGGGACAGGCTATGGCACAGTTGCAGTATGTCAGCCCTCCGCGACACGTCGCTGCGACCCACACGCGACATCTGTTCCTACGACGACCGTTGCCGTTGCTCCGATGCGGGTCCCGCCACGATTTGTGTTAGATTGCATGCCTGTCGCTCATTACAGCGACAAAGTATACCATAGGCCTTAGAGAGCGCTCATTCTTGATGTTCGAACTAAATGCAGTTCTTGCTGCTGTCAGCAGGGCTGTGCGTAATTACGAATTACGGTTTACGATTTACGAATTACGGGCGTTTTTGGCAATTTTTTTACGATTTACGATTTACGAAATTTGGGACCAAAATCGTAACGAATCGTAACAAATCGTAATAAAACGTGAAAACGCGGTTAAATGAGCAATTCCAATCGGCGGTCTAGTACAAATATAAATTTAACACTTTCAATACGACACAACTTCAACACTTTCATATTTGACACGCCCCTGATATTTGATTACTCTTCAAATTTTTAATTTTCGGTGAACCCGTACCCGTGCATGCCCGGCCGGTCGAAGTCAGCAGTAGGTAAGTCATGGAGAACTATAATTGTTGATAACGAGCTTTAGGAATGACCAATCGCTCCCCTTCTCACTCTGACGGACCCAAACTCATTATTTGGTTCCAACCTTTCCTTGCCCCAAGCCGAGCCAGGTCGGTAGCCTCACAGCTATTTACTTCCATGGAATGCTCTTGTCACATGATGAACACCAGGGACGCAGACCTTTGGTGGAGCTGCAGTCTATATCGGACCAAAATTTCGCAGTTACAGACAACCGCTGTTGCAACACTTACTGCAAACAGAATCATGCTGTGACCGCGAGGTCCTGACATTATTGATATTCGTCCCAGCACCACTATCTTCTAGCTCTCTGTAAACTTCTAAAGCGGTCGCCTGCAGCTGCGGACAGCAATTCCATTCTCACATAAATAGACAGTAAATATGGGGCTCTGCTCCAAAGACCTGGCTGGCTCATGGAGCGAGTAAAGGTTGGAACCCAATATACCACCGGCATGGATCCTGAAGAGACTTTGCATTCCCCATTGGAGGTTGGCGCAAACTCGGTGCACCTATGTTACCACATGTGGCACCCAGTTTGCGCCAACATTCAACAGTGAAACGCAAAGTCTCTTCCGGTTCCATGCCAACGTTACACTTCGTTGCAGAATTTTGCGGAGATTTCAAAAACAACCTTCCCCACGCATACATCTTTAACGGTTAAAAAGATACAAACAAAAAAGTGGAACTTCGTGAATTCAAATCTGCCGTAATTTCATTTCTGCCGTAATCCGTAATTTCAAAATTTGGTTTGAAATATTTCTGAGAAATTATGGCTGCAGAGTCTCCTACTTCTCAGGCACGATTCGACGACCATGCCGGGAAGCACCCCGGACGGGGTGAGTCGCTCGCACAGCGCGGTCGCAAACTCCAAGGTAGACGGAGCGATGCCAGCATGGGTAGCGCCGTCATCAACCCTGTACCGAACGGAGCGGCCCCGCATTGCGAAATATATCGCCGACGCCACAGTGGACGGGGTGACCCCTTCCCAAATAAGTGTTCGTGACGTCATCAACCCTACCGCCTGCACAGGAAATGCCTACCTTTGACCTATTTTAAAATCCTAGTTGACCGATTACGTCTATTACTTATATAGTTAGGTCCGTGGCCTGGTTCCCTAAGAAAAAACGTTTAAATTCAAACCGCAACGGTTTAATTCTCAGAGATTGAGATTTAAACCGCCACGCCAGCCGCGTTTTGAATTAACACGCTTTTTATTGAGAAAACAGGCCACGGACCTAACCATACCTTCGCTCTTCCTTACCCTTCGTACTGATTTTTACCATTTCCCGCGTATAATTCACTGGTTTTCTGTGGAAACAATTCATTTATTTCAGAAAAATTCAACAATCATGCAATCGAAGGAATATTCTTACTCTTGAGCTAACGAGTTCCTCAAAAAGATCTCAAATGGAAAACGAAGCGTACTGAACGCTTACTTACACAGTAATGGAGAAACCGTACTGCTACATATCATGCAACAAAAAAGAGAGTTCGCAATCAAAACTGCAGTTCTGGGACTGCGACAAAAAGGAAGGGGACCCGAATAAAAAATTTCTCGTCAAAGTGAATTAAACAAGTAACAAGCTGGTAACCTATTAAGACATTCAACGCAAAAATATGACTAAAAAATGGTCATCGTGGTGACATAGCAAGCTAATGAAAACTGGAATTTGAAAAAAAAACACTAGAAGGAAACCCTGACAAAAGCACATTGTTCACAGAATGGACTGACAACCGTGAAAGGGATTTTGTCCAGAGAAAAGACACAACTACAAACAGTATAGAGATAATAAGTGAACAAAAGAGCCGTAATAATGTAATAACATCACGATAATATCAAATATCATACGCAGAAGAATATCTGAGTATCGGAATAGTTTCCTTCGCCAAATGACTGGATTATATTCAGTGCTGGCCCGTTTGGCGCGATGCTGGAAGAGGAATGAATAGATGTTCATATATTTTCGCAAAACATTACCCAGTATACATACAAAACTGGATAGTAGGAAAAAACTAACAATGCTATTTGCAGACCCCGAAGTACCTACTTGCACATGACAGTGGATCCTTTCCCTACGAGCACCCCAGAACCACATCGCGCTTCAGCGGCAGGAAATATCTGTAAAATGAAAAGGGATTCACCGATTATCGGAGCATCGCATAGAAATCTACGCCAAATACTACCTCGACGGCGTTGAGCTTCTCACGGCATCGGTCTGTATGTAGTTCATCGTGGTCGTAGTCGAAACAATCGAGTAGGAAATCTAAATGGCTAGTTTACTCGATTTCTAGAGTGTATGATAATTAAAATGTGTTACCGAGTAGAGTGGTCTCACAGGACTGGGGAAGCGTCTTGAGCGCGGACATTTCTATGTGTCCATTAACACGCGAGCATACGACTGGATTTCCTGCTGTGGATCAGGTGTCTAGAATAACTTTCAGTTCGACTTCATACTCCCTCATAGGTGGAATCGGGCAGCGTGGTGAGAAAAAGTGGTCAGTGGATTCAAAAAAAGAGGCCCTGACTCATCTTTCCCTGATCTTTTGGCTTTGAAAGAGAGTGGGAAGTTGAACCGTACGATTTCAAGAAGAAAACTGCGATGTGATGTAAATTCTAGATGTGTATGCACTTCTTTGCACATAAAACCGTAATGTATGATTCGTATCAAACTTTTAGGAAGCCGCGACGCAGTTATTATCTGGCTGGTAGAGATATATCAAAAGTGCCGCGGCTTCCTAAATCTATTATACGGTCCATATACAGATAAAATATCGAATCAGAGATAAACAGCCAACAGATAGAAAAAGGAAGAATCAGAAACCATGAAAAAGATGATGATTCCGAAATTAGTTCGCGCGTTTGCACGCTTCCCGTGCAATTGCGTAACACATCTGACTCGCCGCCATATTTTTCGTTGACGGCGTGGTAGAAATCGAGACACGCCCACCGCCTCGCTGGTTTCACGGCCCTCCGACCCATCAGTGCACCGAATGCACCCAATCTTCTACGGGGTCGTAAAGCTAATCCTGTCTGAGTTTTTCGGAGAAGTTTTCAAATGTTTTAATGAGGAGCAAATTCTGAACGCAAAAGAAAAGAAGATGAAGAACCTAATTTCTGAAAGCGCAGATTTAGAGGGAGCCCCCACCCTTTTGCATTTCAGAATCCTTAACAACCTTCACCACTCATACCGCCGTCTCCATCTCAACAAACTTACGCTTATGGGGAGGAACGCTTATAACTCCGTTCAGAGCAACGCTTTACAAATATAGAGAGCAGACTCGTTTTCTGCGTCAAGAAGTGGTTTCGTAAATGTATATATTCAAAGGCAAATGTATATCCCCTTCGAAATGGCCACCTTATCCAAGCATCCTTCCTTAAAAGATTAAGGCTAAAACTATCCAACCGTAAATTTTTTCTCATCACAGTGTTGCCCTCCTTGGCTTCAACTGAACTGTGTTTGGTAGAGCGATAATTCCCTATGCGTTCGTATTCAAAAGTTGTACGAAACCTGGCACAGGTGTGGTGGTACTTAAAGGCACTGTTCGCGATAAAAATCGATTTTCTGTTTTCTTGCCTATCTTGAAACCGGTCCCATTCTTATTCCAGTGATGCTTCTAAAATTGTACAAAACCTTCTGGGAATGGGGTTATGGTTCCTCAAAAATTGAGCTAGGGAGGCATGGTGGATGAGTTGGCCGAGGCTGGTGACTTCGGTCTTTGCAGCCAATGTCTTCGAGCTGTCCTGAGTAAAGAGAGAAGTTTAGAATGAAGGGAAGAATGGGGCTTTTCATCGTACACAATCGCTCATCTCACGATCTCGAGTGTCCCATTGTTCACGTCGAGAGGCGGGAAGGGGCCGGACTTGCCCAGAGCGGTGGGGTTTGCCCATTTTTCTAAGACGTTTTGCGGCTCCTGGGTAGCTCTTCGTCCCATTTCTTCGACGCTGTTCTGCTTCTGCGAGCCACGAGAAGCGTTTGGCATGAAAAATTTGAGGATGAAGTTTATCGCGAACAGTGCTTATAAATAAACTTAGAGTTTCCATTTTGTCTATTAAAGTCGTTCCTACCCCGCGTATGTGTACTGAATATTTATTCAAGTGCTGCTCTAAAAATGTCACTTTGAAACCCAACCTCCAACCTCCTTCGATATGGAGACACCTCATCACTGAAATGCTACGGTGTTTCCACATCGAATGAGGTTTGGGTCATGTGTGGGCTTATTACTCATTATCAGTTACGATTTACGAATTACGATTTACGAATTACGAGGAATTTTGAAAATTACGATTTACGATTTACGAATTTACAAAATTCAGTTACGCACAGCCCTGGCTGTCAGTCACGCGCCTCATCTTATATGCGCGAGTTAAAACGGGAAGTTTTCGTCAAATAGTTTATATCAAGATATGAAAACTCCTACACGAAAACACTAGAAATGTACACACCAGTAGCTAGCATTCTTAATTCGAGAAATAAGATTTTTCAACTATAAGAGGATTTTCATTGTACTGTTAGTAGTGACCATCTGCCAAGCTTGCCATCAAAATTCAATTCACACCCTCTTCATCCTGAGAGTTCACCCGAATTCTCGAGCCAAACTTATATAAAAAATTTTGTTCAGAATCTTCAGGTGTGGTTTTCAATATATCGCCCATTCTTCCCGTGAAATTCAGTCTATTTGAATTCAGGTCGGCTCGCGTTGCAAATGACGGAACTCACAAGCTTTGCACAACTCGTCCACCATTTTTGCTGCTCATTTTTTTTGCGATTTTTGAGGGGCCATATTCCGTTTCCAGCTGGCTTTGTACTATTCTAGAGATAGCATCGAATTCAACGTGGGATTGTCTTTGAGGTGAGGGAACAATCTTGGAAGACACTCTGGGTGTACTGTGCATTTGAGATACCACGTGTCCACACTCCTTATCCACGCCATGGACTTGACTTTTTGTAGCAACTTCAAAAAGAAAATTCTGTTCGAGTATAGCTGGAGCACTCGTACTAAATACAACTCAAGGTAGTAGTGGGCAGACATTAAGCATCTTATACTTGTTTGATACGAGCTGATTCCAAGTTTCGAAGCCCCCTGAACTGATTGACGGCACAGCGAGCTGTCGACTGCTCCGATTAGACGTGGTACGCGCTGATTCTCCGTTGTAATACAATCATAGACTCTGCAGTTCAGAAACATCCAGGTAGCCGATGAATGTTGTGATTGGCGGCCACTCTCACCTCTCATCGTCTGACGCGGAAAAATTTGAAATTCAATATGCGTACTGAGTGCACCGAACGCTGTGTGACCGCACTTCATCCAAATATGGAAACATTCTACCAGCCTCAATCTATTAGATTTCTGGAATTTTTTTAAACAGTTTGAATTATTACTGCAGTCAAGGAAATTGCTCCGAAAGATAATTGCAAACCGAACGCAATTGGCAAGTATCTTGTGGAGCAGTGCCTGTGTTCAATCAATCATCACAATAACTTCAGCATCTTTCAAGCATCTTGTTCTTTTCACAACTTCATGTTACACGTGAAGGTGCAAGTATTATTTAGCATTAACCAAAGTGCAAAGTAGGTTATCTCCGATATAGGCGAAGTAAACTGTGCAAGATTTTGAAGGTTATTGCGAAGTACTTAAAGGCACAGGACACCCAAAAAATTATTTTTCAGATCTCATGCTTATCTTAGAGAAAGCCACTCCCTGATCACAACGATATCCCTTAAATCGTTCAAGACCCCCTACGAACGGAGATATGGCTCCTTGAAAATGCCTGCAATCTGAGGGCAAAACGTTGGTGGACGAGTTGTCTCAGGCCTGTATTTCTCTTCATTCGTCATCGCTGCACGAGAGCAAAACAGGATGAGAAGATAGACCGGCAATGGACTGAAGAACAACTACTTGTTGAAATTCATTCATCCATCGAGCCGCTATCGAGTTCGAAAATCTGTTAGGAGGTCGGGCCTGTGGTGGTGAGCGAAGGGGGTCGGGCCTGTGGTGGTCGCTTATATCTCGCTCATTTGGAGGAATTGAGATCTCGCACCTGGCAGGTGTTATATAGGAGGGCTCTACTACACAATCAAATGAAAAATACAAAATTCATGTCTGAGGGTGTACTGTGCCTTTCAGAGCTTTTGACAACCTCATACCATTTTTCCTTCATGCAAGGGTTGAATCATCAACTTCGGGTGAATCATGTGATCGGATTCTTTTAAGGCCCCAAAATCTGACCTCCGTCTAATTTTCATATTGCTAATTTGTTTCTACGTCATTAATTTTTCCAATTTTTTTTGTCAATGCCGGCTAGATCGGGGGCTTACTTACAAATATCGACTTCTCAGATCGGTTACCTCTTCCATTCTCGGATTGACATTTCTCGGAAGCGAGTGAAGCCTGACTTCTACTTTAGGCTAGGGATACTGTTTTTATACATTTTATCTCAAAAAGGGAATCACTGGTAGCTCAGCTCACAGTGTACCTTGCGAATGTACCATTACTGACATCTCGTCGAATCTCTGTCAAAACACTCTTATACACTGCGACGCATAAGTATAGCAACACCTTCGACACAGGCGTATCATATGTTGGATCGAGGTTTTGGATATTGGGGAGAGTCTCTATGTTTTCTACTACGACGAAAACCATGGATCAAGTGGTATGACCAGAATCTGCTCATTTCGTCCTTAGTTATAGAAAAGACTCTGTATTCCGCATAAATATAGCAACACTTCAGCAGCATGGAAATATTTCATGACGATCGTTAGAATGAGCCATTTCCACATGTATTTTCATGATACTGCTTCAAGATGATGCTATTCGTCCATTTTCCCGGTGGTCTTCACCTGCCTTCTGTTGGGAGAGGTCAAGTTCACTCCTTCCGTAATGATGGACTTGAATTTCGATAAATTTCCAGCCAGCTAGGACGACCAGCTGAATGTAATTCCATATTTCTGCTGAGTCCTGACTCGCTCAACGTCTTTGGTTGTCCAGACGTCTCATGGAGCATGGGAAGCGAGACATTACACGACGATTTCCCAAAAACAGAGCTCCGGCCCCGCCGACTCCTTACGAATAGTCGGTGTGTTTCTCGGAAAATAAAATTCCCTACTGAAAAAAACCACTGCGACAGCATTGTGGGGTCTGAAATGAAACAATCTCACCGCATTCAACGTTTTCACGAAGTCGCTAGACTTGAGCATGCACGATCAAACATGAGCAGGAACTTGGGAAACTTCAGTGCTTAACGCAACAAACCTATTTCAAAGCACCTTTTTGGCCTTGTTTAAAGAAATTCCAAGCTTGCTATCGATGACCAAGATGTGCATGATTTGACAAGCGGCGACTTTGTTGCGTGGAGCACTCAAGTTTTCTAAGTTCCTGCTCATGTTTGATCGCGCGGGCTCGAGTCGAGCAACTATGTGAAAATGTTCTGAGCGATGAGATTGCTTCACCTTAGAGTCCACAGTGCTTTCGCAGAGGATGTTCTAGTAGGAAATATTTTTTGCCAAGAAACTCAGCGACAATTCGTAGTTAGTCGTTGAGACCGACACCGTCTCACTGGGAACTCGTCGAGTAATCTCTGAGAGAATCCTTCGCGATCGTTTACGGAGAGAATCCACTCGGTTTCTGGTTGGGGCCGAGAGGATACTAGCATGGCGCTATCGCGGAACGATCGCAAGATTCTGCCAGTCTCAAACCGAGAGCGTGCCGCGTTCGTTCATCGATGCCCCCACCGTGCTCCACCGCGGAACCGCTATGAATCGACCTCGGGGCTGTAGCGGAACGATCGCGATATTCTACCAGTTACAACCTGAGGGCGAATCGCGTGTATACATCTATGTATTTGTATTATAGGTGTTGCTTCGCGGAACAGCGCTGAACTGAGCCCGGAACTATCGCAGGATTCGGCCAGCCTCCACCCCTGATCGTACCGCATTCACGCCCTCTCGGTGTTTCAGCCGAACGAGTGTTGCCTACCAGATCAACACGAAGCTATAAGGTATTGTCAGTGCCGTATTTCGCGCTGCTTTACAAATCTGCACAGCATGAGAGCGCGGAACCGCGGGGAGACTATCACGGTACCATCGCGAATCGCGAGTTCACCACGGTACCAGCGCAGTAAACTTGGTAAAGATCGCGGAACAGTCATGTTATGAGCACGAGAAAGCCAACAGATAGGTCGATTGGGTAATTATCGCGGAGCCGAAACGGATCGCTGGACTAGGGGGAAACGAACACGGTACCATCGAGGATCGCGGGAGCATCACGGTGCTAGCGGGAAAAATTCTACCAGAGATATCTCGCTTCCCAAGCTTCACGAGACGCCTGGGGGACCAAAGACATTGAGCGATTCAGGATCCAGCAGAAATTTGGAACTACATTCAGCTGGTCGTCTTAGCTGGCTGAGAACCCATCGAAATCCAAGCCCAGCATTATGGAAGGAGTGATCTTGAGTTTTCCCGTCAGGAAGCAGATTAAGTCCACCGGGAAAGTGGACAGATATAATCATCTTGAACCAGTTTCATGAAAATATACATGAAAACGACTCTCTGGTGATCATCGTGAGATATTTCCATGTTGCTCAAATGTTGCTACTGTTTTGCGTCGCGCGAAATACGGACTTTTTTCTGTAAGTAAGGGGGAAATGGGCAAATTCTGGTCATACCACTTGATCCATCGCAATCAGTCGTAGCAGAACATATAGCAAATCTCCCTAATAACCAAAACTTCAATCCAACATAGTGTTGCTATACTTATGCGTCGCAGTGTATCAATATCTTTCGTAATTCTTATGCCGTATGCTATATCAATATCTCTCAATGTTATCGGACGATATATCTCATCAGCTCCCACTCATCGGTGCCTACTTATATTCATAACGAATTTCTCAGACTGAGCTTTCAAAATTTGGGTGAAGGTTCCGAAATGAAGAAAGGAGTCTTTGAATTCAGGGTCTAGCAGATTTTTTTCGAGCTTCCCTTTCATTAAGTCCTGCTTTATCATCCAATCTTCAATCTGACAAGCTGTTTCAAAGGCGGCTAACGATAAAACACCGTACTATAGTTTTTGATTTCTTTTTGAGTAGGCAAGTCTAAGAAGTAGAGGATAATCTGGAGAAAGCGCCATAAAAATACCAAATCTTAGAGAAAACCCTATCAATCAGTTTTAAAAAATTCAATTACAATACCCACCCTAAGTTTTGGTAAAAAGGCGAAAAAAACGCGGAAAATCGCTTTTTCCGTCTTTTGGTCATAACTCGCTTCAAAGTGGACGTTTTTCAAACTTGAAGACATTTTTGGAATCAGCAATGATCATTCTTTCTTTTTGACCTATACATGGCTTACTGTCAAACAAGGCATATAGGGTTGACACAATCAATCGAGTGAGAAGTGGGACAATATGAAGTGCTGAAATGTGTGACTGCGTCTCTTCTAGTCTATTCAGCTTGTTTTTGATTTGAGTTTTTTTATTTAACAAATTTTAATTCTTTTAGATTTTTTAAAATTTTGTTCCATCTCTTCTCTGTGTATTATTTATCAGCTATTCATTTCTTTAATTGTTTAAAAACTCTTGGTGTTGTTTGTAACATTCTTTTTTATTTACTCTATTTTTATATGAATTTTCACTATAATTTGAATACTCATACAATTCAATTTCATTCATATTGTTCTTGCTTTACTTAGAAAATGGTATCATTCGGATTTCAATCCTTTTAGCTTTACCCTCAATGCTTGTATCAATATTCGAAATTTCTGGAGTTATTCTCAGAATTCGAAAATAACATTTGTCGTCCTAATTTCAAAAATGTTTTCAAGTTTAAAAAAAGTTATTCCTTGGAGTAGTAATGATACATTTCGCACTCCCGAGAAGTTGAAATTCTTCGAATTTGATGAAACTTCAACCTGAAGAACGTTACCAATCGATTCTTGTAGTATTGCTGACTTCGAAACTGTCTCTATTCCTGGGAAACAGCCAAGATTTACTTTTAAGTTTGCTTAGTCTTGGATGAACTTCGTTCTGGCGATGGTCCCCGTTCATCTTCCCCGTATCTCCACTCCTTCCACCCTATCTCTCTCCCTTTCTCTCGACGACCTGACGCACTCCTCACCCGAAAACAGTCCCCCGAAGTGAACTGAATTCGCGCAGCGGGGATGGATTGGAGAGTCAGACCACCCAGCAGCCAGCGCGCGCGCCCGCGGCGCGTCACCGCATTGATTAATCTCCCAAACGAAAGGTCTGGCTCAACCAATTGACGGCTCGTCGTCAAATGCTCATATGAATCATTCAGAACAAGGAATAGGGTCGGAATATGGAAGTTTTTCTTGGTTTTTCCGATATTTTATGAAATCCACATTTAATCAATAAATGTAAGAATTGCAGAGCTTTTAGGGGTTCTAGTAATTACAATATCTTCGGCCTTAATTTTGTACGTGGGGCAGGGGGCGGGGGGGGGGGGGTAATTGGGGCGCCGAGCGCGAATATGAGGTCTATTTTAAGTTTGGAAGAGGCTCGCTCATTGCGGTGGACAGGCGGCGTTCGCGACAGAACCGGCTAAAGGGGTTTCGATCGTGCGTCTAACGTCGTAGCCCCATCCATTCACTAGACTTCATTCTGAGAAGAGACCATATGTTTACTCTGATCTGATTGTAAGCTCCACAAAAACGCACACGGAAGAGACCCCTACTAGAATTAATAAAAGCGTGGGCAAACCCAGATCTCCCAGTTGCGCCAGTTTGAAAATGCCTAAACCTGATTCTGTCGGAGAAGAGCTCATCTCCATTGGGTTTTTGGTTAGGTTTAAACAAATATAGTTCTTTCGATATGTGAATCTCATCCCTTGCTCTTTTTAAAATTGGTAGCCGACTTCCGTTTCAGGTTTAGCACCCTAAAAGAATTCCTTGAGGTTTGACAGCTAACAATGCTTAACCATCTTAAATTTTTAAAAAATAAAAAAAGGTATTGCTGTCTTTGAATTATTTCTTCCAATTCTCTCCACATTTTTGGGGCATTCTTCGGAAATTGAAAGGCCAAACTCAATCAGAGATAGGTTAATCGAAAATCGAAATTCCGCCTATCCCTGGTCCCTAGGAAGATGGTTAGAATCTACGCAGGCTCGTGGGATCACAGTGATGCTCATCAGTGGTGTGCGTAAATGAAATCTCAAATTTCGTAAATCGTAAAACGTAATTACGACAAAACCAGCGTAAATCGTAAACCGTTAATCGTAAATCGTAAACAGCAATCAATAACAATAACCACTAAAAACATGATTAATGTGGTGGAACAAGAGAAACTACGTACTGTGCTTATCTGGGCCAAATTCAGGTCCGCAATTGCGTCTCGACACGCTCTGCGGCAGCACGCTCCCGAGTCAGAAGAGCTTCCAGCGCAGCAGCCGCCGATCTGCTGACTCTAGGTGGGTTTTGGAAACTGCAAACTAAAAAAATTGAAGAAAAATGTATAAAAAAGCCACAGCGAGTCGGCTTTGGCGCTGGAAACCCGACTGACTCGAGCGCTTGCGGCCGCAAAGCGTGTCGAGACGCAATCGCGGACCTGAATTTGGCCCAGATAAGCACATTACTGTCCATTGTTTCACGTACTAAGTACATATTAAGTTGCGTTCAGTATTTGACAGCTAACCATGTTTAAGGTGTATGGTACACTTGATCGCTATCATAAGCGACAGGCATAAAATCTAGCACAAATCGCGCGGGACCTGCATCGGAGCAGCGGCATCGGTTGCCGTAGGAACATTTATGGCGCGTCAGCCGCAGCGACGTGTCGCGGAGGACTGACATACTTCAAATGTGCCGAAGTCTGTCGCTCTGCAGCGCACTGTGAATGCGACAGGTTTAAAGAGCGGGAGCTCCGCGACAGCCGGTCGCTGTCGCCTCCGCGACAGCCGGTCGCTGTCGCTGTGCAGAGCAACTCCTTCCCAGATCTTGAGAAAACCGCAAATCCGATTCAGCTGTCCGCGTATCTGCTGGGCCACAGAGACACAGGTATACTCGTGATGCCTCTCCTGAAACGCTAACGCCGTTGCAAGCGTTAAGCCAAAATCACTGTATCTAAGCGATTCTCAACAGCCGAATTTGAGAACTTCTCCCATTTGCTTGCGGAACCGCAACACCGATTATACATACAGTCCGCAGGGATCGCACTCATATGCTGTACATTATGTACTTCGAGTTCCCTACTGAAGGCTGGCTCAAACTCGGTGCACGTACGTTAAAAATTATGGCACCGAGCCTGCAGAAACCTTCCATAGAGATCGCAAAGTATCAGTCCGATCCGTGCCAACTCTATATTATCTAGAGAACAGTATCGGTCACCCAGCATAGGCTATTTTTTTGTATATCCGCTGAATCACTTGCAGAATCGTAGCTTTATGGTGACGATACGGTAGATTCCCAAAGGAAACGTAAGCAAAAAAAGTCGCTTTCTAATTTTTGCCGCTTTGTGTTCGTCCCCATAGTTTAGTAAAGAATGTAGCCAACGCGCCCCACCGGACGCTCGCATTAGTGAGAGATAACGGTTCCAGAAAAAGGGCGAAGATGAGCGTTTAAACTAGCAATGGCGCCTTTCAGAGTGCCCGTTTGCTGCGGATGAAGAGAAATCAACTAGAGGAAACGATTTTTTAGCTTCAAACTTTTGGAATTAAAAAACGAATCCACGTGATGATTTTCGTCAACTCTGAGTAGCCGTGATCTACTCAAAAGGCGGGCCAAGTGCACTATTTGAAGAAATTTTTTAATTGATTAGACTGCCTCGCTCGATGTTTTGACGCTAATCTAGTTATGGGAATCAGGAAAGTTGATCTTCATGAAAAACTCGAAAACGAAGTTCCTCGTGAAGAGTGATTTTAGATTGTATTACGTCGTAGGCGACAGCTAGTGAGACGTGCGCGGCGAGCAACGCGGATCTGTTAGCCAGCGCCTCCAACTCCGACCGTGTGTCCCGCGTTACTCTGAGAAAATCCCCCGCGATCGTTCACGGATAGAATCCACTCGGTTTCTGGTAGGGGCCGACAGGATACATACTAACATGGGGCTATTGCGGAACGATCGCGAGATTCTGTTGGTCTCAAACCGAGAGAGTACCGCGTTCGTTCATCAATGCTCCCGCCGTGCTCCACCCCGGAACCACGAGGAATCGAGCCCGGGGATGTCGCGGAATGATCTCGAGATTCTACCAGTTACAACCTGAGGGCGAACCGCGTCTATGCTTCTATGTATTTTGGGTGTTAAATCGCGGAACAGCGATGAACTGAGCCCGGAATTATCGCGGGACGATCGCGAGATTCGTCCAGCCTCCACCCCTGATCGTACCGCATTCATGCCCTCTCGCTGTTTCAGCCAAACGGGTGTTGCTTATCAGATCAACACGAAGCTATAATGTATTGTCCGTGCCGTATTTCGCGCTGCTTTACAAATCTGCACAGTATGAGAGCGCGGAATCGGGATTAAACGATCACGGTATCATCGCGGATCACGGGTGCATCACGGTACTAGCGCGGTAAACTTGGTAAAGATCATCATGGTACGAGCATGAGAAAGTCACCGGATAGGTGGATTGGGTAACCATCGCGGAACGGACGCGGATCGCGGGACTAGGGGGAACCGAACACGGTACCATTGCGGATAGCGGAAGAATCACGGTGCTAGCGAGAAAGGTTCTCTCAGATTTATAATGATAGAATTACGTTAAAGAATGTTAAAGGGATCGTGCTGTAGTAACACGCCTGGGTTGGCTCCATCTCCTGATCAAAATATTAGTATACGCAAAGTTGGATTAGAGCAGGCCAATCGGAGATGTCTTGTGATTTACTTCCATTGCATGTATTTTTATTTACGAAAAATTACGATTTACGGTTCAAAATGTCGTAAATCGTAAACCGTAATTACGAGACCAAAAAACACCGTAAATCGTAAAATCGTAAATCGTAAACCGTAATTACGCACACCCCTGATGCTCATATGGTCCCGTTGTGGATGTTTTTTTTGTTACAGATCGAGGAATCAAAGTTATTTGGTTGTACTCGTATTTAATGATTTATATCCGCATTTGACGAAGAGCCGTCGAGAGGTTGAGCCACACCTTTCGTTTAGGAGATTAATCAATGCGGTGACGCGCCGCAGCTGCGCGCTCTGGCTGCTGGGTGGTCTGACTCTCCAGTCCATCCCCGCTCCGCGAATTCAATCCACTTCGGGGGACTGTTTTCGAGCGGGGAGTGCGTCAGATCGTCGAGAGAAAAGGAGAGAGATAGAGTGGAAGGAGTGGAGATACGGGGAAGCCGAAGGGGTACCATCGCTACAACGAAGTTCAACCAAGACTAGGGTTGAACCAAAAAAAACCAAAACTAAAACTGAATTAAAAGTAGTAGTAAACCTTCACTGTTTCCCAGGTATAGAGACAGTGACAAGGTCAGCAATACGACAAGAATCAATTGGTGATGAAACACCAACAAATATTAAACAATTAACTAAATGAATAGCTAATAAACAATACACAGAGGTGAAATTGAATTAAATTTTAAAAATAAAAGATGTAAAGGAATTAAAATTTGTTAAATAAAAAAACCCGAAATCAGAAACTGAAGTTGGATAGACTCGAGGAGACACAGTCACACATTTCAGCATTTCATATTGTCCCACTTCTCACTCGATTGATTGTGTTAACCCTATATGCCTTGTTTGAGGGTAAGCCATGTGTAGATCAAATAGAAAGAATGATCAATGCTGATTCCAAGAATATCTTCAGGTTTAAAAAACGTCCCCTTTGAAGCGAGTTATGACCAAAAGACGAAAAAACCGATTTTCCGCGTTTTTTTCGCCTTTTTACCAAAACTTAGGGTGGGTATTGTACGCTTCCTTGGTGAGTTTGGTGCAACGCTGACTTCCGGCAGTCCAAGCGGGGGAAATCGTTTTGCTCTTCTGAATTCTTACGTTATAGACCTTGTTCTTTTTCTGAAGATTAGGAGTATTCGTAAGTTACATTCGTAAGTTAAGAAACTGCTCCTTTGGTGAATTAAACGGTGGAAAACTTATATCACGTGGGCGGGGTGGTCCAATGAGCCGGCTGGTCCATGGGATTTTCACCCACTTCCTGGCCGTTTTTCGTCATACTTCAGTCCCGGCTCTTCTTACAGGGACCCAAAGGTTGCGTTTCTTCATGAAAAAAGCACGGAGCTTGAGCAAACGCGGCGCTGCTTCGATGTCGTTTTGCAATTAATCATGTGTACCTCACTGCATATCAGTTGTTACTGACCCACTATTCCTATTATTTTTTTGTCAAATTAGCAGTCGCCAACTTTCTTAACTTCGAAGTAGTAAGTTTAAATCTATAGCACACAATGTATTTCGGGAGCTGCAGTCTATTTGTGCTCCACCGCTCTTGCAGTGGCAGCCAAAAAAACGTTTTCCGAATAGTTCACAACCTGTTCCCTTTCTCAGACTTTTTATTATTTGTCCGTCATTTGATGTTGTTACAAAAGGTGACGTCTCCTCTCAGTCCACCACTCCGTTTTCGTCTTTTCTCTTTGATTCCTTGGCTAATGACGAATCGTCATATATGAGGCTGTCCTCATAAGAATCGAGATAGATAGGAACACAAAAACAAATTTGCCGTTTTTATATTTCATATCAATAGCTTAGGTGCTCGCTTCTAGAATTCTCTGTAAAATTTTCGAAAGATTCTTTGAAATTCCAAAGTTAGGCATCTTTTGAACATTCCTTTGCATAGATCCTCATTGTAAACAAATTCTTATGGTAAAAAAATTCAATGAGATGTAATCAACTACGAGAAATCGCGCCGCGCTCCGTGATTTTTTCTTGAATATTCTCTGAGCACAGGTTCTGCAGATAGAGACTAAGCTCAAAAGATGCGTCTTGGTTGTTTAAGCTTATGGAAAATTTAAAATCAAAAAATCGGAAGGCACAAACGACCTCATTTTTTGATCGATTGACTCTAACAGGCGAAAAACCCTCGTGCAAGAGGTCGCTCATGCATTCCATCGCTCAAAAAGGGGTATTATAGTAGCTTACTACGTGGAATCGATTGGTGTTGACAGAATTGTGAAAATATCCGCCCTATAACAATTTATTCTCTCATTGTCTCGTAGATTGAGTCCTTCTGATTCTCACCACGCTCAGAATATGCGCCGTAGTTGTTTCAGTCAACCCGTAATAGAAAACCATAAAAAGGAAGGCGCAAACAATCTGACTTTCTCGAGCGAAGTGGGCGCGCGTTATGCGCGGCATGCTGTGCTTATCTGGGCCGGATTCCGGTCCACAATTGCGTCTCTACACGCTTTGCGGCCGCGCGCTTCCGAGATGGAAGTGTTCCCGGCGCCGCAGCCGCCGACCTGTTGACTCCAGGTGGGTTTTGGAAACTGAACAAATCGGAGAAAACTGTATAAAAAAAGCCACATCGAGTCGGCTTTGGGGCTGGAAACTCGACCGACTCGAGCGCGTGAGGCCACAAAGCGTGTCGAGACGCAATTGCGGACTGGAATTCGGCCCGAAGAAGCACAGAAGGCGTGGATTTTACCGCGCGAGCGCCAACGCATGGATCTCTGGATCGAGTCATAGTGAGAAATTGCTCGCATGTCTTGCAACTATAGCAAACCAGTGTTAATTGCGACGCGGCCAAACACATTTCTTGACTTGACTCGGTTGATCACACTGGATCAACCCTTCGAGTAAGGCTCCCGTCATAGTCGGCCGATCAGCTGCAGCCACCCCGGCCGATTCGTATGCAATGCATTGACACTCAATTGGAGAAATCCCCCCGATGAGTCCGGACTCCGAAGTACACCCTCACGCCGCGTCCTGTCCCGTCCGAGTCCGTCCCAGTCGAAACGTATGCAATGCATTGCCCACTCAGTTGGGAAAATCTCTCCGATTAGTCCGAAGTGCACCCGCCTAGTCCGTCCTGTCCCGTCCGTGTCCGTCCCGGTCGATACTTGTGCAATACATTGAGGTGGAAAATCCCCAAGTTGTCGCCGGACAGCGCCATCCGCAGAGTACTCGAGTGCGCCCGCCTTATCGATTTGCACTCAGCCGACATACAAGGGACGACGCTGGATTACAAGGGACGGGAGAAGACGGCGCAGTTCGGCTTTTAGCCGACTTTGACGGGGGCCTAAGATAGTTTCTTTGCCGCTATCGCCGCGCTGGACTATCCGCCCAACAAGTTACTTGACTACTTGAATGCCTTGGAACTGCTGATTCTACGTGAGAATGGCCAGACTCTTGAGACACTTGAGGTTTCATAACATTAGATTTCGAATTGGCCATCATTTATGTGTTGCCTGTTGGAATCGTTAACCTAGCGATGTTTTCTAGTGTCATAATCATCACGTCTACGATAGACAATATAAGAAGTTCGTTCTGAGTTGAAACAGTTTTGCACATGGCCTTTTAAGGTTACTTCAATTCACGCAAAATAAAATCTCTGTAGTTTAACATCAGATTTATGTTTGTAGAGCTAAGAAATTCAAGAACAGTTCAAACGTCAAGCTGTGCTCCCTGCCTTTCGCGCATCAAAATGACCCCATTATAATCGTTCCAAAATATCAAAAAACAATTATAACAGAATGAAGAAGGATGTTCATTTCTTCCATGTTTAGCTTCAAAGCTGACAAAGCCTGGTCCGCAGAAGAGGCGGAAGAGGGGCGCTGTGGAAGACGAGGAGCAAGAATAGGATGCGAGCGGCGCAAGAGCGTTTGACGACGTACAAGAGGTGTTATTCAAAATAACGACGTGCTCTTCCTGACATAACACCGCTAGTGTAGGTAATGTGAGCCCTTGGGCATTCCTAAAGAGCATTCGATTTTGATTGTCCACAGTAGCGAGCAGGGTTTTCTTCGTCGAAATTCTAATTATATTTCACGAAGGACCGTCCCTTTGCTGCTGGTTATAGTCGCAATTCATAAACCTTAGAATTACCTTGAAGGTAGCCTAGTAATGTTTTTCCATAAGAGTCCAATACGCCTTCTTTTTGATTGCAATGAACATCTCGTCGTGTTTTTTTTTCAGCTATACAAAGTCAGGGAAAATATGACCTTAGTAAAGAATTTATGATTTTGATATCACAGTTTATTCTAAATGGACTGGCAATTGATTCCTCGTAATCATTTAGTACCCTAGGCATATTGCGCGCGATGGATTGCATGAGCTCCTTTGAGATTGCATGAGTTTTTCGACCGAGCGCCGACTTCGATCGAGAAAATCAGATTGTTGTAACTTTCTTTTTCTGGATTTCTATAACAGACAGACTGAAACGACTGCGGCGCCTCTTTTGAGCGTAGTGACAATCTGCAGGAGGAAATCTCCGAGGCAATGAACGAAAAACAAATTCTGATAGGGTGCATATTTTCATAATTCTGTCAACACCAATCGATTTCACGTAATCAGCTACTACTGTATCCATTTTTCGCGAAACAGAATGCATGCCCGAGGGTTTTCGCCTGTGAGGGTCAATCGATCGCAAAAATGAGAAAGCTCATTTTTCTTAGTTTTTTCAACGTTAGGGTTGCGCTAGGCCCCGCAGCTGCCGATCTCCACCGAAAAACCAGACATGGTTTTTATCGTGGCCACTGCTTTTAAGTAAGTTAGTTGTGCCCTTCAATGTATGTTACTGAGGAAAACATGTAACTAGGGTTGAAACTTCTGAGCGGGTGCAGGGCACTCAGCATTCGAGAAAGGATTGGAAGATGCAGCTTCCAAGAATGGAAAGGGGTTCTACGGAGTCTCTAAGGAAGCGATGACTTATAACGCTATCAGATATCTGATATTGGGCGAAATTTTGTCTTTAATCAATAAATTTTGAGTGCCTCCCTCCCTCAACAAGTTGGCACTCATTGATGGATCTCTGAAGAAATCGATTCCTGAATCAATCTACTGGATGGAAGGCGTTGTAAGCTGTGATTTTCCTATGTGGAGGTAAAGGAGGACAGCTTGAGAAATCGGTTACCTACTAATTCCCAAATAAATCCCTTTATTTGCTTGCTTTTCGCAGTCGTAATATAACAAGCGTAGATGCGAAGCGGTGGTCTTTCGAAAAGTTAAATTATGAAAATGGAGAAAACATTATCAGAAGCACACCACTTCTCTGATAGTGATACAGCACACTGCGAATAACAGGGTAGTGCAGGTTAGATTTTTGGATCAAATCGCTAAAACATTCTTTCGATGAAGTGGGATAGGGAATGTGGTTAACAAGTTGGTCACCTACTGCTTATCAAATCAAATTATAACAATTGGCTTATCGTGAAGATTTCTCGTTGATATGGCACACTACTCAATCTCAAGAAAAAAGTGATCCACTCTAGCTAAACGGGTTTTTACAGCTAAAGCGTTTTGGTACTGGCTGAAACGCTCCAACAAAAAGGAACATTAGGAAAGTAGAATGGGCAGTCTACAAAGATTTAGAAGCGAATCTTGAGAACCGATTTCCGTGGGTATAATTTTTGATTCTCAGAAACAAACCGTTCTGGTATTTTACATGGCAGAACCCTAAGGTCTTCGAAGAAAGACTCCCGTTCGGATAAGAAGGTTTATGTGTTGCTATGCCGATTATAATTGCACTTGCTCTGAACAGCAAAACGCAATCCAAGATGACCAGTCGATAGCACAATAGTAGCGTCTTTTTCCCAAGTGCGCATACGGGCAGGACCAATGCACCCGAAATCGTTTTTTTCCGCGCCGGAGCCTGTCGGTTCTTCCACCAAGTCTGATGGGGCCATAACGACTTTGAAGGGAACGTGCGGCTCCTTCTAGAACACTCACGTAATTGGACGCGTCAAAAACTAGTGAGAACTACATACCGTATTCGAACCATGTTGATATCCAGATCATGCAGTCTACACGCACTTCTTTTACAGTCTCCTACCCCTCGCAGCCACTTCTTGTTTTTCTAAACTCATCGCCGCCAAGCTGCTTACTCAGGGATGCGGCTTGAATCCTTAGTTATGAATCGATATATTCGAGAAGACCTTTCGGAAATCACAACAGGACTACCACTAATGGACACCTTCACCAAACTAGAACGTTCCAGAAGGAACAGTTGTACGCAGAAAAGTCGGCGAAAAGCCGCTTACACTCCGCTGGTATCGCTGTGGGACCTAACAGTAGAAAATTTGCCGAATTCGTGAAGCTGATTTTTTGTGGGTGACATTTGTCAAAATTCTGCAAAAAAAGCGAAATCAGCATAGAGGTCTCGAAAAACAAATGTTTATGCAGTATCTGTGCGATTGAAAATGGAAACATTGATGGAATCACTTTCAAAAGACGCTCCGAATTTCTCACAGTCTACGGCAACGGAAAAAAGCGCCTGTGCACCTTTTTCCCTTAAACATTGAGCTGGGAAAAAAGCACGTTCGGTTTTTTTCAAAAAGCTTTAATTCAAGAAGAAACGATAATTATAACAAAAAATAGACCAGTTATGAATTCGCAGCTACTGTTTACACCTCCCTGCTCTCGACCGATCTGTTGATGCCGTTCCGCCAAAAATTGCCCGCTCTGGTGTCGGAGAAGTTGTTGAGCCAGTTCTTAAAGGCAGTGTCCACGATAAAAACCATGTCTGATTTCTTGGTTGAGATCGGCAGCTGCGGGGCCTAGCGGAACCCTAACGTTGAAAAAACTGAGAAAAATGAGCTCGGAACGGTCCCCTACGGTCCCAAATTTGTATACCCATCAGCTCGTCACCCCAGACGCACATTCCACCCCCACCGACGTGAACAAATGAATGCTCGAGCTTGTGCTCGTCCACCATGTTTCCTTAGCTCAATATTTGAGGGACCATAACTCCGTTGACTGAAGGTCTTGTGCGATTTCAGAGGTATCATTGGAATCAGCATGGGGCCCTTTTCAAGATAGGCGGAGAAACAGAAAAAACGATTTCTATCGTGAACACTGCCTTTAAGGTCCACTTCGCGGCCGAAAATAACACCTCTCATTTGATTCGACATGAAGCTTAAGAGGTGATATTCGGTTTGCGCAAGGTCCGGAGAGTACGGTGGGTGCTGAAGAACCTCCCATTCGAGCTCATGGAAAGCGGCTTTGATGTCTTGTGCAGCATGGGGTCTGGCGTTGTCTTGGAGCAAGATGACTTGACCTTGTCGATCAGGTCTTATCAGTAGCATAAACTCATTTACGCGGCGCAGTTGGAAAGTTTGGAGCACCCTGTTTACCGCTGCGTTCCTATCAAGCATTTCCTAGTGTAATGTGAATCCCCAGTCCCACCAAACGCAAATTGTGAACATTTTCGTGTTGAGATCTTTTTTGACTTGGCTTCGGCTCGTCTCCTGGAGTCCCATATTCCTTTATTTGCTTTATATTAATTTACAGACATTATTTCTCATCTTCCAAGACCATTTGGTACAAAAAGCACTGTTTATGACCGCATGCTGCTGGATGGTGCGCGAGGTGCTGACCAGCGATGTGAAGGGTATTGTATTTCCAAGAATGAAAAAAAAGAAAGTAAAAATATACGAAAAACAAATAACAAAGACTTGTAGAGCAGAAAAAGCACTTTCTAATGAATATGAACATTATGCTAAATGAACGAGCAGGTCATTTAAACAAAGCTCTGAAAAAACTGAACAAACTTAGGTTGCGCCATAATCAACGACAAAGTTGTAGCTTTCCACTGGATTCTCAACAAAAAACTTCAGGAACGCTGAAAAACATTAAGTTTTCCCTAACGCGCAAACATAAACTTGACCTAGAGTCTTTGCCATGGATATACACTGGATCAACAGAATTTTTTTTCAATTTTCTGTAATTCTCCAATTTTCCGTGTTACTCCTTCTTGCATTCATGATAAAGCCTCTAGGCGCATTGATAATATGTGGTGTGGGGGAAAATTACGGTTTCCCAACGTTTAGGGTATTTTTTCTTTTGAAAAACAGAAAAAAAAAGTACAACTATGCCGTCGAATATGGCGCAACCTACAGTGTGCTTGGTGGAAATACATAACTGCACAACCGGGGTTTTCCTTTGCAGTAGACTGTCTCTGCAATACGACTTGGGTGAGTCCCCTATTCATGCCACAATGACATCGCAGACGTTTCATTCGTGCCGGTGTATAACTAGGGCCCTACACTCAACAACACGCTCAGTGCTGCGGAAGTGCATTGGAAGGAATTTTGTATGCTGATTCTTGAATAAATAGCAGGACATGAATTTCGCATTCGTATTTCTCCATAATCTGTGACCTCGAACCATTTAGGGGGTATCTTCCGAGACGAGTGGCAGGTTGAGGGTACCTTTCACTACTTGTCGTACCCCCTCATGTATTCAACACTAAACCTCCAGCTTTTCTCCAGAACCCACACAGAACTCTGCTGTAACATTCATTTCTTCCATTGCGCAGAGTGACGCACATACATATTAGGGTGGCGATGAGTGTCCATTTGGTTTTTGTTTCTTTGCCGGTGATGCGGATAACAGTGTCGTAAAAATTCTGCAGGTATAAAAACATAATCGCTTTCTGTGCACAGTAAAAAATAAGCCTTTTTTTGCATGAAGTTTACGTCATTTGCTACAGAGCAATATTCTCTGCGCATGTATTGGCTATAAGTGCTGCAGATATTTATTACAACACATTACAGTATAGTATCATCTATTGTTGACGTGAAAGCTGTTTGAGAAAAGCACCAATCATACATGTGTGTTTGCGTGAAATTTAGATACATACCTTTCAGTGGGTATGGCATCCTCACGCACATTCGAGTTGCTTTGCATAGTCCTGCTCGGACTAGGCCAAATGTGCATCATGACTGGTTACGACACTCAGGTACATACCCTTTGTTTTGGAGTAAAATTGGCTTTGTTCCTATGCTCGCGTGAGTGTAGCCAGAGAGGCGGCGAGGTATGTAGTGTGCAAGTTCTCCCTTTGCGTCGCTGAGTTCCCTGTTTGAACGAGTCTTGAAAAAGGCCTAACACTTTTTTGAAATTACATATTTTCGTGTACTTCGACGAGGAGAGCATGGCAACCTGCGTACAAACTACATAGAGGCATTTTTAGTCGACAACTTGTTGTGTTCCCCTCAAAGCTGCAACATCGCGACTCTGCGGCAAAAAGGAAATTTTCGTTTTCTTAGCCCCTCCCGACTTTCGGCAAATTATTAGTGCTAGCAGGTCTCTCTACTACAAACTCTGGTTACAGCACTGCAGCCCACCGCATCGCATCAGCAGTCTCTCAAAATGCTGTTCCGTTCAGCGCCAATTACAATAGTTTTGACGTCCGGACTGAGCAATATTTCCCAGAATGCTCCATTAGGTCCAAAAACATGAAAATATATGAAATTTTTTTGTGCAAAATTGTCACGTGGGTGGGCTCCCAGATATTGTGTAAATTCCATCTTCCAAGAAATAAAGGTTAATTGATTCTTACTATTAGATTGAGAACCTAAGAATCTGCTCTAGCCAAAACTGAACAAAGGAAATGCCTCTGCGCACTATTCTCAAAGACATCGCACGCAATGTCAAAAAAAAATTAATTAATGGATCTAAGGGTTGGGACCAGGGGTGTGCGGAAATTTCTGTTTTCTGATTTCTGTTTTCTGGCCGTTTTGGCCTTTCTGTTTTCTGATTTCTGTTTTCTGAAAAATCTGCAAAAAACAGAAAAAAATCAGAAAAAATGAACGAAATCCGGATCTGTGGAACAGCGCAGCTTATTTAGTCCTTTACGAGGTACTATTTGTATTCAATGTACGATTGCTGTTAAGGGCAGGGTTCGCGATAAAAAAGTTTATTGTGGTATCTTTTTGAGAAGGTAGGCCTGGTCATCACAAAAGTGAAAATAAGTGGAAAGTCGGAGAAAAAACGCTCAAAAACAAGCTATTGCTGGGTCTCAGCCCGCCCACGAATAACTAGATTTCTACAATTGCTTGTTTTGTCGTCTTTTATTCTGCAGTTAAAGTAGCTGCTAGACATCGCGAGACTACTAACTTTTTTAGCGGCAAAATAGAAGGCGGAAAATATGCATTTATAAAAAACCTGTTAGTTGGGGGTGTGCGTACGCCTACCATTTAGCCGTTCTTACTTGCTTTTCTGCGTTTTCCATGCAACTTGTCACTTATTTTTACTTTTGTGATGGCCAGACCTGCATTCTTATTAGGAAATTTCAACAATCGTTTTTACCGGTAACCCTGCTAACGCACTCGTAGGGTAGTACTTTGGCACAATAGGGTAGCATCAAAGGGAGGAGCACGAATTCAACTTCTCCTTGTCAGCAGCTGCTGCGGTTAGTTGTTCGCAGCAGCTGCTGCACACAGCGAGGGTCTGAACCCGATGTCTGTCCCAGGATGCAACCCTTATTGTGCTGACGTTCTACCATACGGGTGAGTTCTCTCAGAGTTTTGGCCGAGCAATAGCCGATAAATTACCACAAAATGCCTGATTTTGGCGCAGTAGCCGAGAACAAGGTCGTGTTCAGAGAATAGCTAGTTGCCGCAAAATAGGCGTCAAATAATGGTCGTCGAGAAACAGCCGCGAAAGAATGCTCTCAAAGGGGAATGTAAGACGCATTGTTGAGGCAGGTTTGGATGTCAACACCGCCGTCGGTTCAACTACCCATGTTTTCTCGGTTATTCCTCGATTATTTCGCGAACAACATGGTCGCAGCCCCCTAGCAGCCAAGGAATAATCAAGAAATACTCGAGAATCTGCTCGACAGGATCAGTTGTTGAGCCTATTTCTCGGCCAAGACTATCAGCGTGTCTTTAATGACCTTATATCCGTCATTGACGCGACATTGCTACTACCAATGCCTTACAGGTGATCTGTGCAGTTCCGTGGATATTATATTTTAAGTATGGCAAAGGTATTCAGAATTACAACCTCTCTCCACTTGAAATTTTTTTTAAAACGCAATGAGTATTTTCTGAAATTTTTCTGTTTTCTGATTTCTGTTTTCTGTTTTCTGGCCGTTTTGGCCTTTCTGTTTTCTGATTTCTGTTTTCTGACAAACTCGATTTTCTGTTTTCTGTTTTCTGAAATTTTTTAAAAAATTTCCGCACACCCCTGGTTGGGACTGTCAGTATTGAGAATTGACCAAGAGAAACCGAAAAAAAAACTCGATTCATATTAAGAATCTTCGACGAGTGGGGGTGGGTTCAGGAACTTTTTATGTCTTTTCGCTACGCCAGGTTCAGCCCTGTTCTTGAAGGCACAGTCCAACCTCAGGAATGAAATTTGATATTTTAGTCCGCCTACCGTAAATAGCGACCCTGCCAAGCGCGAGATCTCACTTCGCTCAAATAAGTGAGAAACTACAGGGAAGAAGTCTCTTTCCGCCCACATTACCCATTAAGCTTAACTGCGCACACCGCCTTGGAAAGGCAACGAATAGCTCTGCTATTGTACTGTGCTTATCTGGGCCGAATTCCGGTCCGCAATTGCGTCTCGACACGCTTTGCGGCCGCACGCTTTCGAGTCGGAAGAGTTTCCAGCGCCGCAGCGGCCGATCTGTCGACTCTAGGTGGGTTTTGGAATCTGGAAACAAAAAAAAATTGGAGAAAACTGTATAAAAAAGCCACATCGAGTCGGCTTTGGCGCTGGAAACTCGACTGACTCGAGCGCGTGCGGCCGCAAAGCGTGTCGAGACGCAATTGCTGACCGGAATTTGACCCAGAGAAGCACAGTACATTCTGCCTTTAAGCACAGTCACACGAATCATTTTTCTGTTTGCAAAGATTTTGATTCTCTATTCGGTGCGAAACGTTCGATTGTTTGCTGGGTATTGGGGGCGGGGCCCACTTTTTTCCCTGCAGTTTCTCACTTATTTGATGGATTTGAGATCTCGCGCTTGGCAGGGTTGCTATACACGGAGGGCGGACTATAATATCAAATTTTACCTCTGAGGTTGGACTATGCCTTTAAAGGCACAGTCTAACCACAAAACCGAATTTTCGTTTACCTGCATATCTTGGAGGAAATTTCATGCTAATCACAATGGTGTCTCTAGAATCACTCAGAACCCACTACGAACAGAGGTATGGCCTCTCGAAAATTTTGAATTTGAACGGTGAGAAGTTCGCGGACGAGTTGTCTCGAGCCTGTTTTTTCTCGTTATTCGCATCTATCGTTCTAAAGCAGGTCACAATAAGGAGGCCAGACCAAAAACAAATGGAAGAACATAAATTTTGGAAAAAACCGCGCTTTTCTTCCCTATTGAGACCAAAAACCTGTCGGTGGTCCCGTTTTCTTTCATTTGGGCGTGGCCGACTTTTTTCGCGATGTTTCTCGTTAATTCAAGCGAGTTGAGTTTTGGAGCTTTGCAGCCTTGATATACGAACCTGAGAATCGATTTATAGCTTTTTAGCTCAATTTGGAGAAATTTTCACGCTGATCACAGCGGTGTCTCCATATTCGCTCAGAACCCAGTATGAGCGGAGTTATGGCCCCGCGAAGGTTCTAAAATTGAAACGGACAGAAACTCGCGGCCGATTTGTCTCAAACCTGTTTTTTCTCGTCTTTTGCCGCAATCGTTCCGGAGCAAATCACATAATAAAGCTAGACCAATAATGAATGGAACAACGTAGATTTTGTTCAGTATCCATCTGGCATCTTGTCGGAATCTCCTTGTGAGATCGGAAACTTGTCGGTGTGCGTAACCCATTTTTTCTTTCTTAGGGGCGTGGTCGACTTTTTCCTCGCTTTTACCTCGCTTATTTGAGCGAATTGAGATTTCACGCTTGGTAGGGTTGCTATACAAAGCGACCGGACTGTAGTATCAAAAACTACCCCTGAGGTCTAACTGTGTTATCAGTGATCAAAAGTTTCAACTTTCAGTCGTTCGTGGCAGAGTCGGTGTTGCATTCGGTCAATGGTCGAGAACCCACGCGTATTGACGCCTTCGCTGGGTACTACGGGTGAGGAGAAATGATTTATTAAACTTACTATTCTATTTGGGATGAACAAAAACGCTTCATCAAAATTTTACGGCAGTGGGGTATGCAGTAGCTTTCATGTAAGGACGACGAACATTGTCTTAATAGTCTTCACGTCTCGCCCCCACCCTCTCCTTCCGAATGCATTCTTAGCACATGCGGCATTGGATCGACTACTCTTTGATTTAGGCAAGCCACATGCTATGCGGCTTACATGATTGCATGTCTGTTTGCTCCGTCTGTGCTATCAGTTTTGTCGCCGAAATGGACCCTATTTCTCGGATCTGCCTGCTATACTGTCTATCAGATCGGATTCATTTACTTGAACAACTACTATTACTATACTTCGTGTGCGGTGATGGGTGTTGGATTTGCATGTGAGTTTCTGTTGTTAACACAAGGTTTCGCAACATCAAAAAATACGCCATATCTCTGAAGAATTTTGCATCAGCAGCAGACCAACCCCGCCTTGAAGGCCCCCGATCGGTGCCTCCAGGTCAAGGTCTATCCAGGGTCTCCCCACCAGCCATGGCTAATCAAGCTCTCTGCGACCTGGTAGTAGTGTCGCCGTGACGGTGCCGGAATACAGCCACGATGAAAACCGTCGCCGCTGTATTCAGGCATCATTGCTACCAGGTCGCGGTGACGATTTTGAGCTTGATTAGCCATGGTTAAAGCCGGGACCCTGGATAGACCCTAACCTAAAGGCACCGATTAGGAGCCTTGAAGGCGGGGTTAGTCTGCTGCTGATGCGAGATTTCTCAGAGATCTAAACGTACACCTCATGCATGAGAAGGAGCTTCGGTGCTAATTATTGAAGAAGTCCGAATCGACTGATAATCTGCTTGCGTCTTTCGGTGGCCCCTTCATTCCCTATTTCGACTTTCCGTGTTGAAATTCACTACACTTGCGTAAATCTTTATAGTTTCTTGGTTCATCTTCATGACTTGTCTCCTTTTCACGTCCACAGTCGATATCGCCTCGGTGAACTATTCGAGTCTGCGAAGTGGAAAGCCTCGTTACCCTTACGCCTCTTCTAGCCTATGAAACCAACAGCAGCTACTCATTGGCGCCAGCAGTTCGCAATTAGCCTTTTTCTCAGCCTTGGTTCTATATCTGTCTGCTCCCTACTCGCATCGCAGATTACGTTTTCTGATCCCAAATCTTAGAACTGTGAACGTCAGGTGGCTGGTTTTTCTCCAGCGAGCTACTGTCTGTCAGGGACAAGCAATTTAAGATCTTTGAGAGAAGGGGTAGCAGCTGGATCGAGGGCACAAGTGCTTGCTGGGACATTTTCACATTTTTCGCTCAGCTTCTGGAGTTCTTCGCTAAGGTCTAGGCTTGTGGCTCCCCCAAAACTGCCAGTAGTTCGATGAAGAAAACTCGTTATCTGCTCAACGGTTTATGGGACGAAGACACTTTGGATGGGGGCGAGGAATAGGAATGGGTGCGAGCTTTTCGAAGGGTATGTTTTATATTCAGCTCTCTTACTTACATACTACACTTTTTTTGGCAAGTAGCTGCACTACCGCTCGCACGACTTGGTCAAAAACTGAGCGAGGACATGTTTTCTTGTCTTTCGTTCTTTTCGATTTAAGGCAGGGGTCGCGATCGAACATGTTGTCTTCTTTTTCTCTCTAAACCCTTTTCTGGGTTTCGAGGAGTAAAACCTACAAGAAAAAATCGCGAAAAAGCCGCTGTTTTAAGCCGAATTTGAAGCCTGGACTTTCTTGTCTTTTGAGGGTGGGCGAGCCTACTACACATCATCGGCATCGATGATCTCTAATATCAATAACATCAGCTGGCTTGAAATTGAATTTCAGTCAATGAATATTGACTCGTCTAGTCAAAAACATTGACTGAAGTGCTTACTTTCATTGTTCAACTGTTTTTATTCGACAAATTTGCATTTATTTCTCCCTCTGAATGTCGATGATTTTCGACTGCTCGGTATGAGACTGCGATCTTTTTGGGCGGTGCTGTGCAAGTGTGCAAGAACTGGAATCTTTGGTCCCTAGCAAATCTAATTCTAGCCCGTTTTTCACCGCTCTAACTTCCTAATTTTTCAGCTGTTTTCGATCTAGGCTGATTTTTGTAGTTTTTTCAAAGACGCCTTTAACCACTGCCTTTAAGTCGATACATAATCAATCAACATTGTGCAAAACTACGTGGATATTCATGTGCTGGCGTTGCGGCCACTGGGGCCATTGTCGAGGTTTCGTTGAGGACTATATCGTCCATCACTGGATGAGGGATCGCCGCGACGCTGCTTGGCGGAACAAATTGCGCGCGGGAAAACTAAGGGCGAGTGGCTATTGATCGCGCAATTTTTCCCGCCAAGCAGCGTCGCGGCGATCCCTCATCCAGTGATGGACGATACAAGTTTTGCAATCAGTCAGCTGTCCACAAGTGGTACATGCATGCGGAAAGAGACGTGCGAGTTCCCTCCACCGCGGTATGGTGGGTGTATCCGCGAAAGGGAGAGCTGCGGGCCACTCAGCAGGCCGCGCGCCTGTCGCGTGCGCCGATCGATCGCCACGTTTTACTCGGGCGCACACGACGCAGCGCTGTCTGCTGAGGTGTCCGCAGCTATCGTCCATCACTGGATGAAGGATCGCCGCGACGCTGCTTGGCGGGAAAAATTGCGCGCGGGAAAATGAAGGGAGAGTGGCTATTGATCGCGCAATTTTTCCCGCCAAGCAGCGTCGCGGCGATCCCTCATCCAGTGATGGACGATACACTATGATTACAAACCACGCTGATTGCGAAGCTTCTATAGTTTTCAAGGTAACCTCCCCATCCCTCCACAAGGCTAAACCATTGGGTAGCCATCAACGGCAAGATCATGGATATCACCCTGGTTTTGCTCAGAGTAGAAATTAAATTCAAAAAGGACAAGAAAGACGCGAAAACGCGTCTGTGCGCGCTTTCTGATCGAATCCATTTTTTCTGAAGTGGTGATGTATTATAGACTTATAGCAACCTCATAAACGTCAGTCGCCTTGAATGAGCTCTCTTTTGTAAAACCGTCATCTATTCTGTTAGAGGGACCAAAATCAAGTTTTCTTCTACGCTCCCACACGGAAAGTGCTGACAGATAATAGGTTTCCGGTGCACAACGCATATCTTTTCACATTACTGGGTTGCCAGCGTATAATTTTTACGTGTTCCAAAGCCGATTGCACCGTGATATTTCAGTGTACTACGCTGGTCATGGTGCTTATTTGACTTCGCACTCGACGAGGAAGACAATCGAACAGAATTCTGCCATCGCATGGTCGATTGCTTGCCTGTGGTAACAAAATAAGCATTTGCTCTCATTATTGTGGTATGTAGTGTCTTTATCGGATCAGAATTCCGATTCGAAATTAGCTAGCGGTGGTCGTAAAGTTTCCAAAAAAAATTTCCAAAGAGGTGGGGAAAGGGCTAGGAGCGAAGTGTGTTATTGGACCCTCATTTCTACCGCCTCTTTCGTGGTTGGAAAATATTACGATCACCCCTTACAGCTGCTGATAATCGTGCGGGGGTAAAGGGTAATCCTGTCGAGACCAGGTGGTCCCCACACGATAAGAGCCGTATTGCAGCGTAGAAGAGGCTGGCAGCAGCCGCCAAGAGGAATTGCTCATTTGGTGCGGATCAAGAGCATTTACAGCATTTTGAAGACGTGTTTCGTAATTCGCAAACATTCGATATTGCAGCATGATTGTTGGTGGCGGAATTCTGGCGGCTATATTTTCGCTGAACAGCAAAGTCTTGACGGATCCAGAATCACTTCTTAACGCTACAGGCAATCCTACAAGGCATGCATATCGTCAATTTTCTGATCTCGAAATTCGAATGATGTACGGGGCGTTTGCTGCGGTGACGTTCTGCGCAAATCTCATTTTTGCATTTGCACCGTCACGAGAAATTGCAGACTGCATTGAAGGCAAGCATAATAAGGTCGAGAGAAGGTTCAGCGAGCAAATTTGTAAGTTGATCTTCCCATACAGGGTTGGGCCGAATTTGATTGTGCAACTGCTCAGCTATGGTTCGGAACATTTTCATGGACAAGCGAATGATTGCACTCTCACCTCTTTTTCTTCATCTCGGGTTGTACACGTCATTCTGGGTATGTGTCTACCCTACGTCTTTGGTATTCACGAAATCGCTCTCGAACCACATCTACCTGCCTGCATTCTATAGTATTGCAGTGGGCATAGGAGAAGTTGTCAGTGAGTTTGGCATTTCCGTTGCATGAATACAAATCGATCGAATGGGTCTGGGTGAGCGCTTCTTTTCAGTGGGCGTGATTATCAGCATCATGTCAAAACGGATTCGGAACTTTGGCCTTGAGCCGACAATGCTTATGGCGTTTGGGATTACAACTGCCTTGCTCACTGTGATTCTTGCCTCCGTCCCGCAATGGGCAACAACTCGATTGACCAATGAGCCGGCGTGGTTCTTTCAACCATGGTATGTCGAATATAATATGGGTTTGATTTTTTCTTAGGACGGGATGAATACTCAATCTTTGAACAGTGTCGTTCAGGGAACCTGACTAGTATCCAATCTTGTTAGGTTCCACAGCGGGGTGCGCAGTACAGTGAAAGTGTCCGATAATGGCAGTAGACTTGCAGCTTCTGCTGCATCCGGACGGGGTGAAACGAGGGCTCAACTCCTGCACTGGCATTTTCACTGGTGACAGTTCTGCTTTTTGATAGTGTTCATTTGATTTTTTGCGTGAATTCCATATTTTTGGTGTAATATCGTATGCACATGAGACTACTTCAAAACAAGAATTGTAAACATAGAAGGTGGAGGTGTGCTGTAGAGGAAAACGTGAGAAAATCGTGATTTTCTCTTTCTCTAATCTATCTATATCCTTTCAGCGCGCTTCTGTCTGTAATTATCGCATTCTTTATCGGAATGGCTGACTCTTGCGTGAACAATGTCCGAAATGTAATTTGTGCGTTGGCCTTGCCGGATAAACGTGCCCAAGCGTTCGCCATTTCAAAGTTTTATCAGGTGTGATTTTAATCGGTAATTGAATCATAGCATTTCACGCCTGCTTGCGGAAAGGGTGAAGATGAGCACCTTTTCAACATTTCGAGAGGTGAGGTGTCGCTATTCCGTCGAAGAATCCTTATTCGAAGTTCTATCGAGACCCACCGCTCCGCTGCTGGTGATAACCGAGATCGAGATCCCACCAGAGATGTTCCAGATGTTGAATATCTGGACGGCTGGTTTTAAATTTGTAGAAGCCCGTCTCAAGGCGGGTAGAAGGTTTTTTTTGAACAAAATTAAATTAACCCTGAGCTGACTTAAAATTCCAATTCTCACTGTTCACACAATCGTAAAAATCGCGAAAGGAATTAAATTTCATGACGAACTCCGAATGAGGTCACTTTTAGACCGAAAAAATCGCTCTGGCCTGGAAATAAAGTTCTGAAGTTGAAAAGCAACGGAGATATAGTGGAGTCCATCAAGAAAATCTCATTTACTTATCAATGAGAAGCGGTCGATTGGAGATCAACGAACATGAAACTCCTCAGAGGATCGCGGGGTCGTAATGGAGCACAATAGGCTTTCACCTCCGCGAGGATAGCGAGGGCAGCACAAGGGGAAGAGCTGCTGCTTGAGCAGCACCTTCTGCTTTTGTGCTGCCCTCAGCAGCACGTGCTGCCCTCGTCCTCCATTCGTCGCATCAGCTGCTGCTCTCCGTTTTGGCCAGCGCAGTGTGGTAACTTTGCTCAAAAGGGGTTCATTTGGGCAGCTACGAGAACATTCATAATCAGCTTGTAGAGTTCTTTCTTTTGAGCATGTTCATTTAGACTTCTGGATATCTATATAGCAATTGACACCTTTTGTTTTTCTCCTAAATAATGTGCGCAGAGTTTAAGCAAAACAATCGGTCTCCATCTAAAACGATCGTGGGGTTGTAATGGGGCACAATTGGCACTCAGCTCCACGAGAACAACGAGGGCAGCACAAGTGGACGAGCTCCTGCTTGAGGAGCACGTGCTGCCCTCGTTCTCCATTCGTCTCCTCAGCTGCTGCTCTCTGTTGCGGCCAGCACCGTGTGGTAAATTGCTCAACAGTGGTCCACTTGGACCCCACCCACTGTCAATTGAAAGACCGTATTCTTTTCTTGAAAATTTGGACAGGTACCAGGTTAGGACATTTCGCAAAGAGGCCACCCAAAACACTCAAGTTTTGGAGAAAAACTCGTCTTTGGGTCCCGTGCAGCTTCCTTTTTTCACGTCTGTTCGGTGTGTCTGGTGTAATTTTTAGCGCCTCTCTTTTGTCGAAAATTCACTGAAACAAGAAGCTCTAAATACTCGCCTCTGAACTCGAGGATCTCTCGGAATGAAGAAATAGACTTTCGAAGTTCCGCGGCCTGTCGGAGACTGTCGTGGCGCTTCTGTTCCTCGTGTCAGATGACGCCTTTTCAGACCACGGAGCAGTTTTACCGAGTTTATAGCATTATGAATGCGCGATATTGAGGTCTCAGGATTCGCTGTCTCCACTTGGTTCAAACATTGGAGTGAGAAGAAAGTGCCAAATGCTGATTTCCCGCGCAGAAGCTGCCTTCAAAGGCACAGAACACCCAGAAGATTATTTTTCAGTTTTTATGCTGATCTTGGGGAGGGTCACACTATGATCACAGTGGTATCTCTGCAATCGTCTAAGACCCCCTCTGAACAGAGTTATGGCTTTTTAAATATACCTATATTTTAAGTGTGAAAAATTGGTGAATGAGTTGTCTCAGGCCTGTATTTCTCATCATTCGCAATCGCTGCGCGAGAGCAAGCCAGGATAAGAAGGCAGTCCGCCAATGGACTGAAGAACGACGACTTGTTGAGAATTCAGCCATCCATCTAGCCGCTACAGAGTTTGGAAATCTGGTAGGGGGTGTTGCTCGTGGTGGTCGGCGAAGGAGGTCGGGCCTAATGTGGTCGACTATGTCTCGCTAATTTGGAGGAATTGAGATCTCGCACTTGGCACGTCTTATATAGGAGGAGTCTACTATAAAATCAAATAAAAATCACAAAACTCATGTCTGAGGGTGTTCTGTACCTTCAATGTACACAACCGCTTGTTTGGTGGGTGGGGTGGGGGTGTGGAGGAAGTGAGGTGTTCTCACCGCGTTTTATGAGAGGATGCATTACGAATTATCTATGTCGAAACCGTATGAGGTGTACCGTCGCATATGGGAAAGCTTCCAGAAGTCTGTGTGAAAGAAAAGCAAACCACGGATGAAGCAAACCTTTGCAGCCATCTTCCAGAAATGACACAGAACACAAAACATATTTATGTAGATTTTGGTGGATGTAAGCCTCTTTCTACTCGCTAAACTTTGACCACCAAAACTCTGCTCCAAATCTATTCTAAGCTCCACCAAAAACGTCCTTTTTTCATGAGACAGTTTGCCATCGGAAGAAATTAGGGCGCAACTGGATTTCCCAATCGGCAAGCAGATCATCATCTATTTGGAAGGCACCGATATATTTTTCCATGCCTCAGTATTCCGCTGTGGGTGGTAATATAAATTCTGCGCTCCATGGAAAGGCTCCGAAGATTAGGTTGTTCACATTGGACTAAAAAATAGAGAGCCTTTAAATAATTAAATCTGTAATAAACTAGAGAAACTGTGAATTACCAAACATGTTTTGGTGATTTTTTATCATTTCTGATGAAATTTGGTAAGTATGTATTCAGGAGAGCTCACGGGTTGGATAAGCGGGGTGGGGCGCCGCAACATGCGCTCGGCGGGAGGCGGACACGCGGAGTTTTTGGCACTGTCTGAGTCTGGGGTCTTGTCCGTACACATTTCAGTTCCGCGCGTGAGCGATTTACCTGTTCACCTGCGCGGCCACCTCAAACGTGGTAATCTTATGCAAAATTCAAATTTTCGTTGCGTCAAGTCTTCCAGAAAAAAATTGGTTTTTTATTGATCATCAAATCAAACGCCGTCTAGAAAAAAAGGACTTCCGTTAGGTTCGAAATGGCACACTCGAGTTAAGTAGTTCTTGCGAGCAATGTGAATAGTACAGGTCGGTTAAAGACTGATGAATTGAACTGAATAAAAATGATGAATCGTCATTCTCATAGGATGATGGTCGCGTGGAGCCGATCGAAAATTTGAGAGATGTTCAGCTCTTTTAAAATAATTTATTCAGCGTTTTCTACAAGATTCGATAAACAATTTGCGTTCTTTTTTGAATCTGGAAGGTACAAGCCGAAAACTTTGAAAAATCTCTTCTTACTTTGATATGCGTTTTCATGACTTCGAACTTAGCTCGCATTTTCCAGTAAAATATTTTTTTTAGTTTTGGACGAGGACTCGTATTTTTCAAAGACTGAGCGGTGATGGCTTGCCGAAAATTCAACGAAAACTGTAATATTGAACATTTTCTGAAAAAAAGCTTTTTTTCATGGAAAACAATGCTCAAAAAATTCAAAGCTGAGAGTTCTCAAAAATTACTTTGCAATAAATTCAATAATTATAAACCATCCTGAAAATGTTCACGACACTAATTTCGGAGGAAGAGAAAATTTTCGTTGATTCATGGTTTTTTTTTCATAGGGAAGAAATCACCATTTATAAATAGATCATTAAATGATGAATTCTCTAATATTTGAATTTTCGTTTGCCCTAGAGATTCCTCTAATCAGTGCGAATTCCAGCGATTTGAGGACATTTTTAAAAAATCTTTATCCTTGGAATATGTAGCTATAATTTTCACCAAAGTGAGCCATACTTCGTCTCTAAAATAGAGAAAAATAGATTATCGCGCCCAATTCACACTTCTACAGTCACAAAACTGAGTGAAAATAGATTCTTGTTTGAGGAATAGAGAAATTTTCTGTTGAGGATTGTTTTTGGGACATTCACATTCACTACCGACCGAGGTGTTGAACGGCCCTCGCAAACTCGTGCCAAATACGAGGCAGTCTTTGGTGGGCATGAGACAGTCGGCAATGCGAGCATCATTTCCTCGATCGGTGGCGAAGATCAAGGGATAGAAGCAAGGAAGGAAAACCCGCAAAGGATATCAATGAGCCTCACTGGGGTCTTTATTTTTGATAAGTCGCTGCAGCGATGCTCGACACATCCCCCGCGAGAGAAAGATTATAAGAAAAAAAAAGATAAAAAATGAGGAGCAGAAGTTGGGGCGAGAATAAAGAGCAGCAGTTGGGGCCGCAATTAAGAGCAGCAGTTGGGGCCACAAGCAGGAGCAGCAGTTGGGGAGACGACTGGAGCAGTTGGCGTGACTGTAGCAGCACGTGGGGCCGCTATACGAGCAGCAGTTGGGGCAGTGAGCGGAGCAAGAGGACACAACGTGCTGCCCTGGGCAGCAGTTGGGGGAGCGAAACGGGCTTACACCTCGACGAGTAACTGCGTTAGTAATCCCCTCGTGTTGCCTCACTAAGCCGCGAGTATCTGAGTCATTGCACCACAACCGCTCGCTCAATCGGTATCGAGCGTGCTGGTATGGGATTCATGCACATTGATCCACAGCGAACCGCTTCTTATTGATAAGTAAATGAAACACTCTTGGTGAACTCCACTATATGTATAGCCTAGCACTCCGGGCCGTATGCTAATCGACCCCGAAGAATGAAGGGATGAATCGATGGCTATGAACTGAACTACATCAACTTGTTTGAAAACATTTTAACGTCGGCTTCTCTGCTAGAAAATGATTATGAGTGAGGTGGTTTTTTTCACAACCTTCCCCTTACACTGTAGTAAGGGGACGATTGTGGGGGTTAGCACTGGACCATAAAAGGTAGTCTTCGATATTAATAGCTCGGTTCTTTTGCATCGAAGCGTGAGATGGTTCTACAGCAACGCCAACTAAAAATCTAGCGGGTTTTCCAAAGTTGGTTAGCCCAAAACTTCGAATTTTGGCAGGCTTATCACTAGATTTCCCATGTTTTCACACGGAGTAGATGAACATTTCATACGTAATGATTGTTTAACCCCGGCGGTAGAGGTATGCATACGGCCCCTGATATCAAGCCGGTCGAAGTAAGACTTATCGGGACTATCATGTCAAATTCTTCTTATTACTGTTATATTCTGCCATGACCGACCACTCCTCTGCTTGCTCCGACTCATCCGAGCGAGCTAGGCTTCTGTCGCCATAGGTTTCTGAAAGGCTACGTTTTTCCAACGCAACTTTGAACTGCCGCATTTGCTTTCAAAAAAAAATTCTGAAGATGACCTTGAGAATTTTGGGAATCACTTCATCTGTACTCCTAAAAATGCTCCGAGCAGAGGTTAGTAGTTGTCTACCAACTTAAGGATAGTCCCTCTGAATACTGAAGTTCGTCACGGTACCATAAAAACTGACATTTTACGATTAGCGAAATTTTTCGGCGTCTAAATTTTCCCGACTTTTCGGCGGATTTCGGGAGCTAGCGGGTTTTACAACAAAGCACCATTCCTGCAGACCTACAGCCCTTCTCATTGTCGACATTCTGGCTCCTCAATATGCTGTTTCGTTCAGCGGAAATCACACAAAATTCGTCGGTCCGCACGATTTCGGAAGAACTCCACCCACCGAAACTTGTTCATTAATACTCCATTGAGTCAGAAAATCATCAAAACTTGAATTGAAGCAGACTTTAAAGGCAGTGGTCGCGATAAAATATGCTTATCTTCTTTTCCTCTCTAAAACCTTTTCTGGGTTTAGAGTAGTAGGACCTATAAGAAAAAATGGCGAAAAAAAACCGTTGTTTTGGGCCAAATTTGAAGCCTTAACTTTCTTGTGATGGTGGACGAACCCACTCCACATCATCGGCATCGATGACCTCTTATATCAAGAACATCAGCTGGCTTGAAATTGAATTTCAATCAATGAACCTTCGGATTTATTTACACATGTAGTCACAAACACTGACGGGAGTGTTTTCTTTCATTGTTCAACAGTTTGAATTAGGTAAATTTGCATCTATTTCTTCCTCTGAATGTCGATGATTTTTGACCGCTCAGGATGAGTCTGCGATCTTTTTGAGCTGCGCTGTGCACGTTCGCACGAAATAACATCTTTGGGCCTTAGAAACTATAATTCTAACCCGTTTTTCAGCGCGCTACCTTCATAGTCTTTCAGCTGTTTTCGATCTGAGCTGATTTTTATAGTTTTTTTGATAACGTTTTTCATCGTGATCACTGCCTTTAAGTGGCTCTCATAACCCGTGTGTGGGTGAATCTACCAAAAAACTTTTGAAAAAAATAAAACTCATTTCAAGATAAACCCAAGGCGAATTAATTTTTTGGCAGGGAACCAAAAAACGACTGCTCCGGCCAATCTTCGGATTCAAAAATTGAAGTTTCTGTGTGCACTAATGCAGATACCTACACTGGTCCATTTTCATCTTCAAGCAGGAACACTGATAATCGACAACCGAAAAAAACCTTGGTATAGCAAAATTTTCTGACTCTCGACTTATTTTATGGTATCGCTTGAGAAATCAGGACTTCAGTAGAGACAACGTCCTCAAAATCGAAAACAACGCACACTAGTCGTTGGTGTCAGTATGCTATTTGCTAGGTATACACGCTCCGTCGCACCTCCCGGCTTGAACTTCTGGGAACTTCCCCACATAAAAACTCCGAAATTCGTGATTCAAAAGGGAGGGCTCCATAGAATCCCTATCTTCCTATTTCAGGCATTGGCCGGCGCCATTCTGATGTTTATGAGCCCGTATCTATCCATCGCTCACTACACTGCAATACTTTTCTGCACACTTTCTATTTCTACGATATGCTTCGTTCGTGTTGCAGCGGAAACGAAGAAAATAGAATCCAGTTCTTCCCATCTATGCGAAGAGTCTATTTCTAAAGATGAACTGAAGGAGAAGTACTAACGATGAAGCTCTGACAATGATTAATTTCCATCTGGGAGATAGAGTTGTTGGAAACATGTGCCTTATGTATAAATTCAGTACTCGTGTGCACACTTGTAACGCAAACTTAGCCTCTTTTTTGTTTAATTGCTTGTTCAGTCTTATTGCAGTCGATATTACGTATATGGCGGAGCTGCGGACTACATCTAGCTCGGGCAACTACAGCCATCGCTGTGGTCCCCACGAGTCAAGCCTCACTCATAACTTCGACTAGTCACGGCACTGCCAACAGTTACAAAACCCATTGCGACAACAGATTTTGAACTGAGTCGCGACGCGTTTGAACAGTTTGCAGTTTCAGTAGCTATCGCCGAGCCACTTTGGTACTTCGTAGCTGGTCAAAGCGACTTGCTTGATTTTTTTAGGTCGCTTCGACTGACAAAGCTCGAGAAAAAAGGAAAAATTACAGGTTTTACTTCATAACGTGGTTTCAAAGCTCTTTATAACACTCGAACCTTTCGTTATCTTTCTGTTGTTATAGCTGTCTTGCGATTCACTCCCTATGACCCGAGCAAACAGAAAAATATTAAGGCGTTGTCTGCAATCCCCCGTCCCGTTTCACGTGAAATTACGTCCCCACGAGCGATCCCAAGTCGCTCGTCCGTTTCAAATTGCTGGAAGAAGCGATTTCAAATCGCCTCGTCCACCGATTTAAGATCGCGGCAGTATCATTGTTCGCTTCGACTTCAAGTCGAAGCGACCACCTATGAATGGGGCTCCAGCTAGAGTGAAGGTTGCGCACAGCTGACTAGTCATGTCTAGCCTTCCCAAAAAAACAATTTTTGATTTTCTAATGTCTACTCACTAGTACTTATTCTATCCCCATTCGTGTGCCTATTTCATGGTATGGCCATTGTGTACAGAATTATGGACATCTGCAGCCGTGTTTTTTGACAGTGTCCAAGGTGATTTTCGTTTTCGTGTTTCCCACTTAAAGGCAGTGGTCACGATGAAAAACGTTTTCGAAAAAACTACAAAAATCAGCTTAGATATAAAACAGCTCAAAAACTATGAAAGTAGCGCGGTGAAAAACGGGCTAGAATTAGAGTTGTTAAGACCCTAAATTTCCAGTTCGTGCACACGTGCACAGAAGGATCACAGTCTCATGCCAAGCATTCAAAAATCATCGACACTCAGAGGAAGAAATAAATGCAAATTTCCCTATTAAAACAGTTGAACAATGAAAGCAAGCACTTGAACCAAAGTTTTTGACTAGATGTGTACATAAATCCGAAAGTTCATTGATTGAAATTCAATTTCAAGCCAGCTGATGTTCTTGACATTGGAGATCATCGATGCCGATGATGTGGGTGGACTCGTCCACCATCAAAAGGCAAGAAAGTTCAGGCTTCAAATTTGGCTCACAACAGCGTTTTTTTCGCGATTTTTTCTTATAGCTCCTACTACTCTATACCTAGAAAACGGTTTAGAGAGGAAAAGAAGACGAGCATATTTGAGCGCGACCACTGCCTTTAAACTCAGTGTCCACCAAAGTTTCGTCTTCAGTTTTCCGCCGGAAATCGAAAGGTCGGGGTCTCATTGGAGCAGTAGGGGTGAAATAACGAACAAAAACGAGCCCGAAAGAGCTTCAATCGGCTGCGAGATCCGCTCGCGGTCGAGTTTTCCGAGGAAGAGTTTGGTCCGCTTCTTCGTTAGCACTGGAGCGTGAGCGCGGCTGAGTTTTAGCCTAGGGATGCATCTGCACGCGCTGTCTACTTCAGGCCCATGCCCGACCCATCCACCGTTGAAATGTGGCTTTCAAATATAAGAGCTGATTTTGGAAGTTTCGCAGCGTTTTTCATGACTCTTTCTTCACTGATGAAACAGTCAGACTCTAGACCTTCGTTTTCTGGTGAGACCTCAAAGACATATTTTTATTTTTATCGTGGACACTGCCTTTAAAACCATTCACTGGCTGCCAAGTGTTACAAAAAATCACCGAGAAGAGGCATAACACGTTCTAAAACGCCGTACTCCAGCGATATTTGTCCGGTATGATGATTGAGTTTTGGGTGGGTGCGATCGGTGAATAATGAGGACAATTGAGAATGGTAGAACTTTTCACTTTTCAAAACATATTGGTTAGGGTTCTAAGGGAAGAACGGAGCAGCATACAATACAGAATTCCAGAAGTTAGGCTCACAAAAATTTCATTATCGGAACAAACAGTTCCTCTAACGAAAGAACTACTTTTAGTCAGCCTGGCCGTTCCGGATAAAACGGATTATTCTAAAATCGTTTTTGGCGTACAATCCGATTAGGCTCTTCCCAGCTGCCCAAAACCACTCTGAAAAAAGGTATACGCGTTTTTCGAAGCCTGTCGGCAAGGTAAGGGTACCCCCCTGTATTTTTTAGGGTGATCAATGAATCGCCTCAAAACTTGTATGTAGAGGAAGTCTAGGGTGCTGAACAAGAATCTGGAGTCCATTTGTCGAAATTCCGAGGTGCATTGTAGGTTACGGTAGGTGCGATGCCATTAAGGAGTAAAACCTATCTTAGTATTTCGAAAATCGACGAATGGACGTTAAATTCGTATTCAGTAACCCCCACATAGAGTTCGCGCAATAATTCTAGTCTGATGAATGGACGGGGCTGCGACGGTAGATCACCACGCACAAATCGAAACCCCATTCTCCAGTGAGGCCGCCTACCCCGCACTGCGCGCCGCCTGGTCCATGCGTCAGACTAGATCGAAAATGGAAACCATACAAATTTTGAGTCAAATCTGAGACTTTGACCAATAACCGTATACCCACCGTAATCTACCGTAAGCTGTCAAAAATCGGTAAACGGACCGCAGATTTGTGCTTAGCTCTCCAAATAACCTGAGAAAAACAATTTGAGCCACATATGATCTAGTTCCGCAATCGCGTTCAGTCCGCAAGTCTCATTATCGCAATCGTAGAAGCGAAGCGGTTGTTTTGAGAATGATTACTTCATTTTCATAGTTGAATTTTCAAAAACAACCGTTTCGCTTCTACGATTGTGATTATGAGGACTGAACGCGATTGCGGAACTTAACTATATGTCGCGGCACTCTCGAAATCGTCAAAAGTTGCGATTTGCCATGAAATTTTCCCTCGATGGGAATCTAAAATCGACAGCTTGATCCCAGATTTATGATCAGTGCCCCAAGTAACTCACCTGTAAGGATTTCGAGTCTAATCTGGAACATTTTTAATCAGCTTTCATAGCCCTCTTCTTGGTATATACATATACACGCCCAACCGAAAATCCGTTGGAGTCCAAAACGCTATCAGTCTGAGCAAAGCTTGGAAAATACGCCTTAACCCAAAATGTGCTCAGGGGTCAGTTTTGGGTGCTCAACACAATTATGTATGAGATCCGCTTCTAGATTTTCCGAAAACTAATGCGCGTTTTGGAGGGTATACAATAGGTACGGAAATCTGGCGAAAAACGCCTATAACTTCTGCAGAGCGGTTTAGGCAGCTGCAATAATCAGAATCGGATCCTACGCCAAAAACGAATCTAGAAAAGTACATTTCATCCGGAATGGCCAGGCTCATTAAAAGTAGTTCCCTTGTGAGAGTGAAAAGCTGGGTATATGGTAAGTTTTTCATGTGTTTCTGGCGCGTTATGTTTCAAATTTTCCGTCAGTTCAGCTCTACCCGGGTTCCGAAAAACCGTTCTAGAAAGATAATTACGAGATCGGAGATTATTGCAATGACTGCTTTCAATCAGCGCTTGATAGGTCGAGTGTAATCAAGTTATTGAGATGTAGGTGCCTAGTTTTGTGAAGTTCGGAGAAGCCGACTGTGATTCATCTTCAGCCCAAAAGTTTATTGCTGACATCCAGCTCTTGGTATCAGACGTTGGCATGGAAGTTGGTCAGATTTACAAACTCGAAGTATTTGAAAATCCAAATAAGTTAGCAGCATAAGATACGTTCAATCTTGTGACTAAAGTCTTCTTACAAAGAAACTAACATCACATTCACTCCCCCGTTTGCTAAGAGAGCGCGGAAGTTTAGAAGATTAATGCCACTTATCATTAAAATGTCGTTTCCGAGAAGTTCTGAATTGATGCTGCCGCCCTATTGCTATGCGCTGAAGCTCCCTCGGATTTGGATGTCTCCCTGATTCTTCATCAACATTTTCCAGCGGGAGAGATTTCTCATTCTTCCTCGCAGATGTTCTCTTCCTCTTTCCATATTTGATCCCTGCATTCACATGCTTTTCGAGTTCTGAAAATAGATTGACTTGAAAGGCTTGGCAGATAAATTCAGTCACACTGTTCATTACTCTTGACAGATATGTATGCACGTTCTCTCTAAATGGAATTACTCAAACAATTCTCTGAAGCTTTCAAATTTGTCTCGAAAGCCATACCTCTAAGGTTCTGAATTTGCTTCAATTGACGCTGTTTCCTGGACTTCAATTCTGCAGTGTATCGATCAGCAATGCACAGAGCCAAATCAAGACCACTTTCCCCTCCGCAGCTCTCCAAATTCTCAATTTTTACTCGATTTGGATTTCTGAAACAGAATTTCCGAAATATCAAAGAATGTTCAGATGGAATCTGCTTGAGTAACAAAAAATTGAGCAAATGACAAGGCTTACTGAAGCTTGCCGCTGCTGCTGTCGGCACCATTGTTGCTCCCGGAAACAGCGACTGGTAACAACACTGGTACAAAAATGTATATCGAAATAGAAACGAGTAAAATAGAAAACTTGAACCTTACCCGAAACGATTTGAATTACAGCATGAATCATCATTTCATACGATTAAAGCCGTCTCATGATAATTATATAGTCATGATATGACGAAACGAGGTTAACTTGATGCACGCTCAATTGGTTAACAAGGTTGCTTAATCGTATTGCCTCGTAATATAATGTTATACGCATTCATGCGCAGATACCTTTCAGCAAAGAACAACACTTCATGCAAAAACATGATCAAGGTACGCTACGGAAGACAACGAGCGGAAGATCATGAAAGACATTTTCTTGCTTCTTGTTTTCAAAGAAAACCTTTGCTAAAATAAAATGAAATTTGTGACTGTTTTGCTTCGCTAAAAAATTTCTGTGATTTGGCATCAAAGAAATTGTGATAATCTTGTTAAAAGAAGCGGAATACTTCCTGTGTATGATTTGGCACTCGGAGAAAACGCTGAAAAGTCAGTGAAACTATGGACCATTGATTTGGCTGTGCATTTGTTCAATAAACAGCAAAAATTTAGTGTAGCCTCAAAAAATCAAGGCACGCGCGTGCTACTGAGCACCCATATATAGTCGTGTGGCCGCAATTATTTTAGTCGACAGCATTTGTAAAGGCACACTATGTGATGTTAGTTTCATTTTTGTTTAATAATGCTTGTTAAAATCGGTGTTCCCGAATATTTGGGTGTAAGGCAAAACTTGGCTTTTAGCTTTGCAAACTTAAGCTGTGAACGTTAGCCTGATTTTAGAAGAGACGGACGTGATTTGTTTTTTCAATGCTGCACTCAATTTTTGCTGTTGGTTAAAGAAGTGCACAGTCAAATCAATGGTCCCATGTTTCACTGAATTTTTAGCGTTTCTTCCCAGTTGCATGCCAACTCATACGCATGAAGTGTTCCACTTCTTTCAACGAGATTTTCATAATTTCTTCAATGTCAAATCACTAATCTTTTGTAGCGAAGCAAAACAGTTACAATTTTTTTTTACAAATTACGAATTTTACAAATTCAAAACAGTTCCTCTCTGAAAAAAAAAGAAGCAAAAGATCGCTTTTGATCTTCCGGGTCGTTATCCCCAGAATAACGAGCCTAGTCGAAGTTTGGGCCCACAATCTCATATATTTTTCCCGAAGATTCTGTTTGTGGTCTGATTTTTGCTCCACTTTTTCCACTGTGGAGAAGTGAAACCTCCAACAGACAATATTGTTGGATAAGCACAATTTCTAAAATTTATGACGCACACCCACAACGAACATCACTCATTGTCGCATTTTGAGCTGCAGGGGGGAAATCTATATTATTGATTGGTAATATTCTGCATTGCTCGATGAGTAGAATTATTTAAACAAGTGACTCGCGGATATGAACAGTCAACACACACACACACACACACACACACACACACACACACACACACACACACACACACACACACACACACATACACACACACACACACACACACACACACACATACACACACACTGCCACAGACGAGGAAAATCGATATTATTGATTGGTAGTAATCGATTATGACTGACGAGTACAATTACCCATCCAAGAGACCTAGAGCCATCAGGTGAACCTACGACTTTGAGGTAGCCTTCGAAGTAAAATTATTGGGTAATATGAGCGACCTGCGCACATTTCCAGCCTCCTGTTGAAAAATGAGCTTCCTAGCACAATTTCAATTGACCCAACAGGTACGTGAACGCCGTCTGGTTAAAGGCAGTGGTCGCGATCAAATATGCTTGTCGTCTTTGTCTCTCTAAACCCTTTTCTGGGTCTTGAGTAGTAGGACCTATAAGAAAAAATCGCGAAAAAACCATTGTTTTGGGCAAAATTTGAAGCCTGAACTTTCTTGTCTTTTGACGGTGGACGAGCTCACTCCATATCATCGGCATCGATGACCTCTTATATCAAGAATATAAGCTGGCTTGAAATTGAATTTCAATCAATGCAGCTTCGGATTTATGTACACATCTAGTCAAAAACATTGACTGAAGTGCTTGCTTTCATTGTTCAACTGTTTTTATTAGGTAAATTTGCATTTATTCCGTCCTCTGAATGTCGATGATTTTTGACTGCTCGGCATGAGACTGCGATCTAATTCGTCATCGCTGTGCACGTGTGCACGAACTGGCTGCTTTGGGCCTTAGAAACTCTAATTCTAGCCCGTTTTTCACCGCTCTACCTTTATAGTTTTTCAGCTGTTTTTTATCTAAGCTGATTTTTGTAGTTTTTTCTACAACGTTTTTCATCGTGACCACTGCCTTTAAAGGATTAACCTCATAACCGAACGAGAGGTTTTTCTTTTTTTTTTTCGAATATCAGCAAACCATTCTAAACCATTCGTGTTAATACCAATTTTTTACGCTATTTTCAATGAAAGGAAAACCACCCCTTAAAATTTTCCCAGAATGCTGATTTGGGAAACGCAGGGTTGCGCATGTGAAGTATAAAAGCAAACCAGGTGCCACATTGTGACATAACACAACATAACATAACATAACATAACATAAGATAACATAAAATAACAAAACATAACATAACATAACATAACATAACATAACATAACATAACATAACATAACATAACATAACATAGCATAACATAGCATAATATAACATAAGACAACATAACATAACAAAACATAAGATGAGATAACATAACATAACATAACATAACATAACATAACATAACATAACATAACATAACATAACATAACATAACATAACATAACATAACATAACATAACATAACATAACATAACATAACATAACATAACATAATATAACATAACATAACATAACATAACATAACATAATATAATACAACATAACATAATATAACATAACATAACATAACATAACATAACATAACATAACATAACATAACATAACATAAACATAACATAACATAACATAAATATAACATAACATAACATAACATAACATAACATAACATAACATAACATAACATAACATAACATAACATAACATAACATAACACATCATAACATAACATAACATAACATTGCATAACATAACACAGGATAACATAACATAACATAACATAACACATCATAACATAACACAACATAACATTGCATAACATAACACAGGATAACATAACATAACATAACATAACACAACATAACATAACATAACACTTTCATTTAGTAAGAGAAGATCATTTTGCAAGAAATTTATTGAGGGTCGATAAGTAACAGAATCATTCGCATTATTCTCCTAAAGGAAAACCGCAATGTACTTGTAAGATGATGTTCTCCTTAGCACAAGGCCCTTGTCGCCATATTTGCCATCCACCTTGTTGTCTCGCCGTGTTGTAGGTGAAAAATCTTTAAAAACAGCTAAGCATTTCTACATTCGAGAGCAAGTTATTCAGTCCAGGAACAAGAAAAAGCTTGAATTCAGAAAGTTGTTTTGTTCAAATGCGGAATCTCGACGGAAATCTTGTTTTTTCTTGAGGAAAATGATAAATATCCTAGCGAAAGAGGGGCTTGGCTTGTTCGACAACTCCACCTTATGCATTTCCGGTTAGTGGTTGGACTCTTTGAGATCACCGAATCTCGATCCGCACCCTCACATTTGATATCACATGAATGACGAGCCTCTGCTGAAATGTCTCACATATCTGGGACCATTTATGAAACGACTTCTTGAGCATACCTAGAACCAACCATTTAGCGCACAGTCGGCTTTTTTAAATGTGTCGTTTCTCACCGCTAATTGACAGTCATCAATGTTGCACTGCAAAGTTCGTTGCTCTAAATGCTGCCGGTTATAAAGTTGCGTTCCGAATTGTGGAAAAATCGTCTTACATAGAGCTCAAACTCACCCCATCGAACAACGGTAGAGGCTAGAATCACAAAGTGAAGTAGAAAAACAGCAAGTCGCAACATTCTCCGAGACGAAATATAGTTGAGTCACACGTGCGACACGAGATTGACCCATATAGATAAAAGAAAGTTTCTTTGCGCGTTAAAACGTCTCGAATCATTAGTTGGTGAGCAACTCCCGGAATTCATGCAGACTGCAATGGTTTTTTTAACCATACGGACATCTGGCAAAATACTGCTATCGCGGAGCCTCATTGCTGCTTGAAATGTTTATTATCAGATGAGGCTCGAGATCTGCAAAAGTTCGAGAAAGTTCGTCGAGAAATGTCTTCCAAAAAAACCAGGGTGGTAGCAAACCAGGCGAGAACTCGACATAATGATGAGCTTAAGATGCCATTTAAGCGGCACCTTAAGTTTTTGGCACGAATTTGTAGAATTACTCTTTGGGCTGCAAAAAGCTCGAATATTACACGAGACGTCGACATTATGTCGACCTCATGGGGAGAAATATTCGTCATTTCCGGGTGATACTGTCGACCCCATGATAGCGACGAGAGCGCCTTCTCGTTCTTTGCGCGAGAGGGCGGCAAAATTACATGTACGAGGAGGGGGTGAGACAGTGGGATCGCCATCTCCGAAATTATACTCCCGAGTAGATTTTGCTCGCCATCATAGCCATTCTGTCTTAAAGGCAGTGTTCACGATAAAAAATGTGTTTCAGTTTCCACTAGGAATGGGTATTGGAGGGGCACAATGTAACGTTGACGTCGAAAGAACGCATGAAAACGAGCCAGGAAAAGCTCCAAAAGAGCCTGAAGTTGCCATTTTGAGCGCAAGGCAAACCTCAAAAGCGCATCACACGCCCACCGACGTGAACAAATGAATTCTCGAGATCGTGAGATGAGCGAAGATTTCCAATCATTAGCCCCGTTCTTCCCTTCATTCTCAGCTTCTCTTTTTACTCAGGTCAGTTCGCATACATCAGCTGCAAAAGACGGAAGTTACAAGCCTAGGACAACTCGTCCACCATGTTTCCTTAGCTCAATATTTAAGGGACCATAACTCCGTTCCCAGAAGGTCTTGTACGATTTCAGAGACATCATTGAAATCAGCATGCGGCCGTTTTCAAGATAGGCGGGAAAACAGAAGAACAATTCTCATAGTGAACACTGCCTTTAAAGGCAGATGGTGCCAGCCGACGCCAGCCGGTATCGCTCGTTCGTTTGTCGATATGCTTTCGACCCCTCTATGGATCCTCGGTTATGAACTTAGTCGCCGGCAAATGTATCGGAACACCGCATTCCGTGGGGTTTAATTTTACATGTATATCCTTTTGCATTCTCAACGAAAACCCACCAGACTGAGATATGTTAATGGGCATAATATCACAAGTCTAACACCTTGGTAAAGTCCATTTTGGAGTAACTGATTTTACAGAAGGAATATTTATACAGCACTGCACACATTTTCGTGAAATTTATGGGATTTATCGGAGCAGCTTCCGTCTCTGCCCAAATTTTTAGCATCGATGAATCATTCAATGAACTCCGTGATGATTTTTCATGGTATTATGATGAAGGTTTTGACCTAGTTCTGAGAGCAGACGTCTCGTACGGTACCGAGCAATTTTTTTTGCAAAAACGCCATTTGCTGCGCTTTTTTTTGCGCGCACAGAGAGCCACTTTGCCATACCTCCCTTCAAAATGTACGTACCTAATTCAAAATTTTATTTCCTTTTCAAAATGCCATCAACCACAGATCAGAACAAGATAGATTTCGCTATCATTACTGCCTGATCAGTTCATGATGAGAATTTTCGAAGTGGAGATATGTAATTTGTGATAATCTTCTGAGTTCAAATCTATCCCATTGTAACACTTTAGTATAGGAACCGTTAAAGCATTTAAATAATGACTTAAAAATCAAAATTGGACTACCTTCGAGCCAGTAACTCGATGCGGCGCTTTGTGCGCGCAAAAAAACGCCGAAAATGTCGTTTTCTAAAATCTGCTGGGTACTTGAGGCGGCAGTTTGGTACTTTGCAAATAGAAAGTTTTATCACTAAACGTGTACGAAAAGCCCTATGATTTATAATTGAGAATGAGCCTAGTATTTCATTTATAGTGCTCATTTTGTGATGTTTCCATACTTGTTCGCTTCGAGAACATTATTTTTTTGAGAAAATCGGCAGAAATCAGATATTGTTGCACTGTTCTCCGTTTGATTTGATATTTTATTTTTTAGTTACCAATATGTGTTTTCGAAGCTTGTTTTCTAATAAATGAGTACCCGTAGTTTCTAGCTCCAAAAAAATTGCTTCAGAAAATCGCCCTCACACTACCCAAACCCTTCAAAATTTATTCAAAAATCCAGATCTCATGAATAATCGTTTCAGAAGCCAACCTGAAGGCAGTGTCCACGATAAATCTTGTTTTCAATTTTTTTTTTTTTGTAGAACGCAATGCTGGCAGAAGGTGGAGGGAAAAGGGTCGAGAAAAGCAGCGTAAACGTTTCAGAAATCATTAAAAGCGGCCGCGATGTGAAGATTTCGTTAGCCCAGTACGCCTGCTAAGCTTGCCCCGCCCCGTCCTGGAAAGCTTGTGGCGCTGCAGACGTCCTTGATGGGAAATCGCCGAGCAACTCACCACTTCCGGCCTGATCGATTCGCGCACATTACGCCATTAGCGCGAGCTTTCTGAAACTAGCAAGGCGCGTGAGCTCGTCCGCACCGTGAACCTATACTTTCGTTAAAAACTGTTATTTTAGCTTATTTTCAGCAGTTTTTTGCCGTTTTGTCACCTTTCGTTAACTCACGACCAAACAATCCCATTTTTGAGTCGAATTCGAATATGATAATCAATGTGAGCACTGCCTTTAGGAACAGAGCTGTGCGCTTAACTTGAAGCTTCATGAAGCATTGAAAATTAATGTAATAATGTTTCATTACAGCAGAGATATACGCGAAAGACCGAGCTGTTTGGAAGCGGATGTTCCGATACTCTTGCTCACTACTGTATAGTTTCCGTTTTTGATTTAGTCTGATGCATAGAGCAAGCTGCGGGTCGTGCGGAGTTGGCGGCCTCACTGGAGAATAGAGTTTCGATTCGCGCGGGGTGATCTACCGTCGCCACCACGTCCATTCATCAGACTAAAATTATTGCGCGGTCTCTATGTACACCTTGGAAAAAAACTAACAGGCGAAGAGATGATTACTCAACACAATACAATCATTATTATGAATCAATATTAATAGAAATTTCGAGTCCAAGCAGATCGGTACACCCTGACCGTGCTTCTTCTTTGACTGTGCTCCGTGTATGAGTAAGATATATTCGTGAAAGAGAACACTAGCAGAGCGGAATGCACAGAGCACGCATTCTCCCCGCTTCGATCTGTGGATGCTATTTGAGTGGATTAGTCCCTTAAAATCTGCCCACTCATATTGGAAAGCACACGTAACGTTGATGAATCGCTTATGAGTTATTGGAGTTCGCTAATCGCATCTAGGGAACCCAGGGAACACGTTTTTGAGCATCCGAAAAGGTGTTTTGGATGCCGTATATGAAGCCAATCCTGTCCAAGTTCACAACGTCGTTATGTGGTAGAGCAAGCAAATCCCTCGGATCGTCGCCGCTCTTCGAGCCCGTTTGACTGGGGTGATGGGTGTGAGAGCGGCCGCAATGCCGACTAGATAAACTGCTCTGGTGGCCCAGTGGCAACACTCGAGTGTCTTGCCCGGTGAGCGTTGGTTGGAATCCAGGGTACGACGTTGTTTAGAAGGAAGGCGTGGCGGAGCTTCACAGTCTTCTGCCCATTATGTCACGTTCTGATGATCAAATTGCACTAAAGTGCCCCTTTGACGTTCCTGTTGAGTGGCGGTTTCGAAAGGTGTGCTACCACCCCCGCAAAACTTCCTTCTTAAACTTTTGCTCTCTGGTAAACTTTCGGTGCATAGCACCTTTTTCAGACCTGAAACACATAGATTATTGCAGCAGTGGAATTGTTGCTACGGCAGACTGGCCTGGTTTGTCGCTGTTGTGACTGAGAGGCGCAACAACTAATAAACGGCATGATACCGCTTTGGCGCTTTTAAAGGCATCGTACACAAGGAGAACCACATTTGGGTTTTTGACGTTTTCGTGTTGTTATATCCCTATAGTGACTGAAGGTTGCAAAAAGCTCAACTTCTCAAGATAAACCCATTCTAAGAAAGCGTAATACAAATTCGAAGTTCCCTCCGACATCAACTTGGGATAGTTGCGCGAAGAACGCAAGGAACACTTTTACGATTCGTTCTTTGTGTAGCGTTGGAAGCGACTCACCGAGGACGCCATTCAGAAGAGCGATCTTTTTCTATTAAGTAGGGTTACTGACCTACTGCGTCCAATGGTGTCAGCTGCTTTCGATCAATGCCGATCGTGAAATCGAGGGGCGTGTGAATTGCGCCCTACGACGCGTCAACGCACGATCCCCGGCAGCGAAAACGGGGTTTTGTTCCTCGTAACAACGGATCGGCCCCAAGGCCGGCTTCCAAAACCCAGGAAGCCCTTTTTAGGAACCTACAGTAACCCAAGGAGCGGTTGATTCATCACGCAATGATTCGAAGTGCGTCGCGCAATTCATCGCTGTTGGTTATTTCTGGTGATAACCGTTTGATTTCAATGACCTCTAGAAGTTTTCTTTCGACTGTGTTGTCCACTGAGCGGTGCAATACTGTAACGAGCCATCTAGGGGGAGCTACTTGCGCGTTTTCTAGCGTTCTATGCCTTGAAAAACTGTTGGTAGGGCAAGAGACTGGGTTTTCTAATGCCCTGCGATGTTCATCAAGCCGTTTGTACAGGTGCCTCATAGTTTCTCCAGCATATTTCTGACAACAGCCTTGACACTCTATCATGTAATCAGCCCCTGTTAGTTCGCATATATTTTTGTTATCACAGTAACCATACTCCTGGCTTCCACATCTATCTTCGTAAGGCCTTGAAAAGGTGAGTATGCTTTTCAAATTTGGTGGTGGTCGGAATATGAGCCGTACAGGCAGCGATGCGTTCTTCACGACACTGTTCACTCTAAGGGCCACTTGCTGGTTGACGTATGGCATTAGCATTGCAACACCGTCCGGCGTACTGTAAGGCCCCTTGAGAGTGTGCGTGCGTGATTGTAAACAATTATCGCTTAGAATACGGTCCACTATGAAATCCAAAGCATCCGATCTGGAGGTGCACACTCTATCCTTTGTCACGGGCAAGTTACGAAAAACGTTAGTCTTCATGTAAAGGGGTTAGCAGCTCCTCGAGTGAAGTATGATATTCTTAGATGCTGGCTTTTTGTACCACGTAAGCTCACAGGTTCCCCCTCGAACTCCAGCTTTTAAGTTCAGAAATCCGTCACTTTTTGGTCCCTCTAGTCCGTCACTTTTTGGTCCCTCTACTGTGAAGCTAATACTCTCAACGTAGGAATTCAAACTAAGGAGAGTTGCGTCTAAATCTGTCCGTGAAGACCCTATGATAAAAACATCATCGATATACCGTTTGTAGAAGAGTATTCCGGTCGTAAGCGAACTTTTTCTATATGGTCGGAATAGTCATCCTTAAATTTGACATTTCAGAGAAAACGAATTTTACAGCTATACTGCAGTTATTTATTCAGATCCTAAGCACTAATTAAAGGCAGTGGACGCGATGAAAAAGGTTGTGGAAAAAACAAAACAAAAATCGGTTTTATCCGCGAAGGGTTAAAAGACCGCGAAGGCTACGCGGCAAGAAAAGAGCTATAAATAGAGTTATCAAGATCATAAATTGCCAAATCGTGCTCACGTGCCCAGATCCGCCCAAAAAGATGGAAGTCTCATGCTGAGGAGTCAAAAGTCGACGCTCACAGTCAGACATTAATGCAAATTAAGCTAATGAAAACAGGTAAAAAATTAATGCCAGCCTTTCGTTTAATGTTGAACTCGACGGGGACAGAAATATTTGAGCAGGTCGGTTCGAAAGATATTATTCATTGATTGATTTCCGATTCCAAGCCGGCTGATGGTCTTGATATTAGAGATCATCGATGCCAATGATGTGGAGTGGGCTCGTCCACCATAAAAACACAAGAAAGTTCAGGCTTCAAATTTGAAACGTAACAGCGGGTTTTGTTGCAATTTTTTCTTAGAGGTCCTACTACTCTTAACACAGAGAGGGGTTTAGAAAGGAAAAGAAGACAAGCATATTCTGTCACGGCCACTGCCTTTAAAGACAGTGCTCCTCAGGGGATCGCGGGGTCTTAATGGGGCACAATAGGCTTTTAACTCGACGAGGATAGCGAGAGCAAAACGAGGGAAAGAGCTGCTGCTCGAGCAGCACGTGCTGCCTTTGTGCCGCTCTTAGCAGCACGTGCTGCCCTCGTTCTCCGTTTGTCGCCTCAGCTGCAGCTCTTTTTTGTGGCAATCGTAGCGTGGTTACATTGCTCAAAGTGCTCCATTTGGACAGCTACGAGCATATTTACAGTAAGGCCCCGGTCATAGTTGGTGCTATTTGCATCTGCATCCCCCGCACCCCCAACACCCCCGCACCCCCTAACACCCCCGCACCCCCAACACCACCCCGGTCGATACGTATGTTTAAAAATGATGGAGTGAGGTTGAGAAAATCTTTCGATGCATCCAACTAGATATGACGATGATTACGTGGCCAACAGGATTGCACCTGTTCAGAGAAATAGTGAAGGCGAGTATGGTGAAGTCACGGAGGTAGCAGTAAGGTTAGCTTTCTAGTGATACGCAATGTTTTGTCTTCGACCCGCCCACCCGGTGATTTTCTCATCCCCCGTCATCCACGTATTGCATGGATATCGACCGCGTCGGATACATTGAGTGATTTTCTCAACCTCACTCCATCATTTTAAACATACGTATCGACCGGGGGGTGCGGGGGGTGTTGGGGGTGCGGGGGTGCGGGAGAGCGGGGGATACACCGAGTGATTTTCTCAGCTTCACCTCACCATGTTGTTCATACGTATCGACCCGGTGGGTGTTGGGGGTGTTGGGGGTGCGGGGGGTGCGGGGATACACCGAGTGATTTTTGCATCCCATTTCCAATGCATTCTGTGTGTATCGACCGGGCTGGAGGCGTCGGCTCATCCAACTATGACCGGGGCCTAAGCGTGTGGAGCTTTTTTGTTTCGAGAATGCACATATAGACATCTGATTAGTTATATGTCAATTCACCATTTCTCTTTTCTCTCACAAACAAGGTGTATGGAATTGAAGCAATCGATTGATTATCATCTCAGACGATCGTGAGCGGTCAAGGAGCACAACTAGCTCTCACTTTTACTTGAATAGCGAGAGCAGCACAAAGGGACGAGCTGCTGCTCGAGGAGTACGTGCTGCCCTCGTTCTCCATTCGTCGCCTTAGCTGCTGCTCTGTGTTGGGCCAGCACAGTGTGGTAACACTGCTCAAAGTGGTCCCTTGAAAGCAGTGTTCACGATTATCTTCGATTTTGAGATTAATCGCTAAAACGATTGTTTAGCCCCCGGGGTGAAACGTAAATGGCAAAGGAATCGAGAAAAACGCCCTAGAAAGGCACCAAATCCTTTACTCTCACCCCACCTTTTTACTCTCACTGGAACTGTTTGTTGTGACAATGAAATCTTTAGTGGGCCCGTCTCTTGCGATTCTCACCTCTTTACTGGTCCGTCCATTCCTTCAGACCCTAACTTATACAGTTTTGCCCAAAATATTCTTCCATTTTTTAGCACCAATTTTTACCGGTGACAGCCATCGTGAACATGTTTACACAGTCGGACAACTAGTCCAGGCCAGAGAATAATATCACTGAAATAAGACGAATTAGTGCGTTTCTCGCCGTTTCTTCGTAATCTTGGTAACATTTGGTAGCCAACGCATTGTTTTGAGTGGAAAACTCGGGAACGAAAATCATCGTGAACACTGCCTTTAAGTAACTACGACCATACTCATAATCAACATGGAGAGTTCCTTCCTTTGAAAGAAAATGAACATGCCCACACCCTGGGAAGTTGTATAGAGTTAACAGAACCAATCGATCTCCAGCCATATCACACGGAATACCTTGACGGCAGTGCCCACGATCAAAAGAGTTCGGATTTCCAGCGTAAACCGGAAGAACCAGGGCTCACTGCATCAATAATGCTGAAAAAACGGCTAAAAACTATCACAAAATAGCCCTGTACGGCCCTAAACTTGAATCTCCGCTCACGTTACGCCCACTTCCTCAACGGCTACCGACAAAAGTGTCTGACTGAAAATCCGGCTATAAGAAGGCAACCGATTATCAAATTGGGTAATTTTTGTTGAACGGAGTGGATTGTAACCTCCTGAGGGTATGTTGTTATCCCTAGGGCCGGGTTTTCAGTAGAATGTGGCGTGAGTGGAACACTCAGGTTTAGAACCGCACAGGTCTTTTTGTGCTCGTTCGTAGCCATTTTCTCCGACAATGCTGGTGTTTTCGAATTTCTGGTTCAGTGTGTGCATCTGAATGATTTTTGCACACCTTCCTGGGTGTACGCTTTTTCGACAGTCCTGTTATCATGTCGACTATACTATTATCTGTTGCTCGCAAAAAAAAACAATAGAGGGAGTTGAAGTCAGACGATCCCTAATCATGATTCTGCAGCAAAAGTTTGTCGATTTAATGCCAGTTTGTCTTCAGTTTGTCTTCGAGTCAAAGACCAGACGCCGCTCGCTCGCCGTCGACAAAGACGCGCTGCAATCCAATCGCCAAATCGCCGCGACCTGACGCTACTAACTGCCAACTGCTCGAAGCCATTTCTCAACACTTTCATTTCATCTCCGACTGGTCGCCTTTCTATGACTCAATCTCAGACTAAACGCGCGGTGGGGGCCAATGAATCGCGCGGAGAGCTCACCTCTCAAACGTGGTACTTTTATGCAGGATTCGCATATTCGTTGCATGGAGTCTTCAGAAAAAAATTTTGGTATTTTACTGATTATCAAATCAAACGTCGTTTTACTCTGAAGAAAATGTCATGTAAAAATGACAGCTACGAGAAAAGTAGTTCCTTGAGAGCAATTTGAACGGCTCTGCTCGGCTAAAAAACTGATGAATTGTTCTGGAAAAAGGGATGAGTCGTCATTCTCATCGGATGGTGAATATGTGAAATCGGCCGAGAATTCAAGAGGCGGTCGGCTCTTCTAAAATGATTTATTTAGCGTGTTCTTCCATATCTGCAACAATTTGCCTTTTTTTAATCTGGAAGGTGTAAGCCGGAAATTTCAAAAAATCACTTTCTCACTCTGAAATGCGAAATGCGTTTCCTTTTCAAATACTCAGACTTTATTCGCATTTTCCACAGAAAAAAACCAATTGTTTTGGTTTGAAGAATTGTATTTTTTAAGTGCTGAGCGGCGATGGATTTCCAAAATTGAGCAAAATGGAGAATACATTTTCCCACGAAAAGCACAATGCTCACAGAATTCAAAGCCGACAGTTCTCAAAAACAACTTTAAAATGAAACTAATAATTTGAACCCTTCCAAAAAATGTTCACGACAATAATTTAGAAATAAGAAAAAATGTTCAAGAAATTCTAAAATTGTTGTTTTTTGGAAGAGAAGAAATCACCATTTACAGGGAGATCAATAAATGATGAAAACTCTGATATTTGAATTCCGTTTAACCCTGGATATTCATCTAAACAGTGCGATCTTCAGCGACTTAAAAATATTTTGAGGATAGCTTTATTCTTGGAATATGTGGATATAAATTTTTGTACAAAGAAAGTCGTAATTCCTCTTTCGAAACGAGAGAGACACATTATCACTCCTGATTCACATCTCTACAGTCACGAAACCGAGTGAAAATTAATTCTTGATCAAGGTATAGGGGAATTCTGCGTCAAGAAATGTTTTTGAAGACTCACAATCACTACTGACCGAGGCCTGTGTTGAACGGCTCTCGCAAACTCGTGCCAGATACGAGGCCGCCTAGGGTGGGAATGAGACAGCCCGCAGTACCAGCATAATTTCCTTCAACTGTGGCGAAGATCAATGGATCTAATAAAGGACGAATTAGCCGTTAAAGATATGAATGAGCTTCAATGAGGTCTCAATTTTTGATAGGTCGACCCAGCGCTGCTGCTGAGCTCGACATATCCCCTGCGGGAGAAGGGTTATGAGAAAGAAAGGAAAGATCATAAATGAAGAGCAGCAATTGGGGAAAGAGCAGCGGCAGTTGGGGCCACAATGAGGAGCAGCAGTTGGGGCTACAACGAGGAGCAGCAGTTGGTAGAATGACCTGAGCAGTTGGGGCGACTGTAGCAGCACGTGGGGCCACTATACGAGCATCAGTTGGGGGAACGAAAGGGGCTTACACCTCGTTGAGTAGATGCGTTAGTAATACCCTCGTGCTGCCTTACTATGCCGCGAGTATCTGAGTCATGATGGAAACGTTGCCCTTTTTTCTGCGGAAACGTAAGCTCTAGGCCACTCTAACAAGGGAACCACTATAAGTCATAGTAACCATTCCCCTAATTCTGTTGAAAACATGTATGTTGAGGTAATCTGGGGTGCTGAACACAAATCTGGGGTACGCTTGTCGAAATTTAAAGGTTTACTGTAGGTCACGGTAGGTAATATGCCATTTAATAAGCAAAACCTACCTTAGTAATTCGAGAATCGACAAATGGACATCGAATTCGTATTCGGCACCACAAATAACCCCCACATATAAACTTGGAGACAAATCTGAGACTTTGACGAATCTACCGTATATCCACTGAAATCTACCGTAAGCTGTCAAACTGATATCAGATTCTTGTTGGGCACTCCAAATAACCCCCAGAAGAACGATTAGAGCCACATCTGTCGCCACATTCCGGAAATCGTCAAAAGTCGATTTGCCGTCAATTTTTTCTGCCGGTAACTAGCTTTGAACAACTTTAGTCGAAAACTTCGGAAAAGCCTGTGTTGAAATGCAATCTCAAACCCGCGCTGACTACGTGGAACACAGGGATGCCGTTCGAACAGTGTTGGCCCAGTCAACCCACGGACAACTTGACATTCTGTGGGTGGTCGCAGAGGGTGACCCCGTGTCGCTCTTTGGAAGACCTTGCCAGGTATAATTTTGGCCGCTGGGATGCTGCAGACCGTGGGGGAGAAACGGCGATGCGCTCGATCGCAGCGGGGATCGCCTTTCTAATACAGATCAAGACCGGTTGGGTCGATCGACCGAGTGCTGCAACGAGAACAAGCGTACAATAAGCGAGTGCTGTAGCGAGAATTCACGTAGAATATGAGGGCGCTGTAGCTAAAATTTCACCAGCTAAGGCTAAACTTTCCGTAATTTACGTAAATTCTCGTGTCAAAATTAGACTAGATGCCTCCGAAACCCTTGGCATCTCTGGTTTCCGCGAGAGGCATCTAGCTACAATACCGCTCATAACATGTGTCCCAAAACGCGTCGGCGACGCGAAAGCGCGTCGGAAACGTCGTTTTCGTTCAGAGTGAACGATTTCGGAATCTGAAAACACCGTTCGATTCGTCTAGTCGCGCTGATTCCAAAAATGTATTGAGGCTGGAGAAAAAACAAACTTTCGACCTAGTTTTGACCTACTTTCTCGGAAAAGAGCCAAAATCTTTCAAAGTAGATGTTTTCGAAATTTTAAAACGTCAATGCATTTGTATTGTCATGCTGATTTCAAAAATGTAAGCACAGTCAAGATCAGTCCGATTCTTGACCTACTCTCAGCTTTTTCAGATTCAATGAATTGAAACTCTTTTCAAAGCGGTTATTTTGAAAACATAATAGCACCATTCGATTCGCAGCGTCATTCCGATTCAAAAAATGTGTTAAAATGCGGGATAAACTTAATATCAAGCCTTATTCTCGTCTATTTACGACTGAACTTTCTGATGACCTCGCTAATTACCTTCTAAACTGGCGCTGCCTACAAAAAGTGCAATCTTGGGCAAATCTGGTGGAGACAACCGTAACATTTCGCACCTTTACCTCTAGTCATTAATAACACATGCATTTGGCACAGTTTCGAATGCATTTCAAAACTACTGCAAGGCTGTTTTTCTCTTCTGCTTCTAATCATAACTCCGTTGACAGCGGACTCAAGTGTTTAAAAATTGCTTAAATCGACTAAAGACATCGATATGAGCACAGTGATCTATTTTTAATGTTTCTAGGGATGGTTTCGTCATTTTCCATTTGCTGAAGTACCTAGGGCGACCAATACACGGGCGACTCTCCGCTAATTGTGAAGTCATCGACTAGCCGTGTTACGGTAAGGCGCTGCTCACGCAAGCAAAATAAAAACGATTTTGACCGGAGCACTTCAAAAATCTGATTTGAAATCGTATTTACTTCTGAAATCAAAATCCGATATTTTTTATCAAATTTCAAAAATTTCCAGTTTATTTCAATTTTTCAAATCTTCCCAATTATTTTAATTTTTGAAAAAATCTCTGATATCAACTCGTATTTATTCTTGAAATTAAGAACTCTGATTTTTGACTTAAAAATTTACAATTTATTTTAAATTTCAAAAATTTTCAGTTCAATTCAATTTTTTGAAAAAGGTTTGATATAATATCGTTTTTTCTTCTGAAATCAGGAATTCCAATTTTTTTTTCAAACTTTTAAAATTCGCAGTTTATTTCGATTTTTCGAAACTTTCCATTTATTTTACCTCTTGAAAATAACTCTGATATGAACTCGTATTTATTCTTGAAATTAAAACTACGACTTTTTTCAGATTTCAAAATTTTCAATATATTTCACTCTCAAAAAATTTCCGTTTATTTCAATTGTTGAAAAAGAAAAATCGTATTTACTTTTGAAATTAGGAACTCCGACTTTAACCAGATTTCAGAAATTTCCAGTTCCTTTCAATTTTTGAACATTTTCAATTCATTTGAATTTTTGAAAAATCTTAATCCAATTAGAATTTTAAAAAAGGTTAATAGAAACTCCGGGAATTTTTGTTTTAATTCAGTTTTTTTCAACATTTTAACTTTGTTCAATTTTCTTAAGAATTGAGGCCCTGCTGAGAAACTCCGTACTTAAACTTCCCTTCAAAGTCAGACACTTTCAATGCAATATTGAGATTTGGCCGTTAGCGTCTCGCGTCAGATCGCGGGCCCCTAACATGCGGTGCAATTACTGGCCGCGCAACTCCTCAGCTGGGCCACCTCGCCACACACACACCGCACCGATCAATCGAGATAGAGTGTCAACTTTCAATTATTTTATGAAACTCTCTTATCGAGTCCAAATGCATCAAGCATTGAAGATGTTTCGCAAAATTCCAGAAGATTAGGTACGAGGGTTTGTCTACAGATTTGGAACCTTGGCAGAGCTCGACTAGTGTGACCCGGCGCCCCTCACATGCCGGCTGATTTACCAACGCGAGCTGGCTTTCTCCGCCGCCACTGACCATCACAATATCGACTGGATGGTCCACACAAGACGTAAATATTGAGAAATCTCCCCTAAATATACGTTCTCACTCACTCAGCGGTCAAAATGCTAATGAATTCCAGAAATCATAAACCTTTAAGAATTAAAAAAAATAATTTTACAGATTTTTTGTTTTTTTATCAAAAATTTATTCTCATTTATTGTTTTCAATCTTGTGTTTTTTTCTCTGGATTTCCCATAATTTTCACTTTTTTATTTTTTTGAATCTGGTATCTTTATAATAGTTTTTTTAATTTAATCTTTTCAATTATTGGTTGCTATTTTCTTGTATACTTATTTATTATTTTATTAAAGTCTCTTATCGATCCAAAATGCATCCAGAATTGCAGAAATTCCAAGATTTTAGAAGTTCTAGGGCTTTTACGAGTGGTTGTATACAGATTTGGAAACTTGCCAACGCTGGCCCGGTGCGTGACCCTGCACCCCTCACATGATGGTTGATTTACCAACGCGAGCTGGCTCTCTCCGCCGCCACTGACCATCACAATATCGACTGGATGGTCCACACAAGACGTAAATATTGAGAAATCTCCCCTAAATATACGTTCTCACTCACTAAGCGGTCAAAATGCTAATGAATTCCAGAAATCGTAAACCTTTAAGAATTAAAAGAACTAATTTTACAGGTTTTTTGTTTTTTATCAAAAATTTATTTCTCATTTATTGTTTTCAATCTTTTGTTTTTTTTTCTGGATTTCCCATAATTTTCACTTCTTTATTTTTTTGAATCTGGTATCTTTATAATAGTCTTTTTTAAATTTAATCTTTTCAATTATTGATTGCTATTTTCTTGTATACTTATTTATTATTTTATTAAAGTCTCTTATCGATCCAAAATGCATCCAGAATTGCAGGAATTCCAGGATTTTAGATTTTTCGATTTCTTTCACAATTAAAAAAACTTCCAATTCATTTCAAAATTTTAAAACTTCCAGATTATTTCAATTTTAAAAATTTCGATTTTAATTCAATTTTCGAAAAATTCTGATTTCCACTCGTATCCATTTTCGAGACTAAGAATTACGGTTTTTAAAATATCAAACATTCCATTTTTTCCCAATTTCAAAAATTTCCAGTTTATTTCAGCTTTAGATAATTTCCAATTCATGCGGGAGTTTTGAGGTTCAATTGGGAGTTTGTTTGTTCACACGGATCGAATCTCACTCGAGCTCGCCACGTGTTTTACACGCTATCCTTCACATATATTCAGGATTATCCACGCTGGCTGTTTTTCTCGGCCGTCGTTCCAAGAGAATATTGATTGGAACGGTCCAGACGGAAGAAAACAGTGAGTCCGTATTAACAAAATCTGCGTCGAATCATTCAGCGTCTAGAGCAGAAATGAAACTTGTGAAAATCGTCATTTTTTCCAGAACCTGAATGGCGAATTTTCACACGAATCATCATTCCAGTCCTTGTTCCAGAATAAACACAGAATTTCTGGAGTTTGAGGATCATGTGTGTTTGTTCGCACACAAGTATCTCTCGGAAAGACGCCCGTGCTGTGGTACACCTCCCACACCATCAGCCCTATAGGTTGACCCGTCCTACACGCGCACCGTGCATACACCAGTGACCCTGTCTCGTCCAGAGCGCCAGTGGACCTCCATCGCGCCTGCGACGTATATCCCGCGGCAACACTTTCAGAAGCAATTACGATTTTAAATCAGAATGTTTTCGAGAATTCGAAATCTTGAAACTTTGAATGAACTGGAAACTTTTGAAATTTGAAATGAATTGAAAATTTTTGAAAATAAAAAAAATGGAACTTTCAATTTCAGAAGTAAATTCAACTTCACATCATAATTTTTCTAAAAATTGAAAAAAACTGGAAATTTTTGAAATTTGAAATGAATAGGAATTTTCGATATTTGAGAAACTCGGAATTCTTGAAATTCGTTAATATTTTGACTGCTGAAAGAGTAGGAACGCATATTCAATGAAGATTTTCCAGTATTTCAGTCTTGTGTGGACCATCCAGTCGATATTGTGATGGTCAGTGGCGGCGGAGAGAGCCAGCTCGCGTTGGTAAATCAACCATCACGTGAGGGGTGCAGGGTCACGCACCGGGCCAGCGTTGGCAAGGTTCCAAACCTGTAGACAAACCCTCGTAAAAGCCCTAGAACTTCCAAAATCTTGAAATTTCTGCAATTCTGGATGCATTTTGGATCGATAAGAGACTTTAATAAAATAATAAATAAGTATACAAGAAAATAGCAATCAATAATTGAAAAGATTAAATTTTAAAAAACTATTATAAAGATACCAGATTCAAAAAAATAAAAAAGTGAAAATTATGGGAAATCCAGAGAAAAAAAAACAAATGATTGAAAACAATAAATGAGAATAAATTTTTGATAAAAAACAAAAAATCTGTAAAATTATTTTTTTTAATTCTTAAAGGTTTATGATTTCTGGAATTCATTAGCATTTTGACCGCTGAGTGAGTGAGAACGTATATTTAGGGGAGATTTCTCAATATTTACGTCTTGTGTGGACCATCCAGTCGGTATTGTGATGGTCAGTGGCGGCGGAGAAAGCCAGCTCGCGTTGGTAAATCAGCCAGCATGTGAGGGGCGCCGGGTCACACTAGTCGAGCTCTGCCAAGGTTCCAAATCTGTAGACAAACCCTCGTACCTAAACTTCTGAAATTTTGCGAAACATCTTCAATGCTTGATGCATTTGGACTCGATAAGAGAGTTTCATAAAATAATTGAAAGTTGACACTCTATCTCGATTGATCGGTGCGGTGTGTGTGTGGCGAGGTGGCCCAGCTGAGGAGTTGCGCGGCCAGTAATTGCACCGCATGTTAGGGGCCCGCGATCTGACGCGAGACGCTAACGGCCAAATCTCAATATTGCATTGAAAGTGTCATATACGCGTTGGCGGAGCAGTTCATTTCACCCGAGGAACAGTTGCCGGTTTTTTGATTACTCTTTATCCCCAAAGATTGTAACAACCAAGCATGTGCATAAAATCATCTTATTTTCGTAAAGTTTATAAGAAACAGAAAACTAAGAAACTTACCTACGAATTTTGAAGCGCGAAGCCATTACCGAGGTCTGTATTGTTCGAAATCTGCAGTCCCCCCGAATCACATCAAACAGCTGCAATTAGACGCTCTGGAGGCTTCCTTGCACAGTTTCTTTTACGATATTCGAGAGTTTTTTGGAGACGTTTCCCTATTATCCTCTACATTGCGAACTTGCCTACCCAAAAATCAGAGAATTATAAAACTGCTTTTTTTCGTGAACACTGCTTTCACAGCAAGTCACTAGGGGTTTTTGCCCCTTTTTCTTATGTGAGCAGCGGTATTGTACAAGCCTTCTCCGATTTTTCAAGCCGACGCTTTTCTGCGTGAAATTCGCGCTGACCGCCAACTTTTCTGTTGATGATGATCTCGTTGCTGTCACCCATTGGAGGAAAATGAAATATGGCCCGAGATATGGACCACGTCATTCAATTAGAAGGCCACATCACTGCTTGGCGACAACCGTGATACGCTAGAGAATGAAGGGGAATCGCAATGTTGCTTCCTAATTAGGTGATACTGACCATACCTCGGTGGTACATGCCAAAGCCTTCTTACCACATCGGTAATACTAAGCCGAACAGTGTAGATGAACTCAACCCAAACTTTCAAGAATTATTGTTAAATCGTCGCAAGAAAGGCAGACAGGACTATTCACAACATTTTCAAATCATTTACTATGAATTCGGTGAATCACTTGATCCTCGCATTTAAGACTTAAGTACGACCATATTTGAGTATGGAAAAACTGTGGTCAATCCATAATCTGTACGTAGCCAAACAAGGCTTGAGGCTGTACAAAACAGCTTCGCAAGAAAGTTGTGGAAACGGACCCATGGTTATGACTTCACTACCATTCCCTGGGCATCTACTCGCAACACTAGACTCTCATCACTGAGATTGTGGAGGAGCAAATATGACCGGGTGATGATCAATAAGATGATAACAGGTGAAATCAAACTTCCGATCAATCAGTTTTACACTATTTCTACATCCAGCACCAGAAATGGTTCAACTAAAACCAGTTTTGCTACGGCAAACAGTCGTTTACGTTTTTTTTTATTCGTTTTCCACACATAGGGCTGGTTCCAAATTCATGAAGTTTTCAAAAAACACGTACTTCCACTGTCCTTAAGCCAGCTACAAATCCTGTAGACAGGTACTTTAGAAACTAACTCAGTGGCTTTACATAATTCCTTCCTACCTTAATTGTTGTCATCACAAATTTTATTTTCAAGTGTGTGTTTTATAACTTCGAGCGTGAATTTTCGTTATCGTATAAACAAATAAATAAATAAATAATGAATAAATAAATAAATAAATAATTAAATAAATAAATAAATGAATAAATAAATAAATAAATAAATAAATAAATAAATAAATAAATAAATAAATAAATAATACAATTAAATAAATAAATAAATAAATAAATAATAAATAAATAAATAAGTAGATAAATAAATAGTAAACATAAAAGCAGTGCTTACGATAAATTTCTTTTTCAGGTTTTTAGTGTGAATCACTAAGCTGGCAGACGCTGAGGGACAAGGTCAAAGAAAGCAGCGAAAACGCGCCAGATTTCGATAAAAACTGCTACGAAGTGAAGATTTCATTAGCCCAGTACGCCTGCTTAGGCCGCCCCGCCCCCTCGTTCCGACCAGCTTGTTGCACCGCGGACGTTTTTGATGGCAAATTGCCAAGCAGCTCCACCATGTCCAACCTGATTGATTCGCGCACATTTTGCCGTTAGCGCGCGCATGCAGAAACTAGCAGGGCGCGTAAACTCGTCCGCACCCAGAAACTGTACGTGCGCTAGAAGCCGTCATTTGAGTTTGTTCTAAGCGTTTTTCCTGACCAAAAAAATAACAATCTTGGGTCTAACCTGAATGTGATATTCATCGTGAACACTGTCTTTAACATGCATATTCGATCACCTCTGTGCCGATACACAATCCGTGGTGGACACCAGGAACCCAGCGCTAGCAACACGTGCCATTATTGTTGGTACGTTTTGTGAACAGGAGTCGTTTGAAAAAGACGCAGTCTAGACGAAGAGACAATGATGGGTACATGATGACATAATATAATGAACATTCATAAACGCTTCCGGCACTATTACCATGATGCTTTTTTCACTTTCTGCGAGTATTTACTGTGGGAATCCTACAAAAGTCTTTTTAGTGCATCATGCATATTGAGGTGGCATGTTTCAGATTTTGTTAGATATGACGGCAAATGTTCATGCGCGGAGAGTTAATACCTGCAATAATGATATTCTCGTTTGACATTGTGGTATTACGTAAGGGAATGCTGTACATACAAAATGTGTCCATAATCCTCGATTAACAACGAAGGCCCCGCTTCAGCAACACGTTCCAGCGTTGTTATTACATTTTGAGACTAGAAGTCGTTCTAAACAGAAGTAGTCTAGACGGAGTCACAATGAGGAGTACGCGATGATAAGAATATAAAATTAGCGCTGATAAACACTTCCGGCACTACTACCATGATATTTTTCACGCTTTCTGTGAGTCCTTACTGTATGCAATCCACAAAGTACTAGTAGCACGTCATGCATAATGTTACAGATGCTGTTAGTCATAATGACAAATGTTCACGCGAAGAGAGGTAATGCTTACAATACCACACTTCCCGATTGACGTTGTGTTAAAGGCACAGTCCAACCTCAGAATCGTTTTTCTGTTTTTCTGCCTAGCTTGGAAACGGTCTGACGCTGATTCCAATTATGGCTCTGGAATCGTGAGAGAACCCCTAGGAACGAAGTTATGGCCCCTCAAAAATTGTGCTACGGAAGCGTGGTGGACGAGTTGTTCGAGGCGTGTAACTTTCGCCATATGCAACCGATGTCTGCGAGCCGGCCTTAGTGGATAGAGAAGCTGAGAATGAAGGGAAGAACGGGGATAATGGTCGGAAACCATCGCTCATCTCGCCGTTGTTGAGCTCGAAAGATCGTATAAGGGGCGTGCCGAAGTGGCTTCCTGGTGCGGGCGCCCCAGGGTGGCTTCCCCCTATATATCGCTTATTCGGAGGAAGTGGGAGCTCGCACTTGACAGGAGCTATATAGGGCAGGCCTACTTCACAATTATGTTAAAATCTCAGATTTCGCCTCTGAGCTTGGACTGTGCCTTTAAAGGCAGTGTTCACAATAAAAAAATGGGCCGTTTTTACGCAGAAAAGTAAGCTTTGGGTCCCTTCGAAAAGAGTAAGGACGGAAGTACGACGAAAAATAGTCAGGAAATGGGTGAAAATCTCGCGGTCCGACCAACCCACCCCGCCCACCTCATATAACAGTTGTCCTGCTATGTGCCAGAACAGTTGGTGTTCGCCTCCAACTTTAAGGAACGGTTACCGAATTTTGAATGCTCTTTATTGCGGTAAATTCTAATTGCCAAGCATGTGCATTAAACCATCTCATTTTTGATGAGTATTTAGGGTACACAAAACAGAAAATAAAGTCACTTTTTGAAGAACTTTTAATCGATTCAAATTTCAAATGAATTTCCGACGTGTGGTTCGATGCTTTGTCCGCAGTGAGCAATATATACGAACAGACATCATATCATTAAATACTAGCGAAGCCTAGCGAAGCTCTCGCTCGAGAAAACTTTTAAGTGCGCTAACTTCCTGAGGCAGATTAGTTTGTTATAATTGTGTTGATTGACTTCCATCTACCCGAAAGTTGCTGTCCGTATGGACTCTTCAGAACAGAGCAGGCTACCGGACATTTACAGCAGGGCGTCAGGTACGAAAAGGTGGGATATAAAAGCAAAACATAAGAAACCAGCATTAGATTGTTTGTAGCTGCCGGCATCACATTTACCACCACTTCCGTCCCTCCTTCCTTTATTTCGCAACTCACTGCCCTTTGTCCCGATCTGAAAAGTTCCCAAGCGATTATTCTCGCCTTGCCATCTCTTTCATGATAGGGGAAAACGCACTCGCAATTTATGTGCTGTTTCCCTAGTTGACCAACACCATGCAATTGTTCTCAATAAATGAAGGTGGATATTAGTTTTTGAGAAGCAGATTTTGATAATCTCAGACTTTCAACATATTGTGGTGTGCGCGACGCGCACACCTATTTGGCTTTGAATTGCTATCGCGCTACGACGTGATTCTAGAACCGAGGTTCAGAGGAACCGTGGAAAAATCATTTTTACTGCATTGGATAGAGCTAAGAAAGTTGAATATACCATTGCGAAATGTTCCTAAATGCTTACTTGAGATCAAAACCACGTGATTTTGGTCGGAGAAAATGTTCATTTCGTTTTTTGCAGTTGTCGTACACGATCTTGTTGGAACACTTATCGTCGAGCTAGAAAGCTCATTTTTGGCCAGAAAGCTGGCTATGATTGCACCTAGCTTTTGTCAAATTTTCAATTTCTTAGCTCAATTTTTGCGGAACCTCAAAATTGAGGGTCAAGAGAGACAAAACTTGTAAACATGCTATCATAAACCGTCCGACGTTTACTCATTCGTAGAAATGAACTAATGAAAATAAACACTGATATCATTAGGCTTTCGCTCGGGATTTGTGCCTTCCCTGAGACGGGGCAACGCTTCAATCAATACGACGCGATCTTGGGAGTACTTTTCGGAACGCAGCACGGCGTGACTAACGAGTGCGCAGAACGCCGTAGAAAGTGTAAGGGACCCCAAAGGCAAAGCGCAGGATCTCACAGAAGGTTTGCAGGACACTAGTGGGAGTGTACAGGATCGCACACAAAGTAAGCAGGACATCCGTGGAATCCTGCAGGGCTCCACAGAAAGTGTGCAGGACCTCAGTGGGAGTGTGCAGGACGTCATAGAAAGCGTGCAGGCCATCAGTGGGAGTGTGCAGGACATTAGTGGGAGTGCGCAGGACGTCATAGAAAGTATGCAGGCATTAATGGCCGCATATTTCCCTAATTGGCAGGGAAATATTTTCGGAGTTCTGCGTCCTCCCTGAAACGCTTCGCAAGCTTCTCAAGATACATGTTTTCCTATGTTTTCCTCGCTACAAGAAGGTTGAGTTTTAGCATGAAAATATTAGCAAAAACTGGTTTTTAAAAATTCTCCACTCTTGGTGGCGTCCTGCACGCTCTCACTGCGATCCTACTAACTTTCTACGACCTCCTGCTCACTCTCACTGGGGACCTGCACACTTTCAATCACGTGCTGCACACTCAAACTGGTGTGCTGCGCACTTTATATGAGGTCCTATACACTCCAATCGGGGTCCTGCACACTTCCTATAACGTCCTGCATACTCCCACTGTGATCTCGCACACTTTCTATGACGTAATGCACGCTCCCATTTGGGTCCTGCAGACTTTCTATGACGTCCTACACACTCCCACTGGGGTCCCGCACATTTTCTATGACGTCCTGAACGCTCCCACTGGGAACCTGCGCTTTTTATATGACGTCCTGAACACTCCCCATTGGGGTTCTGCACACTCTTGCTGAGGTTCTGCACACTTTTTATGGTGTCCTGCACACCCCCACTAAGATCCTGTACACTTTCTATGGCGTCCTGCACACTCCCCGAATCCTAGCGATTCTGTATGGCGTCCCGTACACGACTACAGAATACGTGTCGCTAGGATTACAGCGTAGCCGCTCTAGCGCTAGGAGACTTATGGAGGTTTTCACCCACGGTCAAAAGTGCGTTCCACGGACAAAATCGGTTGCACCGAGGGGCGCTTGAGGTGATTCAGGCTGATTTTCTGGTAATTGATATATATCTTACCCACCCAAAAGTTGATACTATTTCATCATATATCATAGATTTGATCGGTCATTCCTCACATCCGCAGGACACACACACTTACATCGAGACATGCCTTAGGTATAAGGTTTAGAGTTTTTTTAACAGTTTTTTCTCCAATATCTGAGAAGTTCATGGGGACTTTTCCCTTTTGGACTCTACTTTGTGAGCTAGCCTTCTCAGAAACATGAAAAACTAGAATACGGATTTTTACCGTGAACACTGCCTTTATAGGCAGCATGCAGGCTCGTAGACGTGATTAAGATAACTACGGAAATGGAATGGTATGGCTCAGAACACAACGCCTATGCATTTTGAAGCGTTAAAACGACTCACAAAGCCGCTACATGAGTAAGAAGTTTATCCCATCCCGTAATTCTCCGCTTACTGTTAATGCCGTCATCCTCCAAAACGGGGGTACTGGGTCACTCCCACCGTAGGCGACGTTTGTGGGTGGTGCAATAAGTACAATAAGTAAACCACAAACATCGACGACCTTGGAAATGGCCTAACACCCCTGTTTTGGAGGACGGCGACAAATACAGGGGCGGAGAAATACAGAGCGGAAACAACTTCTTACTCGTGTAGCGGCAACTTGGGTCGTTTTTGACGCTTCAAAATGCTTAGGTGTTGTGTTCTTAGCCATATCATTCCATTTGCGTAGTTATTTCTGCCATTCAGCTAGGATTCTGAAAAGCTTAGTACCCCTGCTGATATGGCCGACGTCGAGGTGGGGGGGGGGGGGTTTGGGCAGAGTGTTATTAACACTTCCGCTAGCTTCGATACGCCACAAAGTTGTACAGTCGGAGCTCATAAAGACAGGGAGAACGACAGAAGAAGTTTTTGAGCAGCTGGGAGAAGAAGACTTTTGATTTTCTAAAACACGTCCTGTCATTCCGCGCACTTCTATTGCGGCATCCACAATATTGCTGTTGAAGGTCACGGCCGGATGATTGACAATGAAAATTTGAGAAGAGTGTTCGAGACATTCTTTAACACCTTCAACGAAAAAATGGTCAGTGATTTTCTTCTCGTCAGTGTCACCTGCACTCGACTAGTTCATATCCTTATTTGAAGACGTTTTATTAAATTTATATATCAATTGCAGCAGTGGAGCGAATATCTTACGAACTTAGCCGCGGGCGAACGCATTGAGGGGCAGCACAGCTACGTATATCTACGCAGAAAAGGGTTTGTGAACAATTTTTCACGCTCGTCGGAATGTGTTTTCAGATTCTCATTCTCCCAGCGTTTATGATAGAGGCGTGGGACGATATCATATGGTGCGACACCTATTGGAAGGCTGCGACACTCCGACGAAACTCATGGTAATTGAGAAAAGCGATAGCAGACTAGATCACAAAACTTTTCTGTGAAAACGAAATAGGCTCCGAGTATTTCATCTTCTTCCGTGACCTTCTACAGTAATAATGCTGACTATATTTCTAAACTACATACTTGTTTGCAGATGGAGAATGCTGCAGGATACGGTTGCATCGCAATAACCTCCGGAGCATCAGAAGGGGATAAAATACGTATCAGACTAACTTGCGTCTTCTCGTTTTAAAACGTGATATGGATCACATCTCCACCGCCTTACTCAACCTGATACAGAGAGACCCTTTGATTTTTTTCTGTTTAAAGTGCTGGAACTTCGTTTTGACCTTCCTCGGAGTTATTTAACAACTCTTTCTGAACAAACTAGTTTTTACTTGTTTATATTGCATTAAATATTACTCACACTGTTGTACACAAGACCACATAAAAACTTGTTATAGCGGTATACCAGTTCACGCATATGTCAAAGATTGGAATTGAGCATGCCGGGACATTGCCGCAAGCTGGAATACAGCAATGATGCCGTCGCAACGCAACAGCGATCGCAAACCGTGCCTTGACCCTGCGTCGCGCAATTTTTTAAAGGCAGTGGTCACGTTAAATTATGCCTGCCTTCTCTTCCTCCCTTAAAGGCATCGTACACGCAAAAAAACCGCATCTCATTTTTTCATGTTTTTGCGCAGGAAATCCTCTTGCATACAGGATAAGAATATAAAGATTTCACAAAACTGTCAACTTCCTCAAAAGAACTCGTTTTAAAATGTCTTAATTATTCTCTTCTCACCCACTCCATCAATTTCGGTGTGTAAGGTGCACGTCGGAAGTTTTTTTCACAAACGTCGAATGTGTTTTTCGCATTGAACTTATTCGATGGGTAGATTTCTCTTGCCTTTCGTTCACCGGAACTTATTTTTAAAAAGAAAGTATTCTTCAGACTAGTTTGGATGTTAGAATATCTCGAGATAAAAATTTCAAATGCTGAATCATCTGCGCCGATGATGGCGCTTCTGTTCCTTGTGTTAGATGGCTGGTGAGAAATGGTGGTGGATCGTGATTTTGAACCACTCTAACTTTAGAACCATATGTTTTTGACGCGCGAAACTTCACCGACGTTGTCTACCGGGCTCATTCATGAAATTGAGCCTGAAAATTGAATGTGGTTTTCAGCTCGAACAATGCCTTTAACCCTTTTCTGGAGTCAGAATTATAGAACTTATAAGAGAAATTCGCGAAAAAAACCCTGTTTTGAGCCGAATTTCAGACCTGAGCTTCGTGTCTTTTGATGTTGGAAGAGATCACTACACATCACTGGCATCGATGATCTCTAATATCAAGAACATCAGCTGGCTTGCAATTGGAATTCAATCAATGAACAATAAACCTGCTCAAATATTTCTGTCTACGTTTAAAGGCAGTGTTCACGATGATTCTCGTTTCCAAGTTTTCCACTCAAAACAATGCGTTGGCAACCAAGTGTTACCAAAATCACGAAGAAACGGCGAGAAACGCACTAATTCGTCTTATTTCAGTGACATTATTCTATGGCCTGGACTAGTTGTCTGGTTGGATGAACATGTTCACGGTGGTTGTCACCGGTAAAAAATGGGACTAACCGAAAATGGAAGAATATTTTGGACAAAACAGTATTAGTTAGGGCCCGAAGTAAAGAACCGATTAATACAGAATAGAGAATTGCAAAAGACGGGTCCACAAAAGATTTCATTGTCACAACGAACAGTTCACCTGATACTTAAGAGGCGGGCTGATACTTGAGGATTTCCTGCCCTTCTGGTGCGTTTTTCTCGGTTTCTTTGTCATTTCGGTTCTACTTGGGGGCCAAGCAATCGAATTAGCGATAAATCTCAGAATCGAAAATTATCGTGAACACTGCCTTTAATCAAACTTTGAGTGAAGGGCTTGCTTTCATTCTTTAACTGTTTTCATTAGCTGAGTTTGCATTTATTTCTGGCTGTTAACGTCAATGATCATTGACTGCTCAGTATGAGACTGCGATCTTTCTGGGCCGAGCTGTGTACGTGTGCACGAATTGGCAACATAGGATCTGAATGACTGTCTTAAGCGCGTTTCTCGCCCTTAGTGGTCTTTTGGCCGTTTGCGGATCAAGCCAACTTTTACGGTTTTTTCCACAACGTTTTTCATCGCGACCACTTCCTTTAAAGGCACAGTGCACCCTCAGATATGAATTTCGAGATTTTCGTGTAATTATGTACAAGACCCTTCCTGTGTAACACCTGGAAAATGCGAGATCTAAATTCCTCGAAATAAGCGAGAGGAAAGCGACCACCACTGGCCGACCCCCTCCAGCCAACACCACAGGCCCGGCCCCCTTTCTGATTTTCGGTCTCAATTGCGGCCAGATGGATGGATGATTTTCAACCGAGTCGTCGTTCTTCACTCCCTTTCCGATCTATCTCCTCATCCTGTTCTACTCTCGTGCCGCGACTGCGAATCAAGGGAAATACAGGCCTGAGACAACTCGTCCACCAAATTTTCGCACTCAAAATACAGACATTTTCAAGGAACCATATCTGTTCGTAAGGGGTCTTGGACGATTTTAGAAATACCATTGTGATCAGAGTTTATGACTCATTTCTTATGACTTACTATGCTTATCTGGGTCGAATTCCGGTCCGCAATTGCGTCTCGACAAGCTTTGCGGCCGCGCGCTTTCGAGTCGGAAGAGTTTCCAGCGCCACAGCTGCCGATCTGTTGACTCCAGGTGGGTTTTAGAAACTGGAAACTAAACAAAATTGAAGAAAACTGTATAAAGAGCCACATCGAGTCGGCTTTGGAGCTGAAAACTCGATTTACTCGGGCGCGTGCGGCCGCAAAGCGTGTCGAGACGCTATTGCGGACCGGAATTTGACCCAGATAAGCACAGTACTCGCAGTCGGTACTATTTTTGTTAGTACGCGGCCACTGATCGCGGAGCCGCAGCGGCGCTATCGCGGGCTGTCCCGACATTGCCGCTGCGCCTCTGCGATAGTGCCGCTTCGGCGCCTGTAGAAGCCGAAGCGGCTTCCTCGCGAAGCCGAAGCGGCTTCCTCGCGAAGCCGCAGCGGCAATTTCTTTGATAAACATAGGGTCCCACATGTCTTGTTTCTCTTCATCTGATGCCTTGAATTGGAACTATTCCCTTGAACTGGAATTATTACTGTGTTGACGTAAGCATGTGAAAAAAAGAAAAAAAAGTAGAGCGGCACATGTGAATAACTTTTGGGTCGATCGAAGGGATGAGGTTTTCCACCGTTTGCCGATTGCCGTTCGCCGTTTGCCGGCCACTTTCGGGATTTTTTTTGCCGATTGCCGTTTGTCGAAATCTCAAAATCGTTTGCCGCACATCCCTGATCGCAATCCATACCGTTTGCGCTAGTTCGGGCGTTTCTGTGATAACCACGGTACATTCAGGCTGGCTATAGCTCGTTTAGGCTAGCCGCCATAACGCGTTTGCGGGAAAACTAGCACCCACCAGCTTGAACGTGTTACCGACCCACATAGCGCGATCGCGCTGAAACAAGCGCGCGCTTCCGAGCCTTTTCATGCCACACCAGTGCAGCAAAACCACTAAAGATCTTGGCTTCTTGCATAGCGAAAATTTGAATTCTTCAAAACATGTCGCGAATATCCACAGTAGGGTAGGTACAGTTCGGCTCCTCATTGCCGTTTATTCGCACGCTGATGCACGCTAATTGCAAACGCGTGCTGCGGCGCTGTTGCAAGTATCCTCAGACAGGGATACGGGATCACCCGGTCGTTTTTCGCCTTTTGTGCCCGGGTGATCCCATCGGCCGGGTGATCCCACATCCGTGTCTGAGGATTCTCGCAACCGCGCCGCAGGACGCTTTCGCAATGAGCGTGCATTTTGCGTACTTAACGGCAATGCGGAGTTGAACTGTATATCTTCGTACTTCTCGTTTATTCAAGGTCCTCTCCACAAATAGCGTCACCACGCTACTGAACGCCGACAAAAATTTATGCCAGAAGTTCCGGCCCAGAACGATTTAGGAGTGTGGGACCAAAATTCTCAAGCAATGCGGAAGTTTCTTTCCATTGAACTCTTTTCACTCAAGTTTAGAAGAGGACCATTTGATGCTAGCATAGTATATAGTTAGGTCCGTGGATTGCTTCCTCAAGAAGAAACATTTAAATCCCACCCGTGGCTGGCACGGCAGTCACGTGTGCCGGACCGCTGATCGAATCAGGCCGAGAAAAAAAGCGCAGCTTACCGTACCGCAGCACCCGGAGAGATTTAAAACGCCCGCGCCAGCCACGGGTGAAATTCAAATGTTTTTCTACTAAAGGGGCAAGCCACGTGCTTAGCTGTACAGGCTTTTGAATTTCAGAGTGAAAATCGCATCCTCGCAAAATGTCAGGCATTCTCGAATCAGGACAAAGTGCACCCCCTCATAAAATGAGAATATATGGACCAAAAACTAATTATATCTCACAGTCTTTCTGCTTTAAGAAGGCGTCGGCGTCCAATATGATTTATAAGTTTGATTAGCGAAACAACGGAGTTTCCAGGTTTCGCTGAATCCAAGCTGCTCAACAGCGCTGGCGCTCGAGTTGTGTAGGATAACATTGCTGGAAAGCATGTTTTATCCCGTGGCGAATAGAATGTTTGTCTCGTATCTTATATAAGCACTACTAATTTCATGCGACTGTCTTAAGCATACTTATGAATCAAATCAAACCAAATTGAAACGTACGATACAAAAGTTGATTACAACAAGTACATTAGTCTTCAGCAGAAATCGTAATTGTATGTGACTACTGTAAGATTCCCTTCGAAACAACCCGCTAAAGTCGATGTAGAATTTCAAGAACCACTGGCCTCTGCAGTGATTTTCGCGGTCTTTTTTCTACGGGATCCTCTCAGTCATCTTCCGTGCTCTCGACTTCTGCGAGAAACTCCTAAACAGGCTTTCTCGTAAACACTGACTTTGAAAGCATTGAAATTTCGTAACCCAGTGCTGCTTCTTGGATTTCTTCGTAGTACACGTCATACTTGGGCCGAATCAAATCATCGAATTGTCATTCGATTGAAAAAAGGTCCACGACTTACCTAAATATTCGAAAAATGAAAAATCCGGCTAAATCAAACAGTCGAACATTCGAAAAAGGGCGATTCTCGGATAAGTCGAGAAGTCGATCATTCGAAAAGAGTAATATCTGACTTATTCGAGAATTTTACCGCTCTAAAGAGTCCCTAGTCACTGAGAAGGAACTTGAGAATGCCAGCTACTTCATCTGGACACATTTTTCTACTTTGCAAACATAGAGGCAGCACATGCTGTCATACACTGAGAAACAAAAAGAAAAAAAGTGTTTGAAATCCCACTAGGAATGGGTAGTGGAGGGACATTCTGTAACGTTAACGTCGAAAGAACGCATGAAAACGAGCCAGGAAGAGCCCTAAAAGAGCCCGAAGATGCCACTTTGAGCGCAAGGCAAACCCCAAAAGCGCATTGTCCGCCCACCGACGCGAACGAATGAAAGCTGGAAACCGTGAGATGAGCGATGGTTTCCGATTATTTTACCCGTTCTTCTCTTCATTGTCGACTTCTCTCTTTACTCAGGTCAGCTGGCATACATCGGCTGCAAAAGGCGGAAGTTACAAGTCTCAGAAAACTCGTCCACAATGCTTCTCTAGCTCAATTTTTGAGGGACCATAACTCCGTTCCGAGAAGGTCGTGTACGATTCCAGAGACATCGTTGGAATCAGCATGGGACCGTTTTTAAGATAGGCTGCAAAACAGAAAAACGATTTTTGGGCAAACTGCCTCTAACCATGGGAAACGTTTTCATTGAGTATACGAGCCGGCGTATACCGCATACCCCATCTCTAGAGTTAGGTGTAATATACTCCAACTTATACCTCGAATCGGCAAGGGTAAGTTGTTGATGAATCACATTTCGTGGGGTAGGCGTGAGATTATACCCCGATGCGCCCCGCACACCCGGGGTATGACCATTGACGAATCCGGTGTCTGAGAATTACTGTAGGTCACAGTGGGTAATGTCATTTATTTGGTTGGCCAAACCTGATTTGATATTTCGAATATTGACAAGTGGACGCCTATATAATGTTCGCCACCATACATTACCTTCCTCGAGTAACTTTGATGCTAATCTGAGACTTTGACCAAACTACCGTAAACCAACCATAACCTGCCGCATTCTGTGGAGAATAGATGAACGGGCTGCAGTTTCACGTGAAGCAATCCGGATAACCCCCAGGGAGAAACATTAGAGCGAAATTCATCGTAGCGTCTCTGGATTCGGCGGTAATTTGCGTTTATGTCTCTAAATTTCCCACCATAGTTTTGAATTGATAGAGGATTTGATAGGCATTTTTTCTAGGTTAGTCTCAGCAAGTACGGTACGCAACTTAATGTTAGAGGCACAGTCTAAGCTCGGCCTTAGATTATATACTATGCTCCGGCCGCTGTGGGTACTGCTCCAGTGCGATGTTTTCGACAAGAAAAAGGAAGCCTGAGGCAACTCGTCTACGAAATTCTCGTTGTTCGAGTTCACCCCCTTTGAGGGGCCTCACTTCCCTTCTTACTGAGTTCCGAGAAATTCTGGGGACACCATTGTGACCAGCGCGAAACCCATTTTGGACAAGCTGTAAAACTGGAGAGCGGTTCTCAGGTTGTTTGAGAATTTTCAGAGCTTTCATTGAGCTTTAGAGCCGCCGTTGCTTGTTTAAAAAACGCAGAATTTTTTTTGAGTCTTCAACGAACAAAAAGAATGGGTCAGTTCTCTTAATAAGCACTATCAGGTTCTAGATGGCTCAATGTGCTATTATTTACCTCTTCATATTTCACTACATTATGTACTATATTTTCAAGGCGCAATGCAGTGGTAGTAAGTGATATGTGATTCTGAAGTTCCGATCCGGAATACTATAACAAGTGAAGGGACCCGTCCTGTTAATACATATTTTGACTCAGAAGGTGGAAAAATGTGTAAGGGATGGTGACTGAGGAATGAAGAAGTTGAAATAGGCCTGGGCTGATAGCTAACTATAAGCTATGTATGGGGTGTTATCAGCAGGTGCGCTACAATGAGGGACCGCATGCTATAATGTTTGACACCTAGTTTACACTGACCGTCGAAAGGATCCGCCAAGTTTCGGCGCGAACCGCGCGCACTGTAAACTCGTTGCCCCATGCCTCTCAGTGACTTTGAGAGACTTGCTTTAGTTTTCGAGTTTACCGTCCCGCCGTTGCCCCCTTCCCCGAATAGTAGCCGGTAGACCCTGAATAGCCGCTAGACCTTGAACCCAGCTTTCAAAATCATCGATTCTTTCTTTCTTATCCAGAATTTTCCCTATATGGCAAATACGTATTGCCTAGTGAATCCTCTTTTATTTATTCCACGGGAACGGAAAACTCAATTAGGCTGTCACCTCTTCGTGTAACGTTCCAATCGCTGAATGGAAGGGTGAATCATTTTTTGAGTCGATTGAATAAGTCGACTTTCTATTCGAAAAGTCGATCATTTAAAAAAGTGTATTTTTCGACTCATTCGGAAAGTCGATCATTACCAAAAAACTTTCTATTTTCCCTAGTATATTACACGTTTGACCTCTGCTAGAGTACTGCCCTCAGTTGTGGCATCCTCCGAAAAGAGGCCTACTTGGATAAAATGGGTCTTTAGAGAGGGTTTACAATGCGTTGTGCATTTATAAAGAAATTTCACAGCTCTGTCATATCCTTCGAAAAGCATATGGAAAAATCTTACGCCCGAATGTTCGAATTAAAGGCAGTGGTCGCGATCAAATATGCTTGTCTTCTTTTCTTCTCTATATCCTTTTCTGGGTCTCGAGTAGTGGGACCTAAAAGAAAAAATCGCGAAAAAAACACTGATTTTGGCCAAATTTGAAGCCTGAACTTTCTTGTCTTTTGATGGTGGACGAGCCCACTACACATCATCGGCATCGATGAACTCTTATATCGAGAACATTAGCTGGTTTGACATTGAATTTCAATCAATGGACTTTCGGATTTATGTACACATCTAGTCAAAAACATTGACTGAAGTGCTTTCTTTCATTGCTCAACTGTTCTGATTTGGTAAATTTGCATGTATTTCTCCCTTTGAATGTCGATGATTTCTGACTGCTCGGCATGAGACTGCGATCTTTTGGTCGACGCTGTGCACTTGTGCACGAACTGGCTTCTTTGGGCCCTAAAAACTCTTATTCTAGCCCGTTTTTCACCGCGCCTAATTCATAGTTTTTCGGATTTCGATCTAAGCTGATTTTGTAGTTTTTACAATAACGTTTTTCATCGTGACCACTGTCTTTAAGTCGACAAAGGGCCGTCATGTGTTTATGTGAGAATTGGCTGTTGATATTCTACTTTTCAACTTGTTTAGATCATTGCCTCCCCTGAGCAGCCTCCTAAGTGGTTGTATCTAGACACACCTAACAGCGAGATCTAAAAAAACTCGTACTTCCTCAGTCTCTATTCCACGGAATACTTGAGATTATATATTTTTGAAATTTAGGCTGTCGGCAACGTTCTCCCGAATCTCATTTGGCAATATTTTCTCGACAGTATATTGCGTGAGAGCAGAGACACTGACTGGAATGGAAGTTCATGGAGCTTATCACGAAAATAACTCTCTAGACTCCTGGCCTAGCTCCTTTTTGGTCGCAATATTGGGTGTTTTTTATCGCGAATCAATGTTTTGGCGATCTCTGTTATCTCTGCCAAATTGATTTTCCTTCAATTTTCGATAACTATTGTTGAATTGTTGCCTGATGGTGAGTGGCTTTGCGCGGGCCGAATAGCTTCTCCCAAGTATGGGTCGAGGCAAGTACATAATTGGAGACAGTTTCGGAAATAGGGTCATCATAGGTGTAGATAGTTCTAAATGGCACAAATTCTGCTCAGGAATTTTGACGAACGAAGTGTTTAATAACGTTACTGGTTACAAGCTTGTTGATATTTGTATCATTCAGTATATCACTATAGAAAGGAAATGTTGCGCTGACAAATTTTGGTCTAGGTTTTTCATTGGTGTACCTATTGGAGTTGTCGATAATAAATTAGGTTAAGGTGTCCAAGAAGTTTATATTTCTATTCTTTTAAAGCGAATCACGTCACATTCATCGTAATTTGTAGCTGAATGTTACCAGTGAGTTTTAAACCTTTTTGATGATTAGGTTTTTTCTTAATTTTTTTCCTATTACTATCACCTCCGTCCGTTCGTCGTTTAATCACCATCAAATCGGAAAAGGCTGATTAGGTTTGTTGTGTAATAGAGGATTTTTTCTACTAGAGAGGTTACCATACCCTTTATTGTTGTTGTTAAAACCATATGGTATACTAGCTTTCATAAGCAACTTTATCCAAAACAATTCTTTTTCTAATACAATGCTTTTGTCTATATTCTCTTCCAAGTTATCTAAAATAGAAATTCTGACACATATGTATTAGTGATATCGCATTTTTCGTATCAAAACGTTCGTAAAAAAAACTTTGTTTTCTGCATTTTTAATGTTTCTAAAATGTTCCAAGAATCTGGGTCTAAGTTTCCTAGTAGTAATTTTCACGTACTGTCTACTATATACAATCAAAGCATGTGATGCAATATGCAACAATAGTCGAATTACGATTACTATCACTTCCTTTGCAAGTGCTAATGTTGAATTTGGTGACGCAGCTACTATCTATGATGTGGTAGTGATTCATTTGCTTACAAATAGCTTAGTTTTCCAGAGTACTTAGAACTATTATTTTCATTACCGGATTTTTCAAGATGAAGAGCTCCTTCTTTTTTTGTTTTGTATATGACTTTATTGCAGTAATAGTTTGGAGGGGAGTTTTGCGCAGAAACTACCAACGGACCAACTTGGTCAAGCCTCAACACGCCAACCGGCGGCCCTTTTCCCAATGCATTTTGAGATTTTTGAAATTTTAGCCCGAAAGTTTCAGATCAGGCGCTGGCTAATGTAGCCCCATAATGATTAGCCAGTGGGGGGTTGCACTGAAAGTGCTTTGGTTGGGCTGCAACCAGGACCAAACCAGGCTTTAAAAAGGGGGCAGTCTCTAGCCTACCGAACCCATCCACCCTCACCATGCTTGCTGACTTCTTAAAAGGGGATCACAGAGACTGTAAAGAAGGTGCTACTGTCACAAAATTTTTTAGGTTATTGTGTGTCAACAAAACAATAAAAGATCCTCTGAATGCGTTCAAGTGAATGTTTATAACTGAAGGCAGTGGTCGCGATCAAATATGCTTCACTTTTTTTCCTCTCTAAACCCTTTTCTAGTAGGACCTTTAAGAAGAAATCTCGAAAAAACAGCTGTTTCGGGCCAATTATGAAACCTGATCTTTCTCGTCTTCTGATGGTGGACGAGCACACTCCACATCATCGGCATCGATGATCTCAATTATCAAAACATCAGCTGGCTTGAAATTGAATTTCAATCAATGAACATTAACTTTCGGGCTGACCCGCTCGAATATTTATGTACTCATATGGTCAAAAACACTGACTGGACTGCTTGCTTTCTTTGTTCAATTGTTTTTATTAGGTGAATTCGCATTTATTTCTTCCTCTGAATGTCGATGATTTTTGACTGCTCGACGTGAGGCTTCGATCTTTTTGAGCGACGTTGTGCACGTGTGCACGAACTGGCTTCTTTGGATCCTAGAACTCTAATTCTGGCCCGTTTTTCACCGCCCTACCTTCATAGTTTTTCAGCTGTTTTCGACCTAAGCTGATTTTGTAGTTTTTTCGATACCTTTTTTCGTCGTGGCCACTGCCTTCAAAGGCTCGAGGTCTCGGTGTGAAACACTAAGTTGGCAGGTGCTGTAGAGGATAGGTTCGAAGAAAGCAACGAAAACTGGCCAGAAATAAATACAAACGGCTTTCAAAGCTCTCCCGGTGCGCCTACCTATCCCTGTGCGCCCCCAATCGGACGAGGCGCCGCACACGCTTCGATGGCGAATTGCCAAGCAACTCTGCCGCAGTTAGCATTATCGATTAGCGCAGATTTCGCGATCAGCGCGCTCTTGCCGAAATCAGCAGGGCCCATGATTCTCGTCCACGCCTGAATTTAGAAACCGTTATTTTGACTTATTCTGGACGTTTTTCTTCCCTGTTTCTTCACTATTAGTTACCTCACGACCAAACAATCCCATTTTTTTGTCGAACTCGATTGCGATATTCATCGTGAACACTGCCTATAAGTAAAGTGAGGCAAACGTTGTCAGATAAGAGAAGAAAATTTCAGGATAGTATGAATTTAAACTAGGTTGAACGAAAGATGCTCCATTTTGACGTGGATACCGTAATAGTTGGCAAAGGTTGTGGGTGGCCTAAAATGTCTTGTAAGAACGCATCTACCATAATATTTTGTTCGATAATTTCATCTCTTGTATTTCCATATTGCTACGCATTTTATGACAAATGATTTCCACTATCAACTCCTTCAAATAGTCAGTCCACCTTTGGCTTAAAGGCAGTGTTTACGATGAAAAAAGTTTTCGAAATTCCACTAGGATTGGGTAGTGGAGGGACACTCTGTAACGTTAACGTCGAAAGAACGCATGAAAACGAGCCAGGAAGAGCCCCAAAAGAGCCCGAAGTTGCAAATTCGAGCGCATTGAAAACCCCAAAAGCGCATCACACGCCCACCGACGTGAACAAATGAATGCTCGAGATCGTGAGATGAGCGATGATTTTCAATCTTAAGAACCGTTCTTCCCTTCATTCTCAATTTCCCTCTTTACTCAGGTCAGCTCGCATAGATCGGATGCAAAAGACGGAAGTTACAAGCCTCGGACAACTCGTCCACCATGTTTCCGTAGCTCAATCTTTGAGGGACCATACCTGCGTTCAGAGTAGATCTTGTATGATTTCAGAGACACCATTGGAATCAGCATGGGGCCGTTTTCAAGATAGGCCGAAAAACAGAAAAACGATTTTCATCGTGAACACTGCCTTTAACCATTCCAGCCTTCACCTTCGCTGTCTTTTACATTCGATTCTAACAACCCTGCAGAATAAGAAAAAATCAAAAGACAGTCAACACTATGAATCATTCCCTCCCAGATACAAATCAGTTCCGACAAACCTCTGCCGCTTCACAATGAAAAGCTGGTATGCCACAAATGTTTGCTAGGGAACAAAGAATCGTTAGAAATCTCCGGAGATTAATAGTGCAAAAAAACAGATTAACTACAAAATTGTGTGTTCAGAGTTATCAGAGTTACAAAAGCGAAGGCAAGTTGGGGTGGTAGTAATTGGGTGTGTTAAACGCGAGTTAACAGGAGTTAAATTCGCGTTAAACGCGAGTTTAACCACACCAGATTGTAATGATAACTCTCGATAGTTAAGAGAGAACTCGCTCTAGTCTCACCCTAACATCCCCCAGTGGTAGGCCTCTTATACACTTCCAATGAAAACGCCTCGAAAAAGCGACAATTGTAACCTTTGTTACAAAAATAGCCTTTACAAAACGTTTTCAGGTCTGTTTTTTCTCTAAAATTCCGCCATGTGGCATCCTCGCGGTAAGTTCGCGGTTAACATACTCTCGCAGACAGCACGGAAATAGTGCTGAAATGCGAGGAAGGAACTAACAGTTAACGAAAAACTCCTCCCGAGGAGTTTTTGGATGCGGTTAGCAAGATACAGTAGGAACAGTTTTGACCATCTATACTGAGGGCAAGTACGAGTATAATTAATGCAGAGGGTTAAGGAAGTTTGATAGCACTGTTAGCGATTTTGATCCAGGACGTCACCCTATCTTTAAAACTGAAAGGTGTTCCAAGGGAGAGTCTTTTAACGGCTTTTCGTCAGAAACGGGCGATGAGGGATCAAAACAATGCAAGGATCATTGCTGAAACACGTTGGCCGTCTTCTTTGGTGGCACTAATCAATCCCTCCCAATCAGCTGTTAATTTTTTTTCGAGCGCCGACACTTCTCCCGCTTTTGTTTATTTTCTTCCGGAATTCATTCGCTTTGCTATTATCAGGTTAGTTTCATTTTCATAATTCATTGCATAGCACAGGCTATGAGGAGTATGTAGTAAATTATTTGTTTGCTCGCGTTTCGAAGGGGTTTCCACAACTTTTTTAGTGCAAAAAAGTGAAAATTTTCCAAGCCACTGATTTTCAAGTGATTTGATGCTTTAGTAATGATTAATCAGCGTTAGTCGGGGCGTATCGGGCGAGTTTTGTGGGAAAGAAATGCGAACTTGTTTCTGAACCAACTAAATTTGTTCTCCTTTTTCTGCAAGATTCTAATACTCCTCTTTCATTGCCAGATCAGTGCCATCGTGGCCTCTTATTTTTTTTTTGAGGGTCCGCGACGCACCTACTTTGGTGCATTGGTAGAGCCACTCGAAGTGTTTCAAATTCTTACCTTGAAATATGTGTACAAAATCTTTTCCTTGTATGATGCGCATATGAGTGTGTAACAGTGTTTCTATATATTTTCAGCACTAACTGCGGGCGGTGGATTAGTTTCACTTCGAGAAGACGGCAAACACTTCACAAATTCAACTGCATCAATGACCGAAACCACACCATTACCCCAATCTCGGACGCCAGACTTGAGTTGCACACTTCCAAAATAAACAATAGAATTCTTTTTCAAGAAAGAAAATAGACTATCTAGTTTATCATCATTCTTATAGGTTTTTAACTATCCATTTCAGTTGAATACAGGACATTCTTTGAATTTATGCATTACTCGTCGAGTTGCGGAATGTCTTTTTCGCACCTAGCGTTACCTTCTCAAGAACACCTTGTAAATAATTCATCCAGAAATTCTCAAATTTTCGTTCACTCGAAATTTCCTTCCGATAAATTTTTTGTTTTTTAAAAAACTTTTGTTTGAAAATATCAAAAAAAAAGTTAACAAAGTTACTACAAATGCAAACTTTTGTCAGATCACACGCAATTGATTGATTGAGGCTAATGATTAATCTAACATGTCTTTTCGAGAGTGGTCCTGAAAACTCACGGAGCTCACAAAAAATTACGAGAATTAGGATTTACAAGTAAAATTTAAAAAATTGCATTTTGATCGTGTTTCGAACAAGCAAAATATTACGAAGTTCCTTTTGAAAGCTCTTCCTAATGAATAAAATAAATAGCATCACTTGTATAATCTTTCCGATCCCTCGTCTTTCCACCGTAAACGTCGTTCATGTCCAAGTGTAGAAAATACTTATGCGGACGAAGGTCACGCATAATGTATGTGTAAGCAGAGAGCAGCTTTCGTTAAACCGGCAACAAACCGTGGCACCTATTTTGCGATTCGTAGCCGGCCAGGAGGTGGCGTTTAATACGTGTTAATTTGGCGGCTCTACTGCATTTAATTCGCGGTATATTGGCGGCTTGGAGGTGGCGGTTTATTCGCGGTTAACACACCATTTACTACCACCCTTGATGATTTCCCGGTAGAGCAAAGAAGATTTATGTAGCAATTTATTACCTATCCTTCAATAGTACATAGCACAACATGCAATACATGCGATGAACCGTTAGAAGCCTACGGAGATTACCAGCGCAAAAAAAACGCATTAACAACAAACATTTTATGCTCTCTATCACCAGAGTTACAGAAAAAGGCAAATGGATGGTTTTCCGGTAGAGTAACAAGTATGACAGTTTCAATAATTTATTACACATCGTTCTATGCTACATAGAACAACATGCAGTACATGCGACGAATTGTTAGAATTACCCGGAGATCATAAGCAAAAAAATGATTAACTACAAAAATTCCGTGTTCTCCATCATAGTTACAAAAGAAGAAACAATTTGATGATTTCTCGGTAGAGTAACGAGGATAATAACTTATTATACATCCTTCAATACAACACAAAACAGCATGCAGTACATACAAAGAACTGTTAGAAGTCTCTGGAGATTACATGAGAAAAAAAACATCAACCAAGTACATATGTAATTAATGTGTTTTGCGCATGTGTGCCAAGGTTCCTCCAACTTGAGCTCGTGTGTCTGGATTTCCTTTCCGAAGTCGGCCCTGAGGGTGGCTTTAATCGCGCTCGAAACCATTGTTTTGTGTTTTTTTAACAAACTCCAAGGAGAGCTCGACAGGTTGACTACATAAGCTAGGAGAGTCCTCTGTTTTTGTAAATCTCTTGACCCTTTCATGTTTTCGCATTCCAGAAGCTCACGTTGGTGCCACTTCCTACATTCTACACCAAGACTACAACAGCACAATCGATTTAAACATTCTCAAAATGTATTCCGAGCCGTTTCTATCTGAAACAGCTCGATCGTGGAGAAATTCATTCATATTGAGCTTTTTAGTCGATTCGGTCACAAGCAATCACGCTTTCCCCGAGAATTTTTTTTCCATTACCTGATGCAACATCCTATCCCCCTATCAGCACAACGTAACCCCTTTCTTTCGTGTCTTGGGGCCTTTTATCACCCCTCCTCGCAACGATCGCAGCTGGTGCTGAGGCCTGGTCTGGCATTGTCATTATAAAAATGTGATCAACTTTGGAAAATAAAGATTCTCTTGAACTTCGCAAGAAGTTTTCACATGGTTGATTGGATCACCACTAGGGATGTGCGTAATTAATACTAACGACTAACGAATTTAGCGCCTTGTTGGGTGTTACGTTGTACGACTAAAGGCTAACGTAATGAAAAATAATTACGTAGGCAATCCCGGAATCCGTTAGAAATTCAGTAATCATTCACATCGCGCTCCAACCCAAGGATTACATCAGGAATGATACATAGTACAGTTCCCTGTTGATTTTTCTGAGAAGAATAATACAAAATAACCATAGCCTCTGGTATAATTTGTTTATACTGAAACTAATCCGGAGTTCTGGGTCACCTACATTATGAATGACCCCCATCGAACGTTGCGCAAAGTTAGGCGCAGCATTTATGCGACTTCTTATCGGTCGCGCGACTTTATGGCAGGTTCACTGAACCACTTCCAACTCTACCCGGCTCCGACGGAGATTTCAACACAGGGCACTATCAGAGGTGATAATATGGAGCGGGGCGTACCGGCCAAAACTGTGCACTGACGGGAAGTGTATCCGATCGTTCGATTTCAAGAGGTGTCGTACTCCGATTTTCAGTCATAAAGTCTAGATATGGGATTTCTATAGCTTTTCACTTGGGTAAAAATTTCTACCGACTTTACCCATTATGGGTACAAGCTTGAACCGACAAGCGCGCTCAACTCGCGACGCTGGGAAAAGAACAATTAAAGGCAGTGGTCGCGATCAAATATGGTTGAAGTCTTTTCCCTCTAAACCTTTTTATGGGTTTCGAGTAGTAGGACCTATGAGAAAAAATCGCGAAAAAACCACTGTTTTGGGCTAAATTTGAAGCCTGAACTTTCTTGCTTTTTGATGGTGGAGGAGCCCACTCCACATCATCGGCATCGATGACCTCTTATATCAAGAACATCAGATGGCTTGAGATTGAATTTCAATCAATGAACCTTCGGATTTATGTACACATCTACTCAAAAACATTGACTGCAGTGCTTGCTTTCATTGTTCAACTGTTTTATTAGGTAAATTGGCATTTATTTCTTCCTCTGAGTGTCGATGATTTTCGACTGCTTGGCATGAGACTGTGATCCATCTGTGCACGTGTGCACGAACTGGAAGTTTACGGTCTTAATAACTCTAATTCTAGGCCGTTTTTCACCGCGCTACCTTCATAGTTTTTCAGCTGTTTTCATTCTAAGCTGATTTTTGTAGTTTTTTCGTTAACTTTTTTCATCGTGACCACTGCCTTTATTGCAACGACGGTGCAGTTCTCCGTGTTGTCACCATGGGGTAGATCTCATATAACATCATATAGCGCAGAGCGGTAAATTCTGCACTGAAATAAGGCGAAGAGCTCAAGGTTTCCTCGATTTCCCATAATGCTTTTTTCTTATCAAAAATAAAAATAAAAATTGGCAAACACACACCCTTGAGTATTAGGCTTCATTCATTTTCTTAAACTTATGTATATGTAGGTTTGCAGTTCAAACAATGTTCTCTAACGATGAATGTTCTGTGTGAATAATGGCCATGAATGTTTTGGAAATTATACATCTCTTCATACCTTCCTTCTTTTCTGTTCATAAAGGCTTTTTCAGCCGCAACCAAGCTTATTGTTAGGGCCTTGATCTTCAACGACTAACGATTAACGACTGACGACTAGTGAGGGTTTTGAACGGTTGAACGACTAACGACTGACCAATTTCGAAATTCCTATTATGCACATCCCTGATTCACGACAAGCACAACATTTCTGCCTTTTGAAAATTCAGAACGGAGCACTTTGAAGCGAGTTTTGGATGAAAGATGCTTTGTTTGCCAACTTTGCCAGCTTCGCCCCTTTTTTCCGGTTAATTTAAAAACAGGCGGTCAGGCTCAATGACGCTTATATATATAGCCTAGCCGCGATAGCAAAACTACTTTGCATCTGGAATGGATACTTAGGGGGCCACACAGTAAAAAGCAGTAGTCATTTATTTTCCGTAACGTCTGTTTTTCTAGTTTGCTCTTCGCTTGGAAGAGGCTTTTGTTGTTTTTTTTTTATTTTTGCTTCTGAGGTACTTCAATATGTTTGCACACGTGTGTTTATCATGCAGGCAGTTCGAGTGTTTCTATAAAAAGGGAACAAAAAAAGCGGTGAAATCCCTCAAGTTTTGTTAAATTTTCCTACAGCTTGGCTTTCCTCCTTCGCTATAAGTGTTTCTTCTTTTCAATATCATTATTGAAGCGGTGCGAAGTGCTTCAAAGTTATGTGTTCACTCTTATTTATTTATTTTTATCTTTACAGTGTTTTCGACTCGTAAACTAAGTGAAGAGTCTTCGGCAGAAGAATTTTTCTTTCCACCCAACCCTAAATCGTATTTGTTTCGCTAACTCGCTCGTTTGGACTCTTTTTTTCAGGACCCAGACGTAAATCTACTTTGCACACACGACACTCTAAGAACTCTACGATTGTAACTCTCAGGAAATACTAATCGAATATAAGATTCCGAGAAGAGAAGCAGATACGTGTGAGGTCTCACTTTTATTACACTGCCAGTACAACCGTCGTAGTTCAACTTTAATGAGAACGCTTCCGCGAAAAATCACAATAAAAATAATATAATACAATGTGTCTCAAATCCGCAGCTTTCCTTGAAAGTTAGTCTTAATGGTGTTGATATACGGAAGAATGTCAAAGATAAAGTTTAAAAAAAAGTGTCTTCCAAAGTTGAGTTCAATCTCAGTTCATATTTTTTGGCAAACACCTTACAGGCAGTGTCCACGATAAAAATCTTTCCCCAGTTCTCACCAGAAAGGAACTGCTTGGGTCCTGCTTGACACACTACATAGTGAAGAAAGAACCACAAAAAAACGATGGAAAAGCTCCACTGGCGGTCCCCTCCTTCGTGGAAGATTCCGATGGTGGACGAGTTGGGGCGGCATGCGAATCGTCTGACAGATTCGATATCGCTGAACCGTTTTGGGGTGTTTTTAGACTAATCCTTCCTGTTTCTTCTGTTTTCAGCACTTTTAGCGGCATGATCATCAAAAATATTAAGATTTTGAGTACATGCTGTTACTGCATCACATATTAGGCGGTCATATAATGAATTCTGTTTTTTTTCAATTATGCAAGTGTCGCCGCCTGTGTTGAATGATATAAATTTTGCAACTAAACTCTCTCGTAACAATATAATTAGTGGAGAGCACAGGGCACAAAAACTCATGTCATAAATTCCTATATAAGTACCGTATTTCCTGTTGTCGAACACCCCCTCTATTTGAACCCCCCTTCGGTGGAGGTTGGAAACTAGAACCCCCCCCCCCTTTATTAGAGCCCCCCTCCTCCAGCTGAAAAGACACTGGAGACCCATTCCAACCGGACTTGAACTGCTACGCCTTGCCCGAGATGTCGACACCCAGAACCATGTCGACATTTTCGACGAGATTGATCTTGGGGACGTAAGGCTCTGTCCATACGTGGCGAGAGCGTGCGTTCCCGCTGTTGTGCGCCTCTCGACGCTCCTCAACGCTGGAGTAGCCCGTGCCCGCAATTATGCACTGGCAAACACCCCCACCTCGTTTTGATTCGATTGACAATCTTTGACCGGTGATCAATCGCTCGAATCGGCGCAACGGCTGATCATTTTCTATGGTTTGTGTATTTCGTGGTGGGGTTATGGGGTACAAGGGCAATAGTTTTGCAACAGGCTTGATGCCTCTTACTAAAGGGATTGAGCAGTAAACTCGAAACTCGCTGCTTCCTTCTTCGAGCTGGCGTGGGCGCACGAGAGCGAGCGAGCGTGAGCGCGCGAGAGGGAGCGCGCGTGAGCGGCAAGCAAAACGTGTGCCCTTGATGAACATCGATTTTGCGTAATCGCACTCTCTCGCCACGTATGCACGATGCCTAAGCAATGACTTTATCAATGGTGATCTTCTGGAGTTCGCCGATTGATTCATTATTGTCCCAGTTTGGTTCGCCTAATAATTTTTGTTTGCCCATATTGACTCTTGGATTCTCGGTTGAAAATTAGAGCCTCCCCCTCTATTTGAACCCCTCCCTCTAATTGAACCCCCCTTCCGGAGGAAGTTGAAAAATAGTACACCCCGGTGTTCATTTACAGGAAATACGGTATCTCATATGTTTCATTTATGCAAAAAAATTTATCATAAACAGTTTTCAAATGGTTGAAGAGGAAGCAAGTGAGAAGGAGGTAGAGAAGCAAAGAAGGCTAAAAACAGGCATCAGTAAGCTAAGAAAGAATGATAACTCTATCAAGGACGGTCCCAAGCCCGGCTGCAAAAGTAGGAGGGTTGGTCCCAACGGCGATTGGTCATAAAAACTAAGGATTTGACCATGGAGTAGATATTAGGCTTCAATACTCAAGCCACCCCAGGGGAGCCTATGCGCCAGCACTGGTGAGCCAGGGTGTTGGCGAACAGTCCGTTCAACGTTAGAGAACACAGTTTGAACTGCAAACCTACATATGCATAACCTTAAGAAAATGAATGAACTCAAGGGTGTGTGTTTATCAATTTTTATCTTTATTTCCGATGAGAAAATGTGGGAAACCGAGGAAACCTTGAGTTCTTCGCCTTATTTCAGTGCAGAATTTACCGTTCTGCGCTATATGATGTTATATGAGATCTACCCCATGGTGACAACACGGCGAACTGCACCGTCTTTGCATTGATTGTTCTTTTCCCAGCGTCGCAAGTTGAGCGCGCTTGTCGGTTCGAGCTTGTCGGTAGAAATTTACCCCCAAGTGAAATGCACCTTTCTATAGAGATCCCATATCCAGAATTTATGACTGAAAATCGGAGTACCACACCCTTTGAAATCCAACCATCGGATACAGCTCCCGTCGGTGCACAGTTTTGGCCGGTACGCCCTGCTCCATATTATCACCTCTGATAGTGCCCTCTATTGAAATCTCCGTCGGAGCCGGTCAGAGTTGGAAGTGGTCCAGTGAACCTGCCATAAAGTCGCGAAACCGAAAAGAAGTCGCATAAATGCTGCGCCTAACCTTGCACAACGTTCGGTGGGGGTCATAATGTGGGTGACCCAGAACAGCGGATTAGTTTCAGTAGAAACGAAATAAAATACTAGAGGCTATGGTTATTTTGTATCATCCACCTCAAACAACCAACAGGGAACTACTATGTATCATTCCTAGATCGCCTTTAGATCATCTTCCTAGAAAGAAGATCGCCTCCGTGCAAACCGACGTCAACCCCTCCGAGAAGAGGGTTTTTGTCATGGGAGAGGTGCTGGTCGGCCGCAGCTCTCCTGAGGATTTTATTACAAAGGGCCGGCGTCGAGAGGAATCCAGGTCCAGCACGGAAGTATCCATGTGCCACCTGCGGCGAGGATGTTACCTGGCATAAAACAAGTGTCCAGTGCTTCGGATGCCAAAGGTGGGTGCACTTCTCCTGTTCGGGCCTCAGTTCTGTGAGGCATCATGACTCATCCTTTCGTTGTGTTCTATGCTCTGCCCCCAACAACTCTGATTCCTCAATCACCAACCGCCCCCTCTCCATTGTTCACATTAATCTCAACGGCCTTCGCAACAAGTTATCTGAACTCTCTCTATTCGCTCGTTCTAATCACCCGGATGTTATCATGGTTCAAGAAACCAAGCTCTCTCCATCTACCTCTTATCCCCAACCTAACATTCCGGGCTACACCGCCTATCACATGCCAAGGACAGCTCTTGGGGGCGGAGTGTCTACTTTCGTTCAATGTGCCTTACCTTCTCATATTATCCCTAATATTCCTAAGGACGGTACTCTCAGTACATTCCTGTCCACCTCCCCCTCAAAACCCCTTTATCTCTATTTAACATATATATTCCTCCCATATCATCTTTGTCCCCCTCTTATAATCCTATTCCCCTCCTTAAGCAGTTGTACGACTGCTCACTCTCCCCCTTCAGCTGTCTTTGCGGGTGACTTCCAATGCTCACACGTTCTGTTCCGCTCTTGATTCTGACGCCAGAGGGGAAGATGTCGAAGAATGTGCTGAGGAGTGTGACCTGGTTATCCTCAATGATGACCAGCCCACTCGTCTCCCTGCCAACGGCCGACCTTCTAGCCCAGACATCTCTCTTGTGTCATCCAATCTCTCTAATGCTTGCACGTGGTCCACATCCACAACTCTCTCCAGTGATCACATTCCCGTCTTTGTCTATATTGATCTCTCTGACTCTCTTGCCCCTTACTCTGGTTTTCGTCATCGTACTTATCTTAATTTAGGCCTAGCAGACTGGACCCTGTTCAGAGATGTTGCACTTCGCCATGCGGTCGGCTACCCATGGAATGGTGATGTTCATCAGAAAGAGCGTCATCTAACAAGTGCCATCCGCAAGGCCATGAAAGCAGCAATTCCTGAGGGTCGTGTCAAGACCTTTTTTCCTAATGTCAGCAGGGAAATACTGCAGAAGATAAGAACCAGAGATGAGAAGAGAGCCGCAGACCATCTAGACCCGGACATAGCTGTGCTGGATAATGAGATCAAGCAGGATCTGGATAAGAACAAGAAGGAATGCTGGGAGAAGTTCACTGAAAAGCTGAATTTCAAGGCTGACGGAACTACGACGTGGAAAGTGTTGAGGAAAATTTCCGGCAAGTCCGCTCCCTCGATGAGCTCCGCTATTGAGTTCGAGGAGAACGTCTTCAAATCAGGGAAAGCGGCTGCTTATGCGCTCGGCAAGAACTTCTTCATCACACGTGCCAAGCGAGGCGTGCAAAACAGAGTCACGGTTAGAGAACTGAGCCGGTTGCCGCTCATGAACGCTTCTGAGACCATTACTCTCACGCAAGTAGAGAAGGCTATCAAAGAAATGCGGGAATTCGAAGGCTATCGGACCTGACGGTATCTCCCCAGCCATCCTGAAGAAGCTTCCCACGGAACTTCTACCGATGCTTGCAGATATCATTAACACTTCTTTCCGGACCTGCACTCTACCCCAAGCTTGGAAGACAGCCAATGTGATACCGTTGCCAAAGCCAGGCAAGTCCCAAAGCACGGCAAAGGGCTTTCGACCAATAAGCCTGTTATCGCCCGTCGCTAAATTAGCTGAAAAGTTGATCGTGACGGAACTGGCTGATCAAAATGAGCGACAGCAGCATCAGCATGGGTTCAGGAAACTGCACTCCACTACTACAGCTCTATTGGAGATCGTGAGCTTTGCGGTCGATGGGTTCAACATGAGAAAGCCCCTGAGAACGGTGGCCGTCGCCCTCGACCTGAGCAAAGCGTTTGACTCTGTTAACTTGGGACTGCTGTCCGAGAAACTGCTCAAGTCGTCGCTACCATCATGGCAGAAGCGATGGATTGCAGCGTTCACTAAAGGCCGCCGTGCTAAGGTTCTGTTCCAGAATCATGTATCCGATAGCATTCCAATAGCAGCCGGTGTTCCGCAAGGCGGAGTGTTGCCCCCTGCCCTATTCAGCATGTATCTTGAGGACATTCCCGAGCCTCCCAATGATGTAAGGATTGTTATGTATGCCGACGACATCACCACCATGTGCCAGGATCGTGACCTGCAGATAGCCGCTAACAAGATCAGCGCCTATCTCGTCGAGTTGAAGCTCTTCCTCGATAAAATGATGCTCACAGTCTCTGCCGCAAAATCCTCTGTTTCAGTGTTTACAACGAACACCAAGGAACACAGTGCCCATCCAGATGTCAAATGGGATGGTGACCTGTTGCCAGCAGCAAAATTCCCCAAGCTGCTTGGCCTTATTCTTGATCCCTCACTGAAGTTCCACAAAAACGCGGAGCAGAAACAAACAGTCGTCAAGGCTAGGCTTAATATCTTGAGAGCTCTCGGAGGAACATCATGGGGAAGCAGCCGAGAGACTATATTGAGAACCTACAGAGCAATACTTCAGCCGGCTCTGGAATATGCGGCACCAGTGTGGCAGCACCTGGTGTCTGACAGCTCCTGGAATAAGCTGCAGCGTGTACAGAATGCTGCGCTTAGAATTGCTACCGGTTGTGCAAGGAGCTCCCCGGTGGAGCATCTTCACGCGGAGGCCTGCATATTGCCGGTCAAGGAGCATTGTGAACTCCAGGCACAGCAGATGTATATTAATGTTCTGAGGCAGCCGAATCATCCGTCAAAGAGAATCATGAAGCCCATAAGAGAGAGGTCGATTAGGACGCCGTTCGCCGATGCTCCTCGTAAAGTTGATGTACAGAGATGGGCCGACTCCAACATGGAAAGGCTTCGTCTTCTGCGTGAGGAGCACACCCAGTTTGTTCGAGGATATCTAGCAAAGGCGGCTGTGAACCCTATCTTGGGAACGGTGCCGCCTCGGGTTTGCGAGTCCGAGTCTCAACTCGGCAGACGAGCCAGATGTGCTCTTGCATCGCTGCGCTGTGGTCACTCTATTCTGCTCATGTCTTACGTCAACAAGATCGACAGCAGCCGACCAGACGCATGCCCGGACTGTGGTGCTCCCGGACACGACACGGCGCACTTGTTCATGTGCCCGAAGAGACCTACCTCCTTAACAACATTGGACCTTTGGACGAATCCTGTGAAGGCCGCCCAGTTCCTCAACCTATGACAAAAACCACTTTGAGGCTGCAGAAGAAGAAGAAGAAGAAGAAATCATTCCTAATGTAATCCTTGGGTTGGAGCGCGATGTGAATGATAATTTATTTTCTAACGAGTTCTGGGATTGCTCACTAAAGTATTCTTCATTAGGTTAGTCTTTAGTCGTACAACGTAACACCCAGAAAGTCGCTAAATTCGTTAGTCGTTAGTATTAATTACGCACATCTCTAGTGGTGATCCAATCTACCATGTGAAAACTTCTTGCGAAGTTCAAGAGAATCTTTATTTTCCAAAGTTGAACACATTTCCATTATGACAATTCTAGTCCATGGGTGCGATTCACGAACGCTTATTCGTATTCGTCTGGTGTGGTTAGGGTTTGGTTTGGTTTGCAAGCCCACGCGTGACCAAACCACTTCCCCGCGCTAACCAGCGATTCATGAATGTTTTCGCCGGCTTGGTTTGCAAACCGGGTGTCAAAACGTGTTTGAAGATGGTAAATCGGTGCCAGCTAATCAATTCTGTCGGCGTCAGTGTTCGTCTTTTTTATTCTTGCTGTTTTTCCTGATTATTCACTGTGAAAAGTTCAATAATATAGGTTATAAAAATTCAATTGATTTCAAGGTCAGAGTTACTCGCAAACTGCTCGCTTTTTTTCACGTATTTGTCGTTGTTCAGAGTGAAATTGCTGTTTTAAAAAGAGTAAATACGTGCGATGTCTCTGTTGTGGTGACTTAGGGCGAGACGAGGACGTGTATGGAAAACTCGGAGCATTTTTGCAGCTCTATGTAAGTTTCCGAACGACAATAATAGGAACAAAGAGAAGGATCGCAGTGAAAGCAGTGAAAAATCGTTTAGCGCGCTGCGAATGCCGCTGTCGCCATGACGCGCTAGACGAAAATTGGGGTGGGTGTAGTTAACACGCTCAACTGACAATCGTTTTCGGCGACGCCTAGGCAACAGGGATGTGCGGAAAAATATTTTCGGAAAGAGAAAACAGAAAATCTAGTTTGACAGAAAACAGAAAAAAAATCTCCAAAAATGGGCAGAAAACAGAAAACAGAAAATTTTCAAAAATCAATAAAGCGTGTCCAGCATACACTAAACGAAATTTCTCTAAACATTGAACTTTTTTTATACATTTTTAATGATCTATGCTTTTTTCATTGAATTTTCAAAACCTTACAGTTGGCCAGAGCAAAAAGTTTAGACGCTCAAGAATTCCAGATTATGAGTGCGATGAGGTGACAAATGTTCATCAAACCTTCCTTTTCCCAGACAATAAAAGATCGATTATTTATTAGAAGCTCAATACATATGCCTGTGCAAGGCATATGCTCAAAACAAAAAAGTTCAAAAATCAATAAAGCGTGTCCAGCATACACTAAACGAAATTTCTCTAAGGGTTGTATTACGGTTGTATTGAAGTCGGAGCCAGCTTTCCGTTCCTGAGTGTATATACATATTTTGACACTTATTGCGGGATAACTGCTGGTTTGAACACTCCACTACTCTTCAGAGCTAAAAGTCACGCCCGTACCGCGCGCCTGTGCCGTTAGAGTACAAATGACCTAACGAGCCGTTCGCTCCACCGTTGAGAACCTCTCGTACCTCTGTGGCAGAATTATCATCTGCCTCGTAGGCTCACCATCGATTTCTTGGAGCTTCATCTTAACTGAATTCTGTGCCATGTGCGTTGCAGTGAATTAAAACACGTATTTAGAGTTTTGCGTGCATGGTACAGTTGGGGCCAGCATTACCCCGCTCTACCAAAGCTGGTACGGTGGGGAGCGGGTATTCGTAGAGGCTTGACTGAGAGAAATTGCCGCAGCGGCTCCGCGATAGTGCCGATATGGCGCGTGCAAGCACCGAAGCGGCACTATCGCGGAGCCGCGGCGGCACTACCGCGAAGCCATGGCGGGGACCGGACAGCACCGCTTCGGCTCCGCGATAACGCAGCAGCGGCTTCGGAAGAGTGTCTGATATGAAGTTATTTGAGAATTATAAGACAACTAGAGGGGGTCTAGTTGTAGGAACGAAAATTCGCACCTGCGGTCGTTACGTCCTTTGTCTGATAAAAACAGAGGTTTCCGCCGCTCTTGCGCACATGGAAACACGGAATGTACCTCAAACCTGGGTATATTGAACCGGCGACAATTTCGTTTTACCACACAGGACAGTGCCTCGTACTCCACGCGGATTCTCTACTGCATCCTCGAGGAGCCGGCGCGGTTCTAACACGGAGCTGTTGCGGTACTATCGCCGCGATGTCGAGGCTCAAGGCACGACAGCAGAATCGTCTGATCACGGAGCCGCTGCGGCACTATCGCGCAACTATTGCGGCACAGTCGAGGATCGCGGCACTTTGCCGACATTGACGCGACACATTTTTTAGAGGAATGAGTTTCGAGCTTATTTAGTGGCTTGCAGGGGCCAGCCGACTTCCCAGTGAGTGCCTTCATCTCCCTACATCTGTTCCAAATTGAAGGATCCCGGAGCGTTGGTTGCTTTGGTTCACCTCGGCAAGGATCGAACCCGACCGTGTACAGCGAACAGCACCGTTTCCTCCCACCACGCCACACATACTCTAACGGATAACCACTACAGCGAGATAAAAGTGTCTACCGTGGTACAAGTGCAGAGATTCTGGGTGAAGTACACCCTCACCCTATCGGCTTAGCTTCGAAAAATAAAAAAAAAACCGTTCTGCTGCAAATCGCGGTACGCGTTTTTTCTGTTTTCTGCCCAATTTCGCCTACTTTACAGAAAACAGAAAACAGAAAAAAATGGCCAAAAATGGGCAGAAAGCAGAAAGCAGAAAATTTCGCACATCCCTGCTAGGCAAATGGTTGTCAACGGCTCCGGGAGGGGGAGGGGTCCGCTCCCAATATTTGCCGAGCCGTCGTGCCCTAAGACTGCCTGGTATTGAAAAAGAAAACATACCGTCACATTAAAAATTCAGTGAAACCGCACAATCTGCACGGAATTGAACGTCTGGCTGGCGAACCGCACTTAACCCACCCTAACCAGCCTTTCCGAGGTGGGTTGGATTCTAGCCCACCCGTGGCCCAGAGATAGCCAAACCGGAGCTTGATGAATCGCTGGTTTGCAATCAACCCGAAACAAACCCTAACCCAACCAGCAAATGTGCGTGCATGAATCGCTCCCCAGGGCTCAGCACCCCTTGCGATTATCGCAAGGAGAGATCATAAATGACCCCAACACACGAAAGGGAGGGGACGTTGTGCCGATAGGGGGATGGAATGTCGCATCAGGTAATGGAAAAAAATTCTTGGGGAAAGAGTGATTATTTGTGAACAAATCATCTAAAAAGCTCAACTTCAATGAATTTCTCCACGATCAAGGTGCTTCAGATAGAGACGGCTCAGTATACATGTTGAGCCTGTCTCAATCGATTGTGCTGTGGTAGTCTTGGTGTAGGATGTAGGAAGCGGCACCAACGTGAGCTTCTGGAATGTTGAAACAAGAAAGTGTCAAGAGAGGTATAAAAACAAGGCACTCTCCTAGCTTTTTAAACTATCAGGCACTCCTTGGAATATGTTAGAGTACACAAAAACGGTTCCGAGCGCGATTGAAGCCTTCCTCAGGGCTCACTTTGGAAAGGAAATCCAGGCACACGAGCTCAAGCTGAAGGAACCTTGTCTCCCAGAATCCAATGGCAACTAAATTATGCTGCTAATTTCCAAAGTCATACCACCATCTTCAGACTGGAGTATTTTTTATCCTCTATCAAAAATCGAACTCACAATGGGTTCATCTGAAAAAATTTTCCTCTGTCTCAATCGGGTCACAAAATGAACAACAAACTGAACAAAAAACTCTAAAATTGTATGTTCTCCATCACCAGAGTAACAAAAGAAGAAGGAAAATGATGATTTCCAGGTAGAGTAACGAGAATAATAGTTTTTTAACACATACTCCAACATAACATAGAAAAACATGCAATACATGCAGCGAACTGTTGGTAATCTCCGAAGATCACAAGCGCAAAAAAACAGAATAGCTATGTACTTAGTTAATCTGTTTTTTTTTGCTTTTGTAATTTCCAGGGAGTTCTAACAGTTCTTTGCATGTACTGCATGTTGTTCTACGTTGTATTGAAGGATGCGTAATAAATTTTTATCCTCGTTACTCCACCAAGAAATCATCAATTTGTCTTTTTTTGTAGCTCTGGTGGTAGATGAGATGAAATTTTTGTCGCTTATGTGCTTTTTTGCGCTTGTAGTCTCCGTAGGCTTCTAACGGTTCGTCGCATGGTTTGCATGTTTTTCTATGTAACATCAGCGTGGATCCTGAAGAGACTTTGCGTTCCTGATTGGAGATTGGCGCAAGCTCGGTGCACCTATGTTATAGCATAGGACACCGAGTTTGCGCCAACCTGCAACAGTGAACGCAAAGTCTCTTCCGGATCCATGTCGATGTTACTATTGAAGGATAAGTCATGATTAGTTACATACATCTTCGTTGCTCTACCAGGAAATCATCAATTTGCCTTCGCTTTTATAACTCTGCTGATCGAGAGCGCCCAACTTTGTACTTGATCTGTTTTTTTTGCGCTAGTAATCTCAGGAGAGTTCTAACAATTCTTTGTTTTCTAACAAAGATTCGTAACATACCAGTTTCATTGTGAGGCGGCAGAGGTTTGTCAGAATTGATTCGTATCGGTGAGGGATTGGTTTGTGGACTGTCTTTTCACTTTTTCTTCTTCCGCAGAGCTGTTAAAATAAAAGGTAAAAGACATCGAAGGTGATGGCTGGAATATTGAACACGATGGTGAATAGTTCCCGCTTAAGAGGATCGATTACTGCTTTCTTGAGTTTGGGAATTCCTGATAATGCCCTTTGTGATGTTTTTTCTGTGGATTTGACATCCCCAGCGCTTTCGCTCCCATGGAAAATTTCGTGAAGGTTTTCTCGAAGCTTCACTATAGTAACTTTTCCGTTTTGTATCTACAAGCGAATCGTGGAGCGGTGTATAACAGCTGTACATATAATACATAGTATAGGGTCAACCAATTACCAGCTTTATTTCAAGTGAACTCAGCTGTTTTTGATTTTCATGAGCTGAAATTTATGCAGCACCTGTCACTCGTGTTTTTTAATCTACATTCACAGCATTCCTTGCTGCATGCTTGTCAGCACCTCGCCTGTGCTTGACTAAAGTGTGCCCGAATGAGAATGGCGGTCCACGCGGCCGGCGTACTTGGCTGGCGGCCGTCGCATGCGCCGCTCTCGGACGAGTGTTAGACTCCAACGACGGCAACCCCTCTCCCCCCGTCTGTAGAGCTGATTGATCGGAGCAGTGCTTGCTGCCAGCCGGTGCCGGCCCCGTTCGTAGTCGATGGCGGGGGGGACTTTTCGCATGCTCGTCCGAGATCGGCGAACGCGACGGCCGCCTGCCAAACACGCCGGCCGCATGAGCCGCCATTCTCATTCGGACACACCTTAGGTGGACTGTCGGACCACCACCGCAAAAACGTTTGGGTTGCATACCGGGTTTGTGAAGAGTTTCCCTACTCGAAGTGCTAGCTTTCTGGAGACACGGACTGCCACTGTGCGAACTATCGGATCACACACCGGGTTTTCAAGGAGTCTCCTTTCTTTTCATTCTTGAAGGCAGTGATCGCGATGAAATATGCCTGCCTCCTTTTCCTCTTTAGACCCTTCCCTGATTTAGACAAGTAGGACCTAGAAGAAAATGTTAAGAAAAACCCCTATTTTGGGCAAAATTTGAAGCCTGAAATTTCCTGTTCTTTGATGTTGGGCGAGCCCACTCCACATCATCGGCATCGATGATCTCTAACATCAAAAACATCGGCTGGTTTGAAATTTGAAATCAGTCGATGAACAGTAGCCTTCGAACTGGCCAGCTCAAATCTTTCTGTCTCCATCTGGTCAAAACTTTAAATGAAGTATTGTTTTCTTTGTTAAACTGTTTTCATTACTCGACTTTGCATTCATTTCTTGCTGTGAACGTCAATGATTTTTGACTATACACACGTGAGACTGCAATCTTTTCGGGCGGAGCTGCGCACGATTTGGGAACTTAGAGTCTTAATAACTCTATTTTTTAGCTTGTTTCTTGCCGCGTCCATCCATCGTGGTCTTTTAGGCGTTGGCGGACCAAGCTGATTTTTATGGTTTTTTCCACCACTTTTTTCATCGCGGCCACTGCCTTCAAGCTTTTTCATCTCACATTCGCTCATTATGAAGTCTTATGAAGACTCAAATGCTATACGTAACAAAATCATGTATAAAGCAAACAGTGAGGAAATTATGCGGTGGCGCAGTCCGCTGCTCAACTTTGGTGCCACTGGGAACTCCTCGATTCTGTCGAGGTGAGCTAAACGCGCACCTTCGTGTTCTGACGACAGACCAGGGCGTTTCGCCCGTGTGACAGGCCGGCCGATGGTTAGCCTTGTCACGCTACATGCAATGATTCTAAAAGTTTTTGTGAAGGCTACGGCATCCGCGGTAACCGACACCCACTCACGGAGCCCGGTGAGTGGTGGGAGTTTGATAAGGTCTTCCTTCGGTGCAAGGACGGCATCGTAGGGTAACCAGGCTAGACCGTAAGTCCTTTGACTTTGCCCAAGATTCGCGTTGCAAAGCTGAATGTCGGCACGTTGTCAGGACGCTCGAGCGAACTGGCTGTCGCTCGAGCGTGTAGACGTATTGATCTCTGTGCTGTCCAAAAGACGAGGGTCGGGTAGTAAATCCTAGGACATTGACAGAGGCTCCAAAGTCCTTTAACATGGCGACCCTAGGACCACTAACGGCGTTGGCGTCGTCGTGTCTGAACGCTTCCGTAACTCGATTGCCGAAGTGCACCGTTTTGACGAATGTTTGATGAAGATAATGATCGTCAGGGAGGATCAACGAGTCCGTTCCTTCTTGGCGTATGCCCCGCAAGCGGGCTGTTCTGAGCAGGTAAAAAATGATTTCTGAATGATGCTTGATCAGGCGACCGCAGAGATGCTACCAGAAGATATTGTTGTTGTTGCTGGTGATATGAACGGCCACGTCGGAGAAACGAGTCGAGGCTATAGTTGCCACAGAGGGTTCGGGTACGGCTCAAGAAACACCGACGACGAAAGCATTCTCACTATGCCCACTCACATGGCTTCGTCAGTGTGAACACGAAGTTCCGATAGCGCCAGTCACCTTGTAGTATATTGCATTTCCAACAGCATGACGCGAATTTACTTTGTGCTTGTTCGACATCGCGACGAGAAGATGGTCACAGATGCGAAGGTCTTGCCGTACGAGACAGTCGCTACACAACATTGACCGCTGATCTGCATGATAAGCATTATGCCGTCGAAGCGTAAGATTGGTGAACGGTGCGGATCACCTCGAATGAAATGGTGGCCCAGTTACGACTGCGTGCGAATCTTGGCAGAAGGCAGTAAAATCAATGACTGTTTCGGCGGAACTCGGGGTAAAGGAGCCCGGACGACGGAAGCTTGATAAGGAAACGTGGCTCTGGACAGATGAAGCGCGAATGACGGATCAGAAGAAGAAGAAAACGTACCACATTTGTCTTGTCAATAAGACGGCTGATAACTGGCAGAAATACCGTGATGCGAAGAAGTCTACCGGAAGGGTCGTTGCGAAAGCCAAGGCGGGGCACTACGAAGACCTGTATGAGAAGCTGGATGCGCGTGACGGTGAAAACTTGTATACCGAGTTGCGAGATCCCGTCAGTGTGGTACTGAAAACATCGAGAAGTTCCACCGTGTTAATGAGGATCATGGTCAGTTGCTTATGGACAGTGTAGGTGATAAGGAGATAGCGCGACTATTTCGAAAAAATCTCGACAGATGGATTTCCCAAATCCTATCCCTCTACGCCCACCCACAAGCGGTCCTGTCCGACCCATCACCACCGAAGAAGTAGAGATGGCGTTGGAAAGTATGAGGCCAGGAAAGGTGACGCGGCTAGACGATCTGGCGGTGTTTGGAAATCACGATGCTGGCATCTCGCTGAATGGCCTGCACAATTCTTCAACTGGGTCGTTTTAGAAAAGAAAGCTCCCACAGGCTGGCAATGAAGCACGACCATTTCGATATATGAGAAGAAAGTCAATCCAACGCATTGTGTGAATCCAATACGTTCACTGTCTCACACCATGAAAGTGTTTGAACGCATCATCAGGCGTCGAATTTGTAAAATTGTTGAGATCACGACCAATTAGTGTGGGTCTGTTGCCAACTGTGGCACGACGGACGCCATCCATGCTGCACGTTTACTGGTTGAGAAACACCGCAAGAAACAGAAGCCTCTTCATCTTGCTTTTCTTGGTTTAGAAAAGGCGTTTGATCGAGTTCCGCATGGGGTAATCGTGTTTGCATTACGGTTCGGCGACTCGGCGTTCCAGAGGAGTTCAAAGACTGGGTAAAAGTTCTCTACTTTTATCCAGAAAGCCGGGTCCAATAGATCTTGACGCCATTGTTCAAGTAATGGGTGCGAAGGAAGCCTTGCAGAACACCCGCATTACCATTTTGCTGAGAAAATTTGTAGAATTTTTTTTTCTATCAATCGAGAAAGGAGTGAAATACAGCTGAACAAACCAATAGCACCAGAACGCCTACCCATATATGTCACACTTGGACCAGTGTTACCGCGCCAGGCCTGTCGCGGTCGCAGAACACTGCTGCGTCGCTGTCGGCCAAGGCCAGCCGTCGCTTTCGCTCAGGGTCAGGAAACAACCTGCACGATGCTGGATTAGTGTCGCTGACACTTGTCACAGTGCACTGCACTGGAGCGACAGCCCCTACAGCGGCCAATTTTCACGTTTCAAAAATGACATCCCTTTCCAAGACAGCGATCGCGACGTACCGCAAAGTACCCCTACGACAGCACACTTGTACTGTGTCATGGTCACAAACTTCTGATACTACAAGGTCCTTGCGTCTCAATCTAATTGATTAGAGCCTATTGTAATTCATGTGCATTTTATTAAGCATTACGCCGAACTCGCACCAACGTGCACGAAACGTACATTTTTCATCAGTGCGCTCACCGGTTTTCAATTTGTGCCTCCCCTTCGGCAATCGAGGTTTTATAAACGCCTTCTGTACGGCCTGTATGGCAACCAGTTTTGTGCCTCCTCAATAGTGGTGGCCCCTCCTCCCCACCTGTGAGGGCAGAGACAGGCATAAGCAGCCGCCCGCAGAGGCGGAGAGGAGACCGCTGGGTAGGAGGCTTCTGTGTCACGGCTTGGAAATGATGGGGGGGCGCAAAGCAGCGGACCAGGTCAGCATCTTGTCGTGCGACAGCGACGCGGATACCTCACAGCGTCTTCCTAAGCGACGCCGTTGATGAGTGGCCTCGGAAAATGGTCTCAATCATTTCCATCGCCGGCGTGATATGCTGTCGTTGATCGAGATTTTTTTTCACAAATTCGATCTTCTGAAAACCTTTTGCCGTTCGGTACTCCAACATTGATCTTTCAGTTCTTAAATTTACTAGTTCTTTGTTCCAGCGGGCGACAGTTTATATTTGTGCGACTACTGCAAACCGTCTGCTTGCGAGTACCGCAAACCGTCTGCTAATTTCGGTACCTTTAAAATAACGTTAATTACCCTAAAATTTCAAAAATCGAAAATTGGATCCCAAATTCATGCTCAGCGTCCTAATTAAAGGCACTGTTCGCGATAAACTTCATCCTCGAATTTTCCATGACAAACGCTTCTCGTGGTTCTCAGAAGCAGAACAGCGTCGAAAAAACGGGACGAAAAGCTACCCAGGAGCCGCAAAACGGCTTAGAAAAGTGGGGAAACCCCGCCGTTCTGGGCAAGTCCCGCCTCTTCTCGTCCCTCGACGTGACTAAAGGAACACTCGAAATCGTTATTTGAGCGATGGTTTCCGATCAAAAGCCCCGTTCTTCCCTTCATTCTCAACTTCTCTCTTTACTCAGGTCAGCTCGCTCACATTGGCTGCAAAAGACGGAAGTTACAAGCCTCGGACAACTCGTCCACCATTTTACCTAGCTCAACTTTTGAGGTACCATAACTCCATTCCCAGAAGGTCTTGTAAGATTCCAGAAGCATCATTGGAAACAGAATGGGACCGGTTTCAAGATAGGCAAAAAAAAACAGAAAAGCGATTTTTTTCGCGAACAGTGCCTTTAACAACCACAGAAAATTTTGAGTCCAATCTGAAACTTTGACCGAGTGCACCCTTACATAACGTAATCCAAGGAAACTCGATAAACCAATTACAGATTCGTGTTAGGCAGTTCGAATAACTTCTATGTGGGAGTTTTATGACGATTTAATCGTAGCATTCTCAAATTCTTCAAAAGTCGCGTTTGGCCAGCAAAATTTCCCCTTTGAAGCTTCGGACCCAATCAGACGTATTTTCTGAAATATTGACGAATGGGCCTCAGATTCCCAAAATAACCCCCAGCAAAAAGTTTTCAGCTCAATCGGAAACTATTTTTTGTCTAATCTAAAAATTCACTATTGTGTACCCCTTCCCACTACACAAAGATATAAAAACGCCCACTTTCGAGAAATTCCGCGAAGCTTAGAGGGATGTAGGGGATTCGGAGAACGAAATATCAATTATGCGTTCCACACCAACAACTAGCAGAACACGGTCTTGTAAAAGCCCACCGGAAATGTACGGCAAGCCCTAGTCAGAGTGAAATGTGATGTTGAATGATTGAGGGCGAAGATATTGGGGAAAAGGCGACGCTAGCGACGTCGGCGCTGCAGTTCCGCCAAGCTTTTGCGCCCAACGCCGCGTCAGGTTCAGAGCACCCCCAGGGCCTCTCGCTCGGCGGCGTGCTGTCGGTCGTCGCAACTCTGCACAGCCTTTAATTGAATACTGTCGGGCAACTGGGGTGCGTTCCAAGAACGTTCCCACGACGCCGTGGGAGGAAAAACAACCTTCCCATGGACAACTTTGCTTTCCATGGATGCGAAATATAACTTAAAATTGCTCCCACGTGACCGTGGCTCCGTTTCCGTGGACGCGTTTTGCCATGGGAATGTTTTTGGAACGCACCCCTGAACTACAGGTAGCCCAACGCTTGCTGAATACGCACAAAGTTGAGATGTGGAAACATAATGAAGCCGGTAGAACACATCCGAACGCATATGGATGAACGGTCGCTGCTGTCTGTTTAGGTTTTCTGCGGGTGGACTTTCTATGGTTGGGTCCATGGCTTGTTTCCTCAAGAAAAAACGTGTAAATTCAAACCGCGGCTGGCGTGGCTACCTAAATCTTAATCTCTGAGAATCAAACCGCCGCGCTAGCCGCGGATTGATCCTAAACGTTTTTTCATGAGGAAACAGGTCACGGACCTAACTATATCGTCGATCACTGGTCGAGGGATCGCCGCGTCGAACACAAGTGGCACGCACGCAAGCGAGGAGGTAGTGATGGTATCATTGCCTCCTCGCTTGCGTGCGTGCCTCGGGTGTTCGACGCGGCGATCTCTCGACCGGGGATCGATCTTAAATTCCCCGGAAGCTCCCGATGTTTCATGTATACGGCCTCGGTATGAGACTAGAAGGCTATCATCATTGTGGTTAGCGTGGATATGGAAGTACAAAGTGATCATCGGTCGCTTGCCGTGTAAACCCACTCCTATTTCAATTCATCCCCTTACCTGCTGTGGTTCTGACAATACACACTCCATTGAATAAATCTCTTCATCATTCTGAAACTGCCCTGACTATAATTAAAGGGCGCAGTAAGCGTCACGCTCAATTCGATTACGGTTGAATTGCAATTCACTGTTTTCGATAGAACCGCCCACCACCAGAATATTCTTCCCGGATGAGAAGACTCATCGAACAAGGATTTATTGAAGAAACCTTTCTAGCGAGAAACACATATCTTTTCAGCACCGCATAGTAATCTTGGGGTGGTAGGAATAGTGCGCGAAAAGAGAGCTTTTCGCACACAATTCATCTTTTTCTTTATTCATAAGCTACTTCCATGTTCTCTGTCAGCTCGCGGTTTGGTCGCGTTTTCGAACCCATTTACTACCACCCCTGGTTTAAATGTGCATACGGTGTATGTACATATGTATGTATGTACATCACGTACGCGGCGGGTTAGGTTGGGGTTAGGCAAGGTTTGGCGCGTCGGCGAGTTTGATGATAGCGGCGCGAGAGCTGAAAGGGGGTTAGGCTAGCACTGAAAACAATCGTTCCCTCGCAAACCCTACGTAGGAGGGTGGGGCAGCCGAAACCCCGCTGAGACACAAACTATTGATTATCTGCAGCACTCGCTCAGCAATCTTGAAACGCGCCGACGCCCCAAACCCTGCCTAACCCCAACCTAACCCGCCGCGTACGTGCATGCCGCCCCCGGTCGTTCCTCTTCCGAGAAAATCAACGCCTCCTCTCATTCATTCACGCCCAGGTCTTGCATCATTCTCGCTAAGGCCCAGGCTGGACAACTGTCCAGGAATGTGATTCGATCATCAAACATTCCTTCCAACTTCAGAGAATGCATCCTATTCCACATAGTCTGATTCAATTCAAAAAATGTGTTTGCATATTGATTAAAGTTGCTAGTGATCTCAGATTTACTGCTGCCTGTTCACTTTCAGTTTAGCGTATGAATGCCTTATAGTTTGCTAATCGAAAAGAAGATCGCGCTAGAATATCAACTCGGTTCGAAGGACATGTTCTCTAAAAGTTCAACAACGCCTACGGAGAGAAGCTTGTCCGAACGATAAACCCGAGGGCTGCCTTACGTTGACGTCTAATCAAAAGAAAAAAGGGATCGAAACACACATTTGGCTTGGTTGCGACCTGCCTGCTTGGGCACCTATTTGCTACTACTTTGCGTTTCATTATATGCTTCCACCCTATTTTGATGATATCGCTGCCACCGTTGTGCTGGGCATTTTTTTACATTTATGAGCGACTTCAGGGTGTTGGAAAACCTAAGCAATCATATTTCCAGAGTTTCATCTTTCCAACATTTTTTTTTCAATTTTCAGCCGTTTGATAATATACTCCCACTCAGTGTGTGAAGGAATTCATCGCACAAATCAAACGACTGCAAACTAGTCAGCATTTCAAATGCGCTCTAATTTGTAGCGATGTCGAGAAGTTGATTTGAAAGACCGTTCGTTGCGCTACGGAGGACTGAGGAGTCGAGCTAGCTCAAAATGTCGAGGATCGCCGTTTTCAGCTGATCAATTCAGTAGAAATGCCTTTAGCTCGTGTATACCTTACGCGTATGGTTGTTGAGAGGTTCTTCATATTATTTCAACTGTGGCGACATGCTAGCCACACCAAAACTTCAATGTTGCGGTGCCAAGGCTATGATGAAGGGCATCTCCTACGGTGTATCCTGTTTGGAACGTTGTGATCGCTGCCCTCTTCCTCATTCTAAATGCAGTGTTCACGAAAATCTTCAATTTTGAGATTATTCGCTATATTGAATAAGTGGCCCCAGGTAAAACTATTATGACGTAGAAATTGAGAAAAGCGCACCAGAAGTACACGAAAGCCTAAAGTAATACCCCAAGTCTTAAGTACCACAGGAAGTCTTTGTTGAGACATTGGAATCTTTTGTGGACCCGTCCTCTGCGAATCTCTACTCTCTATTGCTACGTTCTTTAATACTGCTTTGCATAAAATATTCTTCTATTTTTGACTGACCCATTTTTTCACCGGTGACATCCACCATGTGCATGTTCATCCTTCCGGACAACTAGTCCATGTAATAGAATAATGTCACTTGAATACAAGTCACTTGAATGCGTTTCTCGCCGTTTCTTCGCAATTTTGGTAACACTTGGAGGCCGACGCATTGTATAATGTGAAAAACTGGGTAACGAAAAAATTTTCGTGAACACTGCCTTTAAGAGACGGAAAGCATTCCTGCAACACATTTTGATACTCGTCTAATCTCACACAACAAGAGACAAAATCCAGCTGGAGCCTCTGGTCGCGGCAGGATGCCCTCCACGTCGTCAAATATCCGATGTCAAAGTTCGGCCGACTGAAGCATTCGGTTTGTCCCCTCAAGTCAGTCAAACCGGAGTTCATCTTATCGGGTCTGTATAGTTTGGCACTCTTTTTGTTCAAGAAGATCACATAGACATTGCAAACCACTTTTTGATGTTTTTTTAAATTTTCGAAATTTTAGTGTTCTGATTTCGCCTTCACCCCGACCCCGAAGCTCACCGTATTCAGTTCGAATGTCATGTTTTTTGCACAGCTCGGAGAATAGCGGTCCTCCGAGCGCCTGCTCGTAGTGGAGACTTCTGCAGTTTTCTCTGGCAATGTAATCGATGGATTTTGAACCTTTAGACAGCAAACTTGCAAGTAAGCGGCCCAAGTTTAACCTGGATATGATTAACGCTAGCCACTGTGTTGAATCTGCGCTTCCGAATTCGCCGTTCATCTCTTTCAGAGAGCTTCTATGCTCGTTCCCAGTCGTCACTGTGACCGTGGAAGTATAATGTGAACCGACAGAAAACAGAAAAGTGGTTATGAAAAAAGTTTTTGGAAACATTAGATTTTCGACCATCCGAATACATAAACGGCTTCTAGTTAGAGAAATTTTCCATTGCGAAAATATCGTTTGTTTTATCATGGCAAACTTAGAGTGGACGCAATGGCTCTAGTATTCGCTCAAATCAATGCTCTCAAGATGAGTAGTGGTCGTTTATGGAGCTAAAGTTGGCGTTCTAGCTCTCGTTCACCAACTTCTCGCCGCCTCCCAGAGCGTCGCCCAACAGCGACACTAAGAATTTAAAGCTACCGCCGGAGCGAGAGACCGCCTGTGCCTGCTTACCGTACCTCTAAGCAGCCATTCAAGAGAGGCCTAATTCTTTCCCGCATGTATTTCGTGTTTGCTGGATGGAAATAAATCGCCTCACCTATACAACCGTTACCACTAAATTCTATCGATTTTCGCGCTTGTTGCACAGAAGTCGGTGGTAACGCTCCGTTTGTGTGAGCTCCTCGATTCGGGCATTCTGTAGTTATTGTTGTAGCCGCCGCTAGCCCTATCTAGTAAGCCCTTTTCTCCAGTAAAGATGAAAATCAGATATCAGCTCAGCACGTCCTGAAAACTCAATATGTGCGATGTCCATTCCACTAAATTTAGGTAGTGTTAGTCTAGAATGTCTTGTGTGCACAATTGCCTCTAATTGACCCTAATTCTGTTATCCAAAGTTTCAATTACCTTCTTCAGCACTACGAAAACAGACCAAGCACCCTTTATTACGTTAGTTAATTGGTTGCAGACTGTCCACACGGGTGCAGAGCGCCCGTAACTTTGTTGAGTGAAACTACACATTCCATTAACTATTCACCCATGAGTGGGTAGGAGGAAGGAAGCTTTAAAACGTAAAAAAATGGCAAATTTTGTACCAGAAGATCGAAAAACGGTCAAGGTGACCCGACAATTGTGCATATCAATTTCCAGAAATCTTTTCTGAACATCGAAAAATGCCTGTTGGATACTATTATCCTTTTGCTAAGCTTGTTAAACGCTTATTACTTCTTGCAATCAGCAGCTTGGGGCGAGATACTTCGCAGTTCTACTCTGGAGACCCAGGAGATTTCAACAATGTTTATCGTTTTTGCAGATGCGTTAAACGCTCTAATCTCTTCTATTGTCATGAACTCTTGGAGTGTTCATGAATCATGGCTCAGTCTGCAATCACAGTGCGAGCCTCGGTTATACAGCGCGTTTCGCAATTATTGGACACCCTTGAACTTGATTGAAACACTTCTCTTTTCAATGATTGAGCTTTTCCGTCATAAAAATTGTAATCGGTATAAGAAGCAACCCTTATTGTTATCTTTCTAGATCACGCGACCACCTCGGCTTTTCCAGAACACAATTCTCGTTTTTTTCACTGTTTCGTAATTATAGGACATCCTAATCAAGTCGCAGGTTGCACATTCATACCAGCGAAAGAGCATCAGTTTCTTAGCAATAATGTTTTCTGTCTTTTTCAAATACCTCATTCAGGTGGATGAAGACACTGTCCGAAAAATTTCAAAAAATTGTAATTCTCACGTTTCCTTCCTTTCACAGCCTCCATATGCAGATCGCTCGACGTGCCACGATAAAAGAGACACAGGAAGCAGTTGAGACATCTGAGATGACTCACCACTTATGACTTGATTTTCAGTGGAGTGTCCGCGGGCCAGGATCGGACTCATGCAGATTTTCGTGTTTAGGCCCCTTGCACATAAAAATAAGATGGTAACTTTGAGCAACTCGACATCGTACAAACAACAAGACGTCTCGGTTTAAACAGATTCACAAGCTGACTCGATTCATGCTCGCTCAGCAAAACAAGGCACCGGCTCGGTGAAGTTGAACTGCCTGATCGGTGTCCCATGATGGATGTTTTTCAGAGGAAAAAAATCCCCAGTTCCCTCCTAGGAGAGTGTTCGGGACAGAAGAAGTTCAATAATGATGGACGTTTTGAAAACACGTGCTACTGGCAATATATCAGAGCCGCCATACACCAATAATGTGAAAGTGCGCAGATTACCGCCCGAAATTGTGCACGCACATTGTAATGCCTGCGCATTCTTTTTCGTTGAGATACACCGGTAAAACATGTGCGCGCGCCAGGCAGAGGTTTGGCCGGACAAGTTTTGCTATGTAAGCGAAATGGCAAAATGCAAAACGCAATTAAAGGGCGTGTAGTAGTATGAATAGCGCCTCATGATTACTATTACGAACGCTTCTCTATAAATGATGAATTGAACCTTGTTTCTCATTCCTTTTAGTCTTCTGAACGTTTATACTCCTGTGATTGTTTCAGTTGAGGAAAATATGTAATTTTACAATGTGAAAATATGACTGGTCTCTCGGCGCTCATTAGGTTGGATTCAGAATTTATGCCATCATGAACCTTTTTGATAGGACTGATTCCACATAATCATTTATGAACATCAGAAAAGATATTGTTTTAACAGTCTTCGAAGTTGAAAACTCATCAAAAATTTTTTACCAGGGTCAGTGAGAAATTTCCGATGAGAATTCAATTTCGAAAACTGTGTAAAACAATATTTTTCGGAGGATCATAAATGATTATGTGAAATCATTTCTATAAAAAAGATTTATTGCGTAGAAACTAAATCCAACCTCGTGAGAGCCAAAAAACAAGCGATTCGAAGTACATATTTTCCCATCAAGTTTACGCTCAAGTGAAATGATCACAGGAGTTTAAACATTCAAAAGGCTAAGAGAAATGTGAAGTGAAAATCATCACTTCTAGAGAAGCGTCCGTCATAGTAATCATAAGGCGCTATTCATACTCCTACACGCACAGCGCCGCACGGGCGTGAGGTGTATGGTATACTTTGTCGCTGTGTCGAGCGACAGGCATGCAGTCTAACACCAATCGCGTCAAGACCCGCATCGAAGCAACCGCAACGGTCGTCGTAGGAACAGATGTCGCGTGTGGGTCGCAGCGACGTGTCGCGGAGGGCTGACATACTGTACATGTGCCATAGCCTGCTGCTACCACTGTCGCTGTGCAGTGCACTGCGACAACAGCAGACTTAAAGGGCGGAAGGCGGTCGCTGTAGCTGTGCAGAGCGACGCGACCGTGTGTCGCAAAAGTATACCATACCTCTGACGCGCTTGCGTGGAGTGGGATAATTAATACATTCTACGCGCCTCACGCGCTTGCAAAGACTATTAATACTCCAGCGCCGACGCTATGGCGGACCGGAACATTATGTACATTAAAAAAGGAGATTCTTTTATAATCATGATAGAAGAGGATAGTAGTGGAACTAAATACTGTGAAACAGAATGAAAATGTTGATGGATTTTAAACGAAAATTAAGACTGACTCGTTACGGCCGTCGCCGCCATGGCGGAGCGCGCGTCGCTGGTGTGCCGCGTAAGCTTTGAAAAGTATGAATAGCGTCTAAGGCTCCACAATTCGGCTGATGATGTGGGTCTGCCCAGAGGAGGAGAGATATAGCCTCTTCCCCTAACTTTATAGTCTTACACCTCAAAAAGTAAGACGGAAAACTATCGGCATGAATAGATAAAAACTATTTCAAATGGAAGCGATAGCTGATTCCAGGATGATTTTAAAAAGGAACGCAAAGATTACAGTAAGATAGAAATGGAAAATGGGAGAAAGTGAAGAGACGGGCAAAGAAAAAAAACCGGCTAACGGAAGTTTTTTATTTGTATTTTGCATTTTGACGTCATTCCGCTTACATTGTAAGACTAGTCCGCCATCGGCCTACCCTCTGCCTTGCGCCCGCACATGTTTCACTGGTGCATTACAACGAAAAAGAACGTGCATGTATCACAATGTGCGTGCACAATTTCGGGCGCCAATGCTTGCACATTGACATTAATGGTGTATGTCGGCTCTGGTATACTGCTTTTATTCGGGAGTGCACAAGCCCCCTTTTCACCCGCACACGCTGCTACAGTAATGCATCACTGTGGCGCGGTCTGTGAAGAGCCCGTTCTCTCCAACCCCATGTGGCAGGCATTGACTTTCGCATGACAACCGTTAATTCGTTCGCATGACCGGCGATCATGCTCAGAGAAGGTGAGTTTCCGGAATTTTCGCGCCGTATTATGTTACTTCAATGATAAGTTAAATGTGGTCGTAATGGGATGAGGGCAACTGACCCATGAATTTGAAATAGTAGATAAATGTTTGAAAAGAAAGATTTTCTCGGGTAAAAAAAACAGGGAACAGATGTTTTCTCAATTTCTTGGTAGCGCGAAGGATTGTGTAAAGCTTTATGTGCACCTTAACCTTTAGCCAGTACGATGACATTTGAATTATCACCGAAACAACTGAGAACGGCTAAGCAAAAAATTGAAAAAATTCACCGTCTCTGAGCATGATCACCGGTCATGCGAACGAATTAACGGTGGTCATGCGAAAGTCGATGCCTGTCGCATGGGGTAAGAGAACGGGCTCACCACAGACCGCGCTGCCGTGGTCCATTACTGTAGCAGCGTGTGCGGGTGAAAGGAGGGGCCTGTGCACTCCCGAATAAAGGCAGTATATATTGTCAGTAGCACGTGTTTTCACACCTTCCACCAATGTTGAACTTCTTTTGTATCAAACACACTCCAAAGGACGAACCGGGAATTTTTTTCTCCGAAAAACATTCGCCATGGGGGAGCGATCAGGCAGCTCAACTTCACCGAGCCGGTGCCTTGTTTTGCTGAGCGAGCTTGAACCGAGTGAGCCCGTGAATCTGTTTAAACCGAGACGTCTTGTTGTTTGAACGATGTCGAGTTGCTCAAAGTTACCATCTTATTTTTATGTGCAAGGGGCCTGAACACGAAAATCTGCATGAGTCCGATCCTGGCCCGCGGACACTCCACTGAAAATCAAGTCATAAGTGGTGAGTCTTCTTAGATGTCTCAACTGCTTTCTGCGTCTGTTTTACCTTACCACGTCGAGCGATCTGCATATGGAGGCTGTGAAAGGAAGGAAACGTGAGAATTACAAACTTTTGAAATTTTTCGGACAGTGTCTTCATCCACCTGAATGAGGTATTTGAAAAAGACAGAAAACATTATTGCTAAGAAACTGATGTTCTTTCGCTGGTATGAATGTGCAACCTGCGACTTGATTAGGATGTCCTATAATTACGAAACAGTGAAAAAAACGAGAATTGTGTTCTGGAAAAGCCGAGGTGGTCGCGTGATCTAGAAAGATAACAATAAGGGTTGCTTCTTATACCGATTACAATTTTTATGACGGAAAAGCTCAATCATTGAAAAGAGAAGTGTTTCAATCAAGTTCAAGGGTGTCCAATAATTGCGAAACGCGCTGTATAACCGAGGCTCGCACTGTGATTGCAGACTGAGCCATGATTCATGAACACTCCAAGAGTTCATGACAATAGAAGAAAATTAGAGCGTTTAACGCATCTGCAAAAACGATAAACATTGTTGAAATCTCCTGGGTCTCCAGAGTAAAACTGCGAAGTATCTCGCCCCAAGCTGCTGATTGCAAGAAGTAATAAGCGTTTAACAAGCTCAGCAAAAGGATAACAGTATCCAACAAGCATTTTTCGATGTTTAGAATAGATTTCTGGGGGTGTGTATACAAGTCTGTTGGTACCTGCTCGTTGGTGCCCCTGCTTCTACTTAACCCAGCAGACGTTTGAGTGTACACAGGGAACGTTCGAGCGATATAGTGTGCACAACTATATCGCGAAAGTATCCCGCACATTGCATAAAGATGTCGCCGTCCGGCACACCAAGGCCTCTGGTCCATAACACCTTAAAGGCATCATACACGATGAAAGCCGAATTCCAGCTTTTGTGTTCAATCGGACTTGTGGGTCATAACAATGTCACTCAGGAAGTTTGGAGTTTCAAAATCGCCTCTGAATGGAGATTTGCTTACCACAAAATTGCTTCCTGGGTTCGGGGGGCCGGCCTTGGGGTCGATACATTGCTACAAGGGACAAAACTCCGTGGTCGCTGCCAGCGATCGTGCGTTGACGCGTCGTAGGGCGCAATTGACACGCCACTCGATTTCACGTTCGACATCGATCGAAAGCAGCTGGTGGCAATGGACGCAGCAGGTTAGGAACCCTTTTTAGTTTCGTTCGAGAAAAAAATTATCGTTCGTCTGAATGGCGTCCTCGGTGAATTGCTTCCAACGCTGCGCCAAGGAACGAATCGTAAAAGTGTTCCTTGCGCTCTTCGCGCAACTATACCAAGTTGTTGTCGGCGGGAACTTCAATTTTGTTTTGAGCTTTCTTGAAGTGGATTTTTCTTGAAAAGTTGACGTTTTTTAGGGAGCTTTTTGCAACGTTCAGTCCCTGTAGGGATATAACAACACGAAAACGTCAAAAACTCAAGAATGGTTTTCATCGTGTACGATGCCTTTAAGGTCCGTACCTAGGGAGTTCATGGAGTCTTTGGCCACAAGCCACAGTTTCGCCACCCTGAACTGTCGATCGATGTCAAGTGATATCCAAAAAAGTGCGCTATCCAGACTTCTGAGCTATTTCCATGCACCGTTTGCTGCTTTGCAGGAAACCCGCCTCAAGGATAGACCCGTCATCAGCGTCGGAGAGTACACCATCTACTGCGGTAACGCTGACAATAGGAGAGTGGGAGGCTGTGCAATAGCTGTAAGAAAGGATTTCAATGGTATGGTCAAGGAGTTCGGCTCAACGTCGTGTAGGAATGCATTTGTGCGACTGCGGGATCACAGAGGATTCAATCTGTGGATAGTGAGTGCTGATGCGCCCACTGAAACCGCCGAGGACAATTCGAAGGATGCTTTTTATGAGGAACTCAATACGTTGCTGGCCAGGATAACTTGTTAACATGCTGTTGTCGTGGGGATTGACGCAAATGCGAAGATGGGACCTGATCAGGAATGCGAAGTACTCGGTAAATGGTTCTACCCAATGGAGCAAGCATCGGACAATGGCTACCGCCTTGTCGACTTTTGTGAACGCAGTGGTCTGATTATTGCATCGACATTCAAGAGGAATCATCGCCGCCATCAGCTTAGGGACCAACCCAGCTGTCTCCAGAAGAGCAGCGGAAGCGGAAGATGCTAAATTTGAAACTACAGCTTGACAATGTCCTAACGAGGAATATTCCAGTATCGGACGTTCGAAGATCTAGAGCTGTGTGGGATGTCGCTTCCGATTCGGATCACCGTCCTGTTCTGTTGAACTTCACTGCGAGGATTCATAAGAGGAAGTGAGGGGCTCAGCCTCTGCAGAGGATTGACATGACAAGTCTCAGAGATGAAGAGAGCAGAAGGAATTTTCGACAACGCGTTTCTATTTACATCGCAGTACGGACTAAGAAAAAACTTTGCGAGGCGGATTCTTTTGTCAAGTGCATCCAGGACGCTTCGAAAGAAGCACTCCTTGTTGCACAGCCTAAGAAGAAGTTAGTCTACGTCTCAGAAGAAACAACATCTACCTACAACAGAGTATGTGCTCTCCGAATGCAGGAAACTTCGTGGAGGAGAAGCGTCTGAGGTGGAAGTTGCATCGGCAGCTTCAAAGTGACCGTGAAAGAGAGTGGACGAGTAGAGCTAAGGAGTTCGAGAAGGCTTGAGAGGAGAAGAATTCGAGGAAAGCCTACACATTGCTGCGACAGAATAGCAGGAAAATGAAGAGATGTTCTGCTGTCCCCTACACTACTATTGGAGCTGCAGTTGGTGATGCGACGCTGCCAATATGGAAGGATTACTTCAGTTCACTACTGAATCGTCCAGCGCCATCAGTACCTGAGCTCCCGCATGTTCAGAGAGCACATTACGATGTCGGTGAGGAACCGCCGACTGAGTCTGAAGTTTTGGATTGTGTCCGGAAAATGAAGAATGGAAAGACAGGTGGAGATTACAAAATTACTGCTGAAATGCTAAAAGCTCTTCCTCCGTCTGGGATTCGTGAAATGATCAACACCATTCGTGCTATATGGATGAGCGAAAGAATACCCGACTTGTGGAGACATGCGATCATCGTACCTCTTCACAATAAGCTATCCGTCACGGATCCTAAAAACTACAGAGGAATCTCTCTACTTCGTGTCATGTACAAGGTTTTAGAACGTATCATTCTCGAGCGACTTATCAAACATCGTGAAAGAACGACCAGAAATGAGCAAGCCGGTTTTCGACCTGGAAGATCGACCATCGACCAAGTGTTCGTCGTGAGAAGAGTAATTGAATCGTGGCAGCGGTTTTCGAAGCCATTACAGCTTGCTTTTTTGGACTTTGAAGCCGCGTTCGACTCTCCTCATCGTGATCGATTGCTCAATGCTCTGCGAGCAGATGGAGTCCCGGAAAAGTATGTTCGGTTAATCGAGGACATCAACAGAGGAAGAACAGCAGCAGTTCGTACACCTGTCGGATTTACGTCAGCTTTCGAGGTGAAAACAGCAGTAAGGCAAGGAGCCGTTGGAGGACCTTTTCTTTTCAACTTCGCCGTTGATGACATCATGCGTAGAGTTGCAGAACAGTTTCCTGCGGATGTGATCCTAACACCATCAGGACGCTCCCTTGTCGACCTGGAGTACGCCGACGACATTGTGTTATTCGCTGAAAACAACGCAAAACTGTAAAGGATTATGAACCTCGTTTCGAAGTATGCCGCAGCCAATGGACTTCGTCTTCGTCCCGACAAATGCAAGCAGATGTGGGTCTCTCAGAGGCCTTCAACGGGAGTTTGTGTGGACGGACGACGTGTCGAACTGGTGGACGATTCCTGTTATTTGGGCTGTTTGCTGAAGAACGATGGTAGTTGTGCAGCGGATATTTGACAACGATGTGCGAAAGCTACGTCTGCATTCAATTCTTTAACCAAGTGTTTGTGATCTACCACCATTGTGAAGGAAGTCAAGTTGTGCGTCTACCTATCCGCTATCCGCCCTATCATGATGTACGGATCGGAGACGTGGGCAGCACCGAAGACACAGATGGAAAGTTTGGACTGCACGGAGAGGAAGCTTTTTAGGCGTTTGCTTGGATATTTCTGGCCGCGTGTATGCCATAACGAAGACCTTTACAAGGAAATCGACGCAGTACATCAACGCTTGACACGAGGGAGGTGCCAGCATCTCCTAACGTTATCTCAAGCAGCAATGGAAAGTCGACTTCGACTGCTCGGGCATATACTAAGAAGAACGCCGGATCGTCTTGTACAACACGATTTAAGAATGCTTCCAAATCCTGTCTGGAGACGGCCACCTGGGCGTAGGCGAAAGTTCTGAATGGATGTGATTAAAGAGGATTTGAAGTCACTCGGCATCGAAAGACAGTTCAGGCGCGATGTTTCGTTTCGCAGGAAATGGAATAGTGACAGCTGGATGGAATGTGTTCAAATTGTGGCTGAGGACCGTGAAAAATGGACACGGCTGACTAATAGGACGGCACACCTCGGTGAAGATGCGGAATGACCGCGTCAGGCGAAAGCCAACCGATTAAGTCAAGTAAGTTAAGAACAGATTTCTGGAAAATGATATGAGCAGTTGTCGGGTCACCTTGCCCGTTTTTCGGTCCTCTGCTGCAAAATTTGTCATTTTTCTCCGTGGTAAAGGTTCCTTCCTCCTACCCGCTCGTGGGTGAATAGTTAGTGGAATGTGAAGTTTCACTCAACAAAGTTGCGGACGCTCTGCACCCGTGTGGACAGTCTGCAACCAATTAACTAACGTAATAAAGAGTGCTTGGTCTGTTTTCGTAGTGCTGAAGAAGGAGGTAATTGGAACTTTGGATAACAGAATTGGGGTCAATTAGAGGCAATTGTGCACACAATACATTCTAGACTAACACTACCTAAATTTAGTGGAACGCACATCGTACCTATTGAGATTTAAGGATGAGCTCAACCGATATCTGATTTTTTTCTCTTTATTAGAGAAAACGCCTTACTAAGTAAAGTATCATTAGTCACTAGATGAGGAGTAACCGCGACGATGTTTGGCGGAAAAAATTGCGCGCGGGAAAACGAAGGGAGGATGGCTATTGATTGTACGATTTTGCGCCCGTTTGCAGAGGCGACTTCCTACTTGATAGACACTGACGATGGAAAGCGGTGGCAACAACAATAAATACAAAATGGCCGAATCGAGGGCCCACATAAACAGACCATTACCACCCAAAGCCGCATTCCGTGCAATGAGCGCGAAAATCAACAAAATTGATTGGTAACGCTTGTATATAACGATCGATTTATGATTGTGAGGTATAAGGTTCTATAGCTGAGGGACCAGCACACTACAAAAGTCATGGCTCGGCACCTCGTCTCGTGTAATATGAGGAAAAATCGATCGGTAGAGGAATTAAAAGTGAGATTTGTGAGATCTGAAAAGTATTTGTCGTTCCCGTGGCTGATCACCCTCAGGAGTAAAATTTCTACGACTTCAGGAACTTCAGCTTTCTTGGCATTTCAAGCAGGCATCCTCTGCTTCAGAATGAACCCATTGGAGCAGTTCTCGACGGTCATATGCGGGAAAAAGAGCAACAAATGTCGAAGCAAATTTAGGGCCGAATACCACTCCGGAATTTCGGGGACATTGAGAGCTTCTGCTAACTGTTTTTCCGAAATAACATTCCACGCTAGGGAGAAAGAGGTTTGATTATAAACATAAAGCCTAGCTTGCTCGAACGAGTCAAGTTGGAGTGAGCTGCGTAGCGGTCGGCCATGACAGAACATAACAGTGATAGGGAGATTTTGACATGATAATCCCGATAAGCATTACTTCGACCTGCTCAAAATGAGGGAGCTAGGCTATGCATATATAGACGCGGTAATATTAGAAATTCTTGTCACCACATTCAAACGGCACCCTGTTTACGATACAAGCTGAGTATCTAATATGTTGTAAGCAACAATGAGAACGTTGACGTAAGAAGCTCAGCGTCAGTGCGATAGAAGAAGGCGACAAAAGCCGGGAAGCTAAAAAAAATTCATCTGAGTTACATCATTTAAAAGATTTTATATTATTGTTTGCTGTCCTCGAGTTCAGTATCATTTTTAGACTATATTCCGCTCCTGCCTTTGAATACTATTCGGCTTTCACATTCCTCATACTGATGTGGACCCTTTATAAAACGTCGTAATACACATTACTAGAGGCGCGAGAGGCGCGCGCGACGCCTGGGTCTCCATCTGCCCCCCGCTCTCTCTCTTTCTCTAACCTCCGCTCAGCACCAGCATGCGTAGGAACCATAAGAATTTCGCCGTTTTATAGCCTGTACCACCTCTTTTCATGATCCAACCTTGATTTAAAATTTGTTTAAGAAAAGCTTCGTGTGGATGGATTCATACATTTGTGTGAATTAATAAAATACCTCACAGTGAAGAAACTTGAAGAAATGGCGCGCCATCCTGATGCACCACTGCATCCTACTGATTTGGTAAGATTCTCTCCATCAACGAATCTTCCTGACCCAGATCGTTACCACAACGACGCGTGACTGATTTCGGATTTCAGGAAACAGCTGTCTGGCCATACATTGTTTTCTTCAGTATCGCTTACCTCTCCGCTCCGTTATATATTGCAATTATATTTGGTTTGATCCAGAACCGGAAAACTCCTAGTTTTTCAAACGTCTTCTATACCCTTATGATTTCTCAGGTATTTCTTTCTACGTACACCATATTATCTAGTAGAAGCATCAAAGTAGGCTTCGGTTCAGGGAATCGCCGATCTTTACTACATTTTCTGCTACACCGTATACGTTGTGCTTAGCGAGATTGGAAGTAGCAAGGACGAACACCCATTCTTCAAATATATGGCTGCCAACATATCTTATAAAGCTGTTTGTTATTCGCTAAGCTTACGCTGCGTTGGAGTGACACTAATTTCTTTTCAACGATACATGTGTATATGCAGGTGGAACAGTACACTAACCAAGGTTAGCTAAGCCACTGTCCATCTTGGACAAATCGCATAGCCAGCGTACCTCCAAAGGCACAGCGTGACAGTAGAATAAGCTACACGGCATCAGGTTTTCCAAAGCATTAAGTTGTGCATAACTTTTATGGATAAATGAGCATCTGCGCAAATGCGAAGAGTGTCGCCCGCACGTATCCTCTATTTCGGGTCCACATTCACTATATTACTCCGCGTGCTTAAAGGCAGTGTTCACGATAAATCTCGTTCTCGAGGTCTCGGTGTGACACACTAAGTTGGCAGATGCTGGATAGGATAGGGTCAAAGAAAGCAACGAAAACTGGCCAGAAATAAATACAAACGGCTTTGAAAGCTCTCCCGGTGCGCCTACCTATCCCGGTCCGCCCCCAATCGGACGAGCTAGTGGCGCCGCACACGTTTCGATGGCAAATTGCCAAGCAACTCTGCCGCAGTTAGCATTATCGATTCACGCAGATTTCGCGATTAGTGCGCGCTTGCCAAAATCAGCAGGGCCCATGATTCTCGTCCACGCTCTGAATTAAGAAACCGCTGTTTTGACTTATTCTGGACATTTTTCTTCCCTGTTTCTTCACTATTAGCTACCTCACGACCAGACCATCCCATTTTTAGGTGAAATCCGAGTGCGATATTCATCGTGAACACTGCCTTTAAGCGCAGCGAAGGAAGAGACAGCGAGAAAGTGTAAAGAAGGACGAGACGCAGCATTTGCGCGCAGACGCGCGCGCGATAAACGGAAGTGATTATTGTCTCGCTTTAGAGGATACAGTCGGATCGCACTGACCGTTTCAGTTCTCTTTTGACGGTGTAGTGTCGTGGGCGCAAACTCGGTGCACTTTTAGATTCGGCGCGCACTGTCCTAAAGGAGTGATTCGCAACTCTGATCACGAATCCTATGTTCATTCACCAATTTTCCGAAGATTAGGAAGGTTCTGCAAGTTGCAACATCATTTGACTAGCGTCACCCCCCCCCTTCTGAAAACTATCATCAGATACGTGATTTGTACCTCTTGTTAACCCCCCGAGCAAAGTTCCAGTTTCAAGGCGCTTAGAATTCAGAAAGTCTGCTACAATCAGTTTACTTTCCAGCAATCCTTATGTCCATACATAACACTGTATTTTGTGTCTGGCCCCTGGGTGGTGGTACGACATCATGGTTCAACGTTTATGAGCACCTTTTGAAAGCTCCTTATTTTTTGATTTTGCAGCGCATTTCCGTCATTCCCTCTGCGGCCGTTACTCTTATCCATTGGCTGTTCTCATTGGCGTTCATTATTCCTATTCTTACCTTGAGAACTATGCACTTTGGATGCGTCTGTAATCAAGTGGTCGCCATAGATCGTGCCGAATTCAGGGTAACTCTTCGTTTTTGATCGTTAGTGTTACCAGAAAATTTAATTTTGAGAGTGCTCGCGTCTATTGCCCTGAAGTTTTTTGGACCCTGACTTCAAAAGCAGGATCTGGGCAGAATTTTTTTTACGAGACTCCTTGTTAAACCGATGGACGATCCCTAGTTAGTGACAAAAAACACGCACGGACACAACAGGAATTACGGAGTTCGTGGAGTCTCCAAATGAAAATTTGTCATGCTAGCGTTTTGAAACGCACTGTATAGCAATCAATCTGAAATATTCTAGAAATTCCAATACACAGACGTACACTTTACATATCCTATACTCCTGTGAAGTGAGAGGCAAAACGCGAAGGTCGTGCAGCAGTCTCAGTTACCGTCCTCAGCTTTCAACCTTCCTATCAGAGCGTTTCCTTTCTCCCATTAGTCAACTCTGTTGTCAGACATTATAGCGAGGAAACCAACACTGAACTAATTCTTTCCCGATTCACAGATTCTTATCTTGAATGCTGAAGCCGTGGTACTAACGATGTTTGTCTTGTGCGTGTCCTTCTATGGTCTGACTTTGCGACACCTTTGTAGACATCGAAGGATAGCAAAGTATGACAATTTCTTGAGTCTCGTAGATTTCTGCAACGTTTTGCGATACAATTTCCGTATTTCGCTCATCGAAAATTGACTGAGGATTTGAAGATAAATGTTTTATAGGCAACGGAGAATAGAGGTCCACCTCTGTATTCAACTTGCGGCACTTGTCGCTGCTTTTTTCCTTATCTTCCTCTATCATTTCATAGAGATGATATCAGTTATCATAACTGTGAGTTATTGGTTCAATCGACTGGTCGCAATAAAGTTTGTCAACATATCATTTAGGGCAAACAATTTCTGATGGTTAGAATTCTAGAGCCCCTTTTCATAGGGTTTTTAACGTTTATAACGCCGTGGACGCTTTTATTTTTCAATCCCGACATATCCAGCATGCTGAGAAACAAGGTAATGCGTGGACCGATAAGGGTCGGCTGTTGAACATGAGTGAACGATACAGGCCAGCTAATCAGGGGATATAGCGCTGGCGTGAATGAGTCCGTCGAGTTGTAGTCAGAACTTCGAATTCGTAAAAATACGTCGAGGAAGCGCGCAGGGAAGAGCAGGCGGTGCTAGCGCATGAAATATGCAGTGCGTAACATCAGCATACGTCCACGTACAATAAAGCTCAGGTTCAAATTTCTGGAGAATATATGTGGAATCGACATACAAAACTAGTACAAAAACCGAGTTTCCAGAAAACGACTTTTAGAAATTTTTTAAACACTTTCTCGAATTGTTGACCGTTTTATTAGTCTACATCTACCTCATGCGTCTGTTGACTTTTTCCGCGATTAGCAGCCCGTGTCCATGGACCAAAACCAGCACTAGCATCATATCTTCAAATGTCACGTACTCTTCGGTGAAAACTAAAGATGCACTTTCGCGCTCTTCATGACATTAGACTCTGCAGTCGAAAAAAAAACAACGGTGACAAAATGGGACAAGATGAGGTTGCGGAGAGAATCTATATTTAGCTTATGGGAGCTGACCCAGCGCGTTCTGGTAGTCCTCTGTGATTGTGAGCATAATATGTCTGATCCCAAACAGTTCAGTCCTGCGGCTCCGGATGTAACTGAAGCAACTCAAGCGAGAATACTGTCGTGTACAATCGACGCGTCTCAGAGCCGGATCGTTCTCCATGCGAAGTGTGTTCCGTGGCGGTAGAAGACTGCGGCTGGCATCCGTTCTTCGCAGGACAAACCTAAAGAGCTCGAGAATGTCCTTTTCTCCAACTCACTCGCATAATCGATGAGCAGCTAGGACACATCATGGCGGTTTCTAGGCCAAGGCCGTTCCCTAGCTGCTGAAAAAGTGGGCGTAACGGGGCGGACCCACCGCAGCATATGCTGCCGCCAGTTTTGCGTTTGAAACCCCAATTCACGGGACATATGCTGCTCCCAGCCCTGGTATCCACGCCACATCTCGCGACCCATCGAGCCGTGGGGAGCCCCCTCCCCTCGGCGAGACAAAAATTATCCTCCGGTATCCTATGGATCTTCTGGTGAGTGACTCGAGGCCACCTTCCAGGTCCGACTCCGAAGAGCCGACTGAAACATACTGTGAAATGAGAAGCCTTTTATACCAGCAACGTTGTTAATACTTTTGTCTAAACATGTCTGGATTAGACCAGTTAGGAAGAGGGGTGGGCGGAGCCAACCAATGGCGAGCGGCCGCTGTCTCTAGGACATTTTTCTTCCGTAAGGCGCCGGAGCTCCGCGACATATGCTGCACTTACAACATCATGGGACGATATCCTGCGACGATGGGGCTTGTAACGCTGAGTCCATCAGCCAATCACAAACTGGTGGGCGGTCGTCAGCAGATATCTCCATGATGCTGCTCAGAAAATGAGAGGCCGTTTCAGTGCCCTAGCTGCTCAGCGAATATCTGAGCAGAACATTTTAGAGCTACTAACGGCCCCTGCTTCGGATTATCCAGAGCGACCTTGTCAAAATTCACGTCAGCATTTTGCGGTCAAGACTGGTTACTTTCCACTAGTATCTAGCGAACAGATCATATTGCTAATCCAAAGCGATTTTCACTAGACTACCAACCTCAGGGTTCACACCTTTTGCTGCTGCTCAGCACCATGGACGAGCTGAAAAGAGGGATTCTTGAAGCTTGAAGCAGTATCGAGATTGCAGCTCTCAACAGCACGGCAATCCAAAAGACCGAGCTAGCTGCGGAACGCTTGGCTCTGGGTCCCTGCGAAACTCTCAAATATCGGAGAAGTCTCCACGAAAATTGTGAATTTCCGAGAGCAAACTGTTTGAGAAAAAATATTTAATTAGAATATTTGATTACCCCTGTTTGCAGTGTTTCGAGATCTGCGAACAATCCAAATGTCGGAAGTAATTTTGCGCTTCAAAATTCTCAGGAAAGTGACTTCACATCTGTTCCTTGTAACGGAAACTCTTTAAAAGTCTTCTTATTTCTAGCGTCTGTCCCACGAGTTCGCGGGTTACGCTTGTTTGCATTTTGCTTGCCATTACATTCCTGTCAGTGGTGTCCCTCATAGTGAGTTGCGTTTCAGCCATGTCCGTTTTCACTCGATCAAGCCTTCGGGGTGTCGGTCTTCCGCGAGGTCTGTCCCTGCAACTTCCACCTTAAAAGCCAATTTTAGCAACTGAGTGTTCGTCCCTCCTTTGAACATGGCCAAACCACCTGAGGCGGTAGTCTTTCATCTTCGCAGTAACGGGGGTCACTCCTAAAGTGGAACGCACCAGGTCATTCGTTAACCTGTCTTTCAAGGTAACTCCCACTGACCACCTGAGCATCCGCATCTCCACCACATGCAGAGATTGCTCGACAGTCTTTGTGACCTGCCAGCACTCGGTGGCGTAAAGGGTGACTGGCTTCACTACAGTCCTGTAGATTTTGGGCTTGAGGCGTATTGGTATCTCCCTGTCGCACATTACACCAGTTGTCGCTCTCCATTCCGCCCACACTGCATGGGCACGCCCATGGGCATCTATTGGCCCGTCGCCGGCAGATGAGCTCCTTGATTCGAGGTGCTTGAAACTGTCCACCTTCTCGAGGTCGGTGCCATTAGTGCTGATGGATCCATCCTCGATCCTCGGTCCACACTCCATATACTCGGTTTTGGCGACATTGGGAAGTAGCCCATAGCGCTGCAGGCGGCCATTCCATAGTTGTTCTTGAACAAACATTCGGCAGCTAGCATTACGTCGTCAGCTTACAGTATAGTCCATGGATGTGGGTTCCGCACCTTGAGTAGATGTATCTGTATCCATAGGACAAGGCTGATCCTTGGTGGTCCCCGAATTGAATGGGAAAGGGGTTACTAGATCCTGCGAAGCACCTGACAACACTGCTCCGATTTGAGTACAGCAACTTTACCTACCGCACGTACTCTTCTGGCACTCCATGTGACTAAGACGACATGTATATAAGATTGTGTGGGACGCGATCAAAGGAAAGCGATATTAATGTAATTTTTTCCCATGGTGTTTCTCTATTGAGAGCCTGACTGCATGTATAGTGTCGACGGTCCCACTGTCCTTGACAAACCCATATTTATTTGCCGCCATTGTCACGATAACGGAAACTCTTTAAAAGTAGGATGGTTAAACGCACGTGCTACTATTATTGAGGTTACTATCTTTTGGTATAAAGATTATTCATGAATTCGGTAATTGTTTCTCTGGTGATACGAATGGTGGACAACTGTCTCATAACGTGAACAGGGTTATCTAATGGGTCGGCTCGTCCACGGGATTTTCACCAAATTTACCTGCCATTTTTCGTCGTACTTCCGCCCTCACTCTTCTCAAAGTTTCCCAAAGCTTACGTTTTGCCGAAAAACGGGCATATTTTCCATCGTGAACACTGCCTTTAACTGCGCTCTGCATAAAATTGCGTCAAACCGCGCCAAAAAATGGTGGAGCTGAGCAAAAAATAATCAGACTAGGGTAGGTGGCTAGGGACGACTAGGGTAGATGTTGTCCGAGAGCGGGAGCTTTTGAATTCAACGAGAGTCAAAAACTCTCCTATGGACGAGTATTTCATTGTGTACTAATTTTAAGCCCTCGTAAAAAACTTTACCTGAGCAATAGGTACATTTAAACGAAAAGAGAAGGCAATGTGTAAAGCTACCCAGGCATCATCTAAAATGCCGCTCTGTTCCTCATGGTTTGCACAGTAATAGAGCGGTCTGTAGAAGGCACAATTTTTATGCAACTTATACAAATTAAATCATATTGTCTAATGCGACTCGAAACGACCGATCACTCGATCGCTCCTCACGCCCGCTCAGGAATTCCTGTACGGGGCTGAATGTACGTGCTTCATCTAAAACATTATCCGTACAGTCCATAGCGCCAGACTTTGCCTAGCTACAAGACAGAAGTTAGGCAATTGGTTGGAGATCACATGCATTCATCTCGTTGCGACACTTTGCTTGAATGAATGCTTTGTAGTAAGTTTGAGAATAGTGATTTCAACCCAATCACCTCGTTTCTAGTTTTCAGCTCGGCACGATCTCTGGATAAAACACAGACACACACACACACTGTTGATTATCTATTTCGTTTCTAATAATCGCTGAGTTGAGCCATTTTCAGGTTGGCTGCCTGAAAAAAGTGCCACTCGACCGAACATTACCTGCCGTTATCAATAATGCGAATGGTACTCTTTTCTCAAGAGTTTCCAGAAGTGGCCTGCTGGAATAATTGTCTTCACGTTGAAGATCAATTCTACAGCGTGCTGGAACGCCCAATCTTGTCGTTCTCCTCTGTTGCACGCTCTTAGCGGCCTATACTTGTTAAGTAAGAGGGTAAATACTGGCAGGCCTATACTAATGGAAGACGGATGGTGCGCCAGTGAGAGTGTAGTGGTTGCCCATGCGCACCAATTTCGACGGAAGGTAGCAGCTACTATCAACAACTCACGCACCCGAGAGGTTATACGTTAGCATGAAAACAGCGGCCAAGAATATTCGCAGCACACGTGCAGTATAGTTGTGCCTCTTGTATAGATTCGAATCGATATACTCGAATAATTTCCACTCAAATACTTATTCATTATCGGAATTTCTAAAATCGCACCATTCGAATACTGTTAAAAAATCGGACCTCAAAAAAGAAACAGGGTCATTCGAATCTATTCGATATCGGAGCCTACTATTCGAATGAACATTTGAATGGTTATAATTTCAAATAGTTTCGAATAAATCTGTCCCGTCGTCGCTACTTAAGGTGCACGGTAAGTGGCCGTGTATTCTATTGGCAGGCATGACCACGTCAAAGGACTTCCAAATCACTTGGCGTGTTGCCGCATGCAAAATGTGTTAAAACGACATGGTTTGGTATGCGTCCTCAAAGCAGTTTCTGTGTTTGACAGTGCTACACGAAATGATTGTTTTGACTAGTTCCACCTCATTTAATGTGTAATTGTACCCAATGGATCTGTCACGAACAATATTTTGACTAGGAAATTAGAAGAGTACGCTGAAGTTCTAAGTTGTTCGAGAACCTCCAATAGTTGTTTTTATCATAAAAATTCTTAACCCTTTAGAAATGCAAAAATTGCGAAGAAATCCTTCGCGGGGCATACCGATTCTTACAAGTTCCAAGATTACAAAAACAAATGACACAAAGTTGTAGCGTAAGCGCAGCCTTTTGTAGACATATGAACCAGTTAAGAACTCGTGTACATCTGCCTCTAATCCTCGGATTGTGGTAATAGTTGGGACAGGAAGTTGACCAATTCGGCAAATAGTTTGCCCGGCTTTTCTAAACTGAAAATGTTTACAGCGGTCATTAATGGCAGTATTCTATAACGATTTCTATGTCGATATCATTAGCTGAAACGAAGAGTTGACTACCTAGCAGAGCTGAATTCGTTAAGATATCGTGTAAAGATGAAAAAAAAGGAAATTTCTCGAAAGCACCGATTGTAACCGCCTTCAACTTATCACCGGAAGTCGTAAGGTCGGTGACCCATTGCAACAACCGTGTTGGAACTGGCTGAAAACGAGCAACCATTAGGCATCTTTCATAGTCCTCACCGCAAGCGCGGCACGCGCGTGACGCGCGGGACGAGCGGTGGACTATGAAACTTTTCAACGCGCGGCAGCCGCGGGACGAGCGGAAAGCCACTATGAAATCTCCAGCGGCAACGCCATGGCGGTGCTCAACTGGGACTTGTACAGAAATTCCTGGCTTGCATTTGCGTATGCGGTGGCGCAGGATAGTCCCAGAATTATTTATGTTGGAGTGGACTCAAATCGAGAAGCAATTATTGATTGAAATGGTAAAACCGCCATGGCGGTTTGGGTGGCGCCGCTATGGCGGTGCTGATGGACTATGAAAGTTCTTACCGCACATCCCGCGCGTGCCGCGCGGTAAGAATTTTCATAGTCCAGTGCCCTTCCCGCGCGTCACGCGCGTGCCGCGCTTGCGGTGAGGACTATGAAAGATGCCTTAGCAATATGCGGCCCAGAAACTTTGAATATGGTGTGCTCGTCCCACCCACTTCCTCGGTAGCCACAGCAACGTGGTTGGAGTGGGCACACTACATTCAAGTTTTGGGACTGCATGGCGGGAAAGTGTGAGGCAAAGGGAACGTAGCATACGCGCGCGCACGCTCACTATCAATGGCAGTGAGATTCGCTCCAAAATAGAGAACACAATGACTGTTCGACTGGGTTGTTTTCAGTTTGTCGATTCGAAATTATTCGAAAAGTTATTCGAATATATTCGAATCTGTTTGAAAGTCGGACCTTAAAAAGGGGGCCATTCGATGTATTAAAAAACAGGATTTTAGAAAAAGGGGATATTCAAATCTTTTTAAAAATCGGACGTTGAAAAAGGGGGTCATTTGAATCTGCTTGATATTCGGTCTTTTTGGCCAGGGCACAACAATAATGTGTAGCACCTGCGGCTGCAGCGGCTTCTGGTGCAAATTAGTCTGTTTGAGCAGCCCCTGCAACAATTGTGGTGCTGAACCGTTTGCAGTCGGATTTATTCCCTCATTGATTTCCTAGTTACAAGTGAGTTTTGCAGCTGTTCTTCCCAGTATGCTGACGTAGGAGTAAGCATCTTTCGCTTGTTACTGGTGTCTTACTTCAGGATGGTTTGGTTTCTTACTTGCATTGCGGGATGAATGCTGAGGAAATAGACCTGTTGGAATTTTCGGATTGCGTAATAGACCTCTTTCAATAATAATAAAATAACCCCAAATACAGAAATATAAAAGCGTCCACGTAAAGCGACTGTTCAGGAAAATGAAGACATATTACATGTAATATAAAAGGCCTGAATTAATATACATGTAATATAAATTGGCCAATGTATGCTACTTGCGACTTATCTCGACCGATGTATGTTACATGTAATATATCGGTCCCTCGCTCGCAGACCAAATGTCGCATGTAATATGTTTTCGATGGTGAAAACATAATACTTGCAACAGAAGAGGCGATTACAATATACTTGCAATACATCTCCGTCAATGTAAGTTGCATGTGAATTATCTCTACTCAAATAAGTTACATGTAGTATAGGTGTAACATAATTCAAATATCTCCAGCAACTGAGGGCCCATGCTGAACACCTTCTGCAAACCTGCACAGCATACGGGCCGCCTCATAAGCTAGCGATATGTGCAAACCCATGGGATTGAGATACGATGGGGTAGGCACCTTCCCTGGCCGAGTCGTTCATATCTCACTCCTCATGATTCGTTTTGATCGTGAGGCAAGATTGGAGGGAGCGAGAAGGAATATTCTTGAAGCAAGCTTAAGCCCACTTCTTCTTGTATGAAGATGTGTGATCCAAGCTTGCTGCTTCAGTCATGAAGCAGCGAGCTTTAAAGGCAGCGTCCACGATAAAAAAAATGTGTTCTACTTTCCACTAGGAATGGGTAGTGGAGGGGCACACTGTAACGTTGACGTCGAAAGAACGCATGAAAAGGAGCCAAGAAGAGCCTCAAAAGAGCTCGAAGTTGCCGCTTTGAGCGCAAAGCAAACCCCAAAAGCGCAACACACGCCCACCGACGTGAACAAATGAATGCTCGAGATCGTGAGATGAGCGAGGATTTCCAGTAATTAGCCCCCATTCTTCCCTTCAATTTCAGCTACTCTCTTTACCCAGGTCAGATCGGCTGCAAAACACGGAAGTTACAAGCCTCGGACAACTCGTCCACCATGTTTCCTGAGCTCAATCTTTGAGGGACCATAACTCCGTTCCCAGGAGGTCTTGTACGATTTCAGAGACATCATTGAAATCAGAATGGGAGCGTTTTCAAGATAGGCGGAAATGCAAAGAAACGATTTTCATCGTGAACACTGCCTTTAAGCTCCTGGAATGTCCAAGGGAGCTTAAAGCTTGCTGATTCGTACCTGAAGCAGTGGCCAGGAATTTGCAGCTCCAACCCTTAAAGCATCGAGCTTCAACTTGCAGCTCTAATCAAGGTACATGAAATATAAATGTATGTTACATGTAATATAAGTGTATATTACATGTAATATAAGTGTAGGTTACGTGCGATATAAAGGTAATATACTTGAATGTCTCAAGTATCTTACACATTATATTACATGTGACATGTTTTAATTTTTATGAGGGGGCCAAGATGAGTCTCATTTCTGCAATTCTTCTTGGATACGACCAATACTGCCTTTCTGGCGCCGTGGCAGGAATCGTTGGATCCCACCAAGTCGCAAAATGGTCGAGTACTCGAAAGCTCAATTTATTCAAAGATAAACGGAATACTCATTCTATTCGATTCAAAGTCCATAATGTACCACTAATATTTTTCACCATAATTTTTCGTCTATGAGATATGCTTGTTGAATGAGGTCCTAGTCTGAATTAGAACATTAATATCAAAAGGCTTTATAAGGTTGTTTCTGAACACGTTCAGTAATATCTGAGTACAATCAAGGTGAAATGAGATATGGGTGTTGAATGAGGTCCTATTCTGGAATAGAACATTAATGTCAAAAGCTTCTATATGATTTTTTCTCAACACGTTTGCTATAAATACATTTCAATTTTGGGGGGAATTTTGTGGGAACTGAGCTCTTGTCGAAGAAAATCGGTTTCTTATAGAATGTGGTCTAACAAGCAAAACAAAACTGTTGAACGAATCTTTTTTTACATTCTACAATCGAGAGACCATCCGTTTTGATGTTGAGCGAAAAAATAGTCAAGCGAAAATTTCTCTCAAGCAAACAACTGCCTCACTAATGGCTGCGAAAAACTGAAATAATTGTAAAAATAATTCAAGCAGAAGGACTCACTTTATTTTTGCAGGAAGGGAACTCGGTCAGAATAAAGAGGAAATACAGCTGCAGTCAACCGTTTTCCGCCGCATAAACCTCGCCTTGTCTTTTCACTCTACATCAACTGATTTTGACAGTTTATTTTGGCCAAATTAATGATTATGTGGAACTCAAACATGTGAAGTGCGGTGACCGTCATGCGAGACCATCCGCGCCAGCAGCGGCTTAGATTCAAATTTTTCTTGAAGAAACAAGCCACGGACCTAGCCATATGTAGTGGACGCGTTTCCGATGCAGAGCCATGTAGTGAAAAGTGCGCGACGGCATGCCCACGAAAATAGGTGCACTATTTTTGTTATCGATATATTAACATCTTTGTCCGGTTGGAGGAGAGAAGTCCACCGGACTTCAGACGACGTGAAAAATCGAAGAAAGGCTGGGAGCATATGGAAGCTTATTATGCGTACCGTATGTCAAGGTCAAAGAGTATAGCATATAATATAGTGAAGACCGTAGTTCTCATGATAGAAATTCAGCTTTGTTAATAACTGATTGTTACATTATGGACGAGATGCGAAACTCTGAGTTCCTGACAACTAAGAAAGTCTATGTTAGCAAATATGAATTCACTGACGTTGAACCTTCTCTGAAACCGGTTTCATCAATCGGAAGTTCATAATAAAGAATCAACTCATTATCAACTGTAATTCAAGGCGAGTGGGTGTACAAAATCAAAAAAAAAATACGCATTCGACCATGCCAGGAACGCCGTGTTTGCTCGGCTTGGCTGCGTATTGAACGTGCAACATGCCATTCAACACGCAACCAAATCCACAGTTGAATTTCAGTTTTCAGACAAAAATCAGTTACCGGCTATCAAACGGCGAAATTCACCTGGTTCCTGAGCGTGCTGGTGCGGAGCGGGGGTTAGAGACGGTGAGAGAGCGTAGGGCCGACGGAGGACGAGGCGTCGGACGCGCCGCTCGCGCCTCGAATGATGTGAATTTCGACGTTTTATAGAGGGTACATGCGAGGTTTCACTAGGCAATTCAAGTCACTTAGGAGATTCGGAAGTCGCAAGTAATATGTTTATGACCATGTAAGTTAACTGCGAGTCTTAAAAAAACCCAGATAAACCACAAGTAACTTGATTTTGGCCGGATATCTCGCAAGTAACTTGATTCGAAACTCCTGAGTACGGGAGGAGGGGCGTTTTGAGAATTTCTCGACCTTTGTTTGTGGTTTCATGAGCACATGTTGGTCAACGCATCGTTTAATATTGAGAAATCAAAAGATAACATCATCGTGAACACTGCCTTCAAAACTTGTTTTTTGGGTTGCTGATCACCAATGTGATGTTTGTTTGTCAAATCGCATACGACTTCAACCGAAGTTTCCTTTTGGGGGAAGTTTTCGCAGGCAAACACGATTTTTGTCGACGTGCGAAATGCTAGAAAAGTTCTGGCTCAAATTTGTTTTATGCGGTGTGTGGGGGTCGCAGTAATTCTCAAGTTTTCCTTTATTCAAACCTCGGCATAGAATAATATGTTTTATATTCTTGTGCAAGACGAGGTTGGTAGGTGGATTCTTTTATTCAAGGCCTGACGTTCCCACTGAAAGTCTTGTCCAGAGGCTTGAGAAATAGCCTCAAGAGTCTTATAATCTATGACTTACCCTATCCATCGCCTTCTCCCCAGCACTTCTGACGCACTGTAAGGAGCTGCGCTACACAGGCACATTCAACAGAATAAGGTAAACCGACCAAGTCATCCCACATTAGAGCGGCTCTTCACCACTATGCATGTAAGTAGACCAGTACTCGCGAGAAAGAGCTGCTGTGAGGAGGTTTAGATTATGAAACAAACGCTGCAATGCCGAACAAACGCCAAGAAGTCACTAGTGATTGGAGGACGCTCAGAACTTATGCCTGTCTACGGGTCTTTCGCATAAATTCAGAAGCCCTGCACTTTATTGCTGGTATTTGGCTTTTCCAACTTAGATTCACGCAAATCTCTCGCGAGACTTCTGGCTCGAGAAAGCGAAGTGTCAGCGAGAAAATCGTTGAAGAGCTTTTGAATTCATGCGAAAAGCCTGTTGATGAACACCAGATCTGAGCGTCCCGCAATCACGAGTGGTGATATCTTGCCGTCTGTAGAGCTCTGAGAGTTAAGATCAAAAGTTTCTTCACATTAGCTCTCATTTGCGAGTGCTGGTCTACTTACAACCGTAGCGAAAGAGATGCTCTAAGGAGGAGCGACGTAGTGTATCGGATCATTATATTGAGTGTGTCCGTGCCACTCCATACAGTACGTCAGAACTGCTTAGGGAGAGGCGCTTGATATGGTAAACAATTAATTATAAGACTCTCGAGAATTTTTTTTCAGGCCTCTAAGGCCCCGTCATACTCGGCCGGAGGCCGGACTGCACCGTCCTCTCCCGTCCCTTGCGATCCAGCGTCGTCTTTAGCATGTCGGCTGTATGCGAATCGATTAGGCGGACGCACTCGAGCGCACTGCGGACGGCGCACTCCGGCCACAACTGGGGGATTGTCTACCTCAATGAGCAATGTATTGCACAGGTCTCGACCGGGACAGACACGGACCGGACAGGGCGGACTAGGCGGGCGCAGTCCGGACACATCGAAGGGATTTTTTCACCTGCGTGAGCAATGTATCGCATACGTATCGACCGGGACGGGCACGGACCGAACAGGACGCAGCGGGCGGGTGCACTCCGGCCACATCAGCGCTGAGCAAGAATTCAAGGTCTATTTGTCGATTTCCAAAATATTTTGTTCTGAAACATTCTTTCAAGGTGTAAACTCTCATCAGTTTTTTTCTCTCCGTTGTGCATTTTTTCTGCTGGATAAACTGCGTTAATTTCGCGCAGTCAAGTTTTGACCATGCCTTTATGTGGCTGCTCATCCTTTAAATTGGCTCACCCTCCTCACTTGATCACTTGTCTTCTTCCTGATGCGATCTCCCCGTATCTCCGCCGAGGTGTGACGTCTTAATCTAAAGTCTCGTCTACATACTCAAGCTAACTGGGGCGTCGACAACAGGTTGATCCGCCCACCATGAGTTTTCGCTGGACAACGCGCCGATATTCGACGGGGCAGTGGCTGCGATTTATGATGTGGTCGATGTCGAACTGTTGCAAAGGTAGCATTTTCGCGATGTAGATAGAAGGGTTTTTTTGGACATGCTTCAATTCACATGACTGCAGCCGATTTGATTTCCCTACGTATATTGGTATGGCCCAGCATCTGGAGGTCCTGGCCTTCCGGTGGCGGCCTTAGGAAAGGCTGTGTGACCCAGCGAAAACGCGTGGGTGTGCAGATCGCGACGCGTGTCGTTATGCCAACCGCGACTCATCGTCAAAAATTTTCGTGTTGCTCAAAAGTAGCTGTACTTATGCTACGCTGGAAATTCAAACTTCTTTTTATAACTAAAGCTAAAATGGACAACTTTGGGTCGTACCACTTAATCCATCGTTTCCGTCAAACAAGGAAACATGAAAACTCTCCCTAATACCCAAAACCTCGATCCAACATATGATACGCCTATTTCGAAGGTGTTGCTATACTTACTCTGGCACTGGGACGCTCCTAGCCCACAAGAAAACCGCTTCGAGCGCTCGGACAACTGGGCTAGGAGCCCCAAATCGTGATAGTCGCGGTGTTGATGTGCCGACTATCGCGGAAAAGCAGCGCCTACTCCGCGGCATAGAAGCGGTTTTGGTTCGCGGTTTCGCCAGCGCTATGCCGTGGTTTTCGTGCCATGCGTATTGGTGCGGGTTTTGTCACGCTGATTGTGGCGGTCTTGTTATGCTACTGAGCGCGGTTTGATGCGTTATTTTTCAGCCGGTTTTTCACTGTTGTTGTGGCGGCTCTAGATGGCGTTATTTTCGCGGTTTCGTCTTGCTATCGTCGTGTTTGTCGACGCGTTATATCACTCCTATCGCCGCATTCTCTCTGTCGTGTTCATACCGCACTATTGACGTACTATTATCGCGCTACTGCAGCGGTATTGAAGTGCTATACTCGCGTTACTGCCGTACTTTATTTGCGAGCTATTGACCGACTCATTGTCGCGCAATATACGTGCTGCCCTCGTGGTGTTGACCAGCTATTGACCTCGTATTGCACCAGCTGTTCAACCACGCTTCTACTGCTGCTAACCCAGATTTCGACTGTCGCTCGAAAAGTATTGAATCGCTCCTTCAGCTAAGCCACTGATTGGAATGCTGCTCATGCGCCATCCCAGAGCTTCTTTAACTAGACTTGTACCTCGCTTTCTTTCAAGTTGTTCCGGTGAACACCAGCTATACAGATTCATAGTAGAATTCAAGTAGTATGACACGTAAACGCAAAATATTTCAGACTTTACAAAAAAGCACAACAGAATTATTCTCCGCCTAGCACCCTAACTCTCGCATAGGCACCTTTAGTTCACCACAATCATTTCTCAGTTAACAAAGGCCGTCTGGGGACCTAGGAAATTCACCAGATCATGCTTCAAGCCAAAGAGACTCCAAAAAACACAAGATCACGGAGATGCAGCAAGGGCCTAGGAATCCTGATTCACAAGATCTTCAAAAATAGCAAAAACATATTTCAACAAGGTAAAATCAACAACAAAACAAGAAGACAAGTTTGAACACCGGTTATCACGAGCCACGAAATCATCACCTGGCAGCAGTTAAACGCTTCAGCCCGGGCAGCTGATCAACATCACAGGGTGACGCTCCTCCAGTAAATTCATTCTTCCACCTCCATCATCCAGATTCTCGTTGGGACTGCCAAAGCTGTCTCTACCGTCCTTTCTTCTAAAACACCTATCTTTCGAAGGTTAAACTGGGCCGGCTTCCAGACGCATATTCGTTAGAACCTACCGATCTTTGGGGGTTAGGAACGTCGTTCGTTTCATCATAAAGAGCGAACATCATTCCTAAAGGATCGAAATTATATATGAGGGAAGGCTGAAGAACATCACAGATCAAAAATGTATCCTCTTTCAAAAAAAAAACTCATAACGCCCCCTGTGATGGCGAGTCGACAGGTGGCCGTCCATTCCACCCTTTTCTCCTTTTCGCTTTAATCGAGGGCTCCAAGTGTCTTCTCGTTATCGTCTCCGAGCTGGACAAAGTATCTGAAAAGGAAACACCATTTCATTTATAGATGCACTAGGAGTGAAAGGAAAAACTTACGAACGTTGGGTTCGAAAAAATCTCTTCATCCGCCATTAGAACTGCCGGATGACCTAGATCTAATCCGCTGTCCAACAAAGTTCTTAAAAAAGATATGTCGTTTTAGGCATCAACCGGAGGAAGCGCGTTGCGAACCTATCAGCAAAGAAACGAGTCCCTCGGGCAGATCTTCAGAGTTCTTGCGCTTTCCACTTTTTCCTGACTGTCTGCAGCGTACTCTTTGATTGCTTTGGGTGGATCGCAGGCCTGAACAGTTTTTTTAACTGAAGACAAAAGTTTTCCTAAAATGGAAGTTACCTTTGTAGAAATAGGTACGCAGAAAATCAACAATGTGTGGAAAATGATCCTTGGCTCCAGCCCACGAAGGAGTTTTCCAATTGTACAACATAGCCTTCAAGTCGACTTTCTGAACAGAAACAGTTGGAGTTCAGTCGACTCCCATGCAACAGTGGCCCCACACCACTTATTTTATGTTTGAGATGTCGCATGCAGATCTTGTTGTGCTATGTAGTGTAAATTCGCTACCTTAAAAGGAGGACGAAGTGGGATTGTCCAGTTTCTTGTCATGGTTGCCCGATGCAGCATACGCGCGCTCACGCCCGCGATCGACGGAAATTAATTTTCCTCCTCAAATAGAGGATACCTGCCAAACGAGAAGAAAAAGACTCAACTATTTTTTGAAACATGGCTTATTATTAGACGATGGAACGATTCATATAGCTATGTAAATGTTGTGTACTGTCGTCTACGTGTAGAAGCGAGAACGGTTTGGATTCATCATCCACCTAACTCGCGGCTAAAGCACTTCCCTAAGAAAAAATGTCATCTTAGCTCGAACCTTCATTTTCTAGCGAGCAACATCAGATAATTTTTCTGAGATTTAGAGTGATTCTTGAATTTTCATCAAAATGTGAAGCTTCTGCATGTTTCGACGAATCTGGGTAAATCCTTTGGCTTTAGGTTTTAAGATTCATAAGACATCATTGTGATCAGCGCGAGCTCCTCTCATATAAAGAGGCAGAGAATCTGAAAAAATTCATTCCTGGGAGTATTATTCCTTCAATATTTTGAGCAGATAGTAAGTACTCCATGCCAAAATGAAAACTGGCGAAAGTTAATTTCACAAAAATGGCCATAGCTTTTAGGGAAAACAGCAGTAGTCGCGTGGAGTATCGTCAGTATGCTACGACAGACCAGGCAAACACCCGCCAGCTGGCTTACACCGAAGTCGCATGATAATCTGATCCTCGTTCCGTGAGGAACAGAGGGACCTGTTCTGCCACTGCGCCCTTGCAGCCTAATAACAATTATTAGGAAGGGCTAGTTTTTGAGAGAGCTAATTTTCGTGGGTAAAACATGAACTAGATCAAGGATAAAATTCCAATAAGCCGGATGAATTTCAAATTTCAAGAGAAAATTAATGAATTGTTATCTGCGAAGCGAATTGAACGCCTCCAGGAAGTCTAACCCGCCATATGCGATTTTGCTTAGGAACAAAAAAAAACATAAAGAGATTATTCCCAAATCGCATCGGTTAGAGCAAAGCGGCCAACTGAGGATCCAACATTCTTTCAACACTTGGTTTTCCGTCACTGTTTTGTTCATTGAGAAAAGAAACATCCCTTCAGCGTAGCGCAGATTTTTCCCGCTAGATATCCTCTATTTTGGAATGAGCTTTATTTCCTTCTGATCGCGTGCGCGTGCGAGCGTACGCTTCATCTCACCCTTTTCTCCCACACTTTCTCGCTGTCTCTACCCTCGCTTGCGCACACGCTCGCGAAGCTAAACGTAAAATTTGCTCCGAAATGGAAGGTATGTAGCGAATCAAAACCCACCGAAAACGTTTGCGCTCTCTCAAAATTTCCACCTATTCACGACTGAAATAGACCAGGATATAATAGACTCCTATGAGATGTTCCTAGTAAATGTTGCAGGCGCTACGTACTCTGTACACTAGAACCCAAAATGTGGAAAAGTCCTGTGAAATATGTGAATTCGGATCGATTTCCGAGCTCTAACATTGCACGAATAAAGCTCCGTCAAACACTTTTTGACCTTACTGGGAGCAGCATATGAATTTTAAACCAAAAGGTGGAGTGGCAATCCATGAACCAACCTGTGTATGACACGCAACCCTCGGCCACGAGGCATGAGGAGATCGGGATGTCCATGTGAAGGCGATGGCAGGGGACTGTGTGGACGAGTTGCCTGGGCCTGCAGAAGTGGCCGGCAGGTAGTAACCCGATCCTCCGCCCATGAGCGAGAGATGGCGCGCGAGCGCAGAGGGCGACGACAGCACATTTAGTGCCGAGACGTCGCGATGGTTGGAGGGAGCGCAGACCGCAGGGGGAATTGTTTGGACACGTTTCGATATGTCTTGACACGATCAGCGTGCCGGGCGTACGTGCAAATTTTAAAAACTGCTTTGTCGTAAGCCAGTAGCGACAGCAAATCGTCGGGATAGCGATACGCAGCCGTATACTCGTGGGCTACTATAAAGTTGGAAAAAAGCATTTCGCTAGTGGCCCACGGGCTTTGCCAAAGAATACCGCGACGAAGTCGCTTGCGCCACTTCGCGGTATTCTCGCCCCAATCTTCATAGTCGTGGGCTAGAAGCTCCCGAATGCCTGAGTATGCTTCGCAGTGTATATAAACAGCTCTGGCACTGGGGAGCTCCTAGCCCACAAGGAAACCGCTTCGAGCGCTCGTACAACTGGGCTCCGAGCCCCAAATCGTGATAGTCGCGGCACTGGCGTGCCACTGTCGCGGAACACATACGCCCTTTCCACGGTATCGATGGGGTTACTCCCACGGTATCGACGCGGTTTCGTTGCGGTGTGGGCGCGGTTTTGTCTGGCAATTACCACTTTTTTGACGTGCTACTATCGCGCTACTGCAGTGGTATTGACGTGCTAAACTCGCGTCACTGGCGCACAATTGTCGTGCCATAGGCGCAGCGCTGCAGTGAGGCTGAGCGGTGGTGAGTTGCCCTTAGCGGGCATACACCGACTGGTTGGTCTGGGATTGCACAGCTGATCACCCAGTGCTTTACTGCTGTTCCTACCAGGTTCGAACGCCGTTCACTGGTGAGATTTTACCTGTGGCCGTGGTATTCATGGAACCATGGGAGCCTTCCGGAAAGGTCCAAAGTTCCTGCACGCTGCATACATCGACTGGTTCTCAAAACGATCCCGGGAGGTTCCTATAGTTTACAAAAACGATTATAGTTTATAAGAACGTTTTTAGTGTGCTGAAGCGGAGGTTGGCGCCGTAATCGCTGCCGTGGAAATAAATGCATTGGGAGTGTTGGCTGCAGGCAAAACAACTGAATGAACGGCGAGTAATAATTTCGAAACCCTCATCCTCCGTAATGGGCTTTTTGAAGAGGTTCACAAACAGGCCGGGTGTTATCGCAGCAGAGGGGGGGCAGTTGGCTATCAAACTTGTCCACGCCCATTTTTCCGTGCGGAAACGAATTTATAACACCAACCCGTGTTTTCCTACCCTTCCGAAATCAGAACAGCCGTTACGGAACGGAAAAATGGGCGTGGCCAAACAGGTTCTGTGCCCCCCCATAGCGACAGCACCGATTAGTAAATTAAGTTTCGGACACTGTAGTACCCCATTTTATTAGAGTGCAACGGTCCGTCCATAGTCATCAAAAAACACATGGAGCAATGTAAAGGTGAAAAATTATCAGTTGCCGTCAAATTAGTTGTTTGGTCTGGTAACAACAGCGGCCGAGTATTTATTATCACGGCAAAGATTACGGTATCT